>JAWIIS010000032.1:8227302-9427302 GCA_033682625.1 Helicoverpa zea x Helicoverpa armigera
GGTAAGTAAACCTGTTGGGTTCATATGACAATATGAACGCCTCTGCTATAGTTTCTAAATTTAGCTATTGTTTGTATTTATTGTGTATACGTATAACCTTAAAATTATTTCTTTGTAGTTTAGAAGCTTTTTAGACTAAGTATGATTATTCTAATATTTTATTCCAAACGCCTTAGTTAAATCTATACTAATATTATAAAGCTGAAGAGTTTGTTTGTTTGAACAATTCTTTTGGTGTTAGATAGCCCATTTATCGAGGAAGGCTATAAGCTACTTTTTATCTGGGTTTGTGCAGATGTTCCCACGGGATGCGGGTGAAACCGCTGGCAGAAGCTAGTCTGTTTATAAAAACTATATGTTACTTCTTTTATGTTTGAAAAGGATCTTCTTTAATGGCAAATATTGACTAAAAGGTCGGGATGTGGATAATAGGAAAGTTTTTAAGCCTACGGAACCATCACAACCGCAGAAAAAAAACTCCACAAATAAAATTAGCGCTAATTTTATTTTGCGTACAAAAGCATTCTACATGTATCAATACGGCAAGCATACAGTCAGTCTTGTTTGAGCAGCAGTCAGTTCTGGTCGCAGTGACGTCATCACACTCAGATGTGGTGATGAGAATGATGAACATGATGGTGAGGCGACGAGTGGTGGACGATGGCGTTGAAACTGGAACAGAAGATTAGAATACATATAGGTAAAGGCTTCTTAAGATATATTGATTGAACTTTCAGAACATACTTTTCATGGGAAGGAAAATATAAATGATGTATTGTGTCCAACATCTAAAATGTTGGTGTTTTTTAGGGTTCCGTACCCAAAGGGTAAAACGGGACCCTATTGTTTTTGCTTCTCTGTCCGTCCGTCCGTCCGTCTGTCCGTCCGGCTGTCACCAGGCTGTATCTCATAAACCGTGATGGTTAGATAGTTGAAATTTTCACAGATGATGTATTTCTGTTGCCGCTATATCAACAAATACTGAAAACTAGAATAAAATAAATATTTCAAATAATAGTCACGTTGCTGTTTTTTACTTGCATCATCGAGGTATAATTTTGAAGATTCAATTCAGCTCCTTTCAATTGTTATATACTCACCCGGTGTGGTCATCAGCCTTGTACTCCACCTTCCTGTACCTGCCGTCAGGCTCGACGAGCTCATACCCTCCCTTCACAATGTCTCCATGGCGAAGCTCGTGCTGAGACTTCACGTCACCAGTGTGGTGGTCGTGGACGGAGTACGCGAATTTGTACTCGGGGAATGCCTGGAGATGAAGAATTAGATTAGAGATTGGATAAGGTTGTTTATAGTCTGCTCTTGAGAGCATATTTTTTGTTTTAATGAGTTCTCGTTTTTTGATAGGTACTAAGTATGTTTTGTTTTGTACAGGTTAAATCATTTTGCGTCATCGTGGTCGTCAACACAGTCAGTAGAGAGTTTACTCTCTGCGCAGTGTCTTCACGCTTTCTTTTACGTTAGGATTTTCAAAAATCTTGGTTTCATTGCTTCTGGCACAAATTGTTCTAGGTTTTCTACCATAGGTATAGGTTGTTATTAAACCTGTATCTAATGGCAAATACGATATAGATTAAACAGTTATAAATGTATGTATCTATGGTCCGCATAATTTCAGCACCACAAAGTTACTTTGTCCGTGAGAATACAACCACTGTCCTTGTTTTGTTTAAATGTCAGCAGCTATTGTGTTGACCACTTTATAAGATTTGATTACAATTCAAGTACCTAATAGATACAAGACCGCCCTATTTATGTTCTGTCATAGGGCGAAGGTCTCAGCTTTGAGCACTACGCTTGGTCAGAACGTATTAATGTTAGTATAGTTAGTATTAATCTTTTTAATTTCCAATTGTTCCCATAACAAAGAAATCATAAGACATAATTGGTACTACTTGGATGATTCAGAAGCACTTGAAAATTAAGAAGCAAAATCCGGTTACCACAAAATTCCTGATTATATGACTCAATAAATCTAACATCGAACTGCCGTCTAATAAATGGTATCACGTCATGGTCGATTTGATACTTATTATGGGTACGACTTAACAACAAATTATATGAACAATAAAATCGATTTATGTTTTACCAACAGTTATTTACCTTAAGATACTGGGGTAAGTACATAAAAACTGGACTGTATACAGGAAGTGGACGGTGTAATGTAACCACAGACCTTTCGCTTGCTTCACAGAATATTTTACCGTGCAATTACTCCTCGGGGAATTCGTTGAATAATTCATGTTTGACTTATATCTTTAAGAAATGGCTGTTTATTTTCACGCCAGTTATAAAATGTCTCTTAGTAAGAAAGTTCTTTTGTTTGGTTATGACGCTGTTGTAAGATCCTTAAAAGTGCCTCAGTGCTGTGATTGAGGCAGGCATAATACTGTTCGAGATGTTACTATTCACAATATATAGGTGTGCTGATGCTAATGAAAGACGTCTTTGTTATCGATGCTTCTGTTCTGTTCTAGCATGCGTATATTAGGTAGGAATTATCATAACTCTTATAGCTCAAATCCATGATAAATCCAGACTTCGATTTTTTTTGGTATGAGTCTCTATGTCCACTTATCAGCAACAATATAAGCAGCAATAATACAATATATCCACTTTGTACTAAAATTGACCGATTACTATCCCTGTGATTTTTGATACCCCTAAAATAAAAACAACAAACCACTTACATAATGATCATGGTGCGGTATATGGTGAATAATAGGCTCAGGTACGTGGTGATGAAGAATCGGCACGTGGTGGTGAATCGGGATCGGAACTATCGGTTCGTGGTGATGATGGATAGGTATCGGGTGGTGCGGCCCGTCGTGCTTCTGCAGCTCCTGGTGGGAGATCGCTGGGTGGTGGTGATGGTGGTGGTGGAACGGGAAGATCGCCTGGCAGGCTGACACCACCGCGAAAAGTGTTAGCACCTGGAAAAGAAGTAGACGAATAAGTATGGTGTAGGTATTAACTATTTAAAGCACTTAAGTCTGAACCGATTTCGTTTATTTGGTTAGACGGAGGACAAATTTTATACGAGGCGGAAAGTACCTACTTCATTAATGGGAATGCGGAGGATAGGCTTGTGCGCTGCAACTTAACAACAGTTAATAATAAACTGCATTATTTTGTTATAATAAGTTTTTTTTTTTTTTGGAAGCCGACCCCAACGTAGTTTGGGAAAAAGGCTCGGAGGATGGAATGAAGTTTTTATATTTTACGGCTAAAGAATTTATACTATTTCCTTAATGATAAATTGTTTACAAATATAATAATTCCGTATAAGTCTGTTTTTATTACTTTAGCGGATTTTAGTTCATTGGTAATGAGAACTAAAGCCATAAATGATCCATGTTGTCTCAAAGACTTTAAAAATATGAAAATTAAACTCTAGAACAACTAATTTAGTTTTATAATATTTATTTTATTTACATTCAGTAAATCATAGTAAATAAATAAATTAATGAAATCATCATATTAGTTTAATTGTTTCTTCTCTGAAATCTACATTTGTAACAGCGAATAAAAATAAAATTAAATACCGTAGACGCCATATTATCTAACGCGGTGTCCTGCGTGAGCGACGAACGCGACGCGACGCGACGCTGCGAACGCGACGAACGCGATCAACTCAACGGCATGCCCGACATGTGGCCTATGTGAGTGTCTGCGGCGAGACGCGACGTTACGCGCACTTGATTTGAGGGCGACCAGATGCGACACCACGAACTATTCAGAAGCGTTGTGGGACAAAAAACATAAACATTATTGAAATCGTTTTTTAGTACAAAGAACTGAAAGAATGTTGCTGTGTGTACTTTAAATATGAACTTTCAAGCAAAATTGTACTGTATTTCTCCATGATTTGAGAAGTAATGACCAAAATCACGTAGGACACTTGTCGCGTATATCATCGCGTCGCATTACGTCGCGTCGTGTTGCGTCGCGTCGCGTCGCGTTCGTCGCTCACGCAGGACACCCCGTAACATGAAGTAATTATTTAAGTTTATTCATTTCCCTGTAACACTTGTACTTTCTTACTAGTCAGTAGTTATTGAGAGTACTGTGTTAATAGAACTATTATTGAGATAAAGTTATTCGCATAATAAACATTTTTATGATAATTTAACGGCGGCGCTGGGTAAAGCAATCATGTTATATAAATAAGGGTTTTCATAACTATTATTATATGACTATATTAATGACATAATACATGAAAATATCGTGATAGTAAACCACAGTCATTTATAAAAAAATATTAATTAAAACACTACAAACAGGATAACTGAAGCCACAACGCCTCATAGAGTAAACGATACGGGAAATATGAATATATTTACTGAATTTAAGGATGCTTTTTAAGTATGATTATTAGATTTGTAATTCAAATGGCATACAGCTAGAATAACATTAACACCACTGCTTATAAAGGTACGGTGTACTGGAATTTTCTTAATATCGGGGATGTGTTTACGTTTACGAACAAACATTTCACACGCACAGACTGCGAACAGATTTTATACGTCCAGGAATCAGAAACCCAAAAAGCTCAACATCCCAGGGCCTATCTTATAAGTAAGAACAAAGGACAATCGCGCTTTTAGTAAATAATTATGCACTTACTTTAGCAAACATTTTTAAAAACACAAATTAGCACCAAATATGTTCTCGATATGAATACTAAAAGACAATACTGCCGCCAACTTTGCTCCATTAGTTTATATAGAGGTTTTAATTGTGGGAATTATTAGAGCAAAAATCCATTGATCAATTTCTCAGGGTTTGCTAACCGCCCCTGCTATCGTAATTGTGGAAGTATGCGTGTAAGTACATATATCGAAGCCGTATATAACGGATGTGAAGTTTAAACGAGCGCCAACTAGGTGAAAACCACCAAAATTATTGCAGGAAAATATGTTTTTTATGAATTATTGTTTCAGAAATACCTGTCAATCATAGCACTTATATTTTGTAGACCGCTTACGCTGGGCGATTCGTAACTCACAATTCGTACGCAATGCTAGCTTGCTACGTGAACATACTAATTAAATGTGATCTTCCAACAGCAGAAAAAACAAAGGAAGCGCCATGGGAAAAGTGGCAAGTTCTAAGAAAAGTCCCTTAAACCAGGTATTATATTATTTGGTTGTCTTAAGTGCATGTGACCGAACAAGTGTGTATTTTTTGTTCCACCTTTTCAATTTCGTTCAAACATTCGTGGTATTGAACAGCAAAAGAATTTGAGTTGCATGGTATCTGTTGGTACTGTAATTACCGCATTTTTAAACCATTTGTTTCGATATAAATAGTGCGTTATTATATGTTCGGTTAGGTAAGGTATTTAATCGCATTCAATAAAACCAATGACCGCATAGCTTGTTTCCTGTTCAGAAGGACACACGTGAACTGGGTTGTATTTTCGATTTTAAGATGAATGAGTATTATTTTGGGCTGAGCGCTAAATATTAAAAAACTAATATAAGCCAGCAGGTTGTCCTTACTTTATTTGATCCAAATGGCCAACTTAGTATGCGACTATCTTTCACATTTTGTCATTTTTTAATTTTAGGCTTCCAAAAATGCACACAGGACGACTCTTAAATGAAAATTACAAAAACGAAACATGAAAATACGAACGCATGTTTGGGTAACTAAAATTGGTATCAGCTTAAATAGGTACCTCTTCTGCATAGCAAAGAAATATTATTACATTAGATTTAAACTTAGAAACCACATAAACTGCGGCTATTTCCCAATATAGCGGTAACATAAACATGTAGTAAGTAGGTACGAATATGTCTCATTGTCGCGTTTCTTTCTTGTGATACTCGCACATTCTCACGTGAATGCTATGTGCGACAAATCGTCTTGAGTAACACTTTACACTGGCCTTATGTTAACACTGTTTTTGTACTTAAATAATGTTCAAAATGGCTTAGAAAATTCTGTCTATGTAAGTACCAGTTTAAGGGTAAAACTAAGATGAATAATTTGATAACAATATACAATGAATATTATGTGGTAAAGAAAATGTCTTGATCTTTGAAGAAAAGCCACACTTTCATTTGCCACGCCTTTTCCCCAAATATGTTGGGGTCGGCTTAGGAGCGAATACCCATCTGATTTTCTCTACCTGGAAAACTGATACCCGTTGGTAATACAAATAGCTATCGAGTTTAAGTTAAATAGAGAGATACCATTATTTCAGGTTTTCTATGTTCTAGGTACATCGAAATTAAATACCAGCAAACATCATTAATTATCTAGTTTATTTTTCCTTCTTGGACTATAAAATTAATAGGTAAGCAATGCGACATTTTATAATTTTATTGATGCAATTATGGTAAAGCGCGGGCAGTTTTATGTTCGACAATGATTGGGTCCACGGTGGTCGGGACATTAACCTTTTTCCTAAGGCAAACGTTCTTATTGATTTTAGTCAATCGGAGAATAATGACATATTTGATAATGCGTAGGTATTGAGTTAAACAGTCTATTACGACGTAGCAGCCCTAAAAGAGATAATAATACAGTATGTCGATTAGGGTTTACAAGGTAATTATTTTGGCAATAAAAGACTTTGTTGCAATCGTTATGATAACAGAAGACTAGGCACAGATATTATTATTTAAGATGATTAAAATGTAATTAGATTTGAACTACATGTGCTGAACCACCTATTTTTCGCAACTAACATCACACGACACAAGTCCACCTTGTGCTTAATATATTTGTTCTTTTTCTCACTGTGATAGCGTATTAAATTACTGTATAATGTTGATAATAATTACTTAGTAGCCATTTAAGTGAAATGAGTGTTCATGTTTAGTGGTTTCTGTTTTGTACTGTTATTACTCAGCGCAAACGAGGCGTGTTGCACAATAAGAACAAAGCACACTAGCAGGTACCTACTTATAACAGTGTTACACTTAAATTGTTTTCAGGTCAATGTCTAACCAAGGAGGTAGTGGACGCTTCGCAGCCTGTTTACGACACATGAACTAGTGAAACATTATCGCTATCTTTAATAAAATCTATTTTGTTTGTGGCCAGTATTGCACGTGGTCGTGGCCTAACTTTCCCCGATTCTAATCCACTTACAATTGTTTATGTCAGCAGTTTCTGTGTCAAATGGTACTTCAGTTTTGGACAGTCATTGCATGTCTTCTGAGATGTTTGCGGTTTGTTGGTTAATGTGACATCTGGTAGTGCAATGCTAAGTAATTCTAGCGTAAGTATGACCGTTTGAAGGCGTCATATGAATTTAATATTATGAGGAAAATTCGAAGTCTGGAATGGTGATGCACTTTTATATACTTTTATAGATATCCTCTGCGATCTCCATTTCATAGTTTTCTATTATTATCTTACTTTCGTAATTACATTTCTATGCTTTTGTTATCCGAAACCTTGCGGAGTACGTGATCCGTATCATAAACAGTTCTATGAATTTACACGACATTAATTTACGAGTTTAATTACTGTCATTATTTACAAGGCTGTAAATTCAATTAACAAGTCAATTTGTTGCGGTTTATGTATTTTGGGTTTGTAACGCCTGCATTCAGAGCATCAATTACAAGTGATAACTTAGTAAGTTAAGGAGCAAGACCGAAATATAAACTCTTTAAGGGAACTTTGTTGGAAAACTAATACAATATTCTGTAGCTTTAGATAGACTATTGGCTGACATTTTTGACATTGGCAAACTATAAGGTATTGGCTTTGAGATTTTGGTTAAGAGAAAACACGTATGCACAACGATTGAACTTTCCTTGGAACGTTGGGTATGTTTTACCCAGCGATGAGGAAACAAAGCAATTAAATCAACTCTATCTTATGCACGGCGCGTAAAATCATAATTGTTCATAATTTCTTAGTACCAGCGCAAGTACAAGCGCGTGGGAATATTTGTATATAGACGGTAAATGTAGTACATACATATATATATGGAGCTATTGCTGAATGTGAAGAATTAGGGGCAATATTTGTTGAAAATATTCGACTTGATATGGTTAATTTCAAGTTCAGCTTTAGCAAAATATTCATTGGCACAGAGTCTCAGATATTTTACCAAATAACTGAAGTTTAAGGCTGCATTTACAAATGTATTGTAGCTAACATAGTGTTCCGTATTATAATCTCATTGCCATTTATTTCCATAGACTCGAGAGTTCTCGGGCGTTGCCATGGCGAATTGCGACCGCAACGCTGAACGAGTTCAAACCATGAAGGATTTACACCATACTGAATGAAAAGAATTTTATGTTTGTTCCTTGTTTGTTCCCAATTTAGCGACAAAGTCATAACCGTGACAGGTCCCTTATAAACAATGTTTAATTACCGTCGTAATACAGAAGTCGTACTTATGTATTAATATCGAATTGTGGGCGTTTTGTCGTAAACTTAAAGTTGACGTTTATAGGCCCTAAATATTAAGTAGGCTAATGGGTCAAGAAATATGATAGCAGGTTTAAATATAAATTAATTAAAAACGAAACTTACAGGATGAAATTGGTTAAAATTGTTCGGATTTTGGTAATGAATACTTACGAATCTTGGTGGCTACTGGTTAAAATAGAAAAGTATTTTTAATATTAGATACATAGCCCATTTATCAAGAAAAGCCTGTGACTCGTGTGAAACCTCAGTTAAATGGCTAGGAGTACATTATTACCACATGTATTTATTATTTAAATATAGCATAGAAGGATGAAAGGCATTGTTATTACTGTTAGCACCTAGAAATACTAAAGATCTATTAACAATAGGTGTTAAGAGCTATTTAACAGAAATAACATTGTGAGAGAAGCACGTGTCATTAGCAATAAAGACGGACAATCCTTTTGTAATGTTTCTGTATTCAAAAATTGGTGAAATAATTTTTGTTCGACATTGCTATGTTTTGTTTGAATTGTAACTGAATTGAAGACAATAATAACCAATATTTGTTATGTTACAACATATTGATATCGAAAAACTTGTATGAGAGCTGCATGCGCGTATAACGTACCTAGGAATCTGTTTCTGAGAAATATTTATGGCAAATATTTTCACAGTAATTAGTCCTCACAGGTTCGAATATCTAATTATTTAATTTACAATTCGAGCCTACGCAGTGCTGAAAGTACACGAACCAGCATTCCGTCGATCGGACTGTGTATTGTCATGAATGAACAGAAATTGAAACCAATCCCGCGACACGAAACAATGCAACGCAAACTGTAGCTCACGATTGTAAGTATCGTTCACACTGTTGTATTACTGAATAAGCTATTTAAAGAAAAATGTAATATTTAACGTGTCTGCGATGTTTGATTTTGCATACTTTTCCTAGGCACACACACAAAGCACTTGCCAATTTAGATATCTTTTTATTAAGGATAAGTATGCCTGAGGTATTTCGCAATATGCAATTTCGTTTCCGGAAGAATCTAAAAGTATTAAGATAGGTATTTATTTCGTCACAAAATTAGGAGGACACACACTCACTGTGAGTATTCGCATTTCTACCAAAATTTACCATGTAAACAAATAACATTAATAAACATTCCCACACTTAAATGATATAAAATGACACGTAACAAATGACCTTGGCTAATTATATTGTGGTGTAGATTTCATCTTGCAGTTATTTCGCCATCTCGCCCCAGAATGGACGCGGCCTATGTCACGCGTGGCGTCGCCGCCTCAGATCATTATCTCGTGGGCCCAAGGTCGCAGCCACTAGAAAGGTTCAGCCAACCCAAGATATGATTCACCTTCCCTTTGCTTCAAGAAAAAATATTTCAGGAAGTTTGACCAAAAGAAAAGGAAATACTTAACATTTTTCCAAGAACTTCAAAGAGTTTTTGTTTCTACTTTTTGTTTCCATTTATTGCTTTGCGAATTTTGAATGGTTTGACAACTGGAAAGTAGATAAGAATTAAAACAATGCTCATGGATATTAACACCTTATTTTGCCACCACAGGCACTTTCGTAATTTTGAATTTTGCAGATTCTTGTTTCAACAAGTCGAGTCCAATTGTTTTGAAGTTTACAAAAACATTTTTGAATTGCGATTTTCTTGCTATTAGAGATAATAATTAAGATTTTGTGCTATATACAAGCCATAAGTTAATTAACAGGGACTGGCACTTGAAGTCATTGAACGCACGGAAAATTCCTATGGAAGAAAGGTTCTATTTGGGAATTCCATATTACTTCTAAAGGACAGATTAATTGACAATTGATAAATAGATTGATTTACAATTGTCTGACTCTGGGGGTACATTGTGATGGTAACTTGCTTTTAAGTCAATTATGCCAATGGTGACTTCGACTATTTTTGACAATCATTTACTAAAGTGGGATCACTCTAGTCTCGAAAACAAAGGAACATGCTAGTCCATATTCAGACATGGTCACTTACTATTGTTTACACAAGTAATGATAGGCATGAAGCCAGCCTAGACATCTTAACATTACCTACGCAGGTGATTGATCACCAGGAGTCCGGTGTCGAAACGTACCTAACCTTTATCGAACCTATATGTGCACATTTTCGTAGACAATTGTGGCAATTTATATCATTACGATTTACACATAATGGGATTTTGTTTGTAGCCACACAAATTGGTAGTCGTTATAGTGATTGCATTTAAATTGATGTCATTTATTGCAGAAATTACCCTTATGAAGGGATGTGTGAACCTAAGTAAATAAAAACGTTACTATACAAATATCTGTGTGAAATTGCGTAAAGAGTAAATTAGCGTACGCGGTAACAATGGATCGGTTATTTGAGCAAATTACATGCATTATAGAGACAGATGCAATAACTAAAAAGGTGCGTTTTTCTAGGCCGTCGCGCAGCGGCTTGGGCGGTTAAGCATTTTGCGCAACTCTCCATACAATGTTCTGTAATTATCGCACCAAATCACCAGCGAGGAATGCGCGAGTGCCTTCGTCAGTCAGCACGCAACGCAACTGCGCGTGTCCACATAAATAACAACAGTAATTATTTGCAGCCAATGTCTTACTATTCAAGGGCATAATCGAAATTAATTGTTCTCAATGCATTTATTTGTTACCTAAGGGCAGTTAACGCGTAATCTCTAGTAGGAGCTAAACTTGTGGACGTTGTTGTTTTGTTGTTATTGCCTTCAAACGTTCAATGAAAAGTCGTTATTGAGTTGCTGTATGTTTACAAACTGTTATGCTAATTATGCTAATGCGCTTAGTTTAAATAAGAGGTTTAAGTAAATCTCGATGTTTTACTTATGAACTGTAGTTTGTTGTTTACCTACAGTAAAGGTTTGGCGTTTAGTACATATAGTGTTGTTACACATCACAGTTGGTTTGTCTTACTGAATGTTAACGTTTGGCGATCAGTAAGGCAAAGTTTAGCAAAGTAAAACAAAAAAGTAAAATTCAGCAGCTGAGTATTTTATTTACATTCGAGTATAAATTCATATCATCATATTTACACATAAATATCACATTCAGTCATCCGTCATCATATCACACGAGTATGCTAGAGTAGTGTTCAGTAATGGAGGCCATGATGTCCGTGCGCCAGGGGGGCGACGGCGTAGTGCGCGATGGGGGCGGCGTGGACCACGGGGGCAGCGTGGACGACGGGGGCGGGGTGGTGGCCGGGGGTCTTGTGGACTACAGCGTTGAAACTGGAACGAAGGAACATACATTAGGTACTATGTGAAAATCAAAAGCTCTATGAACATTTAATGTTGCCTTACAGCTTGAAGATTATGATTCACAAAATGTTGCCTTACCCGTGGTGGTCGTCAGCGGTGTACTCTACTTTGCGCACGGAACCGTCAGGCTCAACCAGGGAGTAGCTGCCGTGCACGGCACCACCGTCGCGGCTCTCGTGCTGGGACTTGTGGTCACCGGTGTGAGGGTCAGCCACGGAGTAAGCGTAGTCGTATTTGGGGTGAGACTGTAAAATAATAGTTCATAAAATTACTTATCATTGTTTTGGCCTCTATCTTTTTGTTGTAATGGATCAAAGGAAATTAGCTAGTAAATGATTTCAGGATATCCGTTTGGTGGTAATAACCATCTAATTTGTGGCTGTGGCTAAGACCTTGTGCAACAGCTGGTATCCGAGTCTATGATCTTATTGTGGTGTTTGTTGTACTTACGTATTCGGCGTGGACGGCGATGGGGGCGGCGTGGACTACGGGGGCGGCGTGGACGATGGGGGCGGCGTGGACTACGGGAGCAGCGTGGACGATGGGGGCGGCGTAGTGCGCAGGGGCGTAGTGGGCCGGCGCATAGTGCGCGGGCGCATCGTGGCGGACAATGCTCTGGGAGGACACCGCGCTGTGGTGCACGGGCAGGAGGCCGGCGCTGGCGGCGGCCAGCACAGCGCTGAGGGCGAACACCTGGACACACACAAAATACATTTATAATTCACGTTTTTTATTTATTTCTCAAAATATGTTTTGAAGTATGACTCTGTTCTTACTTTGGTGAACATTTTGCACTAGTTAATCAGAGCAGGTGACTGATACCATTATCGGGCCGGAGTGTGACTTTTATATGAAAAGCAAAACGGAGCCGCAGTCCTGTTGGTGGTGGGGAGTGCGGTCACTTCAGTTCCGTAACTTTGACACCGCGAGGTCGTTGGTTACTCGCACACATAGGCCCGATTATAATTCACAGACAATCGCCTTCCCGCGCGGCCTGTGGGCGCCCTGCACCGCCATACCCGACATTATCTCCGATATCGACGTTGCGTGAGTGATTGCGATAATCAATCTAGTTTTTTATTGTGATTCAGACTAGAGGACCAAGGGCAACATTTGAGTGATTTGAAGACATTAGTTTGCATATAACGTATGAAGGTTCTTGTTAATAAATTATTACCAATTTTGAAACTGTATTATTATTCGAAAACGTTTTAGGTGTGTTGATGTTTTTAAACAACCTATGGCAAATCATGTTGAGTGCTTAGTAGTTAAATTCAATGTTTTGCGATGTGAATGCAAGCACTCTAATAGTTTGGGTATATGCCTGGTATATTAAAAGGTTTTAATAAAAAAAGCTTATTCGAGTTTTTAGGCATATTCCATGAACTTAACGTATGCGAAAATATCGAACCTACCTTGTAAAATTGCCACATGTCATACGAATTTTAATTATGAACGACAATTGAAATTCGATTGCCTCAAATTATCAGCTTGGTGTTATAATTGCAGCCAGTATGTGATTGCGACAAAGCTATCAAATGCACCGGGTTTGACCACACGGCGGTCAAATACTCAGCACGTAGAACGTTGCCAGTGTTCAGTTTCCTAACCGATGCTCGTAACGCGATCACAGACACTTGATATCATAAATTAAACGTTGTTGTAACTAATAGACCCATATTGGTTCACAAAAAGAATTTTGATAATAGCCTAGCTTTACAAAACAGTTTGCGAGTTAGGCAAAGCAATTAACGGCGGTTTCAGCACTTAATTTAGTATTAAATGAATCACCTTTGATAATGGTCGGATTAAATCTAAGCTTATCCAGAACAGCCTGTCGATATGATGAAGAGTCTAACATTAATTTTCTGCTGCATTTAGTTGGAGTGCATTAAGTACAGGTACTTTAATTATCTACGACGTCTATAGGAGATTTTGCATATTAGACTATTGCTTTAGCTAATTTTATTGCAATAGGAAGGATAAGGTACTTATAAATTGCATCCTTAATACAAAATCATATTTAACTCATATTTATTCTGTTCATTGGACGATAAGAATCTGCTTTTCCTAAGATTTTACTGTAAAATTTCATGGGGTCACGTACACTTACGCACATACATACATATTTGGCAAAAAGACAATTACAACATTTTTAACAGCTACAAACTACAATGTATTTTCATCACGTCTAACTTGACATCATATTTTTAGGCGAGTACATACAACAATGTGCAAGTATGCGTGCAATAGTTCAGGTGTCGAACGAATCACTCGAAAACTATGTAAGAACCGTGTTTCAACACTTTCAGTGTGGAAAATGACTTAATTACAATTAAATATTCAAAATATTTGAAAGGTGCTCACGATTATTGGTCGTAACTGATTTAATTGTTACGAATATATTCTGTAAAAGGTGGTCGTTATCGTGGCCTAAAGGTCCGGCCATATCTTGCCGTCGTGATCCGATACCGCCTTCGTCACGGAAGCCGAATACCTATAATTCGACTAACATACATTTTATTGTTCGGAAGGTCACACTTAATAATAGTTTTGATTGAAAGGTAATAAGAAACGATAGTTCAGAGGTCACTCACCCGATAATTGTCTGGCCGTGACTCGGAACTGACTATTTATATTAATCAGAGCTTATTGTTGACAGCAGTTTTTCTTTGTGTGCTGTTAACAAAGACGTATGATAGTTCTTAGAATAATACATGAGTTTTTTTGCCCAATCAATCAAATATCTTAGTCGCATATCGTATCAAGATTATTTGTTTCATATATCTAAATTATGTTAATAATCATGTCAACATATGCATTTGAGATACAGCGTGACTGGTTTCAATCAGCCGATCGCTTAAGGAATTCCGGGCCGTAAATCTTGATACGGTTTTCGGAAGTTTTTATACGAGTTCAATTCATTCCGGTTCAGTCGGTGCTTAAATTCATTTACATACGTTAGTAATGCATCCGTTACATTGTTCCGGATAGCTTGCGTAAAATTAAAGATACAATGTCAAGTTTGCCATTGTTATTATTCTCCATTTTCAGTACAAGATTTTGCGCGATGTCGCAGCATCGCAGCGTATTACTACTGATACTTTGCTAAGCATAATTTTGAAAAATATTATGTTAAAAATAATTAAAACTATTTTTCATCCAAATGGCCACATTTTAATGATATATTCGCAAACGAGCTACATAATATATGCCAACGAATTTCTTCATCAAAGAAAAGTCTAGAAGTAAATTACCTTTAGCCTTTGGAAGAATAATGATTCGGAAGAGCCTAATTATATGGCAGCCACTATAATTTAACCAGGTGTTAATCTAACTTTAATTTGCTCGTAACTTTGACGAAACCGTTTGAATTAAATTATTAAATTAAGTAGTATGTGTAAAGTTAACTAAGCCTGTTGCGTTAAATGATGGTATTGCAAAACGAGATTTCAAACGTTGGAGTGAAATGAGTGCAATATCAACGGATATAGGAGTGAATGTTTTAGGAGCAATGTGCCGAACAGTGCGCGATAAAACTCGTTGCTTATGACATCGTAAACTTGTAAATCCAGGCAGTTATCTCGCTGACAGGGGCGTTAGCAACATTGCTTGGGCCGAGAAATTATATGTGCTATTTGTCGGCGCTCTGGCATTATGTATTGACAAACTGTTTACTGTGTAGGCCTAGACTTCGAACGAGCTTTCGAATGTTAACCAATTGACACATAGTAGCATTCTCAATCATTGATCTATTCCTACTGTTACGTGGTTATTTTCCAAGTAAAGCCATTGTTTCAAAAAGCAAGGAATTAAGGTAACGGTTCACACAATTGGTCGGAATCGCCTTGAGATCAGTCTCAAGGTACTGCAGTCACGACACGTAATAAACCGTAGGGCCTAATGATATGAATAGTGTATGAGAGTGACAATTTGCAATGTTATGCCTTATGAAAATTGTTCATAGCTTATCCTTGAAAGGTAATCGTATTTGTATTTCGTAATAATGTATCAGTAGTTAGGTAAAGGGAGACATTGAATAAAAACTCTAGTATTATAGTAAATCTTGCTTTTTTGCTATTTATAAGAATTTCTCACGGTAAGTCCCTGTTCAGTTCAGTGGACACTGAATTAAGGTTAAGTACATAAGTAAGTACAGTAGTAGTAGTAATATCTACATACAAAGAGCAAAGTCGCAATTGGTTTTTAGAAGGTAAATATCATTTGTTCATAGCAAGTTCAAGAATTTGCGACCTGTAAATGTCAACCCTTACCATCGATAGATCTAGATTAGTGTTCTAGTCTACATAATTCTGTGTTGACCCCACTTGGTAATGGCAAGTTCTTGTGAACTATTTCGTCCATGTTAATATTTGCTGTATTACCGAACAAACAGGTGTTTGTTTCTAAAGAAATATAACTTAAATCCCAACTATCCTGATTGGCATAATCTCTTCTATCTCTTAGTTTGCAAATTAATTACAATCGAGTTCCTGATAGGTATTCGACAGCAAGACTAACTTTCGACAGAGCAGAGAATTTGCAAGTCCTACGAAAGCCTATTTCCTAATATCAGGTTACAATTCTTCATACTTTGTTGCCTAGGCGTAGGTAACTTTAAATTAGTACCATAAAATACAGGAAAGCCAAGCAAGAATCAATTTAAGTTATAATTGAAAATGTCATGGTTTCGTTTGTTATTTTTAATGACTAATTATAAACATAAGAACATACACGAAGATCACAGCGGGTATAAATAAGGTACATTGTGGCTCTTAAAGCTTATTTCTTGGAGATCTAGTAATGGTGGTACTGGGACGAGTAGATGTGATGACTGGGGCCGGAGTTGTGCACGACCGCGTTGAAACTGCAACCAAAACAAAACAATCCGATAAATATTATGACAAGATAATAGTCGGAACAGGTTCCAATACCAGTTTGTTATCACGACACCTGTTCGCTGATACCTGTTGTCAGTCAGTAGCACGTGGGTCACACGAGTTCATTACTCATACGTTACTAGTCCATTACTGATACGTTACTAGTCCGGTCATTTACCGGTTTGACTAGCATGTGACTCAATACGACGTAATTTTACGACTCTCATACATATGTGTGAACTAACAAAGCTCCGTAAACGAGCAAATATGGCAGGTCAGTAGTTTTGCGCAATTTGGGGAAAGTTGCACTCTCATCAATGGTACATCATTACGTATGCAGTTTGTGTTTAGATTCTATTTTACATAATTTTTGAAATAATGTTATTGCTCTTTAATTTCTAGTTTATCTAGCCATGGATTGATTACATTTTAGTAGTTAAACATTAGAATAATATTAAACGGACCACTGGTTTGCCTTGCTTTAAAAAAATACGAAGTAAAAATTGTTATTTATTTATTTATTTGGACTAGTGACACAGTATTTGTTTCGTAAATACGCAATGTGTTGCGTAGATGATGAGAGATTCGCTGTAGTGAAACTTTCAACAGCCTTTGCTAACACATGCATAGCCACTGCAAACAAATGCAAATTTTCTACTACCTGACGGTATTCCCTAGATGCTTATAAGCGGACAAGATGACTTACCCATTGTGGTCGTCGGCGGTGTAGGAGACCTTGCGGAAGGAACCATCAGGCTGCAGCAGAGAGTATTCTCCCTTCACGACATCACCATCACGGACCTCGTGCTGGGACTTGTGGTCGCCAGTGTGGGGGTCTTCCACGGAGTAGGAGTACTTGTATTTGGGGTGGGACTGAAAAAGCAAGAAAAGACGTTAAAAGGATACTTACACATCTGACTAATTCTCTAAATGACTATGTTCATAACTTTTTATAGATTAAGTTAACAAAGCCATCGGAGTACGTACATAGTAGTCCTCGTGTCCATGGCTGTAGTGGCCCCCATGTACTTCAACGGGCGCAGCGATGGCGTGAACAACGGGGGCGGCGTGGACAACGGGAGCAGCGTGGACGACGGGGGCAGCGTGGACAATTGGGGCGTGGGCATAGGCAATGGGAGCCGCGGCATAGTGCGTGTCATGATGCACCAAGTTATGCTGAGACGACACAGTGTAACCACCGTGCCCTAGGTGACCAGCACGGGCCACAGCTACCAAGGCGCTGACTGCTAAAATCTGCACAGAAAAAAATAAATTTTTTCACTTGTCCGGAAAATTTTGGTACACTTCACTTCACTTTTGAACACGGGAAGACTTACTTTAGCGAACATTTTTGTGTGGGATTGTGCGTGCGTGACTGACATACATATGATAAGCAGCAGTGGGTTTTATAAGAATTGGCTCGGGTAGTCCGGTGGGGCGCCGAAAGCACCAAGCGGCGCGTCCCCGCGGCCGCAAGGTCACCGCGCTTTGTCTTCGACATTCTCGCGGCAAATTATCAAAATGATTGTTACTTAATGAAAATACTCTGTGAACTGTGATACTACACTTTGTTATACTAGGTCAATGCGTACAATGATACGTTATTGTCGTTTGTGCGTAAAGTTTTGAAAGTCAATGTTGTTGTTTCCAAAAATAGAACTTTTTTAATTAAAAGCAGACTTATCTAATCACTTAAAAGGAATCAAAACATTGTGATTATGATTTACGAGCTTTTGTTATTTTATTTCTTAGGTTTTAATTTTGTGAAATATGAAATACTAAATTATATCATCGTTATTTCGTTAATTGTAACTGGACTATACACATAACATTATTGAAGATTATGTAGCACCGTTAGTTTCTCTACAAATAACGTAAAATACTGTTTACGTTTACCACAAATGCGTGAAAAGACAAACTCAACAGCGTGTCAATATTCTATCTGTCGTTTTGCTTACCAGAGATAGGAATTCGACATTACTAGTATCGGGCTTATGTTGAAAGTGAACAGCTGTTAGCATACAGTTTTTGTCAAATAACTATGCCGCTCTGAAGTCGGCCCGAAGCTGCAAAACTCATGTGTTTGATTGATACATTTTTACCGTTGCGGAGTCACTATGTAATAGTCAACTTCAAAGTGTCGAAGTTATTTGATGGGTTTAACAATCATTTTTGGAGGAAGCAATAAATATAAAGTGAAACATAATCAGCTGACATAGTGAGTGGCGATGTGTAGATACAATGTATAGAGGTGCATAGGACATCCGACATTTTGAACGATACTAGGAAGGAAATTGTTCTAATTATTTATATTTTGTTAAAAGTTTAAATACCGGAAACTGTAAAATGCTATATAAGATATTGACCAATAATTTTCAATTATATTAGATGAATATTTTTTTAAGAAGTCCTGTAAAAAATATTGTTCGTTTATTTATATGCTAAAAGCTCATTGACACCTCACCACCAGGAATATTTGTTTACAATACACAAAACACAATTCGGTACTGACGAACGTATCAGCATACATTGTTTACATCTAGATTATGAGATTTTGATGGCTATTGTCCAACACAAAAGTATTCCCATCCCTTGAAACGTTATTAGAATGTTTGTGTAAGAACACAACACGAGTGTTCATATGAACATACTTATCCGATCAAAATACTCGTAATATTTGAATTATTACTATGACAAAAGTAGAAATTAGCGTTCAGAAGGTACGTTTTACTGAATTGCTCAATGTACCGAGGAGGTTACTTGAATATCATTACCAGTAGGTAACTGTATTTTATTTAAACCTTGTTAAAATTTTCTATTGATGTCCTCCACTTCACAATTAATTTAGTACAGTAAGTAATACGTTTCCATTGCATAGGTTTTTATGATGTTTATTTAAATAAAAGATACAGACCATCAACAAGTAGCAGGAAAGGGGAAAGAATTGTGTAATTCAGTACCGAGTTTTATTTGCCAAAATAGTTGTATGAACCATATGGCAATTATAACGACAGATTTGGTTGAGTTTGTGAGAGCTATTAAGAAGTTTGAGAACCATAAGTAGTATCGCCGAAAACTACTACGTAGGTATCGGTAACATCAGTACTTTTTGTGGTATCTTGATTTTTGTAAGATAAGTTTTTGAAGGGCAAGAAGCGAATAGTGTCTTACCCAAGATACCGGAGTGGGTAAATAACAGTTATGTTTTTATAGCCGGAATCACGCAAGCGCAACAGCCTTGCTATAAAATTATAATATCTGATAAGTCTCGACCTAGCGCCAAATAATTTTCTTTACAACGTGCATTTTATAATGTGTGAACTTGTCATGTTCGTAATGACGGTACATACTCGTTTACAACTTTACAGTAATTTGATTAATTGCCTTGATAAAAATTGCGGTTTTCAGTAGCATTTTAGCATGAATCACATTGTATTTTATTTACTTGCATTATTTAGCTTTTATGCTAATTTTAAGTGTCGTATCTTTACTAGTCTCCCAGTTTAATTTGTTCAAGCAAGGTGTATTATATGAGAGTAATAAATAAGAGCAAATATATTGTGTAATAAATAATTTATTATTTTAATTTATAGTCGTATTTGGTTTCAGCAGGTCGTCAATATAAATCCACTCATTAATAGTGTTGGTGGTACTCAGGAGCCGGGTGGAGATTGGGAGCCGAGGTATGTACTACGGCATTGAATCTGAAGCAAACGGGAAATAATAAGTATTGGAACAATGCTATAATTTTAGCGTTACCGCACTGTCTAAACGGCAGACCAAAAAAGTCGGGCGACAGTCAGTTGACTTTTTTTTGAAAGTGTAAATCCTGCTAAGGTTTTTAGTCCGTCTAATACCCTTCGACTTTCGTTATTAAGGAAAATCTACGATAAGGTTTTATACTAAGGAATTTTCTGTGGACATAAAAACCCTCTTAAAGTATTTGTAGGTAGACTTTTCAATTTTAACTAAATAATCATTCTCAACTTACCCATTATGGTCATCGGCGGTGTACTCGACATCGCGCACGGAGCCATCAGGCTGCACCAGTGAGTAATGGCCACGTACAACATCACCGTCGCGGACCTCATGCTGGGACTTGTGGTCACCGGTGTGAGGGTCAGATACTGAGTACTCGAAGGCGTATTTGGGATGAGCCTGGAATTTTGAGAGTGTTTGCTACATCTTACTAATACTGATATAATATAGGGTAACAGTTGCATTTTAACAAGGACAAATAGATTATAAACATTTCAAGAATAATTAGATTATGTGCTAGAATTTACTGTGGACTAGCAGTAGCAGCTTTGCTCGCGCTTATTTTACTTTACTCACTAATCAGTTGGTACGCGTCAGTCCTAAGTATATTTAGCCTATACTCACGTCATGTTCTTCGTGATGGTCGTCATCATCGTAGTGTCCATCATAACCTCCTTCGTGAGCAGCATAAGGGAGAGGCGCTGCATAACCACCTTCATATGGCACGGCATACGCTGCTTCATACGGTGCAGCGTACCCCGCGGCGTACGGGATGGCGTACGGCGCGGCGTAAGGAGCGGCGTATGGCGCGGCGTAGTGTCCACCGTGATGGACAATGCTTTGGGAAGATACGGCGTGACCGTGTCCATTGGCTGCGGCCAGCATCGCACCGAAAGCTACCAGCTGAAGAGGCAAAGAACACATTTTATGTTTTGAGCACTTTATAGATTCACGGTTGATTTTAAAGAAGATGGCGTGTCATCACAATATTTAAAAGTATTGATGTATTAGAATGATTTAGTTACACTGCACTTTCTTTTGTTTTTTCACTTGTTATATTCGCCGGGAATTTATAATTCGACACACAGAAATGTAAATGTTTAAAACTTACTTTGCTGAACATTTTGTTGTTGTTTAGATCAAAGTCAATCAATGATTGATGACAAATTCCGCTGACCGTGGTTTTTATATTAGTTAAAACTGTAACAAGTGGGGTTGACCATACCGCATGCGGACCTCGCGACAATGACAATACCTAAGGTCATCTTAAAAAAAAAAACGATTATAGAATCGCAATATATGTCATGGTATCGATAACCGCCGTGGCCATGTCATGCTGTTTAAATGTGCATGTTTTGTTCGGCAATACAAAAAATGTTGTACGCATGAACGAAATTTTCAAACGCATAGGGTGATGGATGAAGCAGTGACAGTTGGTACAAAAGCTTCGCATCTATTTGGATGTAAAAGCTGTCGTAACACGAACAAGTTGACAATCTGACGTCGCAGATTGGTAGAGACAGGACTACTAGCATTATATGCATTATTTGCCACCCACGTTAATTTTAAAACTCATAAAATAATTCAACTATTAACTGAGATCTTTGTGCTAAAAAGAAGAACTGATTATAACTTCTTTAAATTATATTTGTATATTCAGAAATATATGAATATGGAAAATCTAGAGGATATACTATAAAATTCATATGGCACGTTAAACTCTAGGTCCCGGCTGTCATCTTTGGCAGTCGTTAAGGGTGGTCAGAAGCCAATAGGTCTGACACCAGTTTAACCAAGGGGTTTTGGTTTTCCCGGGTAACTGGGTTTGGGGGTCAGATAGGTTACTCCTTGTAAGAATACTGGTACTAAGCCGCATCCGGTTAGACTGGAAGCCGACCCCTACATAGTTGGGAAAAGGCTAGGGAGATGATGTACCTATATTTATTTAGAGCTGAAGAAGAATCATTTGTCATCAAGTTGTTCCATGTAACAAGGTCGTAACAACCGCGAAGTCCTACGTGATGCTAGACTGAATGAAAGAAAAAGGCCACCGAGATCATTACTGTTCAGTGTAACTTCGACAAAAAACTGCAGATATTTTGTCGTTCGATACAATTATTCTTATTATAGTATTTTTTGTAGCAGTTCTGGGTTGACTTAAGGCTACGTTTTTTGGCATAATAGATTTGAACAATGTTATATAGCATTGCTAATCGTGTTGTGTAATAAGTTTTACAACTTCATTGATAAGATATGGTCGCCTCTTAGATACTTTATAGTTTCATTAGAAAATGTATAATAGAGTGATAGCTTTTTGGAATTTAATTGAGCTTTTTCTGAAGTAGATTGAGGTTGGTTGAGAATTTCAAATAACTACTACTAATGTAGGATAGTGTTTTGTAGAATAATGGCTAAAGATGGTCACTATTACAGATAATTTGAGTAAGATGCATATCATACAGCCTAACAATAGAACCCAAATCTAAAAATAAAATACATTCACAGGCTGTTATTTATGGCATATTGTTTTAATTCATAATTCACAATGCAATCCACAATTGTAGCTGAATAATTCTGTTATGTTCACACAAGGAAATAAAGGCTGGCAAGTCTAAAATGCTTGTAGTGTACGAAATTCTTACATAATTTACTGCTTAGCCGTTCTATTGTAGTATTAAAGCGGGTACTTTGACATACGAGCTTAGCATTGAGCTATTGAGATTTATTTATGACAGTTATTGCAATTATTTAGTGGCGTTTAAGTTCCTGGGGCCCGATTCTCCTAATTTTACTTAAGCAACATACGATTCACGTTCGACTCGATTCGACTGAGATCCAATCCCGACTCGATTACGATTGAAGCGTATGTGGCATTCCGCTATTTTTTCTTTGAAATAAACGTTTTTATCCTTTTCTGTCATTCAATAATGAATCATTTTGTCTGTAAATGATTTACGATTGTAAAATGATTGTACAGCAAACTACCGTATAGACCAAAATCACCGAAATAGCAGACCAATCGCACACCAATCAAAAGTCAATCGAATACGATTGGTCTTTTATTAGTAGCAGAATGCCCGATATGGTTAAAACTGCTATTGCGATCATATTGCGATTCGATTTGTATTCGATTTTGACATTATTAACTTAGGAGAATCGGGCCCCTGTATTAAGTCTGATTTAAGTTATTGTCGTATATATTTGAACCTTTATATATTTGAATACAACTTTGTTATGCAGACTTTAACATCAAAGTACTTGAAGCATAACGTCTTCTGGAAGCTTACTACGTAGAAATGTAAGCTTAGTACCTATAGTGTGACGGTTGATAGAGAGGAATTAAGGGAACACATTACGCTTGTCAATTTAATTGGGAACAGGACAAGAAGATACAGAATATAGGTACCTTAAAATTATTTCTCAGAATATTACATGGACCTACCTAATTACAAGAAACATTTTCATGAAAGAAATAATACAATTAGATCATTAAACACCAATTGGGTTTTGTTACCCTAGCACTTTACTGTTATTTTATGTGGTCTGTTTTACTGTAGTTTAGGTCACTTAATAATATAGAATTTAAGCTTTGATTTATGCTGTGATTGTAATATTTATCGCCTTAATAAAATTGTACCACTTTATCGAAAGTCTCCCACGGAGTAATTTGTCAAAGAAATATCTGTAAAGTATTTACTAAGATAGCTTACATTTATTTTTCCCTGAAATATTTATTGCCTTTATTAAATGACATAACGTATAATACATAGGACATTATGATTAACTAATGTATGATGATGAGTCCTGTGACCGTAAGCGCTCACTGGGATAAATAGGTCACATTCAGCAGTCGACGAAGACATTCATATTATGATGGTCAAGAGTAGCATAAGAAACATGTAAACTGACGTTTAATCGATTTATTTACATTGAACACAATATATAATATACACACATACTCATAAATACGAGTATTTACAGATGTTCAATTTCACGATTTCTCAGTAAGCGTAGTAAGCGTGACCGTAGACGGGGGCTGGGTGAACCGAGGGGGCAGAGTTGTGCACCACAGCGTTGAAACTGAAAAGTAGGAACATTTTATGTAATACCAGTGCTCATATATTTTGTTTCATATAACCTACTTTAGGTAATTAGTACATACCCATGGTGGTCGTCAGCGGTGTACTCGACCTTGCGCACGGAGCCATCAGGCTGCACCAGAGAGTAGTATCCGTGCACGGCGTCTCCGTCGCGGCTCTCGTGCTGCGACTTGTGGTCACCGGTGTGAGGGTCGGACACGGAGTACGCGAAGTCATATTTAGGATGAGCCTGTTATGAAAAATACAACGTTGATTGCACAAGATAAGTACCTCTATTTCAAACAAAAATACCAGATGCATTTATATTACGGCTTACGTAAGTGTCGTGGCCGTCGTAGTGCGCTACGGGAGTGGCGTAGTGCGCTACGGGTGCGGCGTAGTACGCTGCAGGAGCGGCGTAGTAGAGGGGAACTGCGTGAGCTTCATCGTGACGCACGATACTCTGGGAGGACACGGCGTGACCGTGACCATAGAGACCAGCGTTGGCTGCAGCCAACAGAGCGCCAAAAGCTACGATCTGAAAGTTTAAATGAAGTTGATTAATATATTTTAATGAAGGTGCCATTTCGGTGACCTATGATTTTTAGCGACAATTTAATTACACTTTTTGTTAAAAGCATAAAAAGGATTTTATTTTTTTATAAAACTTACTTTGCTGAACATTTTGTTGTATTGTAAGTTACAATCAAGTATTGATTGATGTCAATGCACTCGTGCTTTGGTTTTATACTTCACGATAGTATGAATTTAGTGCAGTGGGGTAGACATGCGTGTGCGCACTTGATCTGAAACATTGACATGTGTCAAGGACACAGTTTCGTGACCAAAAATGTGATTAATTTAAATAACCTAATAAATGATCGCGTGAATATTGTACATTTAGAATTGTTCGTTATTGATATATTTATTTTAATAACGGGTGTTCCCAGGGCTGGGTAGGTTAGATAGACAGTCGCTTCATGTAAAGAACTGGCAATCATGCATCATTTCGAAAGTATATAATATAAAAATCCTGTGTACTTCACGAAGAGTTTGTACTTACACTTTTCTAGATAGTTAAAAATAAACAATATTTTTTAGCAACAAGAAAACGACTTTCAAAAACATTAGAATCTGACAACGGTTCTGTTTATTGCATTTTAATATCTTAGCCTAAAATCAGCAAGTTTTGCGTGTTTCGTCATAGCGCGAATGTAGTCCCATCCATGCGACATCTTACTTCTTATAATGTCATCTCAATCGGGCCAACCATGTTCAAGTAAAGTTAAAAGAAGCCACAACCGATTTGAGAATGTCCTCCGTTTTTCATCATCATCATCATCAGCCTATAGCAGTCCACTGCTGGACATAGGCCTCTCCAAGTGCACGACACTGAGATCGATTTTCGGCTGCTCGCATCCAGCTCTTGCCAGCCGCCTTGCGCAAGTCATCGACATAGCCCACCGAATCAGCAAGCTGAAGTGGCAGTGGGCTGGCCATATTAGCCGAAGAACCGATAACCGTTGGGGTAAACGAGTTCTAGAGTGGAGACCACGACTCGGCAAACGTAGTGTAGGACGTCCGTTTTTAGAAATCGGTAAATAAAATCAAGTACTTATTGTAGTGGATGAAAGCCCATCCTCTAAGCAAAGCATGACCTCTTTAATTAAAGGTTCAATTTTATCGTATGTTCAATTGAAGTATGTATTTCTCAAAAGAAAAAAAATCACATAACATAATGTTGTATGTGCCTATTCCCTTTTTCAAACGTCGAATAATTGGGACAGCTTATTAAAAATGTTATTGTGTCTCACCTTGGGTTATGTTTTAGCTTGTGTAAAGAATTTCAGACTTGATGTCTGAAATTCTTTCATATTATGTCTTTTCAAAACAAAAACAAAATAAGTACCATCTAAGCTTCCCAACTATACAATGTACTGAAGTGTTATTTCATTAAGAAAATACGAGTACATTATCATCTGTCTACCAGTTCAGTTGAATTACGTGAAGCAACTGTACCCTTAAATCTATGTTTTGCAGCATCCTACTATCAATTTGTAGGTTGTTGTCATGCTACAGACAGCAGTGAGTTAAAATAATTTCTCTTCTTTTCTTCGGACTAGTTTATCTTCAGCAAGCAATTCATCAATTGTTGTTCGTGACGCTAATATTAAATTCAAGTATGATATTGTAATGAGTAGGTGTCAAACGTGTTTCAGCATAAAATACATCAGTCAATGTGATTAATGAAATGGTTACACAAAGACATGTTTATTTCCTTGTCAGGAGAATTATGCACTTTATAGTGAAGTTAACACGATTTAGTTGCATTATTGCCTTTTCTATTTTGATAACAGACTGTCTTTGGTGTATTGGTGATTGTATGATTGTTGTAGCAAGTTGAGTATATTATAGGTTAGAAAAACTCTTTACGCTTTGAAGGCGTAACCCTAGACCAGATTATGTAGATCAGAATATTGCTTGGTGTCTGCCATGCGGTTTAAGTTGCGAACAGAAAGTTTAATTGGAGTAGAAATTTGTGGGGCGTTAATTCCGAACTGAAGTCTTTATTATTGCTGGTAACATTTTCAATTCCTTTTTAGTTATCAGTCAGATTGAGGATAATTATAATCATCGAACATTTAATAATAAAATGTGGATAAGTATTATTATATTTATTTTATTTGGAAATATCATTCATTCTTTTGGTATGTATAAAAAAATAAATAGGCACACACAACATATACATATTATTCATAGTTGATCGCTCAGTAATGATGGTAAGCGTGTCCGTGGACGGGGGCGGGGTGGACCGAGGGGGCGGAGTTGTGCACCACAGCGTTGAAACTGAAAAGAAAATACAACGTTATATTTGATGAAGTAAAAAGTCTCTTAGTAAAAAGATCTTGTAGTTATAAGATTTGATAACAGGAAAGAAGAGGGAAAACATACCCGTTGTGAGCATCAGCAGTGTATTCAACCTTGCGGATGGAACCGTCAGGTTGGGCCAGAGAGTAGTATCCGTGCACGGAGTCACCGTCGCGGCTCTCGTGCTGGGACTTGTGGTCACCGGTGTGAGGGTCAGCCACGGAGTACGCGAAGTCGTATTTGGGGTGAGCCTGGAGTGTTTCACATAAATTAGAATTACATAGCACCAAAACAACTTTTTATTATATGCATGTAATAGTAACTTACGTAGGTATCGTGTCCGTCGTAGTGGGCTACGGGAGCGGCGTAGTGCTCAGCAGGGGCAGCGTAGTGCGCTACGGGAGCGTAGTGGGCAACAGGCGCGGCGTAGTGCGCTACGGGGGCGGCGTAGTGCAAAGGCTCATCGTGGCGGATGATGCTTTGGGAGGACACAGCGTGGCCATGGCCTAAGAGACCAGCGTTGGCAGCGGCCAACAGGGCGCTCACAGCTACGATCTGAAAGTAACATTTTTTACTATAGTAATTTCTTAAAGACATTTTTACGTTCACTGGTAATTATATACAATTTTACATTTACTTATATGTAATATTTATTTTAAAAAATTAAATCTTACTTTGCTGAACATTTTTGTTGTTTGGTTTGTAATGGTCAAAATATATTTGATATCGTTACGAATTGCTGTATGATTTTATATATGAAACACAAAGACGTAAGTTCTGTAGAGGTGGGGCGGAGAAATGTATGCACTTGACTCTGAATAAATTGTCAGGTCTCAAGGTCACAGCTACTATAGCTTACGTTACACTATTCGCATTCATAAATGTTGGTAGTTATTTTTAACAATAGAACACGAATCTAATAAAATGAATTCGATTTTGTGTAGTTCATGATATTATTTTATCAAGAGATACGAAAACCTCAGTTTAAATCCGGAAATGCTTATACTGATTTGCATTTCCATTATATTTTGAGTGATATGACAATCCAAAATAACGTTACTCATAATTTTTTTAATCAAAGACATAACTAGAAAATCCAAATAATGCAATTTTTACAGTTTATCAAGTCAAGAGTATTCAGATTTTCTTCTACTAAAACATATGACGTTTTTTGAATATAAATAGACTGAGCGTTTTCTTTATTACCGTTGGAAAATTTTCATCTTTATAGTTGCTATTACAATGAAATTATATTGTAGGTGCCTGTTATTTGTACATGCGAATAAGTAATATGAATATGTCATAGTCAGCAGACAGAAAGTCTTGCTATCTGGCTTACCCGTATTAAGGAGATAGGCACACGCTACATTTGTATCACTTGTACTCAGCTGTATCTAATTAGACCAAAAGTTGACCCTAAATGGGTATTTGAGAAACGGCTAAGGGTCCGTTCAGCAGGTCAGGGCAGAGGATTCTAAATTGTGTATTATTCGCTACACACGTGATATAAAACTGTTATCTGTGTCATAATCCTTCTTCTTATATTCAAAGAAAGCTTGTTACACTAATTCAGAATCTGAAACAACACATCGGCGATAATGTCACGGTAACAAGATATATCAACCTGGCACTAGTAGGATGAGCTGCCCTCCTGTATTAAACAATAGAAAATCAACTATGTTTTGCGAGGAACCCTCATTGTGCCATAAAGGTTTCTCATCTTCTCTTAGTGGCTGAGGATCTTGTAGAATGATTTCTGCTTTTTGGTGAAACTGAGTACAATAGAGTCCTAGAGTGCAGGGCATTATTTTCTTATCTAAATAAATATAATAATAAATATTATATTGTTAACAGACGCACAGCATTCCTTCTGAATGAAATCCACTTTGGTAATGTTAATTTATAGTTCCCTATTCTTCTCATTCGTAACACTCACTGCAAAGTGATCACGCAGTTTTCTCTTTTGACTAACGTTTTTCCACAGTTCATTGGGGTATTTTTCGAGTACTACAGTAGTACTACACTAGTAAACAGATATGACACAATAAAATTGTGAAGATTTTTTCCTGTATTTAAATATAAGTTGTTGTTGTGATCAATTAAGGGCAAGATATTATAGAGAAAGTTTAAAATGAAAATAATAAGACAACCCACCATCATACTTGTTACTTATTTACTGCACATTTAAGATAATTAATACGTAGTCAAATTCGTTATTTTAAGGAAATCACTTTGATCATCTTATTCATCCGAAGTTCAAAGTTAGATGTCATAAAAAATTAGGTTGATAAGCAGCCTATCGGAATATTTATTATTTCTTGTTACACCTACCAATTTAAAATAGTCACCATCATTTTGTGAATGCGTAGCTATTTAGTTTGTAACCAAGGGGTATTGGGTTGCCCGGGTAACTGGGTTGAGGGGGTCAGATAGGGCAGTCGCTCCTTGTAAAGCACTGGTACTCAGCTACATCCGGTAAGACTGGAAGCCGACCCCAACATAGTTTGGGAAAAAGGCTCGGAGGATGATGTAGCTATGTAGTTTGTGTATTATGTTTGTTTATGATATTTTCGTGTATATGGTATGCTACCATTTATAGGGTATTAAATAAAATATTTACAACAGATTATGTAAGGTTCACACTGTATTTAAGAATCGCATATCACAGTTATTACGTACAAATAATAAATAGGCACAATACAATCAGTCAATGTTGATTATTCAGTAGTGGTGGTAGTCATGTCCGTGGACGGGGGCGGGGTGGACCGAGGGGGCGGAGTTGTGCACCACAGCGTTGAAACTGAAAATAACAAGAACGTATTTAGATTCAAGTCTTACAAAGAAAGCACCCATATATAAATCGTTTTTGTTCTAAGGTACATACCCATGGTGGTCGTCAGCGGTGTACTCGACCTTGCGCACGGAGCCATCAGGCTGCACCAGAGAGTAGTATCCGTGCACGGCGTCTCCGTCGCGGCTCTCGTGCTGGGACTTGTGGTCACCGGTGTGAGGGTCAGCCACGGAGTAAGAGTAGTCGTATTTGGGGTGAGCCTGCAATAAATTAAACCAAGAGTAAAAATGTTATACTTCCTTGTAGACCAATACATGGTAATCAATTTTAGGTACACTTACGTATGTGTCGTGTCCGTCGTAGTGTTCTACGGGAGCGGCGTAGTGAGCTACGGGGGCAGCGTAGTGCGCTACGGGAGCGGCGGCGTAGTGGGCCACAGGTGCGGCGTAGTGCGCTACGGGAGCAGCGTAGTGTGCGGGCTCATCGTGACGGACGATGCTTTGGGAGGACACAGCGTGGCCATGTCCCAAGTATCCAGCGTTGGCAGCAGCCAACAGGGCGCTCAGAGCTACGATCTAAAAGTAAAAATGTGTTATTACAAAACTTTCCAAATATGTAAATATGTATAAAAAGATTTTTTTATTATATGATGATTAATTTTGTAAGTATTCCAAGTTACTAATAAAAATAAAAAATATAATTACTTTGCTGAACATTGTTGTTTAATTTTCAACGGTCAAGTGTTGATTGATGTCAATGGACTTGCTGAATGGTTTTATATACTAAAAGCATAGCCGCGTGCGTCGTCATGGTGGGGCAGAGAAATGCGAGCGCGCACTTGACTTTGAATACTTTAATGTGTCTCAAGGCCGCAGTTACAATAAAGATAGAATTGATTGTTATAGCGATTTAAGCGTTATTACGTCAAAACGGACATGCAAACTTGATTCGAGATAATCTTACATTATTGTTCGGTATTTTTATGAACCAAAAATATGTGAATGTAACGATTGATTTACTTGAAAAAAGAAAATGAGATGTTCAAGTAATTATTTTAATACATCAACATTTTTCAGGCTTTCAGGTTGCAGAATAGATACCGTTCTTGCGGTATGCGGGGTAAAGCTGTCTAAGCATTTTCTATAATAGAGAAGCAAGAACTTAATATGCATCCTTTACTTTCAAGTAGAAACTTCAAGAAGATAGTAGGTACTCCAAAAAATTATCAATTTTAGCATTAATATTATTTTAATATGCTCTATTATTTTTTCAAATGTAATATAATAATATTTATTTCATAATAATATTGCATGGATTGTATGGATAATATTGTATGGACGAAGTTATCCTTACGAATAACTACCGGAGATATATCGTGAAAGACGGGACGGTTGACATATGTCGGGCATGTCACCATCCGGGTGAGTCTATCAGACATATTATATCTGGTTGTTCTCGTTTGGCTAATGGTGAATATTTGCACAGACATAACCAAGTGGCCAAGATTATCCACCAGCAGCTTGCTCTGCAATACAACCTTGTAGACCTTGAGGTACCGTACTACAGGTATGCGCCCGACCCAGTTCTCGAAAAGGACCATATCACGTTGTACTGGGATCGATCTATCATCACTGACAGGACTATTGTAGCCAATAAGCCTGATATTGTGGTGATAGATCGATTAGCGCGCCGCGCGATGATAGTCGATGTCGCCGTTCCGCATGACGAGAACCTTGTGAAAGCTGAGAAAGAGAAACAAATAAAGTATCTCGACTTAGCGCACGAGGTTGTCGCCATGTGGAGTGTCGACACGGCTGTTGTTGTGCCGATTGTCGTTACGGCCAATGGTTTAATAGCCAAGAGCCTCGACGAACACCTCAGGAGGCTCTCGTTGGGCGGCTGGATCAAGGGACTGATTCAGAAGGCAGTACTCCTTGATACGGCACGTATTGTGAGGAGGTTTCTGTCTCTGGGACCCTAACCGCCGGTACCTTGGACCCTGTGCCCGATATCGGTGGCAACCTATTTTTTATATTTTTAAATGTTTTTTATTTTTATATTTAATATTTAAAAATGTAATATTTAAAAAATAAATGAAAGAAAATTTGCAACAAAATATGGCAGGTAACAGATCTTTTCATCATCACATATAAAATTTTACAGTATTAAAATAATATATTCCGTTTGAGTACCTATGCATTATTTTTAGCAGTAGGCTTTTTGTTTCATATGTACTTGTGGGTCGTCGTCTCAGCCAAAAAAAAACCACTAATGGAAAAAGGAGTACCTAAAGCTGGGGGGATTTTACCATCCTTATTGCGATGCGCTGGTTATGCGTATTGGTTAGCTTATGTGTGTATTCTCCAAAATTCCACTTCGAACACCAATTCCTTACAATCCATTACGACAATTTTCTAATTCAGTATATTTAATCTACATATTTACAAAAAAACGAAAAATTAAAACTATTTATCAAAAAAATCATTGGCATCGCTATCAGCGGGGATCGTGTCCAAAAGGCTGGCTGCATTGCCACCCCGAGTGGACTCCACTAATCGCTTGCTTTACTCGATAGAGTCTGTGGGCACTTTGGAAACATGGTCCCAAGGTTTCAACCTCAAACGGCTCGAACATGACGTAATGTGTGTATTTGTGAAATAATGCGATGCCTTTATGTGTTTCAATTTGTTTATAAGACCCACGAATTATACGATCGCATTCGTAATATTAGAATCCTACCAAGTACCTAAAGGTATCCATGTTTGTTGTTTTTTTGGAGACACTTAACACGTTTAATTAATAGGTTCTTTAGCATAATCTAGTAACTTTACTCTGCATCTATCTGTAGCAACAAACTGGTTTTAATATCCAATAATTCAAATTACTTGGTGACTGCAATGACCATATTTATAAAAAGCGCTCAGAAACACGTAGGGATATCTGTACTTTTTACTTAACTTTAATTTAGCCATTGCTTCCTATAATATATATTGTTATAGTGGTGCTATAATAATGTACTGCCACAAATATGCAATGAAGTGGAGCAGCGCTCTAGTAATTTTTACATGGGTTTATGTTTGGTTTTGAGACGGATGTATCTAAGTTATCATAGTCGGCTGTTTAGGTATTTATCGAGTGCTAGGATTTCCGAATTTGTGTCATTACCCTAAGTTTATTTGTTGTTTTGTCTTTTCTAGTGACTTTCATTTGTAGTCCCAATGATTTTGTTAAAATCTAGTTATAAATATTTATTATCTGGCTGGTTTTTTAATCTAACAATATAACATATATAGTTAGAAATAATTAAGGCTGTGGTGTGTTTTCAAATAATTTATATTTCGCATCTCATCTCATATCACATTTTCATTCAAATAAATAATGGTTTTCTATTGCTAATTGCTCAGTAGTGGTGGTAGTCGTGTCCGTGGACGGGGGCGGGGTGGACCGAGGGAGCGGAGTTCTGCACCACAGCGTTGAAACTGAAATTAAGAAGAAAGTACATATTTAGATTTATGTCCTTCAAAGTAAGCTGTACAAAAGTCTGTTCTGATAGTAGCGGTACATACCCATGGTGGTCGTCAGCGGTGTACTCGACCTTGCGCACGGAGCCATCAGGCTGCACCAGAGAGTAGTATCCGTGCACGGCGTCTCCGTCGCGGCTCTCGTGCTGGGACTTGTGGTCACCGGTGTGAGGGTCGGCCACGGAGTAAGAGTAGTCGTATTTGGGGTGAGCCTACAACAATTTGAATCATGAGTAAAAATGTTAATTCCCTCGTAGTCCCACAGATGCTAATACATTTTAGGTATTCTTACGTATGTGTCGTGTCCGTCGTAGTGTTCCACGGGAGCGGCGTAGTGAGCTACGGGGGCAGCGTAGTGCGCTACGGGAGCGGCGGCGTAGTGGGCAACAGGCGCGGCGTAGTGCGCTACGGGGGCAGCGTAGTGCAAAGGAGAGGTATGGGCTACATCGTGATGAACAATGCTTTGGGATGAGACGGCGTGGCCATGGCCGTAAAGGCTGGCGCTGGCTACGGCCAAGAGGGTGCCGAAAGTTACAATCTGAAAAAGAAAATTCACTCGTCATTAGACCACTGTAAATCACAAAATCTTTAAGGCTTGACACAGGTCATACACTCTTATATTATTTTTATCACTCACTTTGCGGAACATTTTGGTGTATTGTATGTTAGAATCAAGAGTAGATTGATGTCAATGGAACTGCTGAATGGTTTTATAGATCGCGATCAAAAAATGTTATCGCGGTGGGGCACACAAATGCTCGCACGCACCTTGACTATGTATGTAACTATGACAACGTATTTCAGACCTTGTAGGTTACAGTTCCGACTATAATGCGTGCTGAGGCTGTTGTGTATGAAGTGATTGAAATCGTGTTTTTTTAGGGTGAAGTGTGCATATATTGTGACTTTGTGAGCCATAAAATGAGCGGTTCATAATGCATGCAGTTTGTGCAGAGACCACAAATGTAATTATAAATAAAATTACATTATTGAATAAATGATTGTTTATATTTTTATTTTTGTCTTCTTCCTGATACTTTCGTCACCGGGTGTAAAGAAATTATGTTCTTAATTGTGATTAAGACTCCTTACTACTGTCAAACAGGTAAATCACTGGACACATGGTAAGACAGAGACCCAAATAAAAATAATAATGTAGGTAACAATACTTTGATACTGTACATCTAGAAAAAGGCTAATATTATTTTTCTGTCTAATTTATATGATAAATTTTGTTACATTAGTGTGTTCGCATGTAAAATATTTATTGTTTGTGTGACAATGTACAATATTGGTAACTACCAGTGTTGGGTACTTCGTTCTTTTTCTGTATTGTGACTGTTTTAATGATAAGATTACGTACAAATCCCCATGAAAACCTAGCCCTGGAAGAAAATAAATAATATCAGCGTGCAATGCATTACAAAATTTTTTGATAGTTGGTTTTCTTAAGTGATTGTCGTAAAGCTGTATCTCCGACGAAAATGTTTGCATGCCATGGAGAAAAAATAACTAGCAGAGATGTAATAACGCAAAATATCCTAAACACTCTGAAAAAAGTAGCGCAAGAAAACGCGGGTGTTCGGGGAACGAGGAACGTTACTAGCTCCACCTTCATACGCCTTCTTTGGAACCTACCCTTTTATTTTAATAGAAAGTCACCAATCAATCAAAACCAATCCTCGTCAGATTGGTCCTGATTTGACAAGGAACCCGAGCGCCTCTTTGGTTCCGGTAACTGATAGTTTTGATCACGCCTACCATACGTTACTTGACCTACAAAAAAGCCCCTGATTTTGGCATTTCTGCTCATTTTTTCTTCCTTCGAGGATATTATTTACGTTTGTATTTATTAACTACTAGCTTCCGCTCGCGGCTTCGCCCGCGTAGAGTTCGGTTATACCGCGTTTCCAAGAGAATTCGTCAAAAGTCCGGCACAAAAACTATCCTATGTTCTTTCTAAAGGTCAACTCTATCTTTGTACAAAATTGTATTAAAATCAGTTCAGTGGTTTAGACGTGAAAGCGTAACAGACAGACAGACAGACAGAAAGACAGACAGAGTTACATTCGCATTTATAATATTAGTAGGGATCTACTTTAAAGAACTGAACATGTTACTACTCAAAAGAAAATAAGAAAGAAAAACATTAAGTTTTGTACATCTAAGATACTTTAGATTTTTTTCATAGCATCCTATGAAATCTTTAATCTGTAACCCCTACCCCGACCCCTATGAAGATTAATCTTGAAATCATAGCAAAAAAAGCTTATATGATTTTTTTGGCAATTTTTTTGTGTTGCTATCAATGACGCAATAATAAATATTTATCGGAAATATTTTTTTTATTGATGAAGTTTGTTGAAAATCATCAGCATCACAGGCTCTCAAGCACATGTTGCCTCCCACACAGAGACGGATTGAGCGTTAATCACCACACTCTTGTTTAATTCGGCTTGTTAATCTCTAAATAGAATCAACTAAGAAAAATATCCCTTGTATATTATCAGTTTATAAATCAACTAAAAGACTTATTCATTCCTGCACTAATGCAAAGTTATTGAATTCCTTCTAGTTTTATTTCTCGGAGTCCACAGTTATCCACAGTAAAGACATTGTCTAAAAAAATCGTATAAAAAACTTCAAGCATCCAGGATAAAATGTCGTCTCGCTTTACACACGACGTTTATGAGAATTTTTAACAAGCTTTTGTTACAATACTGTATATTGATCTTATTATGGGCACAACCTACGGTAATGGTAGGTATAAAAGATCAATGCATGTTGACACAATTATTTTAAAAAGTACATTTATTGTAGCGTAACTACTTTTTTTTTAGATTTCAAATTTTTTTATATATTTGTGCTCCAGCAAATTGTTTGTCGCTTCAGACTAAAGATTTTGGGTTCATTTAGGTTATAGGTAATTTCAAATTAAATTATCAAACCTAATTATTATGATATGATTTATTTACAGGATAAGTACATTATTTACAGAAATAAATATGAGGGAATATCAGTCAGTTATTGATCGCTCAGTAATGATGGTAAGCGTGTCCGTGGACGGGGGCGGGGTGGACCGAGGGGGCGGAGTTGTGCACCACAGCGTTGAAACTGAAAATAATATTTTTAGATAAATACATGTTTGACGAATCAAATATAGCATTCGACTTATAAAAAATACTTTGGTTCTTACCCGTTGTGAGCATCAGCAGTGTATTCAACCTTGCGGATGGAACCGTCAGGCTGGGCCAGAGAGTAGTATCCGTGTACGGAGTCACCGTCGCGGCTCTCGTGCTGCGACTTGTGGTCACCGGTGTGAGGGTCAGCCACGGAGTACGCGAAGTCGTATTTGGGGTGAGCCTGCAACAGTTTTGTTGAGCGTTAAGATTACGCAGTTTGACGTATAGTTGAATGACATCTTGCCAACCAAAATAGTGTACATACGTAAGTGTCGTGTCCGTCGTAGTGAGCCACGGGAGCGGCGTAGTGAGCTACGGGAGCAGCGTAGTGAGCTACGGGAGCGGCGGCGTAGTGGGCAATAGGTGCGGCGTAGTGCGCTACGGGAGCAGCGTAGTGTGCGGGTTCATCGTGACGGATGATACTCTGGGAGGACACAGCGTGGCCATGGCCCAAGAGACCAGCGTTGGCGGCGGCCAACAGGGCGCTCAAAGCTACAATCTGAAAATATACGAAAGTTAGTAAAGACTCCTTCCAAGTTTTGCAAAGTGCTCTAAACGAATTTTTTTATTTTTTATTGTTACACTCACTTTGCTGAACATTTTTGTTGTATTGTTTGCAACGATCAAATGCTGATTGATGTCAATGGACTCGCTGAATGGTTTTATATATAAAACGCAAAGTACGTGGGCGGTGGGGTTAAGAATGCGCGCACTTGCTTTGACTGGCAGGTATCACATGTCCACAAGGTTGTTTTAGATATTAATTGATAGCTATTAAATTCTTTCATAGTTATAACGTTACAAACGAAAGTTTATTTAATCGTAGCTCATTGTGAAGCACAAAGCCTCACGGGCATGATCTACAACCGCTTTGTTTTCCAAGGAAGTAATATGCAGTACAACAGAGGAACAGCAGTATAGGCTAAAGACAAAATGAAAAATTCTAATCTTCCATATTTATTTATTTACAAACAATAAATAACATTGAGTTCATCAACGGCACCTATGTTGTGTATGATATGATTATTGGTATATTTTCAGCACCATAGTATGCAACCTTGACATATTTTTGAAATAGTGTTCCGATTAAATCAGCAAGATTTCAATTTAGCTAATTTTTTTTTTTCACGTTTAACGACTTATAATAACTCGTTGTTACCAATTGTGGTAATTAATCATCTTTCATAATATTTTCGTACCTGAAAATGTGTTAATTAATAATAATAAAATTCAGCGCTTCGTTGCAATATTGAGTTGAGCTGACCAAGTCCATTGTTATCTTTATTTATTTTTGTATCAGACTTGGGTATTTTAAGGCTAAAAGACCTTATAACGTTTGAACTCTTGATACGATGGTAGAACTCAGCTGAGCTGCATTGCTTTTATAAATCTATATAAATAATAATGAATTGTTGTTCGTTAGTCTGATTAAAAGTCGAGAACGGCTGGGCCGATTGAGCCTATTTTGGTTTTAAAATGTTTGTAGAGGTCCAGGGAAGGTTTGAACGATACAAAGTTCGCGGGGTCAGCTAGTAAAAAATAAACAAGAAGGGATCGGCGGGAGTGATACTACTGCCCCAGTATTTTACAAAGGTTGGCCATATGTTAAGTGTGCAAGTTTGCCTAAAAATGGATCTCTCTATAATTCAGGATTCCGTCATCACATCCCGAATTGACCTATGGTTATAGGTCGAACTCGCAAGTACAACCATCAATTCTAAATTAGTCGAATTAATATCATCTTCCTTTTTTAAACTCAGTTGTGAAAAGTAACTTATAAGTAGCTACTGGCTTTGTTATGGAGCACTACAGTTTATACTCAATTCTTCATTAGCATTCCATATGTTATAACAGGTGGTACATTTAGATTAGTGACAATAGTTTAGTTTAGTGGAAGCTGGTAAGGAATTATTCAAGCTTGCTCAATGTTCTTCTAGGACTAGTAATAGGGCTGTTTGGTCGAATAAAACCAGATAAACCAGAATAGAAAGCTTTTGCTTTGATAACAGTTAATGTGTCAGCTATTATGTCACATGAAATTATTCCAATGCCTTATTTATTGTTCCTTATAAGACCCATTCAATATAAACCAGTTGTTATTCCGAAATATTGAATCGCCTAGTTACAGGCGTCCTGAGATATTATCCTGAAACTGGAAATGCAAATATATCGTTTGTTATGCTTCTATAAAAAATAGGCTTCCTTGTCTACATTTTAAACCTACGTATAGGATATCTGTTTGTTCATGTTACTATCCTGTCTTTTTTATTAACTCATTTTAATTATTTTTTATGATAAATAGTAAATAATAAAAAATACTTTTATTGATATCAATTGTAAGGAATTCTAGTGAATGAATTTATCTCTCGAATGCTCTAATTGATTACTATCGACATGACGATGGCAAACTTATTGAAAATAATATTTTTATACCAATATGTGTTGTTTTTCTTCCCACTATATGTATGTATGTGGTATATAATTGGTGAAATTATCAGCCTAGTGTACCTGTTATTGTATGGAATTCACGTAGGATACCTAACAGCATTAACGTAACTGTACGTAGGTTGATAGATAACAGTCAGTTAAAGATTGGGATATTTAGATTATGTCATAATTATGTAGGAATTCCACTTTGTACCTACACAGCTACGTAATAGTGTCCTAGAAAGCAGTGGGTTTGTTATGTTGGCTTATTTTCTTCATGAGGTAATAGATCTAAATGAGATAATTTAGTATTTCAAGTTTGAAATGGACATAAAGGAAGTTATAAGTATTTGTAAATTGTGCCTACATATTTTATTTTTTATTGTTACATGAATTTTTTGTTTCCTCAAAAAATCTTGAATGCTGCATTTGGTAGTAGGTTATTTGGTAATTGAAAGAAAGAAATAGATTTTTCAGTTATATTTTATAGTCATCATTTCACATTCATACAAAAATATAAATAGGTAGGTTGCAGGTCAAACATTCATTAACAATCACTCAATTAGGAACGTTCAGTAATGATGGTAGCCGTGGGCGGGAGCGGGGGCGGGGTGGACGGCGGGGGCGGAGTTGTGCACGACAGCGTTGAAACTGGAAAGAATAAAGTTGACGTTAGTCCTATAATAACTATAGGTAAAACAAAAACATTTTTTTTTCAACGGCGTTCGTCCCAACTTACCCATGGTGGTCGTCAGCGGTGTACTCGACCTTGCGCACGGAGCCATCAGGCTGCACCAGAGAGTAGTATCCGTGCACGGCGTCTCCGTCGCGGCTCTCGTGCTGGGACTTGTGGTCACCGGTGTGAGGGTCGGCCACGGAGTAAGAGTAGTCGTATTTGGGGTGAGCCTGCAATTTAAAGAAACGTTAAAGAATTTGGACTTTCACAAAGAAATAACATTTTATAGCTCTTGTAGTAAAGGTAAGCTTACGTATGTGTCGTGGCCGTCGTAGTGGGCTACGGGGGCAGCGTAGTGCGCTACGGGAGCGGCGGCGTAGTGGGCTACGGGGGCAGCGGCGATGTGAGCGATGGGGGCAGCGTAGTGCGCTACGGGAGCAGCCGCGTAGTGAAGGGGAGCAGCATGGCTCTCGTCGTGACGGATGATGCTCTGAGAAGACACAGCGTGGCCATGTCCCAAGAGACCAGCGTTGGCAGCAGCCAAGAGGGCGCCGAAGGCTACGATCTGGAAAAGTGAGTGAAATATTTTTAAATGTGCTTTTACCATGAAAATATTTTTAAAACTACGATTTTAATTTTAAGCCTTTAATTTATCAAAGAAAAAAATGTAGTAATCTATATTTTATTTCTATTTATTTTCTAATGCATATTTTTTAAACAATTGTAGCAACTCACTTTGCTGAACATTTTTGGTGTGTTTAGATTGTAAGAATCAAAAGTTGATTAATGTCAATGGTCCTGCTGTATGGTTTTATAGAACGCGGGCGGCGCGTGCGGCGGCGCGGTGGGGCGGAGAAATGCGCGCGCACCTTGACTCTATAACTTTGACATGTATCAAGGTCGCAGTTCCTACAATACGAGACTAATACGTACGCATTGATTTGTGTCCGGATCTACATTAATTAATACGTAGGCGTCTATTGTTAATTATTCCGATAATGTACCTGTGGCTCTATGAACTATTTATAATATCAAAATCGTGAATTATCAATCATTGTGATGTGATTTACTGATTCGCTTTACGGATTGGCAAATCTTGTGAGCTGAATACTTGAGATGCTTTTTGGTTTATACTCTTTTTCGAATTTCTCAAGATATTATATTTTATGCGAATATTTATATTCACTTATAAAACTGGCAAACATTTTAAAAAGTCTTGACTCATACATACTTTAAGTTTATTTCTGCGATTTCCTACATTTTTATACTACATATTGGAGTTCTTTATTGTTTTTTGTTTCAGTCGCATACGTGGGTTATTTCATGTTTTGATCAAATCATTATTATGTGGTATGTCTGTCGACAATAGTTAGTAATCTATTTGTTATATCTAATACATAAATTATAATAAACTGCGTAACTAGATCGGTTTTTGCAATTCTAGTTTGGCATGTAGTCATGTTTCAAGATTTTGAAAGCGGTTTGTTCGACTGCTGTAGGAATGTATGTATATAGGTTATATAAAATGTCTCTTACTTAATGTTGATAAAACACTGTTTAAAATAATTAATCAATTATCATTCTATTGATGTTTTGAAACTGTCTTTTCAGGGTCATGTTTTTTTCACATCGATACATTTACTACACAACACTATTCACGTTCTTGATTCATTTATTGTTGTCACTATCATGAATGACAGTGGAAGAAGATGCTTTATTATCTTTTGGGTTTTATTTTTAACTCCCGACACAAAAATGACATGTTATAAGTTTGACGTGTCTGTCTGTTTGGCTAAGTATGTGTCTTTCAGTGGCAACGTAGCTCTCATTGTAGCTGTCGAAAAGTTTAGCTCTTTCAAAAGGTATTTTCCAGCACGTGGTTCTAGTCAAACTAGTTGGTGTTTGACGTCACCGGTTAACTAACGAACGTATGTGAATATGTGACGAGTTATGCGTCACGCATGTTATCTGTAGCCCTTGAAGGCTAGAAAAATAAAGGACAGTTTCAGAAATGAAATGTGAATTTCAATGATGCTTTTATTTGCGATTTTAAAGAAAAAAGCTAGGTACTTTCTGTTTAGGTCGGCTGTAAAAAGGGATCTTAATGTCCGGAGTTAAAGATGGGAGTAATAAATTAGGTCATTCCAGTTAGGTACCATCCTTTACTAAAACCATCAGAAAAAAATATCACAGTCTTCTTTCTTCTTCTTGGCGAGGCAATCAGACTTATATTTTTGTGGCCCAGTCTCAGTCAAAAAATTCAGGTGCTATATCGTACTATAGTCTCCTGGTGACCTAGATCTAATTACCAAACCGGAGTCTCGCAGCCTTCAGACCAGGAAATTCCGGGTATAGCCCAGCGAATAAACTGCTCTATCTGCAATAAATCTCAATGAGATTACGTGCGTAAGTTGTATTAGTTACTTCAGAACCCACCGGTATTGTATCGGTTTTGTAGGCGGAAGGTCCGCCTTGTGGCTCGAAAGTTCTATTTCGAAATATTTAATTCATTACTGGACTTGGCACCTTTCTTCGTATTTTCATAGTATTTATTTAACTGTAATTTATGAATTGCACCAAATAAAAATAAATAGGGAATAGGGTAGGAATATGATGATGACGGGTTTGTAAAACGTAAGATCACTTAATAAAAAGCATCCTATTTTCTTTCACAGTACGGAACGCAATTCTCTCGGAAAGCGAATAAAATCATGAGAAATAACTAGGCTGTAATATATTACTGAGAACCTTCACATAATAAGAAGGCGTAAAACTCATATCGATTGAACATACATGCCTACCAGCCATAAAATAACATCTCGTAACACATTAACACCCGTATTTATAAAGAAGTAATTACTTGTTGCTAAGTAATTTCTTAATTAAGTCATTACTTATGGTTAGAATTCTTAAATACAAAATCTCATTCTATAGTTGAGTAACCCACGTTACTTACTTGAGCAAATGCTTAAGTAATAGTCGACATAGTACCTATTCATACAGTTGTAACTAATATTGTTATGGGATATCTTCCATGATTGTTTTTTTTTATTTTGAGTAAGTAATAACAATATTAGTTTAAAGTTCAAACCGTGAATGCTTAAAACAGTTTCATACAGTTTTAGTTTTATTGTTTATGAATAATAATAAAATATTACTATACTATTATTTACCTACCTAGTGCAAGGATATCCTCCATCAGCAAGTAACACCCCATCAATTTCATTATTGCATAACCTTATATTTAAACGCGAGTTTCTATAAATTCGGCTATCATGTGTACTGCCAGCCCAACGTACTACTCTATCATATATCATCAAATTAGGGCCACCAACTACTTGCACATTCAATGAAAAATATCCTTTTCTGTTCCGGTACTGCTCTGTATGAAGAATACCTCTAGGCTTGGTGATTTTAATGTGGGTGCAATCGATTGCTCCTACAATATTTTTCAGTCCAGGTGCTCTGCCAATGCAACCAAGGTTTTCGAAATCATCCTTTGTTTTCCTCAAATTTGCAGGAAACTTAATAAAATCTGGCATTAGCAATGCCAATGCTCTACTAACTCTCTTCACTATATTACACACTGTCGATTGAGAAATATGCATGATATCTCCACATACAATCTGAAAGCTTCCAGCGGCATAAAAACGTAAAGCAGTTAGCAACTGACACAGTGGAGTTAAAGGAAGCCCTCTTTGTGTCTCTGATTGTAAAGTGTCTTCAATTCTCGGTAAAATAACATGTCTCACAACACTTTTGGTGAAACGAAATCTCTTTTTAAAACAATCTTCCGAATAGTCATAAAATGGATCCACATCACGAAAGTAAACTTTGGGATTTCTAGGTTCAGCAACTTCTATCTCCTCTAATATATTATCATCTATATTGTCTACAACAGCAAAAACCGCTTCGATACTATCCAAACTGTCCATTTTTTATTCAAATAACGTCAAAGTAGTGCTTTAGTAAAGGAAATGGTGACTATTACTTGGCTGAGAATTCTAACTTTTGACAGTTCTAAGGTTGACCAATTACTTAACTATAGAAGACAAATCGTTACTTAAGTAATTACTTTTACTCAAGTACTTACTTTTACTTCTTTATAAATACGGGTGTAAGTTTCCGCAAACAGATCGTTATCGCGATCGGAACGCGAGTCCGGATGAAAATCAAGACAATGAGATCAGTCTTGTTATACATACCTATATGAATATTAGAAAAGTAAAGCCTTCATCGAGCGGAAACTAGGCATTTTTCTTCGTTAACACATCTTTTTATCTAAATTAAGGCCGTTGTCTATTTGTATGTCGTGGCTTACGCAGAGATGTGAGCTGTTTCTCGCTGAATTTGAGCTGAAATCAACGTATAACGTCTAGTAGAATAAATTGTAAGTTCTACTGGGTTCATTTAGTATAAGTTTCAAAAACTGTGAAACTTTCAACGATCTACCGACCGGATGAAAGGGGCAGTGTGCATAAAATTATAACACAAGGGAAATTGTGAAAAACTCTAGCGTATCTTAATAGTTTGGTTCCTGAACTTAAGTGTTTTCATTACATGAATCAAGCACTTATCTTTCTGTTCCGCTTCAATTACTTTTTAATTAAGGATATCGGTCATTAGGGCATTCAAGGACATTTAAAAGTCGGTAAAAGTTTATACACGTTTCTAGTAACAAAATGAAAGAGCGTCTAAAAATACTCGACATATTTACTCTTGATTTCTGCAAACGTTTAATTTATGCGCATTTAAAATTCATAGTAGCAATACATAAATAAAATGTGTTACTTAAACAATAGAATTCTTTATAGTAGAGGTTTCATAATGTTTCATTGACCAAGCTATTTTGAGTTCGTGTCATTTGTTATTTGATAGATTGGTCATTCGATCGCGGCCTACACTCTCCATTTATACACGAGACTTTTATGTGGGTCAGGTTTTATAGAAAGACCTTACGTTGTTTACATCAATATTAAGATTAAGATCACTTTTATTTGTATGACTTTGCTTTTGTCTAAAGATTTGGTATCAATATGTAAATGCAGCCCGCTCAGGGGCAGGCATTCGAACGTAGCCGTAATAATAACGATTACATTATTAACTTCGAGTAAATGTTTCTGTTTATAGCCTGTAATTTTCAACGATTCTGTGGTTCCGTATTGTGCATAATAATCATGGTTGTGTTTGTTTTGCTTAGTGAATTTAGCAATGAGTTCTTGATTTTCGATCAAGACCTGTCATTGCTAATTAGCCGGTGGACTGTTTAATATGAATGATTCAATTAATAGAAAGCTGAGGTGGCTGCTGTCACATAGCGCTAGACGCTTGCGATATTCGAGTTTGAAATGTATGTTTAATACTATTTTAGAGCTGGTTAAGGAAGTACAGGATCACGAATAAAATAACAAAGTTGGAAATAAAGGATCGCGTTACTCGGTCTAATGAATAAGGTAAATAATTTATCGTTCTACATAAAAAGTACAATCGACGATCGAGATACGAATTTAAATTCTTTCATCGTCATAAATTTAACTATCGCGAATTCGATCGCGATATCTGTAGGTATGCTACAATTTGTCTATTTAAAATTAACGAATACGTAAATTGGCTAATAAAAGTACTAGATTTATAACGAACATGACACACACTAATCGGTGTTAAAAGTTCTGCGCCTTAGAACTTTACAACAATTTGTGAAATAAATACATTCTAGTTGTAAGACCCGGTCACTTACTAGCAAGTTTTTGCTAGAATATTTCAGCCTATTACACCCTCATTATAATTAATATTGCAAACATTTATAATACAAATTCAAATATGTAATTAGACCATGAACATTTCTAATTTGCGTTGTTCATATTAGCTGTCATTACTAAATATTTTCAAGGTCATTGGACATATTTAATAACAAGTATTTGCTAACAAAAGCAATTGGACGATTATTATCGATCTAAATTAAAAGCGGACTTAAAAGGTTCGACAAGATATGTATCTATTGGCTAATAGCCAAATTATCTTGTGTTTAGTTAGGTACCCTGTGATTAAATATGGCTCGTTGCATTCATTTTCTTAATGTTTCTATTATGTAGTTGAACATATTTGGACCTGTGCTATAATAAGTTCCAAAAAATGACAATAGTTCGTGACAAAATGCTGCTAAGCCGTATGATGTGATAAAACCACATAAGTTCAAACAGGTCTTCCCTGACGTATCACATAATTATGACGATACTACCTTTCGGTTGATACATCCATCCTACGTGTAATACTGCCGTACTGCCGCAGATTGTAGACGATACAACGTTTGCGAAGCTTAATTCAAACTGAATCAGAAGCTTGTTGATTCTCTTATTAAGTTTTTCGTTGTGAATTTTGAAAGGATATCAGCATAATATCGGTAGCGAGGTTAAACCATTACTTGCAACAAAATAGAGATACCAATAAATGAGATAATAATGTGATATGAATGTCAGACACCGTGACCAATGTTTGGTACTCAAAGTATTCACGACGGACCACTAACTCAACAGTGAGTGACCGTTTCTAGCACATTAGGGACACACGATTTATACTTTATTATATTAATACTTGACGTTAAGTAATTCCGTACCTATTAAGACACCACTTAATCATCAATCTCTGCCCTGTCATGAAATAAGTAATTAAGTAGACACTAACTGTCTTGTACCATTTCTAGGCTGAAGAAATAATGGCATTGAAGCTAAATTACTGTGTCAGCTTTTCCCTTTAAGGAATAGAAAGATAAAGTTCGAGATAAGCAGTGAAACCCATAGAGATAAGGCTATTACTCTTATGCAACGGTAGTTGCTTTGGAATGCGTGTCATAATTTGAGTGTAATGCACTCTACGGCACTTTTTATACGGCATTTGTTTTTTTAAGTTTATGTTGTACGTAATAATACAAGTGTGACATTTGTACTGTTATAATATGTTTATTTAAATATACTGGTACTTTTTTGGTTAATTTTTCAGGTATCATTGGATATTATTACTGGTACTTTTTATAGGCGCTGTTTTAGTTACAGCATATAGAATTCCGTATAGAATTTCCCGTGAAGCGATATAAACAAAAACACAGGGCATTTTGTTTGCTGGATTTATTTATGCTTTTGAATAAATAAAGTTGAGCCTTAAGTTTATTGAGATTATAACAAAAAACAAGAACATCGTTATCGACTAGACATTATACAACTTGATCGCTGTCTTAGCATGGTTTGTTTAAGACTATGTATGTTAATGGTGAGTGGTCCTCGTTAATGGCGGATGGTACTCCATAAGATCTCCTCATAGCTGCTTGAATACATCTGATAATGTCATGATACGGTACAACTCCTTCTTGTGCGGGCTTGAGTAACTCAACAGTTTCCTTATTCTTACCATTTTCACTGGATTTTTCTTCGGTAGCTTTTTTCTTAGGTTTTTCTTTCAGTTCTTCTTTCGATTCTTTAGATACAGACTCCTCTGTAGATTCATTGGAGGCAGGTTTTGAAGCGCTGTCGTCTTTTTCTTCAGATTTTGGTGCAGACTCCTTGGAAGATGAATTTTCCTCTTTAGACTTCTCACCAGATTCTTCTTTGGAATGTTCCGGTTCTGCTTGTAGATTTTCTTTAGATTTCTCTCCGGAGCCATCAGTAGATGGTTCTTCAGAAGGTTCGGGTGTTACGTCATGCACTTCTTTTGACTTGTCTTCAGTTACTTCGCCAGATCCTTCTTTGGACTGTGTTTGTTCTTTTGAATTAACTTCCGCACTTTTTTCATTAGAGTTGGCTTTTGATTCTTCCTCTGACACGGCTTGGGTTACAGGTTCAGTATTTATTTCTTTACTATTTTCAGCAGATACCTCTTTAGATAGTTCTTTATGTAAGTTTTCATGAATTTTCAATAGCTGTTCAGTAATTGCTTCCGGGATTTCGATTGAACCTTGTTTAATAGACTCGCTTTTGATTTCATGACAGTCAAACGTCAAAGGCGGAGATGATTCGACTTTCACAACTGGTTCAATTTTCTTTTTGACTTCCACGGTGGCAGGTAAAAAATTCTTAACTACCGCATTGAACCTGTTTAAAACGAATGACTCTTAACATCTTATGAATATGAATGCCAGTTACTAAATAACAAAACTTAGATAATAAATTATATACCCAGAAATATCGTCAGCTACATATTGCACTTCTCTAACGTAACCGTCGGGCTGGATGAAAGAGTATTCTCCTCTAACAACTGAGCCATCGCTAAGTTCACGTTGTGCCTTGTGGTCTCCAGTATTCTCATCATATACAGCGTAGGAATATTCATATCCGTTGGCAGCCTGAAGAATAAATACACGAGTATGTGTACCTATATTTGTGTCAAGAAGTATATGCACACTACAAACTTTTGGTTGGCCGACTGTCGTCCCGATGGTAGGAAAAAATCGTTAATTTAATCAAAGTTTTTAATCGGTCTGATACCGAAAAAATACCTGATCATTGTTACGTATGTACTTCCATTCATCTTCATACTGATTTATGAGCCCAAATCAACTATCGGCCAACTAAAAGTTTGAAGTGCACCCGCTTACGCTTACAGTCTTACCTCTTTAGGTGGAGTTACTAAAACGGGTACATTTGGTACCGGAGCACTGTAAGCTATTACATTTGGACTAGGGTTCACAGGAGCCACCACAGGCGAAACAGCTTGGGCAGGAAATACACAAGGCGACCCACACGGTGGACCATACTCTGTTATGGCAGGCAGTGAAGTGATTTGGGATATTCTCGGATCTGCTAATGATGTGTAGGGAGCACCATATCGATAATACCCCCTAGGGGCTATGTCACGCTCTACATAGACATTGGAATACGAAGCACCATTAACTCCGCTCAATATACCGATGCTGAATATTATTGTAACCACGATAGCCTGGAACACAAACAAATATTTTATTGATCGATATAATGAGACACAGTAGAAGGAAGTATGAATATGTACTTACTTTAACAATCATCTTTCCTGGTGATCGATGGAAGACTACTGATATTTTTGAGAATGAAGCTGCGCTTATAAGAGCTTCATTGTTTGTCTAAAAATATTCTGTTCGGTAATACCGAAACAAACCATCAATGTCGTAGACTGGATGAATAGGAGCAAACAATTAATATGTTAATGAAGATTTTACGCAGACTCTGTAATTTTTCACCTGTATTCCGCACGCGTGGGTGGACAAAACGTTGCTAATTTATCGTGACCGTAGTTTTTGTTTCGTGTCCAGTCGAAGCGTAAGTTATGAAATAGTACGGGGAACTGCTTGCTATTTCTTTATTCTATGAACTGTTAGTTGCATCCAGCTGCGCGATTATTCTTGATGGAAAATCTTTCATTTATTCAAATTTGTCTGCATTCGTTGTTCTTATTCTTGAGCCTACTTATGTGAACACTATATTTGGGATTTGCATAAACATATTGTTAATTGTTGTCGATAGCACAATTTCTCCCATTGTTTGTATTCCTTGTCTATGTGCTTGGATAGTACGTAGGTACTGTACCAATTAATAAAATTTATCAACAAATATCATACATAAACAGTTTTAATTGGCTTATGAGCTGGCTTAGATACACACAATTGTAGGTACTTCTTAGGTACACCATAATTATTTACTTAATATACATGAATATTGAATACATTAATAAGATTAGTTAATGCTTAATTATTTTTGAAGGTGACGAACTGTTCCTGAATTCACTATATTACTAACATTTAACGGCACGTAATTATGAAAACGCCTACAGTGAATTAGGTAGCAATTGTCCAACACTGTATCGTTGCTTTATTTATCTGTCAGGCGTTGTGATTAATGATTTCATAGGTTGTATAATTAAAGTGATCTACAAATTATTATATTTTTTCGGCCCAAAGGTGAAATATATGATTTCTTGTAGAATATTTGATACGTAAGGAATCCCGACGTACGTTCTGGACTTCGCTTACGTATCAAATATTATACAAGAAAGGATACATTTCACCTTTGGGACAAAAATGCTGTAGACCAGTGTTATTTGAACTGTTATAAAATTCATATAATGAATCGATACTCGTCGAGCCCCATTTTAGTTGTAGATTGATTTAAATTTCCGGATGACTGTGTTAAATAAGCTTTCTCTATCTACGTCTTATTGTTACAAGTACAAAATATTGTAGATAAATAATAGTTACGTTGCTATTTAAGTTTCAGATAGTCTTAAAGTCTGATGTAGAGGTAGATAAAATTATTTAAATAGATAATATTGTTAGACATGAGTCTTGAATGAAACTTGATAACAATCAAGTTTTGCGACTGTTTGTAATCCACTTGCTCCTCAGTTGCTTGCATATATTTATTATTATGTGGTTTGCACTGTTCCATATCGCTAACGGAGTCGAAGTTGCAGGCAATCCAATTAACGACGATGTTGTGTGTGATGGCACTCTTTCCATCAAAATCATGGTCATAACTTTGAATGAAGTCAAAAATCTTCGGAAGTAAGTTTATCTTACATAATAAAAAGATGCTGAAACTTCGGGTGTCTATTTTTTTTTATTTTATTTTATTTTTTATTTATTCCTTTAATTCAGGCAACTAGGGCCCATAGAAAATACAATACACAAATAACAATTAACATTAAAATAATTATAAACTAATACATACAAAAATAAAAACAATCATCAATTTATTCTATTTGTTAACACCGTTAACACGAATAGGCGGTGTCGTGTTGCACTGCGTGGTGTCGCGTAGCCTCCCGCGGAATCGCCGGAAAACGACACCTTTCGGCCAAAACTGTTCTTGAAACATGTCGAGATGTTGAGTCGGCACACGTACCACAAACGACTTGAAATTTGTATTGTGTCTCGGCTCCAACTTCTCGACTCTTAAGGTCCAGTTCGTCTTGACTCGTATATACTCCACGATCTCCTCGACCTTCGTGGAGTGATGTAAACGCGAAACATACAGCTGCGTCGTCGGTATTGCGGGGCGCAGCAGCATGTTCGGACCAGTCAACGCAGTTCCGCATTGATTTCGGCTAGATGGCTTCTTCTTCCTTCTCTCCACCTTGACGAAACCATCTGCATCAGCTTTCCCTTTACATGGTACAGATTGTACCGTACCTCGGGTTCCTTCGGGCTGATTTTGTATCGCCACAGTGGCTTTAGGTGGCCGTTGGACGGGATCTTGCTTTACGGCATCCGAGTAAACACGTCCAAGCCTAGACGTGCTTACATTCGTCGGCGTCCCGAAGGCAGGGGACGCGGGGAGGGCGGGGCACGGTGACGCATCACTAGTAGTGGCGACGGCAGGCGACGAATGCAATTTTGCTGACTCGGCGCGTTGCGGCGATGCGTTGACCTATCCGTGGCGTGTGTTGTCGCTGTTGGCATGCGCGTGTGACCTACATACAGAGTTTCGCAATTCTGCTACCTCGCTACGTAGATCACAGATGGTGGATTGTGATGCCTCCAGCTTCAACTGCAGCTCGACCAGGCTGGACCTCATACTGGTGATGTCCTTCAACAGCCTGGTGACGTCGACGTGATCGAAAGTGACCGGGGGCAGCTTCCGCAAGTCCTTTGCCACGAACGTGGGCACGTCGTCCGGGTCGGTCTCCTTCAACAGCCTTATGGTGTCTTGAAGACTCCTCTCTCCCTTTTCATCTCGCCTGCGGGTCGGCATTCGGTCTGCCATTTGCAGCGACTCGTACAACAGCTTCTTTGCGCTGCGTATCTCCTCCTCGCATCGCGTCTATGTAACAGCCACTTCTAGTTAATGAATAAGGCCAAGCTTCGTTAGTAACGACTGCTTTAGATTTATGAGTCCTGACGAAAGTCCTCTGTGTTTTTTTGTTCTCCTTTACAAATTGTAGTTCTCAGAAAATCGATACGAATAGCCGCAAGTCAGAACAGTTGATAACCTACATATATTACCCAGTCCTATCCTGCCATACTGAAGCTGGGTTGTAGATGTCAGATCACACCGTGGTTTGTAGAGAATTCACTAAATGGTCATCAAGGCATGTATTCTGCTAAGCGGAATTCAGTTTGAAAAAGGTTTAATAAATTGTCATTACACATTTTGTCTTAGATTTAGATTCAGTAAGATAGGAGATAAAGTCTTTTAGAAAAACATGGTAATTATGTACATCTTTTGAATACTTCAGATTCTCTAGCAAGATTTTCTCGAATAATTACTGCATATTGTTCTATTCAGGCTTGGTTGATTATTCTATCTTTATTATTTTTTTCTATTTATCGGTAGGATAGGATAAAACAATCCGATAACTCGCATACGTACGAAATTTCTGTAAAGCGAGATGAAGTATAGTTCCTCATACAATAGCGATATTTTTGACATATAATTATAGTATGTACCTATATTCCTATCTCTTAGTAAAATCTTTACACGTGTACCTTCATTTTACAAGGGTAAGTACATGACTGTAAGTACAGAGGTTAACAAGTTAATTATAATTAGGAAAGGACAGATAATTTGTAAGTGCTCTGCTGTTATAATTATGTTTGTATTACCTGTACATAATATATTTTTGGATATTATTTTTAGATAAGATAAGGTTTAAGGGTGTGACTTTTTCCCGGATAAATAAACAATAGAACGTTTCTCATGATAGACCTCAATAAAATAAGTACAAAGGACTTTGTGCCAAAATTTCAGCAACTCTCAAGTATTACTGGTAGCATTTGGAGATCATTTTTTTACATTTAAAATATGTAAAAGTAGTTTTATTTAAATGTTTAATATTTGCGTGTCAGAAATCAATATCGCGAATTAATGTTTTTATTATAAGCATTTCTATATTTTGAATTCAAAATGTTTAGGATTTCTCTTCCTAATTATTACTCATAAATATGCATGCTGCCTACGTGTTATCGGAATCAAATAAGTGGGCACTGATTTATGACAGGATTTCACTACAACACTTGTTGTGTTTTTAAATGTTATGTCATTTTAATTAACATAATGAACCATGGTAGTTCTGAAATATTAAAGGTAGTAGAGATAAGGGTATTTTTTTACAAAGGTAAAAATAAAATCGAAACGAAAACAAAAGTTTTCTTAAAGTTTATTTTCGCCGCAGTCTTACAAAATAAAGAGTCGTTGTCGACTAAAGACTATCTACATTAAGTATTAAGTGTATAATATCACATGAGAAACAGTGGCAGTGCGAGCCGGCGCTAGTGGTACTCGTGGTGCGCGGGCGCCGTGTTGTGCACGACCGCGTTGAAACTGCAACACAACATAACATTGTAGCGACGTAACTCGAGGAAATGCTAAACGCATTCTTATGTCCAGATGTAAGCTGTTATGAACTGTTTTCATTGAATACATTTACATTTTAGTTGGTACAGCGTAATTGGAATTAGGGTGTCTTTATTCAACCGTAAAATTTTTTGTTTGTTAAGTAGAATCGAAAAAGTGTTTTGCAAATCAGAAAAAAGCTTGCGCTAAATCCAAGTTTGCAACATTTTGCATGGCTAATCAAATTCCAGCCAGTAATTTATAGACAACCAAAAAGATTTCAAAGGTACGTTTTCCTTACCCGTTGTGGTCGTCAGCGGTGTAAGTGACCTTCCTGAAGGAGCCATCAGGCTGCAGCAGAGAGTACTCTCCCTTCACGACATCACCATCACGGACCTCGTGCTGGGTCTTGTGGTCACCAGTGTGGGGGTCAGACACGGAGTACGAGTAGTCGTATTTGGGGTGGGCCTGGGAATAAAATTGTTTGATAAATTACCTAGATCCTACAATAAGCTTGAATGGTACCTACTCTCAACAAAAGAGTGCCTGAGGTATCAGCTCAGCTGGTTCATTTCCAGTCGTTCTTAATTTCAATTCTTGTTTATATTTTTTTACCTGATACTAACAGCTCTTTGTTATAAGTTCGGATCAATATATTTATAGGTACAGAGCTCATTAACAGTTTCAAAAGTTCTGTTTTGTTACTTGGTGTCGTATCATTCGATCTTTTAAAGGAAATGGGCCTACTGGTACCTACGTAACAAGCAAACAAAAGCTGATTTAAAATTACAATTGCTTTATTTCTTTTGAGTATATGCAACGGATATGTATGTAATGTAACGTTTTCATTTTGGCAAGTATTTAGGCTGTTGGAGATCGTTATCTACTATCATGCTCCGTTGCCCAGTGGAAATTGATTTTTAATGTTCAAGCAGTTGTGTAAACGGTTTCCAAAATGGAATTATAACGCGTGTGCTAATCTTTGATCAACGTTAGTTGCCCCTTAGCGGTGTAGGAGATCGAGCTTGATCCCATTATTGTTGCATACACTACAATGGCTTGTACTGTCAAACGCTTTACGCAACTCTGCATTTGGGTCGACATCGGTCGGCAACGATTCCACATCTACCATTAAACGAGCGTGAGAGCACGAGCCACCAAGTTTATGCAAACAACAGTCCAATGGCCTGGATATCTTGGCAGTCATTACGTCCCGGGCCTTAAGCGCGAATGTTGCAACCTCCCTGGGAACAGCCACGTTATCGCTCCTTCAGTCACGACCGGGATATACTTGGCTATGCGAACCGTTATGTAATTCTAAGCGGATTACTTCAAATCACTGCCCGCGGCGGCGATTTATGACAGCTTATACTATCGACAACAGATTAAACAGAACTTTATGCTTGAGAGTTACGATCTTTAATTTGATTCGATGAATACTAATATTATACAATCTTTGTAGTTACAATTTATAGTTTTCCATTTTGTAAAGAAAGAAAAGATTACTACGTCACGAATGTTTTCTTCTAAAGTAATAAATAGTATTTATCTAACAGCAATTTTATTGCAAGATAAGCAATAAATTAAATGCCAATATGTGTCATCACTTTTTAAAAACCTACAGGAAGCTAATAATCTTTTAATTGCTCTTACACAAATGTAAGATAAAGCAGTTTATTGGGATGACCCAGTAGGTTCTTGTTACATTTTTATTTTGTTGCATTTTAGTTGACATAGCAGCTGCGATTTGCGTGATTACTGCAATTCGGGAGGAAACGAAATAATTATTTAATATTCATTTACTTGTTCCCATTTAGTAAGAAAATTATCGTGATGTAATATCCAAGTCCTGGTCACTGTGGGACTGTGTCGTTGATAGGCATCGGAGCCCGGAAACAGCTTCGATTGTGTTGGATCGTTCAACACGCGCGGTTTATGCAAGCTATCAATTAGCTTGTTACTATTGTATTACGAAACCAAATAGGTAACACAGGCCTAGGGAAACAAAACCAGCTTTTGCTGCTCCACTTACAGACGAGATATTAGCAACAGTTTGTTTGCTACTAACGTAACTGTTATAATTAATAGAAATTAGCAAGATCATGAATGTAATTCACTTGTCGTGACGTTGCTTCGTGTTGATTACGAAAACGATAACTTTATGTATCAAGTTTTTGTGCAGTTGCTAGCATGACTGTGTACCTTATATGGATAACTTGTGTCTTCGTAATAGACTCGTTAATAACATGCGTGAAGTCATTGCTGGTGTCAAAATAAGATGCGTTTTTCTTGATTTGTGTATCCTTGACCAATATTTTTTATTTGATGTGTGAGAACGTTCCAGTTGGTGCGACAGTGAGTGCAATGTTGTAATGATCGCGATTATTACAGTGCGCACATGCTCTTAATACGAGTAACGGGGAACAATGCTCATTAGCTGAAGGTTACTTTTTACGTTTTTGTTGTTTTCTTGTGCCAATTTTGATCGCGTTTTATTTGTTTTTGGGTCATTAATGTTGGTGTGAAACCCTTTTTCCTGGGTGATACAAAACATAATAGGATTTTGATATCGTAACTTTAATTGGACACAAGGAAATGTCTTCAACTTAAATTTTTACCCCCCATTAATCGCAATATTTCACTCAAGTGGTTTTCTATTTTCTTATTGTCTCCCAGCGTCCTCTAAAGTTTCTCTTTTAACACTTACATGATAGTCAACATGCGTGTCTTCGTGTCCTCCGTAGTGTGCGACCGGCGCGTATGCCACGGCTTCGTGTCCGTACGACTCGCCAGCGTACCCATGTCCCAGCTGCACCACGCCGGCGGAGGCCAGAGCCAACGCGCACAGGATTACTGTTACCTGAAGCGAAAAAGAGGTCATTAGAATGTTCTAGAATCAATTTAAGTGTAATAGATTTTTTGAAGGAGTTTATAAGTGAGTTAGATGCGGCATTTTTACTACAAGTTAGACTCCTATGCAGTGTTTGAAGGATGTGTCGAGCAAGCCAAATATATTTCTGGAGTTGCCTATATTCAATGAGGAGTAAATGCTTGAAAAAAACGGGTTTTGGTATATATTTCGGGCTGATCATAAATCTGATCAATCTAGTATTGAATTTAGAAGTTGTAACAGATACCTATAATAGAATAGAGCTATAACACTATTGGTATAGATAAAGTAAAGGTAATATCTATTTATAGACTGTTACGTGTCTGCGTTTATTTGTAACTATGGTAAATTAGGGTAGTGTATCAAGAGCCGTCTGTTTAGATTATAGTCTAGAGATAGCCTTTCACTCGATAGGGAATTTCAAAATCTGGTTTTATTACATAGTTAATATTCCGCTAGATCGTATTAGATATAAGATCGCCCGATAAAATTGTTCTAGATTTTAATCTATATGAGGCAGTTAATGAAAAAGATTTATTGGATACAATGATCTCACGTTTAGTTCGTAACGTAAGTCTTCTAATATCGATCTCAATTAAAGTTCAATATCGAAACTTTGGCAATAACCGAACATTGATTGATTTAATGATTTAAAGTGAAATAAAAGTATTTCGAAACTTAGGATGCAAGTTGCGATTCTATTGCAAAATACGAATATACTGCATCAAATAATGCTACAGAATGTTGTAGAATATGACGAATAATATGCATATATTGAGACATGTATTTAAAACACGAGCGCGATGTAATTGAGACGGAAACTTCAGATAGCGCGGGATCAACGAGAGCTTGCGACAGCTTTGTACATGCAAATGACTTGCGTGGAAACGCGTGTTTTGTCTCTACTGATTTAATCCTGCAAGGATAAGAAATTGATTACTTTGACATCGTTTTCACAATCTGCTGTCCAGTTTAATGGCTTTTTGAAATAAATAAATTGGGAGAAAGAGACAGTGGGATCCTTAGGGAAGATTCCAAAATTTGAAAATTTCTGGAACAATCCCTGGAATATTTTGATGAATATTTTAGCACTTCTAATATAAATTGGTGACAAAAAAGGACACTACGGGAAGAAATCTCGATTTGCTCCAATTCACTAGCAGCTCCGAATCCTTTCACAAAACAGGAGTAAACCACAGGATGCACTTACTCTAGCGATCATTTTCCGTTTGGATTAGGTTTGGTCCGACTGCACGATCACACACAACTGATGCCGAGGAGCGAAGGCTTCCACTTTTATATTAGTATACCGGCGAGATGCGACGCAGCAAGCCGCCTAGTTCTACGCAAGAATACGGTAGTTTGATAATGATACAGCAATTACGTAAAATTACGTACCAATCTACGGTTCAAGGTGATAAATATATTTTTTGACAATTGGTCTGGATTAATTAAAACCATTTTTGGCTACAGATCTAAGCACTAGCCCCCTCTCTCACCTACCTTCGTTCGTTTATTCTATCAAGTTCATACGAACATTCATTAGGCCTATGTTGGAATTCTATCTCGATGCTCAGTTTTGCTTTCTCGTCCGGGGTACAGGAGATAAAGACGTGACCGCAAATGTTATTAGGAAAAGAGTCTGTTTTAAGATTCTTCGGCCTACTTGCTTATCATATGTGGCAGTTTGAACATTGATTTCTAGACAAATCTACGAGATTCCTTAGCAATACAAAATTCCTCTTACATGCAAATCAAAAAAGAAAGATTATTTCGAAAATCATTTGATTGTTTTTATTGCAGACATTAAACGTGTTCGGAGAAAGATGTTAGAAAGTAAACATGGATATAAATTATTAAACAGATTTGGTGCAAATGCTCCTTATTTTTATTTAAATGCTTAAAATGCTTAAATACATAAACATTGATACTCAAACTAAAAAAAATAATATAAAATCCTTTACATTCTAAGGCTAAACAAGATAAATGAAAATCGGAACTAGCGGATGAAGATGTAACCAATTTATTAATTTATGAATTTGAAGGCTGATATTTTGCAACGATATGCTTATTTTGATCTTTAGCGTATTTTAATATGTATTAAGTTGGAAAGGCCACAACATATATACCTACTTTCGACGTGAGTGATGGATTTGTATCAAGCATTTAATCGGAGCATCAAGTTGCTTATTTATCAACGCTCTGCAGGCGTGCATAGACCGCTTCCTGAGAATTTCAATGCGATGAGTCATTCAAGTGTTGAGAAAACCTTTCCAGTCTACTAGTATTTTTATAATCAATTTCCTTCTTAACATATCATGCATGCGTTTGACGAGTTATCGATTTATTAACGAAGTTACGCCAAAAGAATGTTGGTGATTTAACACCCGAAACGCAACTTTTTTGCTCAAAAATAATTAGCACTAAAATTTTACGAGCAATTAATTTTTTGAAAACTCACTTAGAGTTTCGTGACGAGCCTACTGTTACCTAATCGGTTGAATAAAATATTAACACTCATCGCATTCTTACTCTCATCAAGGTACCTCGGTACCTCGTTAACCTGTAATTGCTAAGAATAAGTAGAGCGTTGCCACGCGCGAGAGCAACCAAAAACACATAATGGCCGCAACTCGACCTTGCAAGGGATTATAAAACAATGTATTATGGTTTTCGACACTATACATTAAGTAATTAAGCTGTTTCTCAGTATAACGTGAGGTTTATGCGCATTTTTGTGCGTAATTTCAAGTTCAGTTTACTGTAGTTTTTCTTACTTATTTTTGATATATCGCCTTATTTATCCTGGAATCCTTGTTTGATCCGACAATCCAGAATATAACACAGTTACTAGTAAGAATTTATAGTAATATGCGACGAAGTAACTCGGTCTATTTGTCATTCTTCAGACCAAAGCTACTGAACTCGAAGAAGCTTGCTTGGGACGCGAGTGTCATCTCCGGGAAACCCTAGTAGAAAATATTTATCATACATTTCTCATTATTGTGTCGTTCAGAGCATAACTAACTTGCAAACCTTAGGTTATGTTTTATTTATTGGACATTAAACCTGGTCAGTTTAAAATGAATTAATTTATGTTTTAGAAAGAAGATGAGTCATTCTGGTTTGTTTTGAATGAGTGTATCCGTATTATGATTATGAATGCTTAAGGTTTTCCGTCTATTTATTTGCGATATTTTGTAGCTGAAATTTATTGTTTGAATTAGTAGTATAATTTAAGTAATTTACTGAAAGAAACTGATTCACCTTTTCAATATATCAACCAGGAAGTACCCCTATTTTTCTTAAAATCAATTTGCTCCCAAATTACTTATTTAATAACATGTTTTTGGATGAATACAAGTTTATTCTTTATGCATTTAACACACTGACGCTTTACTAAAACTTAAAATAAACGCAGGAAATAAAATATGTAAGTCTAAATTGATTACAAAAGGTCATCATTATAATGCCGAATATACTTATAAAGAACTAGATTCCCAGATGTACTTCTTACTCTTATTTTTTTGATATATTTTTCCCTATTTTTATAATAAAAACACTACGAGTGGCCGTTTTTTTAGGAATGAGTTTAAATAAAAACTCTTTTGTCCTAGTTTAATTTTATATCTAAACAGAATGATTTAGGCAACTTTTGCAACCTCTCCATTGCAGCTCATAGTGCAAGATATACTTACTTATAAGGAATGTTTTTTGTAACGTTTCGTGGTCTCAAAATTCATATCAAATATGTTTTTATAATTTCGTGACTTTACTACACATTCGTGAACTACATTTTCCATGACTTGGTCGTAACATCAAGATTTCTCAAAAAACAGTAAGTTACGTATTTTGATCCACTTCCGTCATCTGATAAAATGTGATGTAATGTAATCATAATTTAATGCTAAACATATTTTTAATATATTATAAACATTTTCATTAGATTTACTGTAGAAGAAATTATGTGAGAATCGGTCTTAACTTCGATATTTTTTATTTTTCGCCTTGCCTTCAATAAGCAGCATTGTATATGTCACCGTAAGATTACAAACATCGTTAGATTACAATCTATCTCGAGAGATTGTAAACTGTCGAATTATTGTAAACCGTAACATCTGATTGCAATTTAACGTATTATTTTTCGCTATATTATAATCTATCAATGTAAAGCGGTCAAATTGTCAACTAGCGTAGAACGGAATGCATCTTGCGCGCTGATTGGTAGAACGTAATGTGCCCCCGCCGCTCCGGCATTCGCCATTTTGTTTGTTTATTTCGTTTGTTGTCGATTGTGTAAACAACTGTGTTTTCGTGATTATAAATTGATTTCCTGTTGAAAATAACTTATATCTTTAGAATTAGTTATATAAAAGTGTTGAGGATGTAAACGGGAACTCCATGGGAACAGAACGGCTGTCGGCTGGTCGTGATTGGCCGATCTTACAAAAAGACTGACCAATCAGGGAGAGCTTTCGGACAGTTGACAATTTCTCATCGATAGATTATAATATAATGCGCGCGAAAAATAATGCGTTAAATTGCAATCAGATGTTACGGTTCACAATAATTCGACAGTTTCCAATCTCTCGAGATAGATTGTAATCTAACGATGTTTGTAATCTTACGGTGACATATATAAGACTACCTATTGTTTAAGTCTAACAAACGCAATTCAAGCCTGTACGTTTTTTAGTAAAATTCTAAATCGCACCTACGGTGTTGGAAATCTTATTTATTACAAAAATTGCAAAATTATTAATTTCAACAGAATTGTAAATAAAACTTTCTCAATATGTGCATTTCGACAACATCTAATCAAAAAGAAATAGGCTGATAGAGATCAAAATATTTTAACATTTAATATCTAATTGAATTCATTAAAGTAATAATTAGTTTATCAAAATTAAAATACATTGTACCTGAAATAATTTAGAATATAGAAATCTATCAAAATAGAGCGGAATATCCAAACTATGGTTTTAGTTCCGTCGACCGCCTGCTTTATACACATAATACTGCTTTGAACACACATAGATGTGAGCAAGTTAATTGTGCACACACATTGGCAAATAGAAATAATAAGTTATCTATTTTTTTTATGCCTTCGATATTTGATTTTTAAATTTTTTTGAACTCAAGTTTCAGATAGGTACGTATTATGCGTATCACTTATGGTCGGGTATCTATAAGCTTGAATAGTGCGACTAATAAGCGAGTTACTTAACATCACACATCGGATGCGTACGAATTGTTTAAAGCGGTACCGACCGGCGCCGACGCAACGCTAATCTAACCATACCTGTTCACTTTCTGCCAACTTAATATTCGCATCGTTTCCTCGATCCACGTGATGCGTGAAATAGATTTTTTTCTTGTTATAAACTTCTTAATTGGATTACTTTAGGTATGTGTTAGTTTTACAGATATGTGGATACATATCTGTTGCTTATGAAGTATTGTTAACTGCACGTTTGTAGCGATAAATTACGATTTGATTGGTAGTTGTTGAGTAGATAAGTAATGAATTAGAAAGAAGAAAGTACTCATAGACAGGAGCATGAAAGGTTCTTTAATTAATTCAATGTAAAAATGATATCCTGAAACGAATAATCTAGGTCGTTAGCCAATTTAATTCGTGTTCTATGTAAATCACGAGTGTGCCAACTGAAACTAGTAATTCACTTATGCTGGCAAATTAATCGATTTCAGCACATTGTACTCATACATTAGTTAAGCAATCACTTTATCAATCATTAATACACTTTAGATTGATTTGGGGGATTGCTAATCCACTTAAAGTGACTCAATGAGTAAAATGCATTTGTATTGAATTGGGTAAAAATGAAAGGTGGTCAAATACGAAAAAAACGTCCAATTTATTCTTAGTATAAATAATAACAGTGTATTCATAGTGACTTAATATTAGATTAATACATTTTCAGTGTAACACCCGCCGCTTATGGTTTAGTGGTGGGCAGTAATGTAGTGCGCTGGTGCGGCGTGGACGAGCGGCCCAGCGTGGACAAGGGGAGCCGCGTGGACTACTGGCGCTGCGTGAACTACTGGCGTGGCGTGAACCACGGGAGCGGCGTGAACAACTGGGGCGGCGTGAACAACAGGGGCGGCGTGAACAACAGGGGCGGGGCTCGGCGGGGCCGCGTGCACAGACGGCTCGGAGTTGTGCACGACCGCGTTGAAACTGCAGTTTATAAAGTTATTATCATCCACACATTTAAACTCCACGTAACAAAATTACCTATTTACAGTATTCAATACATTTCACTCAAAGTGCTAAACTGATTTTACGAGTAAATTGCTCCCTATTAAGTTAATAGCGATGGTATATTGTTATGCAGTCTGGCTGCAATTTATTCACGCGTTATACAACAAACATAACGAGCTGAGGATAGACAGGTGTTCTTCACAATTGCAGCACTTGCAGAATTCTTTGTATCGATGTTATCTGCGTTATCGACCGAAACAACACTCGATTTAGATCAAAACTCTAATAGATTGCATTACTAAATACTATTAGTCTCGCCAGCTCGGAATCGTTAGTAATGTATCTGCTGGATTGGCCTTAACATAGTCGATGTATTACGAAACAAGACAGATGATGAACAAGATCATATGAATGGAATCGAAGCGTGTTACAATTTTATCATGTGAGTATTTCCGTACAGGCTGCGGCTGTTACCAGGTTATTTATTTAAGCCAATGTTATTAATGAAACGGAGTCAAAGTAACGTTTTATTGTAAAATGACATGATATGCATGACATAATGAATGCACCTTGAACATACGTTTAAATGCACCATTTAACTTTGGTCGAGATTTTTGTCGAAAGATATATTTCCAAGTAGGTAAATAAGTTGTTCTTGGGAAAAGTTTTACAAGTGTCATATGATTTTCCAGTCAGTTAGCAAGACCTCTAAAATAATTAAATACAAGCAGACTGACATTTATCATGCTTGATGATATCATCTACTAAGGGGGCTGAATTTTGCGAAATACGGAATCATAAATCCTGAAATTACTTTTCAACTGCTTTGCCTCAAAGTGGCTTTGAACTTTATCAACAAGTCAAACTGGCGATCAAATTACTGGGTATACTTGTAAAAGCTTACTAGAAGCTTTATTATGATTGTGACAAATTATAAAAAGGTTTTAAGAGGAAACTTACCCATTGTGGTCATCGGCAGTGTATTCAACCTTGCGAACGGAACCATCAGGCTGCAACAGAGAGTATTCTCCCTTCACGACGTCTCCATCACGGGTCTCGTGTTGAGACTTGTGGTCACCAGTGTGAGGGTCCTCCACGGAGTACGAGAACTCGTACTTAGCAGGAGCCTTCAACAAAAACATTTTACAATCTTAAAAACACGTTGAATTAAGTTAACATTAAAATTTAAATTAATTAGTGTGTCGTAAATAACATTACGTGTTGCAACTTTTCATTACATACATCTACAATAAATTCACAACGCAATAACTGTCTTAATTTTGAAGAAAACAGTGATATTTAAACTAATTACTAACAGTACTAATTTAGACATTTAATATATCATGTAGACGAAACAATTAGTCTTTTTCACGAAACTTATTTAATTGTTACTCAAAGTCAATTTGGCAGATGCAGGGCAATTGCTACGTAAACGTTGATCAATTTTAATCTAATGATGTTTTTGATAAATAGACGTTAATACCAATCACAGCTTGATAGATTGCTGTGCACATGTTACAAAACTCCTTAGTCTTGTAATAACTAGGGGCTTACACAATAAATATTTAATTGGGTTGTATCAATTGATCACAGAATTTTAATTGTAATTGTAATGTAGGTACCTTTCACTTGCTTTGTGTATGGATTGGCTACGCGCTACGCTTGTTCGAGATATTTCCTTGACTTTGACCCAGTGGAAACATGAGGTACTAGGCTTCCGTAGACTCGAGTTTATAACCACATTAATTAATTACTCAATCACGATGAACTCGTTAGATGAGGTCGCGGTCGCGTAGCAGATGCAGGTAATATTTAATAAAATATCGACGAATATATAAAGATGGTTCACTGATATAACACTAAATTAACTGAGTGTACAAACAAAAAATAAAACATTCAACACTTAAACAAAATTAATAACGTAATTTAATCGCCATTGAAATACAATATGCCGCTGAAAAAAGATGTGGTGTTAATGTTAAACTTTTAAATTAAAATATCTTTTTTTGGGAAAATGCAATAAAGTACCTCGTTAACACATTCTCGCGAAACCGTTTAAGGAAACGGAATCGAATTATATGTATGGCTGATTTTAAAATAAGAACAGTTAATAAAATCGTGCGCATCTGTACGTAAGTATATGATTAAAATAAAACGAGTGTAATTGTTTAGTTGCTAGACGGAACTGACGTAACAAGATATCTAAAATGAACTAGATGCTTATGTGATTCGAAAATGCAAATCTAATTAAGTTCATACAATATAACTAGATCGGTGGTAAATTGAATCGTGACTTATTGAGTACGATGTATATGATTTTACATTTGAGAATTTAATAAAGACAAGCAATGTCGAATAATAACGAATAATGAAGTCAAGCAACTAAACAATTACACTCGTTTTATTTTCAAGTCAAGTCAAGCAGTTTTCATTTATTTTGACTCATCGTCTCCCGAGCCTTGTACCTTCATTCATTGATATTCATTTGTATTGACTATGATAAATATATTGCGTTCATAGAGACCCATATCCTAGAGTAACGTTTGACATAGAGTAAAAGCAAGGTACTCACATGCTGCTCAACTTGTTCACTGTGTCCAATGGCCACAGGTTGGAGATGCTGCACAACAGGCGCATGATGAATAGCTGCAGGGGCCACATGCTGCACCAAAGGAGCCGCATGAACAATAGGACCACTATGCTGCAGGTACGAAGCCTGTTCAATCAACGGAGCATGGTGCAAGATCGGTCCGCCATGTTCTAAAACAGGAGTGAAGTGCTGTTGCTGTCCCAGCTGGTGAGAAGGCTCATCGTGACGAACTATACTCTGCGATGACACGGCCTGCCCGTGCCCTTCGTCAATCAAACCCGCTTGGCACAAAGCTAGCAAGGCACTGACAACGACGACCTGGAAATTAAAAGCATTGTTAAATTTTGAAGAAATTTCTTTTTATTTTTTTTTATGAATAAGAGATGTGTCCTCACTTTGAAGTACATGTTGATGTTGTACTGAAGCTTGGTACTCGATTGATAAGGATGCTGGCAGGGTTGAAGTTTTTATACGTGAGGAAGCAGCCGCGCGGGCCCTTGTCACCCGATACAGAGAAACCGGCCGACCCAACACATGACACCGCCACACACGATCACCTTTACACCTTAATTACGTCATCGAATTTTTCATTTTCGTTCAAGGTTAGGTTAAAGCTGTTTTCATAAGCTCGAACTTACTGAAGATTCATATCATTTTGCATGTTTATAAAAAAGCATATCTGTGTTCTTTATTTGCATTCCACAATTTATAGAACAGGTGTTAAAAAATGGCTTCATCTTAATTATATACAAGAAATTGATGAGTTGCTGATCGCAATGTTTATATTTGCGTTAATTTGTGTAGTAATAATATATTTGGCACTTTAACAAATGGAATGCAATATCTGGAAATGTTTATGTTCTTGACAGCTTCTAGAACTTTTGCGCAGACGTTCGTTTTATGCATATAGAGGCATAGAGAAGTTTCAAGTCTTAGAAGTATATTTAAAAGCCTTCACCTCTAGTAGTTTATCTATAAACGCAATAACCTTTCAATACATTTCACGCACATGGGAGCTGCGTGTCTAATCCGGTTAGTGTAACGTATGTATTTTTATCAATGTTACATCAACTGCCTTTATAACGTTCATGACTTGCATATATTTTTACGAATTCCACTCTTAATATCGGCCTATTGCGTTTGAATGAAAGTTTTTTCTTAGTAAGTAAAAATTGTAACAAAAGGTAAGTCTAATGTAAAACTTTCTTATCATTAAACTCAACTGAAAACTTTGTCCATTATTTGCAAAATAGATGATTTCAGACCATAGGTTGATAAACTTTTTTTTTTGTAAAATGAGGTTAACAAGCAAAGTTTAGAAACGCTCTTCAGGCACTAACGAGCATTAATCAGGCTGTCTATTAGCCGTAAACAAAAGGCTAATAAAGATAATCGCCACATAAATAATTCAACAGCTACAGCAGTGTAAACAAGTCCGTAGTATCGGCCGGTAAGAAAGTAGCGCTCTGGGTTGCACCGTCTGATCCAGTAAACTCTTACGCAACGTTAGGTCTTTGACACACCAAGCGTAATGTGACGCTTTCGATTTCGATGTGTATGTGTCACCTGTGTACACTTTACTTTTTCTAAGTTTAATGCAGTTATTTGAAATCAGGAACAAAGATAACTATTTTTCTTTCATATCAGGAAAAAAGCATGGTTGTATCCATAAACATTATCAGCCTTACTACAAAAACTTAAACATCTGTTGACACTTGTCTAAAAAAGTGTGGTTGCAAAACGGATCTTATTTCAACGTCATAATCTGTAATTTTTTTGACAAAAATGTTTAACAGACGTTTGAAAGCTTTTGTGGTACGACGGTATGTTTTGTAATGGCATGTACTAACAGATATCTCAAATAAACTTTAATAATGTACAATTAATATTTACAGTACTTTACCTAATTATATATTTAAACTATTAGGGCCTTACTACAAAAACTTTAAACCCTGTTTTACACTTGTCTAATAAAATATTGGCTGCAAAATGAACCCTATGTCAACGTCATAATTTGAAATTTTTTTAGACAAGGCATAAACTGACGTTTAAAAGTTTTTGTGGTAAGACGGTATGTCATTTCCAATGTCTTAAATAAGTTTTAGTGGTGGTACGTCTAAACAATTGCCTATAATTTATTTTCACAAGAAAGCTTCACCCGCTCTCAGTGTACTCCCCGCACTAGGACCGGTGTAGCGAGTCGTCGCAAGCGCACCGCATATTTCCCCGATCGGCTCGCATCACGATCGTGACTCCGCGCGATGCTCGCAGCTTTCTGTGAAGGTCACTCGCATCATCTCTCATACGCGAAACCTTTACATATCGCCACCATATTTTACATACAGTAACATTTTCGAGTGTAAATTTAAAAACTTGTCAGTACTTCGAAACGATAAGAAGATGGCGAAGCTTATTAATGATGTGACTGTTGTGCAATAGGATTTAATATTTAACAGTTACACATCACTAAATCATTATCGTTTATGTTATTCTGTTATGCAAATAAGGGAAATTATTTTGTGTTGGAGTAATTTCTCGATTTATTGTGGGCAGTAAAGAAATGTTTATGAAGATTCGTTGTGTGAGCAATATGACTAGTTCTCGAAATTGGATGTTACGGCAGTTTCGTCATATTAGCTCCAGTTCGTGAGTTTGCAGTGTAAAGTATTATAATGTCATTTATATATTATAATATCATTATTGTTAAGTGTATAGCAGTCTGATTCCCACGATACTGATACTAACATGCATAAATTCGTCCTACATTGTGATTGATGTGTTAGACTGCCTAGGCTAGAATCTCTAATGCAAATCTGAAATCTTGGAGCAATCTATGTAATTTACGCGAACATAATAGAGATTTATCAAACATGATGAGTGTAATGACCTTGCGGTAAGAACCATGACGGATCATATCAATACTATTCAAACTTGGAATGTAGGTAGGTACTTAAAGTATATAAAATCATGCAACTACATAGGTATGTACGCACATGCGTTGAAAATAACTCCAATGTCATTGTTACCTTAATTCGCCAATTAACAGTACTTGATCAAGGCAAAAACAAGGTAATTTAGTTCAGATTTTTGTTTTCCTGTACACAAAAACTGTTTTAGTAAAAATGCTTGACGATTTCACCGAACTTCGATTACCTATAGGAGCTTCGGTCATGCGTGCCATAAGGTTACCATATAAGCGTATAATGTCAGCAAATGTTCGATAATTACAATATGAGTTGGTGTATTGTGATGAGCAACGCAAAGGGTGGATGTTTCGCAACCCGCATCAATCAAGATGTTAAAACATATGACACTCGATAATCCTCTACAATTACTCGTACGTTTCATTTTGCATATCGTTATAAAGATTTTGTAAGATCGTATTAAACCCATCCCAATTAATTTAATTAATAAACTTATTGACATTTAGAAATTTTGATGATGTTATAAATTAGAAGAGGTGTACTTCATGTCAAAAGTTTCGTATACTTTGAACTATAATAAAATCAATATTTGCCCATCGAGTATCTATCATAAGACGAGCGCTACGAGCCCGTAGGTATTAATTCTCTATCATACGTTGTACGGAACTCTAAAAATAATATATTCAATTATTCACAATGAATAATTTTTGTTCATGAACATCACTGATGATATTTTGGGTTCCACTTTCTTGAGTTTCACCTTATTCGTAAGAACATAAATCTGACGTCGATTTTAAACTTTAAATCGCGATTGCCACATCAAATAATTTGCCGCGATTTCTGATCAATGATTTAAGGTAAAGAGTTTACCAGCTGTTAAAAATTTACGTTAATAAGCCACAACACCTACGCTTCGTCGCATTTCTGTCACATCGCAGTACGCAATAAACGTACTTATATTCAATTCTAAGTCGTTATGTAGTCAGTCGATATCTGTGTGATCTCAATTGCTAAATGTTTGAATATTAAATAGGTAATATAGGGTTTACCGCGGACTACCTGCGTTGTGTTGCGCGGTCCGCGGGTCCTTACTTTAGTTCCGCCAGTACATTTGCTTTCACTCCATATTTTGGTTCGGACATTGTATGGTAATGCTGTGATATGCAATTTGGATGAGATCTCATATCTTCTCACGCTCCACTGGACTTGTTCTGCAATTAACACTTTCAGCCCAATGTATGCACTATCGCAATGTGTTGTTTCGTCTATCACCGTTTACGGCTAGGCTAATTGTTATTTCAGATTGCATTCGAATTGAGCAACTGAAGAACGAACGTTGTACATCTAAATATTTTTGTGTTTTTACGATCTACTTATTCATTATACGTTATTTATTTTTCAATTATTTTCACTTACGCAAATGTGTTGTGAAAGTCTATGAATTACTTATTTTGCGATGTTAAATTGACTAAGATTTTTTTATTATTTTTATTTACATTTGCAATATTATTCAAAGAGCTATATAGATGTTTTGGAGTTTTAGTATGTATTTAATATACGGCTATGCTGCTTTGATTCAGTTGCATATTATATGCGCAGTCAAGACGGATCGCTAATGTGGGTATTAGTAATATGCTGTTGGTTTTAAGTTATTAATATCAGTAATAGCTTTCGTATCAGACCACATCATTAAATTGTAAATGAATTCAAGTTTGACAACTACGTGATTAATTAAAAAGGATCAATAATTCATGCATATATCCTACGATATTAATAAGCTATCAAAATTTGTCTAAGTAAGTATGTCCTAACGTTAACTTCCTGTGAATAATATAATTTTCAACATCGTCATCCGATGTGGCTAAAAAGGTGACTAGATAAACCAGTTCGAGTATTTATGAATCTCCATTCATATCAAATCATATTCGTAGCTTAATATACTAATAAGTAACCGTTAGAACTAATTCATTAATATGCATAGGTCAGTACCAAAATAGGAACTCAATCAACTGCTTTCGCGTTAACCGTATTAATTTCCCAGGTGGCGGATCAGAGGTCAGATATTAACTACTCATAATGTCAATATTGTTTTGCATTAATAAAATTATGTATTATAGACTGAATATTATAATACACGAATGTTTTTACAGTTTTCTCGAACCATCTAGAACTTTGATCTGTCGGACTGTTTTCGGTGTATGTCCTCCAAAAATTATATTAAGTATACATCGCATAGAAAATACTTTAAGCTAGTAAGCGTTCAGTGTTCTGTACGAAATAAGAGAAACATAGTCTGATTCCTGGAAATAGAGAATGAGAATAGAATCCTGGAAATAGAATTTTATACAAACACCTGGTGGGAGGAGACTTGATTTCTTATTCTATTTTTTGAGGTTATCTAATCCTTATCAAAAAGCATAAGGCAAAAATCCTGGTCATATTATTTGACAATTCCGATGTCAGTTGTCATCCGATGTCATCAAACATTATAAATCGATGATAAATCGAGTCCCTTCGCGCCTTCATGAGTGTGTTAAGCAATCAGTCTCGGTCGTCAGACGATGGATGACAGTCGTTACAGGCAATCAGAAGCTTGAAGTTATAAGCATTCCGTGACTTTGAAGTACTTGAGTAGTAGAAGTACCTAAGTGTAGATAGGATAAGGGATACAAGTTAACGATAGCTCTGATATGTTAAGAAAATGGGTATATTAAGGGTGCCGTATTTTGGGGTAAATGGACTGATTCGAGATCTGGGATTAGTGGATTAATCTCAAACATAGGTACCGTAGAGGCGGGTTACTTTGGCTATTTTTTTCGAATAATTTATGAATTTTATCTGTAGTTTGTATCGGTATTGTCTTTTTAGTGTTCTTAAAAGTTATAAAGAAGCTCAAGGATATAATCAACAAGATGCGAAGTGTATTTTAGAAATATGATAAGCGTAACTTGTTTTTTTTTTATTAAAAGTTTTGGGCCAAAGTTATTCTTAGGAAAGGGTTACTTTAATCCCATAAACTTTATTGGTGAAAAATCGCACTTGCAGCTATCAGGGGCCAAATAAACCACCAAGGGCGGTAAGATTGAATATCCAGGAGAGGTTTAATGTAAGAAAAAAAATCCAAAATATTAAAACACGAGGTTAAATCACCTTTATATATTTCAAAAAAATTTACACTACAGAATATCTCAAAAAATTTAACAAACTTTCAAAACTTAAAATAATATTATGTTAAACGGCTTTAACGTAACGATCTTAGATTAATTAGGTAACCTTCGGAGACATATTTTACTTTTCATTCTTATAAAATTACAATTTCAGTCAATGTAGGTATGAGAATCAACGTTTACAAGTAGCATCTAATCTAATATTACAAACATTACTGAAAAACCTTTTCTTGTCACTCATTCATTTCAGGAACAGAGGAAGAACCCTTTTTTTTCAAATTTAGGAGGTGATCTTACGTACTATATGGTCCCAACTATAAAGCTGTTCATCTTTAATCGCGGGCCACCGCCAGTACGTCTTACCTCTTTTCTTGCATGTTATAAAGGCTCCTTCCTCGGATACTGATAACACTTGCCTTGAATATTTGCGTGAGTTCCAGGTTATCAAGTCGAGGACGTGAAGCTCTACGAGAAGCTACTTTGGCCCGCAGGTCCAAAGTTACCCGAAAAGGCGGTCAATGTATACCGGTTTTCTAGATCTGTAATTTAAGTCCCAACACACAAGTAAATCGTCTTTAAAAAACAATTGCCATACTCCTATATACATGCCTAAGAAAATAAATAATAATCCAATTGCAAAACTTACCAAAATTCAGCAATACACATCAAAGTTTGCAGCAGAAAAATACGCCGGTGTTAGTGTCAAAATTTCAAATGGCGCGAACATGTAGCGACGTGCAGTTGAGTCGGTAAAAAAGTTCCACAAGTACACGTCTATATCGCCATCTATTAGTTACCGAAGGATCTACGACGTTCGGTTGTATGGTCGCGACACGGCGGACAGTTCTAACATTTTCTCGATTTGGGCCAAAGTTATGCCCTAGGGTCAAAGTAACCCGCCTTTACGGTATACAGAATAGTAAACACCTATGTCTGAGCTTACGAGGATCTTTATATCCATCGAAAAATGAATTATTTTTCGTGTATAAAGTTGTAAGTATTGTACAATCACGAGCATGCTATGCATGTATTGCAAACACTAGTCTAGGCTCAATAAGCAATTTAACTTTATGAAGATAAACTGTGAACTTTCTGTGGTAATCGGCCGATCACATTAGCGATTACAATAGTGCACAAAAACTGACACATTGGTCGTTACCATAGGTAATGAAGCAACAAGTTTTCCTCTGAAGATGTCTCTCGCAACGCACCCGGTGAAGATTGATTGATACATTCAATCAAACGATTGATATTGCTTAAAGGTATACGTAGTTTGCATGTCAGTATTTAAGTACTAAGAAACAGATGGTGAACGGGACTGAGGTCCTAAAGAAAACTGGGAGTTCGTCAATGCTGCATATTTTGTGAGAAGCAGATGTTAAAGAAGATGCTTAATCGTACGTTTAACAGGTTGGTGGAAATTATTCCGAGATGTTTTGAATTTAGACTTATTTCGTATCTACTCACATATGAATATGAATACAAGTAGACATTATTACGGCGAGGAAATTAACTTCTAGTAGGTTGGTACTAAGGAAATACTTTAGTTAACAGCATCTTTGACTGTGTTCTGTGATCTAGTTCTATTAATTGATTTGAGTTACATGGACAGTCACTCACGGAACCGATTCTTGTAATTGTAACATTATACTGCTAATTGAACCGACAATTGAGACGCATGAAAGCTTCAATAATTTATAACGTTTGACAAACCGTTAATAAGTCACAAGTGACGTTTTGCTATAGAACTACTGTAATTAATAGTACTTGTCATAATAATTTATAAACTGTTACGTATTGAATTTCATTATTGTATTTTAATTAGTTAAAACAAATATACTTATGACAGAAAGCCTCAATTAATAATGGAACCGTTTTGGAGGATTATCAAAATTAATGTAGAATTGTAGACCCTTTTAACCCTTAAACATTTCTTGTCATAAAGTTGAGGAAGGTACTGTTAAAGGTAAAATAACCACCACTCCGTTAATACTGCAAAATAATTGGAAAACTGTTTACATTATCATCATATATTTATTGGTCAAAGCTAAGCTATTTACAATGTTGCCCACACCGGTCAGAAAAACTACATAGTTACTTGCAGATTACATACAACTATGACAGGCCATTCATGAGATAGATTTAGCTCTACGTACGCTTAATATTATTTACACAAGATATTACACTCTTATGGACTCTCAATCTATCTACTTGATCGAAGTATAATATTAATTAGTAAATTCAATTAAGGAGACAGATTTATGACCAAGTTCCAGCAGTCCTATTATCGTCTTTGAGACTGTACAAAACACAATGTTTCTCCATACATTCACATAGAAGTCGTTGTCATAGATAATGTTCTATTGCATATTACTAAATATCATTAATGAGAACAGATGGAAGGCTACACAATCGACTACAAGAACACATTAACACTAATATCACAGATTGGGTAAATATTGTTCTAATGGTGGTGGATCACGGGCGGCGAGTTGTGCACGACCGCGTTGAAACTGTAAAACAAAAATTACGTTTATGATGATGGCGTTTATAGAGATGTTAGGTGTTAAGCGTAAGATATCGTATTTACATGGTCCATATCATGTGAAAATATGGCTCTGGTGTAAACAATAGAAAAGGGTTCAAGTTGTTATACTCCTCATCTGCAGAACAGCTACTGTCATGCAACATACAGCTACAAAATTATACTATTTCCTTACCCATTGTGGTGGTCAGCGGTGTATGTGACCTTGCGGAAAGAGCCATCAGGCTGCAGCAGAGAGTATTCTCCCTTCACGACGTCTCCGTCGCGAGTCTCGTGCTGAGACTTGTGGTCACCAGTGTGAGGGTCCTCCACGGAGTATGAGTAACCGTATTTAGGGTGAGCCTGCAGTTTGTAACATAATCCATTATGTTGAGGTGATTGACTAGCACACAAAAAACGGTAGCGATCAATCAATTTTATGATAAGTTGCAGGCTCGATATAATTTCTCATAGGTCAATTGAAAGGGGCATCGTTTTTTATTAGGATTTCCTCGTTTATATATGAGACTTACGTATTCGTCGACGTAGTGGTCTTCGTGGGCAGGGGCAGCATGTACGGCGTGGATGGCAGGGGCGGCGTGGACTGCGTGGATGGCAGGAGCCGAGTGAACGATCGGGGCAGCGTGCACGATGGGCGCAGCATGAGCGATGGGCGCAGCGTGGACAACGGGAGCGGAGTAGTGGATGGGAGTCTCATGGTGCACAGTCTGGTCGTGACGTGTGATGCTCTGAGATGACACAGCCGGAGCGTGGTGCACGTAACCAGCCTGGCATACCGCCACCAGGGCGCACGCGAGCATGATCTGACAGAGAACAATCGTTTTAATCAGTATTTTTCTATAAACTTTTTGGATACATTGTTGTTGGTTAGGCTTTGCGAAAGTTCGTTAACTTCTATTATTGCTTTTGTTTATAAATCAAAACCCTTATTCGGAGCAGTGTAATCATTGTAAGACCACAGAATTTTCAAAGTGCTGCTAAGCTCGAAACTGGCAAATGGACAATGTAATCATAAATTGCGTTGAGCGCAATTGTCCTAAATATTATATAAGTAGTCCCCACTTAGCCTTTGAATGAAATAAAGCTTACTTTGGAGAACATTTTGCTTTAGACACAAATGCCTTGACTGGTATCGGTATGATAGTGCACTCTTTTTATATAACAAACAAAACATAAGCGGTAGCATGGAGGGGGTCTATTCCCGACGATATTCGATCGGATCACAGTAATTGCCGCATTGCCAATCTGCTCGCTTTATCGAGTGTCGCAACGTTCGATATCGCTACAATATGTAGAGAAAATGGACGATAAGTGAGAGGCTCATTGTTATCATTTTTTGCGATTGTTTTAACTAATGGGACTAGGCTACACGATCAAATTTGTTTCAGATAATTACATGGCAAATGTAGTGCATGTGTTTAGATGATCCAAAATAAATTAAGTGGCTTTAATCGATGTTGTATAACATCGCATCCACTGTTTCCACTTTATAATACTTACATTCAATATTGTGACTTTATGTTCTAACTTTGAGTCCCATAACTAATCCTAGAAAAAAGGTTAAATCGGAAGTTACGGGTGATGATGAAACTCGTACTTCTAATTTTGTTCATGATTGCTTCCATCCCATTGTTTTCAAGGTATTACGTTCAAACGTCTCTCACTCTTCGTAATTCATCGCAAAAAGTCTCATTTTGATCATCGGATGTTCGGTTAAGTTGACGTAATTATCGATTGTTCGAATACATTGTTTGCATAGTCTCAAGACTTATGATGTAAAGTACTGGGAATGTATAGTTATTAGCCATAGAAAAACACGTTTTGAATAGGAACAGATGCTTCCGCAAGTTTAACGGTGTGAAGAATGAGGGTTTTCTAAAATGGCAATCCACGAGGTGGCAGCACCGAGTTGTCAGGTCTAATAACTGTCAAAGTGCTTATCTTTACTATGAATAGTGAACGATTTTAGTGTTTTTTTTATTTTATAATTAAAGCACTGCATTATTGTTTTACTATTGCGGTTGAGTAAATAAAAAAAACTAAATCATATTGTGTTAACAAATTTTTCAACAAGCTTTTCCTTAGTACCAGTGACTTTTGCACCCTCTCTCTTAGCTCAATTTTTAGTTCGGAAACCTTATTCTGACCGTAGTCCATAATAAAATCAATAACACTTCCAATATAACAGAATTTCAATAAACAATAAGTTCGGCACCTACAATTCCATACTATTTGACAGCTGTTTGGACCAGACGCATACGTGGCGCCACCCGGTGGCAGAAAAAATTTCAAAAACCCTCATTGTACGCTGCGTATGGTAAAGAGATTTTTATCGATTTGTCTGAAAATTGTTTTCTCTAATGTTCATTGAGAGATAATTTGATCAATTGGTATGGCATGAATTTAATGTAGGTCAGGGTTCAGGTTAAAATATAATATATATTTTAGGAGGTAGAAGCTTCGTCTGCTGCGGTCGGCGTTTGTATTTGTTAGGCTAGATTAGCTTTCTTGTGTCATACGGTATGTAACTCCTTGGTGTCCTTGCTTCTTTAGCATTTGTGTGATCAAGTAAAGCATGGTATATCAAGGGGAATAACAGTTTTTAGTTCCTTTAGGTTCTCGAAAGTCCATTTTCTGAATCATATCTTTGAAGAAACCTTTATAAACGGGCCTATTAACTGTTTCCTACATCATACATTTATGCCCGTTCATTTCTAGATCAAAGAGACTGTTAATAAGGAAGTAGCGATTCTATTAAGGGTTCAGTGAGCACCAATAGCGTTGCTTTGTAAATAACTGCCAACATTTATCAGCGAAGGCTTCAACAGCGAAAGTGCGGTTCCTTCGCTTGTTCTACTTTATACTAATTATTCCGAGATAAAGCTTGTTATACAAATATTTTACGAGGTTTGAGTTATAAGGCTGTTACATAAAGACTGAGGGCGTTTGAAAATTGGGAATAATTCTATCCAATCCAGTTGGTATCACTTCCTGACGTGGAAACTGGGGCTTCGATCGGTGACTATGAATAATGTGTAGGTACTCGGTTTTGTCAGCGGCTAACTGGTTCGACGCTGCAATTTACAGGCTGCACTTAAGAATTTCCTTAATAGACTATCAGTATTTAAAGTTGGAGAGTGTAAAGGAATGTACGGACTCGTAACCGTAATTAGAAGTTTGCTGCTAATCCAGTTCTGCTAGGTACACATTAAGATTTACATTGATACTATTTACAAGTGTTTGAAGTATCCTGTTTTAGTTAAATATGACGGATTGTAGATTACCGTTTGCTGTTTTCTTTAAATAAATTATCGCAAGCAGTACAATTTAAAAGAATATTTCATTATGTACCAAATGTACCATTTTAATATAATTAGAGCAAAAAAGCCACAGCCATTAAAGTAACATTATTATGAACTTAAATCTTTTATCTTAGTACAATGAACGAAAACGGTGTTACGAAAATGCTCAATATAGTCCAAAAAAGAACGAACCACAACAAAAAGCCAAGCAGAGAGATACAGTATCTCATAAATGTGAAGGGCATAAGCGATGACGATCTCGATCGATAGTAATTAAAGTATCGAATTTAAGAAATAATCGATCCGTTTTAGATAACAAGGGTAGGTAGATGACCGAATAAAATCGAATATTAATGTTACCTGATTTACTGACCATCATAATCATTTGTTTATAAATTAAAGCGATCAGTTCCTATAACACCACTTATTGTATTCATCGTAGAACAGCCAGTTTAAATCTGGCCTTCTTAAGCAATTATATACTAAAATGTAACTAAATCTTCAAAGATAAGATATTATCTTTTGATGTTCCATTAGATCTAGCTACAACGTCGAATTCACTACCTAGGTATACTGAAGATGTCATAAAAATAGCTGTGTGAATAAAATACAATTGTCTTAATTAAAAAGAGCAAATAAAATGCTAATACTCTTTGCGAGTGCCTCAAATATTTACAAATAATTACTTTTGTGAAACAGTCATTATAACATGCAAAGCATTGTCAGCCTCATGCGTAAGTAGTCTGTGCAACGTCTTGCATAAACTCAAATCTGGGACTCCAAATTAAAAGAGAATTCATTTTAAGGTCTTATAAAGTAGGCAGAATCACATTCATACTGTGAGATAAATGATGCATCTCTTCATTCCTTGCGAGGCTCGTTTTTTAAGATTCAATGGTTGTCCGAAAGATTTCGTTTTCGCAATTTTAATTTATAGCTTCACTTCGACGGCTTTTTGTCAGAGTCATTTTGGTGGGAATAAAATGTTTGTTTTTTTTGAGATCTGCAAAATGTGTACAATGTACATATGTATTAAGTAAGAATAAGAATAAGAATAAGAATAAGAATCTTTATTTGCAGAGACACGGTATTCGGTACAGGTGTTTTGGTAAATTACATAACGTACATGCATATCTCACCGCTCAATCGGTATGCAAATTTCGAGTAGACACTAGTACATACTACATTGACATAAAATGAAAAATAAATATTACAGTGTCATTTAAGTGTTATTTCAGACAATTCAATAATATTAAAATTACAACAATCAAGATAAAACAATTAAAATCTATTTAATTACACATGACACAAAATATTAAATTAAACATTATTAAATTATTACCTTTTTAACATTACATACAAACAATCATCATAATGTGTTAGACACTACTTACGCATTGTATCATGCGTTTTTGTGTTGAATAAATTCAGAAACCGTATAAAAACATTTGTCTAGTAACCACTTTTTAAGTTTGATTTTGAATTTGGATAATGGGAGTTCTCTAATTGATTTAGGAATTTTGTTAAAAATATGGATCGTCATGCAGCTACAGTTTTTTTTGTACAGAGTAGTTAGAATTCTCGGCAGAGCTAATTTTGTTATGTCGCGTGATTGGTACCTTTTATTATTACTCACTTTTTCAAACAACTGACTGTGCTTTTTAACAAATACTCCGATTTCATAAATATAAAGGCTACTTAAGGTTAATATATTTAATCTTCTAAATAGTGGTCTGCACGACTCTGTTGGACTAGCTCCACAGATAGCCCGGATACATTTTTTTTGGGATATGAATGCCCTACTGACTTCTGTAGAATTACCCCATAATATTAACCCGTACCGGAGTACCGAACTTACATAACCGTGATACGCTAGTAAAGCCGTTTTTTCACAAGTAAGCTTCCTAATTTTTCGAAGGGCATAAACAAATTTATTTATACGAGAGCAGACACTCGCTACTTGAGCTTTCCAGTTCACATATTTATCCAGTAACACTCCTAGAAATTTGGTTGTGTCCAATTCTTCTATGTTTTGTCCGCAGTATTCTAATTTAACACTTGAGGCTACACTATTATAATTTCGAAATTTTATTACTTTTGTCTTGGATATGTTGGCTGTAAGATTATTTTGATCGAGCCAACGCATAATATTTTCCACCGTATCATTCAAGGTTCGCTTGTAATCAGATGTGGTGGTGAGATCAGGAACTATCACAGATATGTCATCAGCAAACAATGTACACTTGTATTCCGTTACCTTCGGAATGTCATTTATATAAATTAAAAACAAAAGTGGGCCCAAGACACTCCCTTGAGGAACACCAAATGTATTTGTTAGATATGTAGATCTATGTACTTGTGCCTCACCTTTTGTACTAGTTCTAGAAATCTGTACACATTGTTTGCGGTTTGATAGATAGCTTTCTAGCCATTTTAGGGCATTTCCTCTGATACCATAGTATTCGCACTTTTGTAGCAATATTTTGTGGTCAACAAAATCAAACGCACTCGTCATATCAAAAAAGATTGCGGAAACCTGTTTACTTTTATTAAGATATTCTGTGACTGTTTTTACCAAAGAGTAAGCTGCAAGTGTGGTGGATTTGTTCTTTTGAAAACCATTTTGTTCCTGAGTAATAATATTATGTTTATTTAGGAAATTAGTAATACGCGAGTGCATCAACTTTTCAAATATTTTGGAAAGGATTGGAATGAGCGTTATGGGTCGATAATTATTAAGATCCTCTTTATCATTTTTCTTATGCAGTGGTTTGATTATAGATAATTTTAACTCTTCAGGAAATACTCCTTGCCAAAATGAAAGATTTACAAGATAGCTTAATACTGGGGAAATTTCAACACAAACATGTTTGAGAATATTTGTCGATATCAGATCATACCCAACTGCAATAGTGTCTTTTAATGATTTGATGACTTTTTTTACTTCATCTTCGTCACATGGTGTTAAGAATATAGTTGAATCATTTTTATTTATTAGATTATAATTTGGTAAACTATTATTTTGCTTATTAGTTTTTTGTATGTAGAATGTATTAAATAAGTTAGCGATTTTTAATGGATCATTTATAAGTACCCCATTTTCAATAATCTTTATATCTTGTTGGCCATATCTAATTTCATGTTTATCTTTAATTATATTCCATGTAGCCTTACATTTGTTCGAAGCCATTGCAATATGTTTTTGGTTTACTTGCCTTCTAGAGTTCACTATACATTTTTTTAATAATTTATTGTACAGTATATATTCCGATTTAGACTTTTCGTTCTTTAACTTATAACATAGTTGTCTCAATTTTCTTTTTGTGACTGTTGATTTTTTAATACCTTTAGTAATCCATTTAGGCGAAGTAACGTTTACATTTACCCTAATTTTGTTAATAGGAAAGCACAAATTATATAACATTGTAAAGTTTTCATGGAATAAACTAAATGCGCTCTTTAAATCTGGCTCATTTAGTACGTCCTGCCACGATAAACTTGCAAGATGCATTCTAAACTTTAAGATGTTATCTTCGCAATAATCTCTTTTCATTACATACATAATTAGAGGTCCCGGTTTTTGATATTTAACAGGAAAATCTAGAGTCTGCCCAGTATCATGATCCGATAAATATAAATGGTGAACTTTACCAATAACGTTTTTCATGTTGCTAATAATATGATCTATGCAGGAATCCTTACGGGTCGGTTCAGTAATGTGAAGCTGTAAATTATGTGTTAGAAGAAAATTTTGTAAGTCTAAAACTGAGTTATTATTTATAAGGGTATTTATATTTAGGTCACCAGTCAAAATTATTCTTTTGTTATCTTTTAAGTTAAGTTTGTACATAAGCAATTCTAATTTATCAAAAAATATAGATAAGTTAGATGCGGGTATTCTGTAAACACAAATTACTACACATTGTAACGCTGGTATATCAACACCACAACATTCAAATACTTTTTCACAAGATAATGTCTCACATACCTTAATCGGTTTACAGTCTAAGGATTTATCAAGTAATATACATACACCTCCGCGTTTCTCATTTTGTCTAGAGAAAAAGCTACCTACATAATACCCATGCAAGCGAATATTATACTCATCGCCAGCTTTTACAAATGTTTCGGATAAACATAGAATACGAATTGGAGTTTTATTCTCTTTAAATTCATTCAAACATATTTCTACTTGTTCTAATTTATTTAATAAGCCTGCTATATTCTGATGAAATAGACGAACCGTATGACTTTTTTTATTGGTTATGCGATTATTATTTTTACGAACGAAATAACTGATCAGGCGTATTTGAATTATTTTTTGTATGTTCTGAGTTTTGCGGCTTCGATATTATTGGAAAATAAAAGGGGATGGTACCCTTAAGTGGTTGTTTTTTATTTGGTTGAGACTTTTTTACAAGTGCAATGTTTTTAAAGGTTAGGAAACGTTTAGTGTAATATTCATTATCCAATATAAAGTTAATTTTGTTGCACGCATTAAGTAAATAATTTTTCTTGAATTGTACATTCGAACCAATATCTAAGAAACGACAATTTTCAAAATTATGACAAATGTTTTTAAGTAGGTTATTTAACATTATTTCGTTTAGGCTTTTATTTCTACAAACATTAACAATAATAATATTAACATTTTCCAAGAATTTTAAAGTAGCTACAAGTTCATATAGTAAGTTATTCGGATTAACATCATTTTCACCAACACTGAGAATTAAGTAATTGTCTTTAGATTGTTGTAAATTTTGGCAACATTTTAATATTTCTGGAGTTGTAGCATTGGGTTTTATCAAAGAAGATACCTTATAGTTCCCATAATTGGATCCCATTCGTGAGTGGATAAGTTCCGACGCGAGTCCAGACAGCTGTTGTCCGCCGACTATTATAATTTGTGGATGACTTTGTGCTGTCCCCGGAGAAGTTGTGACATCAAGTTCGCTAATCTGGGTTAAACTTAAGTTATTATTCGGCGGCGGATTGGTTTGAGCACTCGTTTGATGATCATACAACTGTGTATCTACGGTGTTCTTACAAGCAAGGTTAGCTTTAGATCCATCCCTTTCGTCGTCGGGTTTCAGTGCAAGATCTACACAACTGTTATTTAATATTGGATTACGCCGTGTTTGTTTGATTTTCCTTAATGTACTTTTGGGGGAATACGGCGAACTTGTGCATATTTTTTTTAATTCGATAATAGTACGATCTTGCTCAATAGTCTGTTGTTTCAATAAGCGGTTTTCCGTACAAGTGTATACATACGTGGGCGGTCCCATAATGAATTGGCCTAACTATGAAATAATGATGGAAATGAAACGAAACCGATTTTATTTTTCAATATAATCAAAATGAATACCAATACACTTCTGACATCTGCGAATTAACATCTCTTCACCTTTATAAAAGTAATCACAATATTACCCCAAAAAATGCAGCCTTTTGCCTTTCTAGGGGGCTTTTCAACCTTATAACGCCATTCTATTGACTCGCGCTTGCTTTGTGGATCATAATATAAAATCATAGTTTCATCACCAGTCACTAGCCGCTTGATCACATCTTTGAATTTTCCTCCACAAACATCCAAAACCTCTGAAACGCAACGCCCGTCTCTGAACCGCTGAAAGAAGTTTCGGTACCCATCTTGCACTCACTTTTTTCATGTGAAGATGTTCATGGAGCGCATTATGAAAGATACTTTTAGGGAGCCCAGGGCTAGCTGCAATTTCTCTAATCTTCAAACGGCGGTCACTCCGAATCTCCTCTTCAATAGGAGCAATTGTTCCGGAAGTGAGCACTTCCACAGGCCAACCGTCATACCCAATGTCTTCGACGGTTTATCTCCCGAGGCGAAACTTTTTAACCAAATTTTTCACTATGTTACAGGAGGGGACAGACTCCTTATACACGACATCCATTCATTTTTTTATTCACGCAGGTGATAAACCTGCTTTAAACAGAAACTTTATGAGACTTCGATACTCAGTTTTCGACATTCGGAAAAATACGCGACTCTCGTCATTCAAATGCCTACTAAACTAAAACTAAGCATTTTATGTCAATGCGTATTTTTTATATTAAGTACACGATAAACGTACTTTTTAACGCCACATAACATGTAGTGATATGTCGCCTAGAACTATATCAGGCCAGTTCATTATGGGACCGCCTAGGTACGTATATGAGGGATATCTTAGATTCTCGTTTAGTAAATAGTGCTACTCTATGGATTCTTTATTATTAAAACCGTTGATTGATTAATGCCACCTCAGAGCAAATTTTCTTTCTCATCATAAAGACACGGATATAATGAAGATATTTTTTTATTATTTTTTTACAAACAACATATTTTCTCCGGAATTTGAATCAGGGTAAAAGTAGCGCAGGCCAATTAACCTTTAGGTCAGCATAGGTCTTTTATAAATTTATTATGACTAAAATTAACATTAATTACTTTAACATTGTTCTTTAATATTCATATCACAAAATTGATTAAATATTGATTTCCTTGATAGAATGCAGAGCCATCTGTGAGAGGTGTTAAACAACCAATACTACGTAGTCAGTGCTGCCATCTTATAGTGTATCCAAGAAACTTCAGGTATATCTCTTACATAGAAAGTTCTTCGAAGGAAAAGGTGGTGTTGGTGTCGCAAAAATAAGACACATACATTTACATTAATAACATTTTATTAAAGTTTACTTCATGGGGTCAAACAGAAATAATAACATTAAATCAACAGTCGGTTACTTATGACTTAAAAGCTTACTAAACTAATTAACAAGATGAGTTACAATGTAGTGCATTAATTAGTAACTTACATAATATATTTTGGAATGGTAATAAGAGGATGCTACTTCAGAATCTAAGTGTTGGTCGTCTTTCTCCGCAGTTTGATGGTCAGGGTTCGAAGGCAAATCATTTGAAGGTTTAACGTCTTTTTCAACAATTTCTGGTAATGCGACCTCATTGTTGACTTGTTCAGTGACCGATTTTTCTGGAACTACTGAAACTATGGCTGGAACTACTTGCACTGTTTCGACTGCTTCAGGCTTCTGTGATGGAACTATTTCTGCTTTTGGTTCTGGTTCCACCATAACAACTTTATCTCCTGCATCAATTACAAGCATTTTTGGTTCTTCATTTGTTTTACCAGCTGTAGTGTCTTTCTCTTCATTAACCAGTTTGCTCTCGTCGCTTTCATTTTGTTCGCTTTTTTGATAATGATAGTTATTGCCAGGGAAGTAGTGGTTGATTTTAATCCCGTGTCCAATAGGGTAGAAGAACCTGGTGTGATCAGTAATTGAAACGGCGTGATCACCATGCTTGTTGACAGTTTTGCTCACTACAGCATTGAATCTGAAAAATGAAAATAAATATTATGTATTAGGCATTTTCAGGATTTAGATATCGTGCTTGATAAGTAAGTGCCTTATGGATTGCGATATAATCTTTAGTTAAAAGTCCTCATCGAATTCATTTAGTCGAATATAATTGAATTATGTCCAGCGAGTTTGAATATTAATATTGTTAACAAAATCATTGCAAAAATTTAATAAATGAGATAAAAAACGTGTTGAACAATTATGCTCACGGTCGACACCAGGGTCATGGTAAGCAGGTAGATTGTTTAATTACCCGTTGTGATCATCGGCCTGGTACTGCACCTTCCGCAGTGAGCCGTCTGACTCCACAAGGCTGTACTCGCCACGAACTCGGTCCCCATCACGTGTCTCATGATGATGCTTGTGATCACCAGTCTTCTTGTCCGACACGGAATATTCAAACTCATATTTAGGGTACGTCTGCAAATTAACATAGTTGTCAACAGTCACAATTTCATTAATTAATCAAGTGTTAATAACGTTGCTAAGCACCGTGCTGTCAACATGACATTCCGTTAAGTAACTCGAGATCGATATTGGTTGGGTAATTACAAATTCTAATGAGTACAAGTACATGCATGAGCAGAAATATGAAACCGTATCAATGTCCCTTTCTCTGCATATTTCAAGTAATTTGGTCCTTGAGAAAGAAGTTTTACTTACGTAAGGCTCGTATTTGTAACCGAATGCCTGGGTGTTAGGCGGGTAGTACACTTTTACTGTTTGCCATCCATGAGGAGTTTGTAAATTGTAGTCATTCTTGTGGCCATCAGAATCGTGAATTAGCACTGCTTGGCTGAGTCCCATGAAGCAAATCGATAATATAACCTGAAAGTTATATTAAACGATATTAAGGAATTAAACTATACGATTTATGGTATAATTTAAATTAAAAATGGCTAACACCACAATTATCGTATTTCAGAGCACACTATTATATCGAGTGATTTTGTTACTAATACATGTTATAGTTTTAGGATCACACTCGCGATAATTTAAACTTTTAACGAACTAAAAACGAACACTAAAGTTATAGAAAATTTTAGATTTTTTTATTTTACCTGCCCGAACATATTGTGGCACTTAATTGGAACTGCCGCTAACAAAATGTAATAGCCGACTGTTGATTAGAAAGAGAAATATAAACCATTTTATACTATTCCAATACTTATTACATAAATTCGGTAAAATTGTATTATTGACATACTATTGTTTAGGTACCTTAACGTTAGAATAGAGAAGATCTGTCTCTTGCCAAACAAAGTTGATCCTTTTCTCCCAGGTCTGAAAATTCCAATCGATTTTTAAACGTAATTTGTATCTACTATACTGGATGAAAGTAACCTTAAGATCACATGGTTGCTTCTTCATATGTTCTGTTTGTACATTTTCTCGACATGTCCATATTAGTCTAGCCCGGAACTTTGCAGCTGTTATCGTATCATCACAATCTGTGAGATCAATGGAGGCATTGAGTACATATTTCTCGGTATATTTTAGTGGAGGAGAGTCGGATCATTCGATATGAATGTACCAAGTTAATTTTATTCCTATCTATGGTTACAATTCCATTTATTTTATCTTACTGTCACATCGTCACAACTTTGCAATATTCTTAGTTTTATTTCGTACCATTTCAAGTTTATCTAACTTTCCATGCCAAATATGGCTATGGTATAAAACAAGTCTTACATTCTTTCCATTCTTAATACTTGCTTGTTTTGAGTTTCATACTTATTATACGCTGAAGTGCGCAACCTGCAACGGATGCTGGCATAGTTGAGAGAATCGGTAGGTATATAATTCATTTTAATAATCTTTAATGACTAAGACCCCAGTTGAAGTGTTTATAGGATGCCAATTTTTTGTTGTCGGTGCAAATGGGGCTAAATAACTTAATATTTAACAATCCTTTTAATAGTAATTGGTACTAGGTACTTATCAGTGTTTCTACCATAAATTCTTTGCTTATTGACTGTTAATTTCTACTTAGCAGGAACTATAACATTTCAGTGTTAGGTATAATTATGTATCTATAAAGTTCATGTTAAAAGTCAGCCTGTTACCTGTGCGCTAGCCTAAAATTAGCTCGAACATATTGCGTAGTTGACTGGCCACATTAAGATACAAAAGAGCCGGGGGGCAAATTCTTGGCTCTCTGCAATGACATGGCCTTAATATTTTCTCCTTGCACTTAAAGTTAATCCATGACCCATACGGTTGCTGCAAGCTTCTGGCCTCTTTGAGAAGACAGTTTTAAGGCTAGTTGTTTTGTTCTGCATATAACAATAAGCAGAGCATTTAGGCTTTGTTTACGTGACATACAGGAATGATTATCATTGTACTTGTAAAGGTACCTATTCCAATAAGCCTACGTTGACTCTAAAAGCATATAAAATTTCACAAAAGAGAGAGGATTTCTACGCTAGTGCTATCTCACGACATCTATAAAATTCAATAGACGCGAGGAATCTTTTGTTCGGATGAACGTAGCGACACATTATATTTGCCAGCTGATTAATAAAAAAACTAAAACGAAATTTAATGAAGATTGTGTGATATGAATCAGTTAAAATGAGTTTTGCGAGTTTTTTTATGTGTGTAGCATTTGTATTACTACGGTTTGTAATACTCTAGGTCACACAAACATTACCTACAGTTGATTCATGAAAAATAACAAAACCAAGTTATCAACGAACTTATTCGTATATTTCTTTAAATAAATAATTCAACATTCATTTTGGTCAACATTGCTTAGTTGGTAAGTAATTACATCTTAGTGGTGGTAGTAGTGGGCGGGAGCAGCCTTGACTACGACGGGGGCGGCAGTGGGGGCGGTGTTGTGCACCACAGCGTTGAATCCGTTGTGGTCATCAGCGGAGTACTCCACGGTCCTGATGGAGCCGTCAGCTTCGTGGAAGGAGTAAGAGCCCTTCACAACATCTCCGTCGCGGGACTCCTGCTGGGACTTGTTGTCACCGGAGTGGCCGTCAGCAACCGAGTATGTGTACTCATACTTGGGGTAGGCGATCTCTTCCTGGTGAGCGGCGACAACCTTGGCAACAGGGGCTGCGTGGTATGCTACGGCGGGAGCCGCGTGGTAGGCGATGGGGGCAGGAGCAGCGTGGTAGGCGACGTGGGCGGGGGCGGCGTGGTAGGCTACGGGGGCGGCGTGTACGGCGGGCTGGTCGTGACGCACGATGTTCTGGGAGGACACAGCGGCGGCAGAGGAGTAATGGGCAGGGGCGGCGTGGTAGGCGACGGCGGGAGCAGCATGGTAGGCGACGGGAGCGGCGACGGCAAGTTTAGCCACGGGAGCGGCAATGGCTAGTTTAGCCACAGGAGCCGACTCATCGTGACGCACGATGCTCTGGGAGGACACCGCGGCAGCGGAGGAGTAGTGAGCGGGAGCCGCCAGGAGACCAGCCTGGGCCACAGCCACGAAGGCGCACAGAGCTACAATCTGAAAAGTAATAAAATAGATTAGCAAAATGATTGTTTTTAATCTGTTATTACTCGAATATGCCAACTCAGTACTAAACTTACTTTGGAGAACATTTTGGTTTATTCACTGATGTGATCAAGTTGAATGATGCCTGTAGTGACACTGGTCTACTTTTTATACAGATAAATGCTAGTATGATCAGCTGATTGTAGTAAGTAGTGGAAGTTGTCAGTCGAGTTCACGGCGACCTTGCCTTGTATGACATACATAGTTTGGCGAATCAGTCCATTCACTAAAACGTCGCATAGTAGTATGCAAATTGTATAATTAATGGGACCATTATTTAATGTAATTGCATACTCCATGTATGTATTGAGCGATTAATATCGTTTTTCATAATTATATTTCAAAACCGCGAATCGACCGAATAATAAAAATAAAATTACGTAGCGAAACAAAATTCGATAAACATTATCTGTACGTAAATATACATTTTAACTGAACCTTGATTAAGCGACAAATCTTTGATATATAGTTTTTGTGCACATCAATTTTTAATTAATATCAATTTTTAATGAATACCGATAGACTGAAAAGCTTTAAAACAATATGTCTAGTTTATTGTTAAAGTTGATTGTTGTTAATTTCTCTTAGCCAGTTCTGAAATGGATCAGTGAACGTTGTGCGTCGTGTAACTCTTTGACCTGACATAAGGTCGCCTGTAAGACTGCTTTGTAACAAATATGTGTATGTGTGTGCGGCTACAAGCTAGTGACTAGTATATAATCTAGACCTGTCAGATGAAATCTATCATTCATTCTAAGATCTCATTCGTGAAACAACCAATCATCAAAATGTTCGCTAAAGTAAGGACATCACATTTTATTGTCTTTAAATTAAATTCCCATGTCTCAAATATTGTAACAGATATTAATGGGGAAATATGATTTACAGATGTTAGCTCTCTGCGGTTTGGTGGCGGTGTGCCAGGCAGGTCTGCTGCCCGCCCCCGTGCACTACTCCTCCGCCGCCGCTGTTTCCTCGCAGAACATCGTGCGTCACGACCAGCCTGCCCAGCACGTGGCCGTCGCCGCCCCCGTCGCCTACCAAGCTGCTCCCGCCGTCGCCTACCAAGCTGCCCCTGCCGTAGCATACAATGCTGCTCCTGCTCGATACTCTTCAGCTGCTGCTGTTTCATCTCAAAACATCGTGCGTCACGACCAACCTGCCCAACAAGTAGCCGTCGCTGCCCCCATCGCGTACCAGGCTGCTCCTGCTGTAGCTTACCATGCTGCCCCCGCTGCTGTTGCCTACCACGCCGCCCCTGTCGCCCGCGTCGAAGAGTTCAATGTAAGATAATTGGATTTTAAGTATTTTTATCTAAGTTCTAGCGTAAAAACAAACTAACTTTTTGTTTGTTGACTCCAGGCTCACCCTCAGTACGAGTACAACTACTCAGTAGCTGACGGACACACCGGCGACAACAAGTCCCAGCAGGAGTCCCGCGACGGCGACGTGGTGCGCGGCTCGTACTCCTTCCACGAGGCCGACGGCTCCGTCAGGACCGTGCAGTACTCCGCGGACGACCACAGTGGCTTCAACGCGGTGGTGCACAACTCGGCGCCCACAGCCGCGCCTGCGCACTCCGCGCCCGCTCACTACTACCACCACTGAAGCATCTCACTAGTCATGTATCGCGCTCACCAAAACCATGTTCATTAACTATTATTTATTAATGCAATATACGAATAAGTTCGAAATATAATATTGGTTATCTTATTTTTCTGAGATTAATATTCTGGTAAAGACATTACTTGATTGAGTAAAATTCTTTCCGACTTGCAAGCTCAAGGGGCATCCTGAGAAAAAAAAAACATTTAATCTTATCCCATTAATAAATAAAATATTATAATGAACTTAGAGCCAAGTTATAAATAGATTCAAAATCTAAATAGATGGCAGGTTTTGTATAAAAAATAAAAGTGTGTCAGATATCGCTATTTACACCAAACGAAATAGGTCTCAAAAAATACTCGTCTAGTGTAGGATTGTAAGCTGCGATATCTTTTGCTCATAAAAATAATTATGAGATGGATAAGTTGGTATACTTATATACTTTGCATTTATTTGCACATGTTCAAGATAAAAAAACACATACCTACTTTTTGTCCTTTTGGCAGTTTCAGCGTTGTTGAACGTTATAGATTAGATTCATTTTCCAAGTGCACAAAGTACTTTCCTCGGGGCTTTCGAAACTTTCATAACAGTTTGACATTATGCTAATAAACAGGTTTCTAGCTCAATTTTGAGAGCTTTATTTTTTTTATGATACTATAGAGTTCCCTCAACCCGCTCTCCATCATCAGTTCAGCTTTAAATAAACCCTCACCACCTTATTATCGAACGTGGTTTTAAGAAGTATCCGCTTTAGTAATAGCTTTAGTCCTGTGATTGTCTACGGGACGGTGTTTTAAAGGTGTTACAAAAGCTGGTACTTTTTTAAACCACGTTTTATAATAACCTGGTCCCTGTTTTGTATTGTTTTCAGACAGATGCATTAGTGTTATGTTTTTACCCTTTGCATGCCTACAGCAAAAGCTGTCCCCAATTTTTCAGGGTTTTCAATTTTTCATCTAATCACCAGATTATTACCAGATCATGACGTGATGACTATAGGACCACCATAGAAGGATATTTTATCAATTAAAATAGACTTTGCTAATCGGTCAAGGCAAATTTCAGTCATCTGTGAACGTAGATATTTAAAAAAAGATTCTAATGAATTGAGAACCTCCTCCTTTTTAGAAGATTTTATTACGGTTTGAATAACAAACAACGAAAACAAAAAATAACGGTTCTTTTTTCTTTGAAATTTGCCTGCACAGCATTTCTACACTTCTAGTCATCGTTGTGGTGTACCGTCTGTTCGTAGCATGGTAATTTCGAATAATTAACTCAAGGCCAGTGCTAAGTGTCTTGGTGGTGTACTTACTTAGGTATCTAAGAAAACACGCTTTTGATTGTTTTGTCTTTTTCGTAAGACTAGAAGTAATACTCATACTTGGAATATTAATTAAGTATTTTTTTTATCAATTTTTACATTTAATTTTTTATCACATAAATATTTATTGACGAATTTATTAAAAAAAAAATGTTATCAATATCTTCGTAATTTATTTTTAAGAACTCTAAAGAACGTTTCCGGATATCGCGTGTCAATCCCGCCTGATACGTATAGCGTATAGGATAGCCTTCACCATCTCAAAGTTGACTAATAAGTACACTCGTAGATATAGGTACCTCGAATGAGCCCTTTCCTTTTTTCAGTCTACCTACCTCCCTTCCATGGAGGTGGTTACGTATCTTCAAATTATTCGAATTGTAAGGGAGAAAAAATGAAAATCTGAAATATTTATCGAACTTATTCGTATTTTGCATTAATAAATAATAGTTAATGAACATGGTTTTGGTGAGCGCGATACATGACTAGTGAGATGCTTCAGTGGTGGTAGTAGTGAGCGGGCGCGGAGTGCGCAGGCGCGGCTGTGGGCGCCGAGTTGTGCACCACCGCGTTGAAGCCGCTGTGGTCGTCCGCGGAGTACTGGACGGTCCTGACGGAGCCGTCGGCCTCGTGGAAGGAGTACGAGCCGCGCACCACGTCGCCGTCGCGGGACTCCTGCTGGGACTTGTTGTCGCCGGTGTGTCCGTCAGCTACTGAGTAGTTGTACTCGTACTGAGGGTGAGCCTGGAGGCAACAATCAAAGAGTTAGGTTGTTGGTAAGAAATTAGATAAACATTACCGAAAACCCAATTATCTTACGTTGAACTCTTCAACACGGGCGACGGGAGCGGCGTGGTAGGCAATAGGAGCAGGAGCAGCATGGTAAGCAACAGCGGCGGGGGCAGCGTGGTATGCCACGTGCTGGGCAGGCTGGTCGTGACGCACGATGTTCTGTGAGGAGACAGCGGCGGCGGAGGAGTAGTGCACGGGGGCGGGCAGCAGACCTGCCTGGCACACCGCCACCAAACCACAGAGAGCTAACACCTGTAAAACATTTTTTTTAAATTTACCTTTTCTTCTTCTTATAGGATAACTCCCTTTTCTGTTAGATACTGTTACTGTTCCCCCCTAATCCATACTCCCTTTTCTATTTTATATTTATTAAATTCACCAAACATTGCTTGTACTTGTTAATAAAATAACTTTATTTGAATTAATTAATTATTTTTATACCTTAGCGAACATTTTGTAAAATTGGTTGTTTCACTACTGTGATCAAACAATGAATGATAGAATTTATGTGTTAGATTTTGATTTTATACTATTCGCCAATTCGCATATGCATTACTCGTAGAACAGGCTCACCCGCCGGCGACCTTACGTGATAACATATAGCTACGTAAAGCTAAACATTCACCAAATATTTCATAACGTATCTTAGGTAAAGCCTAACACTGATCAAGTAACATATGACCTATGTGACAATTCGTATTAGTACCTGAGTGTCTGCGATCCGCGGTGCAGACAATTTTTCATAATTTATTTAATTAAAAGTCAGATTATCTGTAATTTACCGTCAATAGCTGAGATATGCAATACGATTCAATTAAGTAATAGTCTTAAAAATAGTATGGTAGAACTTAACATTATAAGCGAGTAAAGGATCCCACAAATTAAAAGTCGGACTAGATCAACTCTCAACGAGCAATTCAAACAGTTAGAAGCAGTTTCCACGTATTTATTCTCGGAGACGTTTTATACTGATATCTCAAAATATAGGTTTCAATTTCAATTATATGAGAGTGATATGCGCTTCAGATGCTTTGCATTATTTTGCATTTTTTAAGGGCTACAGTACAAACATTCATTTAGAAAAATGCTCATCAAAACAATTACCACCCATCGATTATTGTTCATTTGGTTATGAAAAGCTCAACGGTGACTTACGTCCACGACGAATGACGAAGCCGTTTTTAACCGAGTCATTAATTTTAAAATTTGGCGGCGTGCAAATTTAAAATGTATCAGGACTGTTGTAAAATATTATTACCAGCTCATTTGTATACCTACATTCGGAAAATAAATAATTCTTATTCTTAATTCCAACATCTAAATGTACCGCAAATTGTCACGCAATGTCTTGTAATTGCAAAAAATCTGATTTGTTTTGTTTTCATTATGTAAATTCATCAATTACAAATGTCAAGATAAAAATGTGTAATTGTTTACCTGAAACAAGTACATTTATGCTTTAATTAGCTGGTTTTCAAGTACTAACTTACATTTTTTTTTTCATAAATGAAATATACTGTTTTTTTTATTATTATTATTTAAGAATTAAATTCCTACTGTTACCATTACAAAAAACTATCAAGTTATTACGAAAATAATCATTAAAGTGATTTTTTATCATGTACATTCCCGCTACGAATATAAGAAGCGGGGAAAAAAAAAATGGACCAAAAATTGACCCACATTAATTATTCATTGACCTTTTCATCATTTAAATCCGTTGGCGAAATTCGATGCTCACATTTTGCATTCTCAATCTCAACTACCTCTAGCGCCTGGAAAATATGTATTTGGAAAACAATTCAATGAAAGAGTACCTATTTGAATCGAAACAAAACACACGTCAATGACGTCATGCACGAAATGAAAGAGATGGATGATACGTAAGAAAGAGTAAAAAAATGTTTTATGAAACAAAAGACACGTCAGTGACGTCATGCACGAAATGAAAGAGATAGATGATATGTAAGAAAGAGTAAACAAATCAAATGTTTAATAAAACAAAAGACACCTCAGTGACGTCACGCACGAAATGAAAGGGATAGATATGTAAATAAGACAGAGATAAATAGATATCTAAAGCAATTTTCAGGAATGACATACGTCCAATTTCTTTTTATACGAAACTGATTCTAATTTTGAAGACAATAAGTTTGATATTTTCTAGATAGGCTCTGAAAGGCAGCAGTAGTTTGGATAGTCAAAGCTGCATACACTTTTGACTAAGTAAAGGTACAGGAAAACATCTTGAAGAAACCTGGACTTTAAACTCTGAAATCCACATAGAACCCGGTGATTAAAGCTTATTCCTTCTGTGTATAAGAAGAGGCTGCAGCACGCATGTTGGATAGTGAAAAGGCTGTTGATGATGATAGATAAGGTTTGGCAATCGAGAGGTTGTGAGTTCGATCCCCACCAATCAATCAATGCAATCAATGTAATTATTTTTGTGAACATTATTGTATGCATATTTTACGGTATATGTTTTTTTTTTTTAATAATGTGTAAGAAGAAAAGTTACATCGGTACTTATCTGACCAAGAATCGAACGCACACCCGTAGGTATTTTAGAGGCTAGCGAATTTCATTAATTCTTTGCGTTTACTAGCGCATTCCAAGTAGCTATCTACCTAATACTAGTAGTGTCGGAATACCTAATAGGGCGGAAAAAATGAAATTCTAAAATATTTATCGAACTTATTCGTATATTGCATTAATAAATAATAGTTAATGAACATGGTTTTGGTGAGCGCGATACATGACTAGTGAGATGCTTCAGTGGTGGTAGTAGTGAGCGGGCGCGGAGTGCGCAGGCGCGGCTGTGGGCGCCGAGTTGTGCACCACCGCGTTGAAGCCACTGTGGTCGTCCGCGGAGTACTGCACGGTCCTGACGGAGCCGTCGGCCTCGTGGAAGGAGTACGAGCCGCGCACCACGTCGCCGTCGCGGGACTCCTGCTGGGACTTGTTGTCGCCGGTGTGTCCGTCAGCTACTGAGTAGTTGTACTCGTACTGAGGGTGAGCCTGGCGGCAACAATCAAAAAGTTAGTTAATTGTCCAGTACTTAAATAAACGTTTTCAAAAGTAAATTACACTCACATTGACTTCTTCAGTTCGAACGATGACAGGAGTGGCGTGGTAAGCGACGGGAGCAGCGACGTTTATTTGTTGGGCAGGCAGACGGACGACATTTTGTGTTGAAACAGTAGGGGCAGAAGAGTACCTTGCGGGAGCAGCATTGTAGGTTACAGCGGTCGGAGCCGCGTGGTAGGCTACGGGGGAAGCAACGGCTATTTGCTGAGAAGGTCGTTCATGACGGACAATGCTTTGAGATGAAATAGCAGCAGAAGCAGAAGAGTAACGGGCAGGAGCAGCGTTGTAGGTGGTACTGGTAGGGTAGGCGACAGGGGCTGAAACTGTAATTTGTTGGGCAGGCTGGTCTTGACGCACGATGTTTTGGGAGGACACAGCTCCAGCAGATGAGTAACCGACAGGAGCAGCATTATAGGTGGCAGAGGTAGGAATCGCGGCGTAGGCAATGGGGGTAGCAACAGTTATTTGTTGAATAGGCTGATCTTGACGCACAATATTCTGAGAGGAGACAGCTGCTGCAGAAGAATAACGAGTAGGAGCAGCTTGGAAGGTAATGGGAGCGGACTGGTAGGCCAAGGGAGCGGCGACGGCTACGTGTTGCGTAGACTGGTCCTGTCGTACGATGTTCTGTGAGGAAACCGCGGCACTTGAAGCGTAGTGCAGAGGAACGCGCTGCAAACCGGCTTGGCACGCTGCTACAATCCCGCAAAAGGCAAAAATCTGCAAAAATAGATTTTCGGTTGTAATATTCACCACTATTCCTATTGATTTACAAAATATCTAAAAATACAAGTATTTTTACTTTTGTGAACATGTTGATTAGATAGTTCTAGTAATGTTGCTTAGAACTGAATGATGCATGTGTAGTCTAGAAATTGGTTTATATACTTATTTGTTGACTGTAAAGTGATATCTAGGAATGTGTAAGAACTTGCAGAACGACCTCTCCGTAACATTATACTCTGTGACTTAGTTTTACACATAACACCATTCACTCTGGATTTGTTGATATCCCATCAAATGTCTACAATATGCGTTGAATAAACGACCGGCACAATTTTTTTTAATAATTTCATTTTTGTGAGCTATACTTTTCATGTGAAACTTCTATTACTTTACAAGACACCACCGTTAGCCTTCATAATTGTGTTTGTTCCTGTAGGTATCTGTTTATTTATGCAAATCGATTATGGCATCGATAAACAGAAAACTTATCTTCACCATTTCAGCAACTCATCAGTTTTGTATGCAGTTTAGTAATTATGGATCTTGGAAAGGGCGTTCCCAGCCATGACTATTGGTATGGGAAAAGTAGTGCATTGTCTATCTTAAGGTAATTAAAAAGCTTAATGACCTTAGTTTTATCGTCATGGGGTACGCAAAATTACAAAACTTTTGTTTGGAATTCGTATATTGCTATTACATAATAAGTTATTATCACAGTTCACAAGGACTGTCATATATGACTAGTAAGATTTTTTAGTGGTGGTAGTAGTGGGCGGGCGCGACGTAGGCGGGAGCGGCCTTCACGAGCACAGGGGCGGCGGTAGGGGCGGTGTTGTGCACCACAGCGTTGAAACCGTGGTGGTCGTCAGCGGAGTACTCCACGGTCCTGATGGAGCCGTCAGCTTCGTGGAAGGAGTAAGAGCCCTTCACAACATCTCCGTCGCGGACCTCCTGCTGGGACTTGTTGTCACCGGTGTGACCGTCAGCAACAGAGTAGTTGTACTCATATTTGGGGTGAGCCTGTGATGAAAAGAAAGTAGATTTAAATAAAGAATCATTTTTAAGTGAAGTAATTCAACATTTATGGATGTGTCGACTTACGTTGAACTCTTCATGGGCAACGACGGGAGCGGCGTGGTAGGAGACGGTAGGGGCGGCGTGGTAAGCGACAGCGGGGGCTGCGTGGTAGGCGACGTGGGCGGGGGCGGCGTGGTAGGCTACGGGGGCGGCGTGTACGGCGGGCTGGTCGTGACGCACGATGTTCTGGGAGGACACAGCGGCGGCAGAGGAGTAATGGGCAGGGGCGGCGTGGTAGGCGACGGCGGGAGCAGCATGGTAGGCGACGGGGGCGGCGACGGCCACGTGCTGGGCAGGCTGGTCGTGACGCACGATGTTCTGCGAGGAGACAGCGGCGGCGGAGGAGTAGTGCACGGGGGCGGGCAGCAGACCTGCCTGGCACACCGCCACCAAACCACAGAGAGCTACGATCTGAAATAAAAATAAAAGCTTAATAACACTGAATTTTAAAAAGTCATATTATTTTCATTTTTTTCCGGCGAAATATATTTTGATTATTAGAACTTACTTTGGAGAACATATTGTTTTTCTTGTACGATCAAACAATGAGTGATAGATTTCGACTAAATTATTAGGCTTATATACTAGTCAACAGTTGATCAAGTTCATGTAACACTAGTTGTAGAGCGAGTTTACGGTGACCTTACTCTGGGTCACATAGTAACCATTCACTAAATTGGCGAAAGATTTTGCGTAGTAAAAGTTTTTTTCTATTATCATAGGCTCAGTCACTCAGAAGGTAAGGTAATGTGGTATGTGTAAGTTATATTGTATTTAGAACTTACAATGTAATTTAAACTGTAAACCAATATAATTTTATCTTTTATGATAGGAATAAGAATGGAATCCATTGGACGTGCATTTTTTGTTAAATACTTCTACCATACATCTCTGGAAGTCGTGGTGGCCGAGTGGGCAAAGAACCAACCTCTTGAGTATGAGAGCGCGGGTTCGATTCCAGGTTAGGCAAGTACCAATGCAACTTTTCTAAGTTTGTATGTACTTTCTAAGTATGTATATCTTAGACACCAATGACTGTGTTTCGGATGGCACGTGAAACTGTAGGTCCCGGCTGTCATATAACATCCATGACAGTCGTTACGGGTAGTCAGGAGCCAGTAAGTCTGACACCAGTCTAACCAAGGGGTATCGGGTTGTCAGATAGGCAGTCGCTTCTTGTAAAGCACTGGTACTCAGATGAATCCGGTTAGACTGGAAGCCGACCCCAACATAGTTGGGAAAAAGGCTCGGAGGATGACTTCTACCATACATGGACTTATTGAAAATAAATTCAGAATAATTAGGTTTTATGCTACTTATATTATAAATGCGAAAGTTTGTGAGAATATATTTTTATAATGTGTATATATCTTTTCCACACATAAACTAGAAGATGGGTTTTGATGTAGCTTGGAAGTGGTATAGCTTCTATCAGACCAAAAACATATATGATACTTGGTTACCTCAGAAATTGGAGAAAACCACGCATGGTACCTAATGTAACATACACCGAATTTCTAACTTTTAGATTTGATTGAACATTTAATCCGGGTTAATAGGAAAATTCATTATCACCTGCAGTGGACGGAAAATTTATTTTAAATATTTTCTGCTTTGGAAAACCTTTATCATTATCTCAATAGACTTTTCGGGTAAAAAAGCTTCAAAGTCTGTTGCAGAAGATATGGTAAAACTTAAAGTTATTAAGTTACATTCCATTAGATTGTAAACATGAGCAGAAATTAAGATTCATTTTTTTATCCCACGATATGTAGTCAGTACGACGACAGATTTTAGTAAAAAATCGGTTTCACAATCTTTTTTTTTTTTTTTAACACTGAAGAGTCCAAGTAGTGTAGGTTGTAAATACCGATATTGTTTCCATACTGCACCTGAGCGGAAAAAAGTAAAATTGGTGTTATATGTAAAGATTGGGATATAATATAATACTTTTTTTCTGTGAGATATTTTTTTAATGATGGCAGAAATCGCGTTGAGGGAGTGACAGACTTTTACTGACTACGTAATAAAGAAGAAAGTTGCAATGAAAATTGATGAAGCAACCCTGTGCAATAAATTGAAATTACATGAGAAACATTACTGTGTTGTTGTTTATGTTTGCTGATAACACTTAAGTAAAACTTAATTTCCAAATAGTGCAGTTAATAGTTGGGTCTTTGCTTTCGGTTCTGGTAAGGGTGGATCCAACCCTTAATGATGGTTGTTGATACATCCTTAAAATACGGTCGAAAACTCACATACATATACATTCCATTAAATTCATGTATTTGAGGGAGTATATAATAAAGTACATGGAGCTGTCTATAAGTTTTATAAGTGGGTAACATAAGTAGGGAAAGTACCTAAAGAAGTACATAGAAGTAGTAAAAAAATAATGTGGTCGTTACAGTAAAGTGGGATGTCACAATAAAGTGGGTTGTGGGATTGCCTACAATATCTATACGGTAGATCAACTTACCTACTGCTGGGTTCTGGATGCACATGCTTAGTTTGTCTTCCACGCTAATTAATGTCCGAGATTATGTAAAATGTATCTCATGTCTATGATCTTCCAAGCGTAGTGGGATTTAATTATCAGCCTACAGCCATGGTGTTAAAAATACTTTGAAACTATTTAGAAATAACTTAATATTTATTTCTACTGTGTTTTGTATTACCGTCATAAATGCTTTGATACAAGTGTGTGACAAACGCAATAGTAATTTGTTAGATGAAAGGACAGTAAAAGGCAAACATTTTGAGGATTTTTATATTTTTAAATAAATAAATATTTATTTAGTTCTAGTGGTGGTAGTAGTGGGCGGGCGCGACGTAGGCGGGAGCGGCCTTCACGAGCACAGGGGCGGCGGTAGGGGCGGTGTTGTGCACCACAGCGTTGAAACCGTGGTGGTCGTCAGCGGAGTACTCCACGGTCCTGATGGAGCCGTCAGCTTCGTGGAAGGAGTAAGAGCCCTTCACAACATCTCCGTCGCGGACCTCCTGCTGGGACTTGTTGTCACCGGTGTGACCGTCAGCAACAGAGTAGTTGTACTCGTATTTGGGGTGAGCCTGTGATGAAAAGAAAGTAGTGTAAAATAAAGAATATTTTTAAGTGCAGATCAGTAATTCAAAATTTATGGGTGTATCTACTTACGTTGAACTCTTCATGGGCAACGACGGGAGCGGCGTGGTAGGAGACGGTAGGGGCGGCGTGGTAAGCGACAGCGGGGGCTGCGTGGTAGGCGACGTGGGCGGGGGCGGCGTGGTAGGCTACGGGGGCGGCGTGTACGGCGGGCTGGTCGTGACGCACGATGTTCTGGGAGGACACAGCGGCGGCAGAGGAGTAATGGGCAGGGGCGGCGTGGTAGGCGACGGCGGGAGCAGCATGGTAGGCGACGGGGGCGGCGACGGCCACGTGCTGGGCAGGCTGGTCGTGACGCACGATGTTCTGCGAGGAGACAGCGGCGGCGGAGGAGTAGTGCACGGGGGCGGGCAGCAGACCTGCCTGGCACACCGCCACCAAACCACAGAGAGCTACGATCTGAAACAAAAATAAAAACTTAATTAAAACACTGAACGTCTTGGACAATAAATTATCAAATTTTATGTCATGTCTTTTTAAATAGATAATGTTTATTATTCATGATAATGTTTTTATTATATAAAATAATATAATATATGTCGAATATATGTAAACTTACTTTGGAGAACATATTGTTTTTCTTGTACGATCAAACAATGAGTGATAGATTTCGACTAAATTATTAGGCTTATATACTAGTCAACAGTTGATCAAGTTCATGTAACACTAGTTGTAGAGCGAGTTTACGGTGACCTTACTCTGGGTCACATAGTTTGGCGAGTTTAAACCATTCACTGAATTGGCGAAAGATTTTAATTAGTAAAAGTTTTTGTAGGCTCAGCCAACCGGAAGCTAAATGTACAAGTTATGCGGTGTTTAAAGTGGATAACAAAAATAATTTTCTTCTTTAAATTACGATAGGAATTTTGGATTGATGTCATCGGTAGTGAAATATAAAATAGTTATACAAAGGTACATAAAGTCATCCAAATTAAGAAGTAGTACATTTACTACCTATTTAACGCTCAATCCTTCTCCGTGTGAGAGGAGGTCTGTGCGCAGTAGTGGGACGACAAAAAGGCTGTAACTAACATTTACTATCCTACAACTTATTATAAATGCGAAAAATTGTAAGGATGCGTCTAGTTTGTGCTTAAGTGTGTTGGCTACTTTTGGACATAAAAACTACTAGACGGATTTTGTACCCGCAGCGTTTTCCTACATGCAATGTTTTATCCCATGCTCCCCAAAACACAAGCACGATAAGAAGCATCGTGCACTAAACTAATAAAGAATATACAGTCTTTGACTAAACCGCACCTTTGACTGGCGAGACACAGCATTATTTAGATGATGTTATGGACATAAATTGATGGCAAAAAACATGAAATTCTAAAAACATAAATGATGGTGTTTCGGTGAGGCCACATGATGCATTTTGTAGTACAGTGCACCGTGGCAGTGTAATTGTGTATATCATGATAGCACTCAGGTGCCCAACATTAGTGATTAGCGAGGCTGGACCAGTGCTGTTGCTACAGAGATGTACTACTACTGTATGCGAATTTGATAAAGAAGAATTATGAAATCAAAATTAATGAAAGTGAATATGACTTAACGTGGTGGAAGTTGTGGGCACATCCATCCGATAAAGTCGAAAATTCCCATACATTCACATTCATTAAATTCAGGTAGGTACTGATAATCAAGTACGTTAAGTAAGTTTGTAAGAGGATAACATAAGGAGGTAAATAAGGGAGTTTATGAAGGAGTTCTTAGATATAGTACATAACTGGGACGTCACATGCAAATTGGAGTAGTAGGTACGCACATAACAACGATTATGTATTTGGCCGGTATCTAGACCGACTATTTTTATTTAGAGGTCCCACACAAAACTGCGAATTCGCATCGCATCGCAAACGGCCGATCTAATTCGTATTGCACATTCCTGCGATGTTACGCCATACTAGGTGACGCCGCTTTTAAAACAAAAAAAGAACACGTTTGTTGTATGGGAGCCCCCCAAATTTATTTTATTCTAGTAGTAGTAGTTCCGCTATAGCAATAATATTTCAGTATTTGTTGTTATAGCGGCAACAGAAATTTATCTTCTGTGAAAATTTTGACTCTCTAACTATCACGGTTCATGAAATACAGCCTGGTGACAGACGGACGGCTTAAAAGACTTTTAGTGATATTAAACTCAAAAGCTCTTCAAATGAAGACATGCTCATTCTAAATCAATCAAAAAAGTTATATTTGCAGTTCTTGTCCTAAGGTTTGAGAAGTGTACTTTCGAGTAAAATAGTTCCCACGAAAATTCATAATAGCAACAAATGGGTGAACCCAGAATCTAACAGCAGTACAATAATAATCTTTTTGCGATACATCTTACGCTTTCAAAAAACACTTCCAATACGGCTGACTACACCTGAAGGTATATTGAAGGTTGCATTACAAGATTGCATGGGATACGAAACGGTTTGACGTTCAAAATCTTATCGCAGAAATTCGCATCCTGTGGGAGCCCGAAATTCATGATTTTCTTAAAAAATATAGATTTCCAAATAGCGGGTCTACTGTCGGCTGACTGTTTAGACTGCACTGTGCAGGTTCTCTAACGCAATGGCTTTGTGAAAAATTAATATGTTGAAACTATATAGGAACTTCAGTTTTAAATATTCATAATTATCATCATGAACGAAATATAAGTTTGTTACAAACACAAGAGTAATTTTTTAGATGAGAGCTTAGTAAAAGGCAAAAATTTTGTGAAATTTTATATTTTTAAATAAATAAATATTTATTTAGTTCTAGTGGTGGTAGTAGTGGGCGGGCGCGACGTAGGCGGGAGCGGCCTTCACGAGCACAGGGGCGGCGGTAGGGGCGGTGTTGTGCACCACAGCGTTGAAACCGTGGTGGTCGTCAGCGGAGTACTCCACGGTCCTGATGGAGCCGTCAGCTTCGTGGAAGGAGTAAGAGCCCTTCACAACATCTCCGTCGCGGACCTCCTGCTGGGACTTGTTGTCACCGGTGTGACCGTCAGCAACAGAGTAGTTGTACTCGTATTTGGGGTGAGCCTGTGATGAAAAGAAATTAGATTAAAATAAAGAATCATTTTGAAGTGAAGAAATTCAACCTTTATGGATGTATCGACTTACGTTGAACTCTTCATGAGCAACGACGGGAGCGGCGTGGTAGGAGACGGTAGGGGCGGCGTGGTAAGCGACAGCGGGGGCTGCGTGGTAGGCGACGTGGGCGGGGGCGGCGTGGTAGGCTACGGGGGCGGCGTGTACGGCGGGCTGGTCGTGACGCACGATGTTCTGGGAGGACACAGCGGCGGCAGAGGAGTAATGGGCAGGGGCGGCGTGGTAGGCGACGGCTGGGGCGGCATGGTAGGCGACGGGGGCGGCGACGGCCACGTGCTGGGCAGGCTGGTCGTGACGCACGATGTTCTGCGAGGAGACAGCGGCGGCGGAGGAGTAGTGCACGGGGGCGGGCAGCAGACCTGCCTGGCACACCGCCACCAAACCACAGAGAGCTACGATCTGGAAAAACAAAAGAATACTTTTTATAGTAATGCCAATTTAAGATTAAATGTTAGTAAAATATTAAGAATAAAATAATATATTTAATTATGAGTGAAGCTTATTTTAACTTACTTTGGAGAACATATTGTTTCACTTGTATGATCAGACAATGAGTGATAAATTTGAACTAATAGATTTAGTTTATATACTAGTCAACAGTTGATCAAGTTCATGTAATACAAGTTGTAGAACGAGCTTTACGCTGACCTTACTCTGGGTCAAAAATTTCGCGACTCGGACCATTCACTAATTGGCAAACTATTCTTGTTAGAAGTAAAAGCTATTCTCATAAGTTAAATATTATAAATTTATATATTAGGGGTTAAAGTATGAAATTGCCGTTTTATTCTAGTAGGTTTTTGAATTGCCATAGAGTCTTCATGGTTTGAGGTTTTCGAATTTAACTTTTTTCACGTGGTTTCTGTGATGTTTTTCTTTTAAAAAATGTGAAACATTTGATTATCGATGTTCAATTGTTTTTGTTATTCAACTTAAACAAGAAAGATGGATACTGCGAAAATTTGAGTAATTTTTGAATATGAGTTCCGACGCGGGATTGAACGGCAGAAACAGCCCGCAATATCAATGCTGCATTTGAAGAGGTGTCTGCTAAAGAACGCGCCGTGCGATTTTGGATTAAACGCTTTCGTGGTGGAAACTTCGACTTGAAGAACGAGCCATGAGAAAGACCGCCTGACAGGTGATTAACGAGAAATTAAGAGAGACGGTGAACGCCGATCCTAGTCAAACTACCCAGATACCCAGCCGAACACCGAATAATGTTGAAAAAATTAGCAGTAAAACAGCCACGACTCATGAATCGACCTTCACCGCTATTGCTCCATGACAACGCGAGGCCTCATACAGCAAAATAAACCGTTTTAACTCTTCAGGAACTGCAGTTGGAAACTATTCGTCTTCCTCCATATTCGCCAGACCTTGCTCTAACGGACGACCATTTTTTTTTGTGATTTGGACAATTATCTACGTCACAAGAAGTTTCTTCCCAGGAGGCAGAACAAAATTCTTTCACACTGTTTGTGCAGTCTAGATCCTCAGAGTTCTATCGTAAAGGCATAAATGACCTTCTTATTAGATGACCGCAATGTATAGATAATAATGGCAACTATTTTGATTAAATAAGTTTGTTAAAAATTAAAAAAAAATACAATTTAGGTTTTCAGTACAAATCGGCAATTTCATACTTTAACCCCTATTATTAACAATTGTTTATGACCCAAAGGCTACCATTGTAGAGGTCTCTATATAGGAAATAATATTTAAAGCTTGGCTAGATATCATAATAATTATGATGTCCAGGGAGTTATGGCTGGATCACAATACATATTACATTTGAGTTTACTCGTATGTCTTTGGAGTGTGGACTGATCAGAGCAGATCTAGGGATTCAAATTACACTTTAAAATAAACAGTAACTTTGTGTTATATGGGAGAGAAGGTGTGACTAGTTATTTGAATCTCAAAGACGAGCTCTTGAGAAAGAAATTACACTCATAATTATTGTCTAACTAGAAAATAACACTGTATAATAGATTGGTTTTATGATTTTATAGTATTTTTGACAATGTATAATATACAACATGTTTGTAAAGTTATTCTAACCTACAGACAGACATGTGTTGCTGGGGAGTTTGTTTCGCCACTTGTTTTTTCCAACAAAAATACTTAGGACGTGTTGAAGAGTGGCGTTTTGGGGGTGTGTTTTTTTTATTTATCTTAATAATGTGCTATTCTGCAGCCAAGTTTCAATAAATAATTCTAAGTGGACTTTAAGTTGAGTTGAGTTCAAGTCTGCCTAAAGGAATGAACTCAAAAAGGTTTATAAAAGTGATTAATTTTGGAAAAGACGTACTTGGTATCCCGCGGTATTAGAGCGGAGCCAAACTCCGTTACCCTCAATTTGTTTTATCGTTTGTGGTTGTGATGCAATGGTGGTATTTGTATAGCAGTTATTTCCCGACCTCTCCTATCTACTGATCGTTGTACTAAGTTCAGTAGTTATGCGTAAAACAGTCAGAAACATCCACATGTCTATCAACACATCCATCCAATTTATTTATCATAAGTGTGATGTGATTGTGTAACTCATTTCTCTTTTTTTTTAAGAATAACTGCATATCTCTATTTTAAGTTTGACATTATTTTTATGGAATTATGGTACGTATCTCAAGGAGCCGAGCAAAGAGACATAGGTTTTCCTATGTTCTGCGGTGTGAAACACAATATTCATTTTACCTGGAAACGTAGATTGAAAGTAAACATAACACTTTTTATACAAATAAGTTTTAACCAAAATTTGTCACCAATGATTATTAACGAATTATTGAAAACTAGCTTCCGCCAGCGGCTTCGCCCGCGTGGTGTGTTGATAAAAAGTAGCCTATGTGTTAATCCAGGTTATCACCTATCTACATGCCACATTTCAATCAAATCGGTCCAGCCGTTTTTGCGTGATTGAATAACAAACATACATCCATACATTCTCACAAACTTTCACATTTATAATATAAGTAGGATAAGAATTCATTAATTGACTAAGATTATTATCTAATCTATATGTATACTAGCCGTTTTCCCGCGTCCCGTGGTAACTACTGCCCGTACCGGGATAAAATATAGCCTATGTTACTCGTGGATAATGTAGCTTTCGAATGGTGAAAGATTTTTTAAAACTGTCCAGTAGTTTTTGAGCCTATTCATTACAACCAAACAAACAAACAAAGTTTTCCTCTTTATAATTGTACCGGATTGATGCGCCGGTACTTGAAAGTTAGCGTATTGTGTGGCCTGCTTGCTAGATTTGATGATGAGTGTAGGTGAAATATGGCGAGAAATAAAAGAGAGATGCGTACAGTAAGAAGCTATGCAGCGATGTATTTTTCTAAGCGTTACATTATTCGAGGACAGTGGGGTAAGGGAACAATATTGCGACCAATAGTGGCGAAATAAATTTGCGTGTAATTGCGATGTGGAGCACGCTGATTGGAGAAGCTTTTCGGCAGTGTTGGCTACCTAAATAATTAGCGAATTTAGCTGCGATTCCGAACATGCCCGCGGCCTTGGAAGCAGTCGCTTTCAAAAGGTTCCAGTTCCAGTTGCGACATCATCACTGGTCTTGGTCGTCCTGCAGGAGAGGGCAAATTTTTGCGTAAGCCCGTCGCACCACGCCCGAAGCTGTTTGTAGATCAGCCACTCTGGCAATCCCATCCTTGCCTGAGATAGTACGAAGAACTCGGCCCATGCTCCATTTCAAAGGTGGCAGGTTGGAATCCTTTATCAGGACAAGTGCGCCTTCCTTCAACTCGGCCTTGTTGTCGGTCCACTTTGTCCGCACCTGCAACTCACTTATATATTCTTTGGACCATCGTGTCCAGAAATGTTGGCGCATTTGTTCTACCCTCTGGTAACGTTTGAGTCTATGCGCAGGAATGTCATTAATATCGTCGCCAGCAGGAGTAGTTAGCGGTCGACCAACCAGAAAGTGGGCAGGAGTGAGAGGACAAAGGTCTTTAGGATCTGGAGAAAGTGGGGATAATGGTCGGGAATTAAGGACTGCTTCTATTTGTGATAAGACAGTGCTTAACTCTTCAAAAGTAAGGTGCGCATTCCCTACCACACGGCGTAGATGAAATTTGCAAGACTTTACTCCTGCTTCCCACAGACCACCAAAGTGAGGCGAATATGGAGGTATGAACTTAAATTTTATTTGCTGGCTAGTTGCATATTCTATTAACTCAGAACTACACCTACCAAGAAACTCCTTAAAATCGTTCATCAAGCCAACAAAGTTTCGACCATTGTCTGAAAATATTTCTATCGGCTTTCCACGCCGAGAAATAAACCTATTGAGTGATAGCAGATATGCTTCAGAAGTGAGATCACTGACCAGCTCTAAATGTATTGCCCGCGTTACTAAACAAACGAACAAACAAATATAGGCTTTAGAAGTTCTAGCTCCGCGACCTTTGCGATTAAGTATAAGAACTGGCCCGCAATAATCAACGCCACAACGATAAAATGGAAAAGAAGCGGTTATCCTCTCCATAGGTAGATTGCCCATTTGTGGCGTAAGAATTCTACCCCTGATACGGTTACAAGTAACGCAAGCATTTACTACACGTCTTGCTAAACTCCTGCCCCCCAAAGGCCAAAATGTTTCGCGTAAATTATAAAGTAATGCCTGAGGCCCAGCATGGAGTAGCTGTAAATGCTCATGACGAAACAGTAGCAAGGAAAAATAATGCTTACTTGATATTAAGATAGGGTGCTTTTTATTGTAACTAAATTCATGCGAGTCACATAAGCGCCCACCTACGCGAATAATTTTATTGTCGTCTAAAAATAAATTTAATTTGGCTAAATTACCTTTAAATGTACATTGCGAACTATTGGATAATAAATTATATTCAGTTGGATAACTTTCCATCTGTGACCACCGTATTAAAACTATTTGAGACTCATTCAATTCATCAACACTAATGATGCCTGTACGTTTATTATTTTTATTGCGAATATTGTAAATGAAACGTAACGCATACGCCACCGCACGTTTCATGCGCTTAAGTTGTGAAAATCGATTAAACGAGAAATATGTTGAAGCATCATGAGTTACGAATGAAGAAATAGCTGGCCTAACTTCGGGAAGATTTTCATCTGCGTCTATGACATGGTGATCGTCCAGTGAGAACATAGCACTTCTCAAAAACTCTGGACCTTCCCACCACAATTTGGAAGAAGCAAGTTCGTCTACCTTCGAACCTCGTGAAGCCAGATCAGCCGGATTCTCCTTAGTCCTCACGTGGCGCCACTGAACATCTTGTGTGAGTTCATGGATCTCCACCGTCCTGTTCTGAACAAAGGTTTTTAACTTATTTGGTGACATACGCAACCATCCGAGTACTATGGTTGAGTCTGTCCAAAACACTATGTTCTTAAACTCACAACGCAACGAACTACGAACCTTATCTAGTATTTTAGCACCTAGTAAAGCACCGCAAAGCTCTAGACGCGGTATACTTATAGGTTTCAGTGGCGCAACCTTAGACTTTGCGAAAAGAAGCCTAACTGTAACTGTGTTATCCTTATTTACTGTACGAATATATATGCATGCGCCGTACGCTGTCTGTGAGGCATCACTAAATACATGCAATTCTATAAACATAGGCTCACTACCTATAGCGTGGCGAGGAACACGGATTGCGTCGAGCGCTTCTAAAGAGATAACAAACCGGTTCCACGTCCGCGCGACATTAGATGGAACTATGTCATCCCAACCGATTTTAAGAAGCCATAATTGCTGCAACAATACCTTTGCGATAATAATCGTTGGACTTAACAAACCAAGTGGGTCGAAAATTTGTGAAATGCTGGATAATATACACCTTTTAGTGACAGGTTTATCATTGGCAGTAATCTGAGTATTAAAATAAAACGTATCATTAACATTATTCCAGCTTAAGCCTAATGTTTTAGTGCTTATATTTTCGTTAGATTTTATTTCTATTGAACTATCTACTAATAAGTCGGTATCGGGACATGGAAAATTGTAAACCCATTTGCGAAGGGGAAAACAACCCGCTTGTAATGTGCTTTGAATATTCTTACATAACTGCAGTAAAACAAGCCTGTCATCATTGCCAGTCAACAAATCATCTACGTAAAAATCTTCTGTAACTACCCTCCGAATTTCAGGGTCAGAAGATTCGATACCTAGCTGTTTCAAACACCTAACGCTAAGAAACGGTGCGGATGCGGTTCCGTAGGTAACGGTGTTCAATTGATATACTCCCAATGGTAACGATGGATCATTACGCCACAAAATCATTTGCAACTTGCGTTGGTCTTCTGCTACCCAGCAATTTCTAAACATTTTCTGAACGTCTGCACACACGACAAACTTGTGCTGTCGAAAACGTATAAGAATAGATACCAAATCACCTTGTATCGGTGGTCCAACTAATTGCAAGTCGTTGAGTGACTTACCTGATGTCGAGGCAGCACTAGCATCGAAGACGACGCGTAACTTCGTTGTAGTGCTGTGCTCCCTAAACACGCCGTGATGCGGCATGAAATAGCACGGATGTTCATAGCTGCTAACTGGACTCATATGGCCTAAGTCCAGGTATTCCTGCATGAAATTTGTATATAACAATTTATAATCAGGAGATCGCTGTAAACGTTTTTCTAAGGCGTAAAATCTACGTTCAGCTTGCGTATACGATTCGCCTAAAACATCAGGTGACTCTTTAAACGGAATGCGTACATGAAACCGTCCCTCACTATCACGCGTAGTAGTGTGAATGAAATGGTCCTCACACATACGTTCTTCCTGAGTCTGCGTGTCCCTGAGTTTGGGCAGCTCCTCAAGCTCCCAAAATAAGCGTAGTTGCGAATCTAACGAATGACTCAAGTTACAGTGAATACGACCTGCATTTCGCGTTTTGTAAACAGAGCCAGAAATAATCCACCCTAACTTGGTATTCTGCAGATAAGGCCCGGTGGGAAGCCTCATTTTGCCTTCCGCTAACAAGTCCCAGAACCTATCTGCGCCTATAAGTATATCGATACTTTTAGAATCAAAAAATAACGGATCGGCTAGTCTTATGTTGTCTGGAATACAGAACTGCGCGTTTATTTGACATAAGGCCGGCATCGTTGAAGTTATTTGTGACAATACAAAACAAGTTATGCGTGTTTTGAATTCATTATTGACTCGCGATTTAACTTCAACGCTACAAGTTTCCGAACATTGGAACAATGAATCACCGACCCCCCTAACTTCGTAATTAGACAGTGACGTAGTAACGTTAAGTATATTGCAAAACGATTTAGTTATGAAGCACCTCTGACTACCACTGTCAAGAAGCGCGCAAGCTTGATGATAAACACCGTGAACGTCGGCTACCTCGACTAATGCGGTTGACAATAACACGGAGTGCACATCTATATATTTATTATTATGCGTATGTGAGTTGTTTACGAGAATAGGAACCGGTTTACCAGTCGAGGGAGCGGGGACGCTCGGCCCTGCGCTTGCACCACTGGCGTTAGGATCATTAGTCACAATATGCGAATGGAGCGAGACTAGACCATCGCTACTATCATTATGAATTAATGAGTTATGTTTACGGTTGCACTTCCTACATGGCCCAAACATACACTTATCAGGCGCATGTCCCGAACGTAAACAATTCTCGCAAAGTTTGTGATCGCGAATTAATTTCAATTTAGCGTCCAAGTCACTATCGATAAACTGTTGGCAAGAATAAAGTGGATGAGCGCCGTTGCATTTTAAACAAGACCTTTTAAAGCGAGGCGTGCGACTGTCGTTAGACTTAACGTGTGTGGAAACATTGCAGTGTGACGTATTATGTGAATGTGATTTATGTTTTTTATTTTCGTTCAGTGTACTAGTAGTTTGTTCTTTGCTGTGTGAAAGCTGCAAGGTTTCCAACATATCCGCCCTGTCTTTAAGGAAACCAATCAACTCATTAACCTTAATTATGCGTTTAGAATTATTATCGCTCGGAAACAGTGAACATTTGTGTGTCTCCCACTCGCGCTCAGTGGTTTTATCTAGTTTGGAAACTATAATGTAGTTAATAAGCGTATCCCACTGATCGGTAGGCTCGCCTAGGATTTTAAGTGCACGTAAATTCTTAAGTATCGTGTCAATAAGTTTACGAAGGGAAACGGGCGACTCTTTAGACAACGAATCAATGCTAAACAAGGCCTTCACATGGTTGTGCACTAAAAGTCGGTTGTTATTGAACCTATTTAGTAGTAGTTCCCACGCCACAATATAGTTGTCCGAGGAAAATTCCACCGAGTTAACAACTAATTCGGCATTACCTTTTAGAGAGGACTTTAAGTAGTGGAATTTTTGGATATTACTTATGCGTTTGGAATTGTGGACCAGCGAGAGAAAAGTGTCGCGAAATTCAAGCCAGTGCTCATACGAACCGTCAAAGCTAGGCAGTGTTATTGTAGGAAGTTTCACGGATTGCGGTTGTTCACTACAACAATGTTTAGCGTCTGTAACCTCGCCCTCAACAGTCTCGGTCAGAAGGGACTCCGCATGGGCTAATATGCTATAATAAGAATTTTCAAACGCTTCTCTATGATCTAGCTGGTCAGCCATGTCACTATCTGATACACATTCTTCTATCTGAGCCTGAACTTGATTGAACTCGGCATATAAACTAGCAGCTCCTTTTATGCGTAATTTTAAATCAATTCGTATGCGCGAGGACGAAAAAAGGTCATCGTTATTTTCAAATGAATTTAAATAATTTGAGAACTTGGTGAGTCTGCCTTTTATGATGCCACGTTTTCGCACTAGTTCTCGGAGTAAATTGTGATCTCCTGCTAGATTAGGGGACCTATCGCGAGACTTAGAATTAGCACTATCGACAGCTAATGTTAGGGGAGATTTATCGCGTGACTTTGCACTTTCTACGGTAGCCATTTTGGTGGTCGGTGAAAATAGGAGTACTCACGGTTGGAATGCCGGAAGACCGCGTCTGCAGCGATATCGACGACCACAAGTACGCACTCGTAATGAACTTGTTCAGCACAATGATGCGAGCACTGAAATCAGTTGAAGCACTGGTATCACAAAGAGAACAAGGAGGTGATGGAGAAAAGAAAGGATGGTTGGTCCCACCAGATTGCGTGCGTGTGATGCCCGATGAGCTCCCAATCCGTTATCTATTCCCTTTTGCGCTTAGCCTCCAGGTAGTCCTGAGTCCAGTCCAGTCTTCTCGAGCTAGCAAAGCGGCCACAGCGGTGAACGTATTCCGTAGGATGCTGATACTTGGATCCGGCTCGAAGGACCACATGTACCGGATTGATGCGCCGGTACTTGAAAGTTAGCGTATTGTGTGGCCTGCTTGCTAGATTTGATGATGAGTGTAGGTGAAATATGGCGAGAAATAAAAGAGAGATGCGTACAGTAAGAAGCTATGCAGCGATGTATTTTTCTAAGCGTTACATTATTCGAGGACAGTGGGGTAAGGGAACAATATTGCGACCAATAGTGGCGAAATAAATTTGCGTGTAATTGCGATGTGGAGCACGCTGATTGGAGAAGCTTTTCGGCAGTGTTGGCTACCTAAATAATTAGCGAATTTAGCTGCGATTCCGAACAATAATATTAGTAATATTATCTTTATAATATTATTTTATTATTATTTATTATTCTATATTAATATTATTTTCCGTTGTCACGACATAACATGAAAACGGGTCGACCGATTTGGCTGAAAATTAGAGGGTAGGTAACATAGACCCGCGAGAAGGTTTTAGGATAGTTTTTATCACCATCCGGCTACGGGACGCGGGTGAAACCGCGGGCGAAAGCTAGTAATTTATAAAGTTGCTGTTATAAGTGTACCTATATACAATAACTTTTAGACGCTTTTTATCTCTGGGTTTTTAGAGAAAAAGTCTCAACAACCTTCTCAACTGTAGTAACAGTTCATTCTTCTTATTCGGTGCATTCTTCATTTGTCTTGTTTGTTATCGAAATCTGTCAGAAAAAAACCTTTTTTTTTCATGAGATTCTTCTGGCAATTCCATTTGTGTAGAAAACTGAAACTGGACTTCATAACATCAGCGTGTACAAGTCAAATCTCATCCTAGCAGCTGCTGAATGCTTTATTGCTGGATCAACTTATCATTCCTTCTTCTTAGGGTCATCGTATATGTTAAAAAATTCATTCTGATTGTGCAGAAACATTAATTAGGGTTATAATTGAAATGTTCTACTATAATCGTTGTATGTACACCAGGTTTTTATAAAAAAAGATGCAAATAAGAACTATAGTTTAATTTGCTAAGGAAAATTTTTGGTCTCGTTTAGTGGTGGTAGTAGTGGGCGGGTGCGACGTAGGCGGGAGCGGCCTTCACGAGCACAGGGGCGGCGGTAGGGGCGGTGTTGTGCACCACAGCGTTGAAACCGTGGTGGTCGTCAGCGGAGTACTCCACGGTCCTGATGGAGCCGTCAGCTTCGTGGAAGGAGTAAGAGCCCTTCACAACATCTCCGTCGCGGACCTCCTGCTGGGACTTGTTGTCACCGGTGTGACCGTCAGCAACAGAGTAGTTGTACTCGTATTTGGGGTGAGCCTGTGATGAAAAACAATTGAGATATAAGTTCATGACAAAATGTGGAGGATTAAATTGTGTTATGTTCCTTGAGTACTTTTAACTTACGTCGAACTCCTCAGCATGGGCTACGACGGGTGCAGCATGGTACGCAACTGGGGCAGGAGCGCCATGGTAGGCAACGGCAGGGGCGGCGTGGTAGGCGACGGTGGGAGCAGCATGGTAGGCGACGGGGGCGGCGACGGCCACGTGCTGGGCAGGCTGGTCGTGACGCACGATGTTCTGCGAGGAGACAGCGGCGGCGGAGGAGTAGTGCACGGGGGCGGGCAGCAGACCTGCCTGGCACACCGCCACCAAACTACAGAGAGCTACGATCTGGAAAAATAATCATGTTATGATAATTCCTGTCTTTAATCCATTATTATACCATTCGTGTTTGCTAGGTGTAGTACTCACTTTGGAGAACATTTTGAGATATCTACTTGAGTGATCAAATGCTTAATGATAGATTTCGATTTGTGCATTTGGTTTTTATACTAGTTGACACTTGATTGAGTGTAGGCCGTAGAGGTCGTCAAACTAGATTTTTGCAACCTTACGCAGCGTTGGTTTTGCGAGTCACCCTTTCACTTCAAGGTTCCATCCAAAACATTAGGGTGAATTACAGTACTTTCTTTCTTTTTCATAAAGTTGAAAAAGAAAAAAAAGTGTTTTATATCCGTGGCCCGGTAAGCCCTGATGCTAAGCATTGTTAGAAGATCAAGATCTATTAAACTGGTGAATGAAAAGTAAATGTTTACTTTCGTGGCATTTCATTCTTATTAACGTGACACGGATGCAGCTTAAATCATCTTTTATCGATTTAAAAGGCCGATGACAGTTCTGATGTTAGTTATGTATATGAATCGATATTAAATTTTATTTCGTTAAAACAAGTAATTGTACTTTAAATATATTTAAATATATATCGATAGTTTTTTTAATCAATCTGATAGTTCCTCTTGTTATATAAAACAAATAAAAAACGCAATAATTTAAAACAAAACTTTGCAGTGTGATATCAGACGCTTCATTTTTACCTTTAATTTGACAGCTTTCGCTTAAATTGAAATTCATATATCTAAGCGTACAATAAAACACCAATGCGGAATTAATTCATTAGTGAATAGATCCAACAATGATGGATAATTAGCGTCTTTTATTTCGATATGAGAGAAAGCCAGGTGAGAGAAAAACACACATTTAGCCATTGAACAAGTCTATTTTTGAGACATTACACATTAAAAGCTGGTTAAGCAGTTACCAACCTCCTTGGTTCTTCTGTACACGATGTCAGAGATTTTTAAATCTATGAATTTTACTGTTTAATTGGAGTTTATTCTGTTTAATGTATAATGGGAAGATTTCTTGTAAGCTAAATAACGTGTGATAGGAGAGCAGGAGTAACCAAAACGATCATTTACTTCTAGACTAGCGATTGATTTTGAAAAAAATACCTTAATTTTGCAGAAAGACCAAAAACTATAATTCCATATAAGTAAATAGATCATCATAAAATTCTATTTATCTGGCAATCCATTTGCTACATAATTATCCTATAAGCTTTTATTCATAATATAATAAATGGTTTTTTTTTTTACAAACAATTGGAAGGAAATTGAACAGTAATCAGTCAGAATAATCGTAAAGGTTTAAAAAATACATAACTGAATTTGTTTATATTTACGTTATCATAATTATATGAGTTGATGATATAAATAAAAGGTATGTGTCATAGTTTAATCAAAGTTCAGGTATCACGCAAATAGTCTAAGATCCAATCTGAAACGACTTTGACCTATACGGTTTTGGATGAAAAGTATTTATGTCTTCGATATATTAAATAATATATCGCGGATGGGTTAGCTATAAAACAAATGGCCAAACTACATGACATGTATTTAGTAAAGAAAATAAAAATGAATTTTAAACAGTGTACTCATTAGTTGGTGAAGGTCATTTCTAATCATATCGACAAGTAAATTATGCAATTTCTAAACTAATATTTCCTACTAAAGCTTTGCATATCACCTTGAGTGGAATGCCTAAACATTCAACGGAATATCGATAAGGCAACTGCCTTAATCGAACCCAATTAAGACATTGACATAAAATCATAAATTAATTCTTACATAGCTTAAATATACATATCGGATCGGATTCTCAAAGGGTAAATTAAATGCTGTAGTTTAAGTATCGAATTTCTTCTGTATTTAGCACATAGTTAACAACAATATTATACACCTAGAACAACTTTGGCTTTTTAATGATGGTAGTACTGGAGGGCGGGAGCAGCCTTCAGGAGAAGGGGGGCAGCTTTGACATGTACGGGGGCGGCAGTGGGGGCGCTGTTGTGTACCACCGCGTTGAATCCGTTGTGGTCATCAGCAGTGTACTCGACAGTCCTGACGGAGCCGTCAGCTTCGAGGAAGGAGTAAGAGCCCTTCACAACATCACCATCGCGGGACTCCTGCTGGGACTTGTTGTCGCCGGTGTGGCTGTCAGCAACCGAGTATGTGTACTCATACTTGGGGTGAGCGATTTCCTCTGGTTGGGCGGCGAGGACCTTGGTTACGGGGGCTGCGTGGTAGGCGATATGGGCGGGGGCGGCTTGGTAGGCAACGGGGGCCGGGGCGGCATGGTAGGCGATGGGGGCAGAAGCGGCGTGGTAGGCGACGGGGGCTGGGGCGGCGTGGTAGGCGACGGGGGCAGGGGCAGCGTGGTAGGCGACGGGAGCAGCCAGGATCTTAGTCACGGGAGCAGCTACAGCGATCTTAGCCAGGGGGGCGGCCTGGGCATGAGCCTCATCGTGACGCACGATGCTCTGGGAGGACACCGCAGCGGCGGAGGAGTAGTGGGCGGGAGCCGCGAGGAGACCAGCCTGGGCCACGGCCACGAAGGCGCACAGAGCTACGATCTGAAAATTAATAAAAACACCGATTATAAAATATCACTTTTACACTTTTTATATGCGTCAAATATATTTTCAATAATACAATTTTCAACTTACTTTGGAGAACATGTTGATACTTTTGTGATCAAAAGGTGAAGTGATAATCTATATTTTGGAGCTTATCTATTTATAACGGCATGTTGCGTATTAACTAATTCTAGTATAAGTAGTGGAAGTTGTCAAACAAGCTTTAGGCGACCTTGCTTCAGGTTATATGGTCACACTATCAATACGTTCACTGAAGGTACATCGTTGATTGCAAGAAGTTTCATAAGTGGAATGTCATTTAACTATAACATAGAATGAATATTAGACAGATTTCGATTAATATGTAGGATAAGAAGTCCAGGTTCGTTGATTTGAAACCAGAATAAGACTTGCATTTTTATACTTTACGATTTATTTAAAACGAGTCCTGATGAGAACAACAAGGAGGTTACAATTATTTATTTGTTTTTTTCTAAGGGATGTTAGCTCCGCTTCGCTTCGCCTGCTCACTCACCTATCCGAATCGTAATGCTCTCAATAGGGGTGTTTTCTAAATGTGTTTTTTACATAATTTTTCCCGTTGAAGTCTTCATTGGATTTGATTTGGTTAAATGTAAAATGGTAAAATCTTATTTCACCATCTTATTTACAATTTTGTCCAAGTAAAATGGTATGCTTTTTGTGAGCTATTTATTTCACACATTTCCCAGCCATTTTAGGCATTGCATACCTACTTAGGATTAATAGACATAGGCGAATTTCATAGATTGCCGTTACTCTGCAGATAACTATAAGTACCTACTGATGTAACTAAGATGAAATATTTTTTATTTATCCGTACACTAAAGGTTCCATTTTACTCTGGTAGAAATATCCACTATCCCCGAATAACATATACTTCAGGGCCGGGACGAAATTGCCCCGGGAAGTTATTGAAACTGCGGGAAAACCAGGTGCTGCTAAATATACAAATAATATTGGCTGGGATCGGCATGAGCACTTAAAAATTAACGAAGCCTATTGGACGTGATGAATTTTTCTCCAACAATGAATATCTAGGACTAAACATACATAAATGTGAACAGTTTCTGTAGCCTACAAAAATTTTACAAATCAAACGACCAATCCATATTTGCAGAGTATATTAAATTCATAAAGTGGTTGAGAACATTTCAATAATTTTCTATTGTAAAAGACCAAATCTGATAAATAATGTAGGCACAATATATCTATTTGGTGCAGTCTTTAGGAATATTACTTACGTTACGTACCTAAGTACAAGTTTCTTTGCGAAAAATGGCTTTACCTTTTGACGACAATCGATATTGAATTGATAATGCCTTTAGTCGAATTCAATCAATCGATCAAAAGGTCACATAACGATATTACTTATTATTTTTAAACTTTTGAGGAATATTATGATTATTTATTATTTATTTATTTATTTATTTATTTACACCACTATCTACCATTACAGGTTTATCTTAACCTAATGCGATAGACGGGACACAATACAACAAAATAATAACTGAAAACATTTAACGCCAACGTACAACAACATCAAAACATAAAAATTAAACATACAATTAAAATTTATAAAGGCTTTAAAATTAAACATAAAAACAGACAAATAGTAGTAACGATAAAAACAACACAATATTATTTTTTATTATAACACAAAAGATGCAATAGTCCTCTTGCGAATTCACTAAAGTTACACGTCAATACGTCTATCCTTGTATGGAGCACGTTGATGTTGACTATCGCTCTGGTAATAGGCGACTTGGCCATAAGGTTAGTACTTATGGCCAAGTCGCGGTTATGTCGTAGATAGAACTAATTTACACTTAAGAATCCGCGTCATGCGATCATGAAGTATCTTTTTACTTAAACTGTCGGTATGCAATTAAGTCCGTCGGTTCAATAGTAATTAAATTAGTTCCCTAGAAATATGAATCAACCAATCCATATTTTTCTTGTTTTGTTCTGTTTCAACTGTGCATTGCGGCAACCAACTGCTTTACTTCTCTTCTATGATTAGAAAAACATTTCTTCAGACGCATGTATATCGGGTGTGTCGTAGGTATCTAATCACATTAAATCCTATCACATAAACTTTATTATATTCTATGGCGAATTGTAAAAAAATTAACCCAATCCGTTCAGTGGTTTGGCCACAGGAGTCATTTTTTGTTTTCAAACTTTACATCATCATGTTTAAAGCAGAGATAAAGTTAGTAGTATCGAATGTTTTGACCAGTTGACGGCTGTCAGTTTTCAAGGGAGAATTTCTATTTTGTAATAACTGACTCTTATATGGTGTTCTATGTGATTAGGAACGACACACCCAATATGTTTTTAATAGCAGCCCTGAAGACGCTAGACCTACCTTCCTTACTGCATCTCCGCTCATCTTTCCTTCCTCTATGGAAGTTACCTTTTTGAGATAAGAGGTTTCGATGAATTGATATAACAACAAGTTTATCGAACTTCGTATATTGCAATAAATAGTAACTTATTTACACTATCAACATAGTTTTGTAGAAAACAATATTCATGCGTATTTTCAGTCAGGTATCTTAGTGGTGGTAGTAGTGGGCGGGCGCGACGTAGGCGGGAGCGGCCTTGACGAGCACAGGGGCGGCGGTAGGCGCGGTGTTGTGCACCACAGCGTTGAAACCGTGGTGGTCGTCAGCGGAGTACTCCACGGTCCTGATGGAGCCGTCAGCTTCGTGGAAGGAGTAAGAGCCCTTCACAACATCTCCGTCGCGGACCTCCTGCTGGGACTTGTTGTCACCGGTGTGACCGTCAGCAACAGAGTAGTTGTACTCGTATTTGGGGTGAGCCTGTAATAAAAATGTTATGTTATTTTATGTACATTTTAAATAACAAAAATAATTAATAGACATTATCGGCTATGCAAACTTACGTTGAACTCTTCAGCACGGGCGACGACGGGAGCGGCGTGGTAGGCAACGGGAGCAGGGGCAGCATGGTAAGCGACCGCGGCGGGGGCAGCGTGGTATGCCACGTGCTGGGCAGGCTGGTCGTGACGCACGATGTTCTGCGAGGAGACAGCGGCGGCGGAGGAGTAGTGCACGGGGGCGGGCAGCAGACCTGCCTGGCACACCGCCAATAAACCACAGAGAGCTACGATCTAGAAAAATAATCATGTTATTATAATTCCTGTTTTTTATCCCAACTTACACCATGCACCACCACCGGGTGTAGTACTTACTTTAGAGAACATTTTTGTTGATTTGTCTTCTGTGTACAATCAGTGACTGATACTCAGGACATACGTCCAATATTTTTATATCATTTTGCCGTCCAACTAGAGCAACTAAACGACCTTGTCTAGGTCATAATATTTAGATAGGTTTGACATAACCGACATTCGCTATTACTTTCACTGGATAGAATTTTGAACAAATGTAAGTATCATATACAAGTAAGAAGTGCATGTCATGATTAAAAAAAAAACATATGTTTTATGTGAAAATCTAAAATGCAGCCGGCTTGACAAATAACTAAACTGATTGAAGCGAACTGAAAAGACAGAAACCTGTTGAACAACAGCAGTATGATGACCTCCTAGCTAGATAGATAAACTAATGTTGCAAAGAAAATTCCGCCTTTTTCTTGTTTTTCATCTATTAGAACTGAAAAAAAAATATATATAGATAAAAGGGGCATTTTGTACCTGATTACCTATTCTTTAAAATCATAATCATATCTTCTAAATGGAAGCACCTATTTTAATAAGGCAAGGTTTTTTGCTACGCTTGACACGCTCAGCAAATATTTCTTAATTAGTCAGTTAATTTTCACGTGGCTGAACGATTGGACATGATGAATAACATCGGTGTGAAGTCGGTCTCAATACATATTTTTGTTCATGTTGTTTATTATGATTTCTATTGTCTCACGGAAGGGCATTGTAATTTTATCTGTGCAGCTATTGTTCTTACTCTTGTTTAGATATTTTTGTTTTGATACTCAATTGTTTAGCAGCAACAAGCGCTGTGTCTTAGTGAGACATCCTCACCGTACTTCATGACTTTTGAGGAATATTTAAGAAAACCGAAACGTACCTTTAAAGAAATTTAATTATACCGATTACAATATAAAACAACATGTATTCTTTTTGGTTGGTTATTATTTTGGTACTCGTAAAACATAACAAAACTTTAACCCAATCCTTAAAAAGCAACAACGCAATTCAATTATTAAAGCATGAATCAGAAAACACAGTAACTTAGTACGTGTGTTTTGAGTCAATGTGCATAAAAAATATATTTGGAAATTTCTTTAAAAACTATTTCAGGTGACTTATTTACAAACCCATAAATTATTATCTTAAAATATCTGATTCCTTACATACTAAAAGTAATTAAGTACACTATTATTGTCTAGCCAAGTTCATAAAATATTCACTAGAAAACTCCACTGCTTAACAGAAAATATTAAACTGACATCAGAATAGTGTTCTGTATAATATTTTCATATTTCAATTATAAACTATGCACCCTCCCAATCCACTTTAATTATTTACATACCCATTTCTGTGCAGAATAGAAATATATTATTACCCTATTTACAAACAAGGAGTAAGGGCGAACGCACATCTATCGTAGCCGAATGCGACGAACGCATCTGAGAAATAGTTTTATATTTCAACATACACTACATCTTAATACATAAATCGGGAACTGTAAGCAAACGTACATCGAATCTGACATCATTCGAATTGCGGCTGTAACCAATATTCCATCTGATGATTTGATGTCAGAGATTGAATTTTGGCATTCAGTTATGTCCAATTTCAATCTCCAATCGCGTTCATTTGGCGCGTCCGATTCCGATAGATGTTTATTCATCACAAGTATCAACATCAATCACATTAGTTGATAATATTCAAACTCCAGCCAACAATACAAGTTTGCATCATCAAATGACGTCGGTCATCAGTCGATGATAGAAACCGAATCTAAAGCCAAATCTAAACTCATATAATTAGTCATCACAAAAAATATGTAAAATGAAATACAAAAGTTCCTTTAAATAGAAAGTAATATTAAAAAAAATATCTACTTATTAAACTTTGTACAAACGATGTATAAAAATATTGAATCACAACTTTGTTGTAGTGTCTGTCGTTTTAATGCAAATAAATAAATCGTACGATATACTAAACTATTTTTTTAGGCTGGAAATGTGGCCTGGCAGGCTAAATAAAAAATTTCGATTCGGCAATTCTAATGATCACTAAACATATCTCAGCTTTCATCAGCAATGATGATCGATATAATTATATAAATAACAGTAACTCATAATGTATAAGTAACAGATACTCGTATTATACATAGTACATATTTACAATCTTATCTATGGAATGTTTTCTGCCATTCGGACATGGAAGATTTTTTGGTTGTTCTTGATTGGGAATAGCAAAGTTTTCTGAACTGGTAAAGCTTGAAAAACTGGTGGGATGTATGCTTGTGAATGGACCGGTAGTCTGCCAAAGTTAAGTGAGTAAGTGTCAGCAAACGCTGGAGACTTGGGAGGCGTTTGTCCAGGACTGTACACTCTGGCAATGTTAAGGTGTAATCTGTGGAGCTTTGCGAACGGTGAATATTGACGCTTTATTTTTTCTACTTCTGACCCTGTATCCAATCTGTAATAATAATAAAATCATGTTCAAGCTTTTTGGAGATATGGAAAAATGAAAACAAAAAATTAAGCATTGGTGATAAAAATAAGTATGAATAACTTACATATTTGGATTGAGAACGTAATGCTGGCTGGGTATACTGAAGGGCTTAGCCACAGTCTCAGGGAGATCAAAAGGCATCATTGTCGTAGTCAAAGGATAAGCATTTGGGTATCCGAAAGGTTTGGGTATCAGATAGTCCTCCTGAAATAATTCATAGTTCTGTAAGTATTTCTTATCGCTGTATTTACTGAAAGAGCATACGCATTTATCTGCATATAGAATGATGAACCACGTTATTTGATTCAACTGATATTAAAATAGTTATATTGTACCCACTCAAATTATATTGCTTACCTTGAATTTGTCGCTCGGAATTATTCCTGTCAAGTCTCTATATACAGCATTGTGGCCTGGACTTCGGCTGACAGAAGAAAATATATCCATATTATATCCTGGATTGTAGCATTTCATTGTATCCGAAAGTTGACCTGATACAATACGTGGCTCCAAATGGGCCTTAGCATACGAACTTCTGACGTTTGATTGAAATGGTTCAGTTGGTCCCAAGGGTGCGGCACTCAGAGTAGGCGTAACTTTTGTATATTCCGCGGCTGCATTTTTATTTCTATGATTGAGTCGTCCATGAAGAGGTGCGTACTGCAGATTCTGGTAAGGGCTCGCTACAAGTTCTGCCGGTTCTATCGGACTAACAGTACTGGGATAATTATGGCCACGTTTAAAGTTCATAGGAATATCGTGTCTAATAAATCTTGGTTCACCACGTTCCTGTTTAGGCTTTAGCATTTTCTTATTCGTTGCACATACCGTAAGTAATGAAAATGTGATTATTGTTAAAACCTGAAAATTCATACTTCATTAAGTCCAAACTAAAGTCATGATTAGGATTTATATTAAGTTTTAAGTAAATATTACCTTGTAAGTAGTCATCATGTTGGAACAGGCTGTATTGATATCCAGAACAAACACTTATTTAATTCTTCTGTTGAACACTTTGATAAAATTTAACTGTTTGCAAGTAATTATTTGTTGTTAAAAAACAAGTTTTCTTTCACTTTTATTAAACACTATTTGAAGACAAACGGTATTGTCTCGGTTCAGCGCGCGCGCAGTGTGGGTGCTGACTGGTTCGGAAATACAACTGGCCACATACATTTAGAACAATGTTTTCATTCACATCCAATGATGTCAAAGAATACGCTATTATTCTATTTCCACCTATTGTTTGCATACGCTCAAAGGGATGTCATTACGTCACTGAAGCATAGCTTCATCTGAAGAATTTCAAATGAAAACAGTTTTATGGATAAACGATTGAAATACTCGTATGTTATTGCGATCAAATGTTATTATAATACTGCGTATTTTTACGATTAACATGTTACGGACTTCAGAATTGACAAAATATTCAAGGGATTGGTATACCTATGTTTATCTTTACAAAGTAAGTTTTATAAAGTTGTGAAATTAAAAGCATACTTCTTGTTTGCAATATTTGAAATTCTCATACTTTTTTAGTTTTATGTAACGGTAATCTTAAGTGTGTTTGTTTGGAGTTTTAGTTGTGTGGACACATAATAGTGTGTAATTTTATTATGAGTCATTACTATGCAGATGACAATGAGTATAAACATTACAAAGATCAGGTACTTAGCCTAAAATATTTACTAAATAATAAAATATTTACATGTTGTGCCTTTGTTATTTGGCCGGAAAATATGCTTACGTCAATCTTATGCTAAACAATTATGATAGTTACGCCAATTGTCTTATATTACACTGCGTTGTTTACATATGGAGTAATTTTACGTTTTGTTTTGTAATGATATATTTACTCTATTTGAGACATGGAACTAAAAATCGTATTTGATGTCCAATGATTTCATTTCCGAATGAGCTACTTGTTATGACTGTGGTCGTGTTTTAAAAATATATTTTGTACATACTAGTAATAATGTAAGAATAATACAATTTCATAAGTAGGTTTCAGCAAGTTGCAGCATTAAAAATATAGTTCTAGACTCGGGCCAACCTCCTACTTTAAAATATAAATCATAATTTAATTAAATAAATTGTGGTTGTTGCGAAAACGAATTAGCTTACAGACTTACTACCATAAATATTAGAAGATAAGTTGTTGACACGACTGTGTGGGTTCAGCGCTCGAGGCAAATAGAACGGATTCAAGGTATGAAAGGCAAGCGATGTTTTTTTATATAATTTTTCATTCAATTGATTGTTTCCATAATTATAGTTAATATTATTTACATTTTAATTAAAATCTATTCTAGTATATTTAATTAAAAACCAAAAAAGCGATGTTTTTGTTTTTTGCAGAAAATAGAATAGACAATCAAAGAAGATTTTTAGGAGCAAGGTACGCTAGTGCAAAACAATCAAGTTACCGAATTATTTAAAATCGCTATCTCTTCTTTCTTGACCCATACAAATAAGTCCATTCGCGCGAATGCATTGTAACATATTCAAAATGAGTACTATAATATAATCAGTGACATGGGACCCTGACCTTAAAAGTAGGTCATAAAACCTTTCAATATTAATATTTATTTGTAAGTTATTGATAAGCTCTTAAGTTCTTTTGTATGTAAAATAATATAGGGCGTTTGTTTTCTTCTTACACACACATAAGTCCTTCTATTTTATGTGAAATCATCAAATCCCTCTATGGGTTAGCAGCATAAGGGTGTGTCAGACTATTACTGACTAAAACTTATCTTGTTCCTTCTTAAGCCCCTTATGTACGAGGGTCGCGGTAACTCTTTGGAACAGTACCGCAGCACATGCATAAGTCCTGAAATAAAAAATAAACACACTTTTTAAGGGTTGCAGTACCTACCCTTAAAAAAAGATGTTAGTTATCATAGTCGATGTTATTAGTGGGAAATAAAAAGTCGATTCAAGTAACAAAAAATAAGTTTGTAAGATTTCTAGGGTGAAAATCCTGACCTGATCTAAAAATAATTATTTATAAATCAAATATTGACCCAGACAACATAACAGGTGTGTTTATTAAATAAATATAATTATATAAGTAGGTTTATGAATGAATGACTCATCTTCATTGATATTGCATTGAAGATGAGTTAAGTTCATAGACCGTATTTTGAGGTCAAGATGAGATCCATGACATTAAACCGTGCATAACCGTGCACACAAGATTAGATCAACATCATGATATTAATATTGCGATATGAAAAGAATTTGCAAAATAAATACATTTGAAAAAGTTTCAAAAAAAGAAAATCTTGTAAAAACGGTCAAATGCTAAATAAGAATCCATTGTGTGTTTTGTCTGTACGCCCAACAAAAATCAAAATTGTAAATGATAATCATAAATAATATGGGACTCTTCTAATGATTGGTTTAATGAAGGGAAAAATCGATAGTGCAACTCCGAAATCATTTTTCTTTGATGCGATTAAAGCCGCCACTTATAATTAATGTTTTCAGTTTATTTGCTCACAATAACGAATACATTATTTGATTGTTTAGTTATTATAGAAAGCGATTAAAATAAAATCTTTGCAGTCGCTCCGTGACCCGTCGACCTTGTCTCGCCCAAATGCAAACTCAAGGTATATAAACCGATCCTAACGTATGCAACGTATCAGTTGTTCATTAGATAATCTAAACAACATGTTCTCCAAAGTGAGTTTTTAATTACACTAAGTTTAAATAAAGATATATCTAATCATTTATTGGTCCGGTACTAAGCAAGATTTTGTTCTATTATAGATTGTTGCCTTGAGCGCGGTGTTCGCAGTGTCAGCGGCTGGTCTGCTGCCCGCAGCCCACTACTCCCCCGCCGGCGCTGTCTCCTCCCAGAGCATCGTGCGCCACGATGAGGCTCAGCCCTCCGCGCACCTGGCTCACCTGGCTGCCCCCGTCGCTCACGTCGCCCACGTCGCCGCCCCCGTCGCCTACGCCGCTCCCGCTCACTACGCCACCCCCGTCCACTACGCCGCCCCCGTCGCCAAGGTGATCGCGCCCGCCCAGAAGGTGCTCGTCTCCGCTCACGCCGAAGAATACGTAAGTATTAGTACATCAGATGGTCAGCTATCGTGCCTATACAGTTGTGCAAATCTAACTTGTGATGTATTGTTCAGGCTCACCCCAAATACGACTTCTCGTACTCCGTGGCTGACGGACACACCGGCGACAACAAGTCCCAGCAGGAGTCCCGCGACGGCGACGCCGTGCACGGCGAGTACTCGCTGGTGGAGGCTGACGGCTCCGTGCGCCGCGTGCAGTATACCGCTGACGACCACAACGGCTTCAACGCGGTGGTGTCCAACTCCGCGCCCGCGCACCACGCGCCCGCCCCCGTCGCGCACGCCGTGCACGCCCCAGTCCTCCTCGCTCACCATCACTGAGTTCATTATCTAGTCATAGCGAAATAGTGCTGTAAATAGTTTAGTATTTATTCATACTGAAATAAAACAAGCAAAACATAAATACCTTTTTATTTCTTGAAAGACGATTGTTGTCATGGGATAAACGTTGTTATGGTAAAGAATATCACAACTCTAGGCTTTTCTTCCGCCTATCTTCATTTTTCAATTAATCTAGCATGCCAAGTTCAAGAAAAATGGTATTCTTTTACGATCGCAAGCTCTTACACAACTACCTTGCTGATGATTCAAGTCATCATCAATAAAATGGTTGACAAAGTTTGTTAAAGAAATTATTAAATTTTTATCATGTCGTCATCTGCGATGCTCCTGGTCATCTCCCGAGCCTTTTCCCAACTATGTTGGGTTCGGCTTCCAGTCTAACCGGATGTAGCTTAGTACCAGTGTTTTACAAGGAGCGACTGCCCTATCTGACTCCCTCAACCGAGTTACCCAGACAACCCAATACCCCTTGGCTAGCCTGGTATCAGACTTACTTGCTTTTAACTACCCGTAAGGAAAGCCAAGCATGTTCAATGACAGCCGGGACCTACAGTTTCACGTGCCATCCGAAACACAGCTGCGATATACCTAGTGTTACTTATATTTCCGATGTCCTCGACGTTCCTGATGCACCCCAAACATTCCCCATAATCCAAATAAGCCCCACGTCCCCTGGTACTTATCTATTCTTGCTCAACTACAGTTCCTTTTTTGGATTTTTGTTTGGCTAATGGCTGGTCTAACTAAATGACTATGCTCTTTTTTTAATAAAATAATTTATCGTGTATAGTGAATTTATTTATACATTCTTAAACTATAAAGAGAGGAACGGGAAAAACACTCCATGATGATTCACACGAATATGCAAAGTTCGTGTAAAATACAGAGTTAAAAACAACGTTTGGTAAAAACTGCTGGTACCTAGGTATTCATTCACAAGTGATGAAACAGTGAAAAGAAACAAATAAATTTTTAAGGCAAATATCGTTTTTTTACGTCTTTAACCTTTAAATAGACTATTTGATAATCTAAAGATTGTCAGCATTCATGGATGGGAGGATTCATAGAGAGAGCAGGATCAGATTTTTTATCTTGAAAGTAGTCATCATAAATATAAATAAATTACAGCTCTGTCTAACCTATCTCATGATGAAATATTTTACAGAGCACTTTATTCCATTATAATGGAAAATGATAAATGGCAGTCAAGTTCTATTGAAGCACGAATTTGGAACTCTAGATCATATAAAATTATTCGTTATAAATGGCGCAACGCGCAACTTGCAATTACAGTGCTAAGACCTAAGTAAACTAAATTAAAGCTCTTGAAAAGTAGGTACTAAGTTACTACACCAACCGTGTCCTACATGTGTGTTCCTACATGTTTGCCCTGGAACTATAATTGACTTTCGACTTTTGAGATCAGCACGTAATATATAGTAAAAGTAAAGAGTCGAATATTCAAATTAGATGAAGACTATTTTACAGCAACTTATGTCAGTTCATCGAAAGAATAATGCGAAAAAGTATTTTTACGTTCCTCTCGTACTTGGCCATAATACTGTGTACAAATAATTTGTTCCTACATATAAAATATTCAACTCCAATACAATTATTGCTACTATTCAACTTTAAATGCACGTGCTCATCATTGAGTTCAGTGATCTCATGAAGCACATAATAACTTCGTTACTGGCAGACAGCGTGTCGCAATATGACGCTGCCATCTTCACGTTTATGTATCGCAAACTTATGAATGGGTGACTCATCTCCGTTATGTAAAGATGAGTTCGAAGACCGCATCTTGCGGTTACGGCGATGCATCTATAAATACTAAGCTAGAAAGATAACAAACCAGATTCCTAGCATTATAGAACCAAAACCAGTTTTGTTTTCATTATTTTATTAAGATAAGGTATATTCCTAAGATCTTGATCTTTACTATGCAAATTACTAATTTAGCAAGGCAAAAATTACGAAATGCGAACAAGCAATATCTGTCACAATTCATCACTAGAACAACTAGACTAAAATAAATTGTGCAACAAATTACCTAATGGTTTCCTACGGTTAATGTTTCTTATTAATATACAACATGTTTGGTAGGTACGTACCGAGAAAGCTTCCAAATGATCTATGAAGTCACATCGTGACCCGTCGACCTTGTCGCGCCCAAAATATTGAGCGCAACATATATAAGCTGATCTTAACACATGTTGTGCATCAGTTGTGTGTCAGATAATCATAACAACATGTTCTCTAAAGTGAGTTACAAACAGAATTAATTTTAAAAAAATAAGGAATATGTTACTGCCAGTTCAAGCCAGTGCTAAACATTATGTGAATTGCAGATCGTTGCCTTGAGCGCGGTGTTCGCGGTGTCAGCGGCTGGTCTGCTGCCCGCAGCCCACTACTCCCCCGCCGGCGCTGTCTCCTCCCAGAGCATCGTGCGCCACGATGAGGCTCAGCCCTCCGCGCACCTGGCTCACCTGGCTGCCCCCGTCGCTCACGTCGCTCACGTCGCCGCCCCCGTCGCCTACGCCGCTCCCGCTCACTACGCCACCCCCGTCCACTACGCCGCCCCCGTCGCCAAGGTGATCGCGCCCGCCCAGAAGGTGCTCGTCTCCGCTCACGCCGAAGAATACGTAAGTATATGTACATCAGATGGTCAGCTATCGTGCCTACATAGTTGTGCATATCTAACCTGTGATGTATTGTTCAGGCTCACCCCAAATACGACTTCTCGTACTCCGTGGCTGACGGACACACCGGCGACAACAAGTCCCAGCAGGAGTCCCGCGACGGCGACGCCGTGCACGGCGAGTACTCGCTGGTGGAGGCTGACGGCTCCGTGCGCCGCGTGCAGTACACCGCTGACGACCACAACGGCTTCAACGCGGTGGTGTCCAACTCCGCGCCCGCGCACCACGCGCCCGCCCCCGTCGCGCACGCCGTCCATGCCCCAGTCCTCCTCGCTCACCATCATTAAGATATATCTTCGTCCTAGTAAAATGATACCTGAGAATTAGTACTGAAAAAGACAGTTTTAGTTCATTATTTATTACCTAAAATAAAAGATTAATTAAAAATAGTAACTGTTTTTTGTTCACTTATCCTATTTTATGATGTATACTCAATGTACTGTTTGTATGATTTTACATTTTGAACTACTTATCATCTAAATATCTCGTACAAAATCGTATCTGATAATTGAGTAATTTAAACTTTATTTTTCAAAATGAGTGTCAGAAGTTAAGAAAGCCGCTAACTTTTAGTCCTCCAATAGTTGTTTGGGTTCATTAATCAGTATAAAGATCTAACCTGTACCAGACCGATTGAAAACTTTGATGGGAATAATAATTTTTTTTAATATTCTTAAAAAAAACTGATGTGTGACTAACGCATCGGGGTAGCGGTAAATCTCTTGGGTTTCTTTATAGCTGAAAACTGAAGCAGTGTCTGAGAAAGCATAGGGTATTGTTATCCTTTATCCTGCTTCCCCAAATAGGAAGAGGTTCTCAATTCGCATTTTTTATTGCAGATTATTTTATTCTTTTTGCTTAATGATTTTGCATACACCTTTATTTCAGTTTACAACTTTTATTATAACAAAATATAATATTATTTACTTACAAAAAATATGTAGGTACAGTATGCATGTAAATAAAAAAAATCGGTAAAAAAACTTTTAAGTTAAACGGTTTTATCTTATGTGCACTGAAAACTAGAAAATAAAAAAATAGTTACTTACCTGTCAACCTACGCAGGTGGTCCCGGTCATATTAGACTAAAATAAAAACGTGGGGCCCATTAACTATTGCTGTAGTACTCTCTTCTAGAGGTATAATAGGTGTGGATTGCATCGACTTACTATAATCGTAATTGGAGATTTTGACAATCAATAATCAGCCGTAGCTCATGATCTACCAAAGTATAAAGATATGCTTTGCCATAGGTAGGATTTCACAGGGGCCCCACGTTTTTATTTTAGTCTAATATGACCGGGACCACCTACGTAGGTTGACAGGTAAGTAACTATTTTTTTATTTTCTAGTTTTCAGTGCACATAAGATAAAACCGTTTAACTTAAAAGTTTTTTTACCGATTTTTTATTTTCTAGTTTTTAGTATTTAATGAAAATGCCTACCGAATATTCCTCATTCTATCTAATTCATTTAGTGCATCATTATTACACGGTCTCTTACCTGACAATTTATTACAATCTAATTCCTCACAGATACTGTTTTTTTTAACGACCCCAAAAATCATCACATGACCTCTCCTGCTGTGGGTCAGCAGCGGTGAGGGAGTGCCAGACTCTTGACTAAGAACCGTTTTGTTCCGTCGTAGGCCTTTTATGTACCAGGGCCGTGGTAACTCTTTCGAACAATCTCGCAGCCCAGGCAGGCCTTGGCCCTGTTGGGCCCCGCTGGAGTTACTGACAGTTTTCTACTTGTGAAGCCCTTTCATTTGATACCCATATTGGTGGGATTGATAAAAAATTGTTATCAGCCATTTGGTAGCGGCGGCCATCTTAGATTTCAATTTTGCATAGTAAATTGTATTCTACTTGTTGAGACCCATCAACATGGGTATCAAATGAACCTAAGTTATCCGCCATTTTGTAGAGGCCGCCATCGTGGATTTTAATTTTATATAGTACATTGTATTCTACTGGTTGAAAACTTTCATTTGATACCCATATTGATGGGATTGATAAAACCTACGTTATCCGCCATTTTGTAGCGGCCGCCATCTTGGATTTAAATTTTTTATAGTATATTGTATTCTGCTTGTTGAGCCCTTTCATTTGATACCCATATTGATGGGATTGATGAAATCTACGTTATCCGCCATTTTGTGCCGGCGGCCATATTGGATTTACAATGTTATTGATATTACTATATTGTATTGTCATCGGAATTAAAGGTGTATACAAAATTTCAGATTAATCGGTTGACAGGAAGAGGGTGAAATTTGAATTACTAAATTTGACCCAAGAATGAATAAATAATAAAACAAACTGGGTGAGCTAAATAAAAACCGTTTAATAACCTATTGTAGTATTCTTTTCAAATGACTCGGACTCAAGATGAGAAGATAGATACAGGCGACAGTTTTCTAATGCTTCGTATTCGTCATCATCATCCTCCGAGCCTTTTTCCCAATCATGTTGGGGTCGGCTTCCAGTCTAACCGGATTCAGCTGAGTATCAGTGCTTTACCGTAGTTAAATGGTCCCATGATAACGGCATAGTATTAAATACGGATAAATCACAATACATCATTATTCATTCACCTTACTTACCAATAAAGGATAATCCTCTACCACTATACACTCATACATTTGGTTGCATTCATGGTGGCCTTGTCAATTGTGGCTGCAAACCTATCCAGAGAGTAAGTTGTGTAACTTACTTAGGAGTTAAAGTCGACGAGCATTTCTCATGGAAAGAACATATAGATTTCTTGTGCAATAAACTTAAAACTGTACTAAGTAAATTTTATCACCTAAGTTATCGAGTTCCTACTAGTACCCTAAAAATATTATATTCATGTATGGTAGAATCAATAATTGATTACGCTCTTGATTGCTATGGACTTACATTCAAATCTCACATAGAAAAATTAGAAAATATACAAATTAGGTTCTTAAAACTATTAGTGGATAAAAAAACTAAAAATAAACATAAAACAGACTATTATAAACTATACAAAATTTGCAAAGTATTACCGGTCAGCATAAAACATAAGTACTTACTCGCAACTAATAGCCATGGTAATCGAGAGCGTAATTCATTGTTGACTAATGTTACTAATAGTTATAACACCCGAACGATGTCGTCTGGTAAATATGTAGTACCCAGAGTTAATAATGTTTATGGGGACCGAACGCTAGAAAAGCGTGTCCCATACGTACTCAATAGCTTAGCAGACGACATCAGAAACGAAAATAGGAAAAATAGATTTAAGATAAAACTAAAAAAACACCTACTCAGTACACTGCCTTAACTTTTTATTGTATTACTATCCTACTAACTTCTACTACTACCTAACCACCGACTACTTTTCTTACTTATGCTATATCTATACTCCGATTATATCTATCTAATCTTTGATTTTCATACTTACGTACTTAATATTAACCTCCTAATACTACTTATATAACTTAACATATATAATACTAATATTACATATATAATACTAATACATATATAATATATTACTAATATATACTAATATATTAATTTTATTATTATTGTAAACTTAAGTTAATAGAACCTATAATAGTAAGTCAATAGTTTAGAAATCTGATCCAACAGATAAACTGTGTATACAGTTTTGTTGGACATTTTATATTTTCTATAATGTAAAATGTACCTTTTAAGCAATAAATAAATAAAAAATAAATAAATAAATAAATAAGAAGCGACTGCCTATCTGACCTCCTCAACCCAGTTACCCGGGCAACCCGATACCCCTTGGTTAGACTGGTGTCAGACTTACTGGCTTCTGACTACCCGTAACGACTGCCAAGGATGTTCAATGACAGCCGGACCTACAGTTTAACGTGCCATCCGAAACACAGTCAATGGTGTCTAAGATATACTTAGAAAGTACATACAAACTAAGAAAAGTTGCATTGGTACTTGCCTGACCTGGGATCGAACCCGCGCCCTCATACTTGAGAGATTGGTCCTTTACCCACTAGGCCACCACGACTCATTCGTATTCGTATTCGTAATGAGACTTAGGGCTGATTTTTCAATCATCAGTTAACCTCTATCTGAGGAATAAATATGGCGGTTTGACATATTTTCCATACAAAAGCTGTCAAAACGTTAAAAATATTCCTCAGATAGAAGTTATCTGGCGATTGAAAAATCAGCCCTTAATAATATTAAGTATTTTAACTATTTTTAATCAAAAGTGGATATTATAATATTGTGTAGAACGTACTTACCAATAATTTGTTTCTTTTTTACTTGTACCAAATAGGTAAATGAATTAAAAAAAAAAACTAATTTTGTGACTTTCTTTGCCAAAACTATGAATTAGTTTAGATTATTGAGTGAAATGAATTCACCAGAAGAGAGTTTTTTTTGTGTTTCTAAAAAAATTGCACCTACCACTGCCATTTCTCACCCAAAGGTAGACTGAGAGAAAGCGCCTATGGCGCCATTGTGCGTAAAGTATCAAATAAACAAATAAGAGTCGAATTTACAAAAAACTTATTATATTTGTTGCTTACACCAAATAAGGCGTTATACACCAATGTTAAGCATTATCAAAAGCATAGCCTTATGTCGAAAATATGACTTGCTCTAATACAAGTCTGATAGGATATGAATTGCCAAATATTTCTTGCAGACAAAAAATTTAGTATGCATATGTATGATTTGAATCTAAATTCAGGGCTGTCCCAGTCTGCACGGTAATTTTAAGGGTGGCAAGTTGACTGAAGGAAATCAAAGACGGCATAACTTTCATTTGCTAGTTTTAATATAAATAAATAAAGACTATTTACAACGATTCATGTTCATATCGAACTCTCAGGTATCGTAGGACTAGTGATGAACTCAGTGATGGTGAGCGAGGAGGACTGGGGCATGCACGGCGTGCGCGATGGGGGCGGGCGCGTGGTGCGCAGGCGCGGAGTTGGACACCACCGCGTTGAAGCCGTTGTGGTCGTCAGCGGTGTACTGCACGCGGCGCACGGAGCCGTCAGCCTCCACCAGCGAGTACTCGCCGTGCACGGCGTCGCCGTCGCGGGACTCCTGCTGGGACTTGTTGTCACCGGTGTGTCCGTCAGCCACGGAGTACGAGAAGTCGTATTTGGGGCGAGCCTGAACAATACATCACAGGTTAGATATGCAAAACTGTATAGACACGATAGCTGACCATCTGATGTACTGATACTTACGTATTCTTCGGCGTGAGCGGAGACGAGCACCTTCTGGGCGGGCGCGATCACCTTGGCGACGGGGGCGGCGTAGTGGACGGGGGTGGCGTAGTGAGCGGGAGCGGCGTAGGCGACGGGGGCGGCGACGTGAGCGACGTGAGCGACGGGGGCAGCCAGGTGAGCCAGGTGCGCGGAGGGCTGAGCCTCATCGTGGCGCACGATGCTCTGGGAGGAGACAGCGCCGGCGGGGGAGTAGTGGGCTGCGGGCAGCAGACCAGCCGCTGACACCGCGAACACCGCGCTCAAGGCAACAATCTACAACACAAGTTGAATATATAACTAACATAGCCACTTCACTTTTGATTTGCACATTTCAGCAACAGGTTTTTTGTTAATAGTTTGACGTTTTTTAGAACACTTACTTTAGAGAACATATTGATGTGATTATCTGAGGTGCACAACTGATGCATTATATGAGTTAAAATCGGCTTATATACTAGTGGCAGATTGGGCGTAACAAGGTCGACAGGCCAAAGTTGTTTTAAAGTTTAAAGCTCCTCGACGTTCATGAGTCGTGATGACTAATCGATTCAATGATTGTTTCTAATTCATACAACATGATTGTTTGTTCTCTCAAGTAGCTTAAAATTTCTTCAAGTATGTATGTTAATCCATAAACATAAGCTGTGAAGCATAAAAGACAATATTTGAGCGATTTTATGAAAAAATATTCATTCAGTTCGTTTATTATGCAACAAAATCACATGCAAGATATTATTTTCTATCTCAGTCCAGGAGTTAATAAGGTTGAAAAATAAACGTTATTCGTTCATTGAGAATAAATAGTAATTTATTTAAGTTATGAGCATGTTATCAACAAGTCCTTAACAATGGCAATATAGGAATGTAAATAAATAATTCTTTAGAGTCTTCTATGGGAAATTAATGGTGATGTTTGTGCTCTTCCACGTGTTTGGTCGTTTGCTTCACGGCCGCAGAGAATCTGGAAGAATAGTTTATGATAATAAAATAAATGTTATTTTAAAACTTTTCAACAACAGATACATAACTGTGCTATAATCAGCTTGAACTAAGTTATATCTTATTTACGACTTGAACTTGGTATTTACAAGGTAGATCTTGCGTCAAAGGAACCTTAGCTGAAAGCAAGTAATGTATTTAAATAAAAGCTCTGCGAACTATGTCCTACTTTGCTTTCCTATACTTTAAAGCAAATTATTCCACTTCGCCGTACGCGACTTAACTCAAAAACGAATGACTTGTTATTTTCAGGAACGTTTATTTTATTGATTTATGACCATCCTCAGTCAAGACTTATCCTAATTTCAAAAACTTTCGGATGTTTTACTTAATTGTTTGAAAACCAATGCATTTTCTGAATTGTTCCTTACCCAACGTGTTTATCAGCAGCGTATTCAACAGTGCGGACGGAGCCATCAGCCTCATGCAGACTGTACACGCCCTTCACCTTGTGACCATCGCGGGCTTCATGCTGGTACTTGTGGTCACCGGTGTGGGGGTCCTTCACTTGGTACTGGAACTCGTATTTGGCGGGGCCCTGTAGATACAAATAGTTAAACTTTACCAAAACTATTAAATTGAACGAGGTTTTAGAGAATTTAACGATTCAACTAGTGTTAAACTTACGACGTAAAAGTGAACCAAAGAAAACGGAGATCCCATTACAAACATGAAAGACAGAGACAGAAATTTAAATTAATTTTGTCAAAAACCTTCCTTCATCCTTGTTAACCAAAACTTTGTCTGTTATATTCATATGGAAATAGGTTCGTCAATATGTGCTGATAAATAAATAGGTAAGTGATACATAGATAAGTAGTAGATTTATGACTATGAGGTTATACTTACAGACTGACTATCGAAATCCTTGGGGGGATGAGCGGGCACGTCGTGGCGGGCAATGTGTTGCGAAGAGATGGCGTGCTTATGATCGTCGTGGTGAGATTCCTCTTTGTGGGCGCTCTGCACATATTGCACAATGGGCACAACTTTCACAGGCGCTATAACTTTAGTAACAACGGGCACTTCTTCGTGTTTCTCAACCACTGGGATAATTCTGACATGGTGTTCGTGGGTCTGTTCTACCTTCTTAGGCTCGTACTTATATTCCTTTTTGGGTTCAACTTTGTGTTCAACCTTATGTTCCACTTTATGTTCTACTTTGTGCTCAGCTTTGTGTTCAACTTTGTGTTCGATTTCTTTATGGTCGTGATGCTCATCTTTTCCGTGGTGTGCTTCGTATCCGTGGTGAACTTGATGTTCATGGTGTACTTGATGTTCATGGTGTACTTGGTGCTCGTGGTGTACCTGATGCCCGTGATGTTCTTCTTGTCCTTTGTGTTCTTCATGGCCATGGTAATCACTTAATCCATGATGTTCTTCATGTTCCTTATGTTCCTCATGTCCATGGTAGTCTCCTAGCCCGTGGTGCTCATCATGTCCTTTGTGATCGTGGTGGTCGTCGTGATGGTTGTCGAAGCGAACGATGCTTTGAGAAGAGTAAGCATGTTCTACGGCCTGGCAGGCGCCTATGAAGGCGATCAGAGCAACGAACTGTAAATAAAATAATAGAAAACTTTAGACTGTTGATAGTTGCTGATATAAAACTTGGTAACTAATATCTTTGCTTGTTTCATTTCAATTGTATGTTGTATTTTGAAGAAATATTATATTATAGCAATTTAATATGATTATTATCTCACTTTAAGAAACATTTTTGCAATTAATGTTCGAAATGTCTCTGAAATCCCTTGGTTGACTGATGTTAAAGTAAAATTGATTGTCCAATTTATACTGTTTAATGTGCAACCTGATCGTATCAAAGGCTTTGCGAAGCCGGTTTTCTTTATAATTTGCTCCAAAAAATGGCATTTTGGTGAATGAAGGACAGTAACTTTCGTGTTGTAGATAATTTTGGAAATTCGAGACTTACGTGTCACGTAGGTCGTCGGAATCGGCATCGAGTTATTCAATAAATTACGTTGAATCGTGGTTGACCGCATAAGTAACCGGTTCCAATTTTCGGTCAGTGTGTACAATGTCAGCGTCGACTATACGTCAGGCGCTTTGAGTCACGATCATGAATATTAATGAACTATACTTGTTCAACATTAAATGAAATGCAAACAAATTGAACTGGAAATGTTAATTGTTAGATAATACGTCAAGTAATTTTAAATCCAATAAAACAATTACCTCCGAAGTAGATAAATTTAAATATTTCTGGCCTATGTTGACAAGCACGTTGCATTGAATATGAAATAGATCTGAACGTCAATTCAGAGATTATAAAATAAATCTGAAATACAATATGACCACTTACAAGTTCGAATGAAATTATATCTTCCATTACTTCTGTTTTGTTTTTATAGATACGTGGCCTTTTTTAGGTATTTTAAAAGTGTAAAAAAATATATAATAGTATTTAAATTATTGTTTTCATTTTGCACGATAGGAGACATTTTGCCTAAATTAGTACAGTTTTTTTCGCCCTCAAAATATTTCCTCAGTAAAATAATGGTATACAGTTAATATAACGGGCAAACTATAGCACTGTCACTTTGCTTCCTACTTAGAGTTAGGCGCAAAGTTGGTAAGACAAGAGACAGGAGCATTGTTTTGTGTTATCATTGTTTCTACAAGACTTTAGTACAATCATAGGCTATTATGATATACAGGATTGTTAGAAGCACCTATAACTTTTGATGTATCAACCCATTCTTTAAAATTACATTTTGCAACAACTTTCACCACATATAATTGCTGCTGTATAAGTTTGATATTTACCTGTCATAATGCACCTTACGTGCATTTTTTCTTGGAAGCAAGTTCATAACCTTGCGAAAACTGTATCAAGCTCTTTTTTGTATAAAAGGTATATTCATTTGGGAATTAAACATACTTTTCGTACGCATTCCACATTAAGCACACGTCTACTTTAAACTTAAAAAAATGATATTTAAGGTAAATGTTTGCTTTACATTGATTTTGATTCTAATACTTTCTATCTTAAGTATTCATTCTATCATTAATTTCTTTAACAAATTTTTAGGTGTTCTGCATTGCTGTTGCCCTCGCTGTGGTCAGCGCGCGGCCGCAACACGGCCACGACTACCAGCACGGTCACGGTCACGCTGTGTCATCGCAGAGCATCGTACTGCACCAAACTCACGAGAGCAAGCACGAGCCCGTACACCACGAGGAACATCATGAGGAGCAGCACGAGCAGCACCAGGAGGAACATCACAACAGACATCACGAGGAACACCACGGCCACGCCTCCTCCTCGCAGAGCATCAAGCAACACCACGGCAAAGCCACAGAGAAACACGTCGAATACTATGTATGAGAACTGTTAATTTACATTACATCCACTCATCATATTTTCAGAAACTAACAGATACCTTTTTTACAGTCTCACCCTAAGTACGAGTTCGCGTACAAAGTGGAGGACCCTCACACCGGCGACAAGAAGTCGCAGCACGAGGCGCGCGACGGCGACGTCGTGAAGGGCGTGTACAGTCTGCACGAGCCTGACGGTACCATCAGGATTGTCGAGTACTATGCTGACAAGAAGACCGGGTGAGTGCTAATGTCCATTAAACTTCCCCTTTCGTACTATTTTCCCTTCAAATATTACGCATTTGTATTTCATTTGACTAAACTTTTTTAGTAACATGACAGCGCCCAAAGTATTCAATTTATTCGAATATCGTGTTCATACGATCTATTCTATGGTATATCTACGAATATTTATATTTTTACAGATTTCAAGCCAATGTGAAACGTGAAGGTCACGCCAAGCACGTTGTTCCTGAACATCATCACCACCATTGATCAATTTTATCCTCTATTACCTCTATTTGAATATTGTTTAATCAACTGTTATTTAATTGTAATGTATGAGTCATGTGATATTTACTTACTGATTAAGCCGTTGTACTAATATTGTTACAATTATTATTTTTAATATGCAATTAAATTATTTTCATTGAATTTCTTTTTTACTCTTAAATTCCTTTTTTATATCTAAAAAGACGCTGGAATAATTTTGAAGAAAAAAAAATGTTATAGGTATAAGAACTTCCCTTTGATTCCATTACTATAAAGTGAAGCAATTTCTTGTAATATCCTTATAGAGAAGCTGTTTTTACAAGCTTTTATTTTCTTCATATTCCCGTGAATAAGTTACATCTTGTGATGAACTGCGATGATTTTACGAAGGAAGTTTGTCAAAAAACCTTTTGACTGGAAGAGGATTTGGTTGGAATAATGGATAATGTGTTCTGTTAACTTTTTATTTTTCAAACATTATAAAAGGTACTTTGAAGTTATTTCACCAGTTATCAAAGTATCAGTTTCAGTCTACGGAATTAGAGAAAGATCCTTCAGTAATGATGATGAGGCACGATGTGGTGTGTGCTGTATTTCACGTCCGCGTGAAATCTGGAAATAATACCATTTCATCAATATGTAATTCTACGAGTTTGTGAAATTGCGCCTCCTTAGTTAAAGTGAATAGAAATCTTACCCTGTGTGGTGGTCGCCGTGGTAGTGGACGTCCCTGACGGAGCCGTCGGGCTGATGCAGCGAGTAGTGTCCCTTGACGACGTCACCGTCGCGGTGCTCGTGCTGCGACTTGTGGTCGCCCGTGTGAGAGTCCTCCACCTTGTACTCGAACTCGTACTTGGGGTGAGTCTGCACAAACAGACCAATCAGTATTGCGAACTAGTTGCGTGTGTGAGTGAGCTGCTAGTGTTACTCACGTAGTAGTCGTGGTGATCATGTCCGTGGTGCACTGGCTCGTGGTGACCGTCGTACTTGTGGACGTATTGAGATGAGTATCCGTGAGCGGATACCACCGCGACGGCGATAGACAGCACACAAAGTACCTGAAGACGATTCAGAAAATATTACAGACAGGATAAACTTAATGCTATGATTCAGGCGGGTTCTATTCTTCAAAACTTTTAGCAATTTTTCTTTTACGAGTACACACCTTGAAAAACATTGTTTTGGTTATTTTGGTTGACAATGTTTTGAAGCTAAGTCTTAGCTTGAACTGATGCAGAACTTCTAAGCATCACGTCTTTTATATGAATTTAAATTACGCCGTCAAGGTAGCATTGTTTTCTCTCGATTTTACGATATGGGTGTTACGCTTTGATAATTATTTCGTAAAGCTATTAGAGTGTAAAAATAGTTTTAACTACTTGCATAAACGGCTTTTGGAATGTTATGAATATTTTTCGTGATAATTTCGTTTTAACAGGTAAGTGGTTATGACATGATTGTCGTCATTGCTTACTAATGATTATCATTAAATTATGCCAGTAAGGCGAAGTAAAATAGTGATGGAAAACCTAGGAAGAATCTTTAATGATTTGCTACTTTGCACATAGAACCATCACCAAAAGTGTATATATTTATTATTCTCTATCACAGTAATTTGATATTTGAGACCAACTTTCATAAAAGCTCAGTAGAACTTTATTATTATTTGAGATAGGTACAAGAATTGATAAAGACCGGCAGAATGCATATTGATATATATATCAAAGTTAGTAAACAACGATTAAAATTCACTGTGCATCTGTATGCTCTTGAGTTTGATGGAAATGTACCTTCAAAATCTAAAACACGTACCTACGCGTACGCGTATAACTCCTCAAATGAGTCGGAAGTTTTAACGAAATCTGTAGTTAGAATTACAATCAATAGCATAACAGGAAGCAATTGAAAGTATAAAAATTCAAGACTACATTCAGATATGGACCCATCATTACAGAAAACCTAATTTCAGATTCAGAGCAATATTACTGTGGCTTATTCGGTTGGAAGGTTTAGGTTTTGGTAAAGACAACGAGATTATTACTTGCAACTATTATTGTTTTAACTATCCTCGTGTACGGGTTTATTATCGTTATTACCAGAAATTACTACTTTTATACATTTCCTAACACTTAAAACAATTATTTTTATATTTCTCATGTGCCTTCTAGACTAAATACATGTATATTTCAGGTGAAAATATGTTATAACCTATCTATCGTTTGTGAATCTTCTAAAAGATTCATGTAGTATGTGAGTTCACATGAGACGTGTGATTGATTGTGCAAACCTACAAATTATCTAAATAATTGTTTCTTCATACTACCTTTTTTTCATTCATTGACATTATGAAACAAGTATCCTGTTCGATCGAAAGAAGAAAGGAGTAAGGTGAACAAAAATATCTTTTAGTTAGAAATATATTTATTTCAGAGTCATAACAATCGTATTCACTATTTAACAATCAATGGGCCATTTATAACAATTAATATCACAGAATCAGTGGTGGTGGTGGTGTTCAGGAACAATGTGTACGGCATGACCCTCGTACTTCACGTTGGCGTTGAATCTGTAAAGGCAGAAGAGATATTGAACAAAGCAATCCTTAAAAAAAATTATGGTTTTAGATATATCTACGATATATATTGTCACTCACCCAGTCTTCTTGTCAGCGTGGTACTCGACGATCCTGACGGTGCCGTCGGGTTGATGCAGACTGTACACGCCCTTCACGACGTGACCGTCACGAGACTCGTGCTGAGACTTCTTGTCGCCGGTGTGAGGGTCCACCACTTTGTACGCGAACTCGTACTTAGGGTGAGACTGTGGGAAAAGTATCAGTTGTAGTTATGTTACTAGAAAAATGAGATTCATAGTACAGAACGGTAAAATTAATGATAAGTAGATATAGGTAGGTGATGCAAATGAACAGTTCTCATACATAGTACTCGACGTGTTTCTCTGTGGCTTTGCCGTGGTGCTGCTTGATGCTCTGTGAGGAGGAGGCGTGGCCGTGGTGTTCCTCGTGGTGTCCGTGGTGATGCTCCTCCTGGTGCTGCTCGTGCTGCTCCTCATGATGTTCCTCGTGGTGTACGGGCTCGTGCTTGCTCTCGTGAGTTTGGTGCAGTACGATGCTCTGCGATGACACAGCGTGACCGTGACCGTGCTGGTAGTCGTGACCGTGTTGTGGCCGCGCGCTCACTGCGGCTACGAGAGCGATGACTAGACAAACCTGTAGGAAATGTTAAATTAAATACTGTAGTTTCTTCAAAATGTTATATTTAACCTTTTAATTATTTTAATTTTTATTCAAAGTAAAAGAAAATATATCTGATATACCTTGTACAACATATTTAGGCTTTAGTACAAATGTACTGCTTTCAATGGCTTAACAGTAAATGTTGATTGTAGGGACCAAATAAAACGCTTTTATATGAAACGTATTGAGACACTGTAATCAGATTTTTTTTTAAAACTTGATTTACAGAGATAAATAAACCTGTTTTGTGAATTAACGTGCTTTAATTGATATAATGTAACCTTCAAAACCCTTGTTTCACAGGACACCTTTCACCGAAATATCCAAGAAAGTAATAAAAGACTAAGAAAACACACTCAGGCTCGATATAAATATATTTCAACGGAAAGTCGTTATTTGACAGTAGATAATACGTTTTATTTTGTATGGGTGACAATAAGTTGGATCTCCGGTAGAAGTCCTGTTAAGTCGTGTTTCTTCGTAAAATAATGTCGGGACACCTTTTTCACACACGGTTAGTTAGCCCCATGGTAAGTTATTAATTAACTTGTGTTATGGGTGCTATCACAACTGATAAACTACATATAGCTACACATTATACATATTTATAAATACATATTGTATAGTATGGCCATAACCGCTGTGCACTCCCTGAGGTATGCAAGGCGAGGTGGGAGGCGAGGAAAAAAGAGCATAAGTTCACATGAGATCAATACACGTCAGACAAATCTAACGATATCAGTTTTCATTTCTAAGGCAGGACTTGTGGCGGAACGGTGGTCGGAATCTATATTATGCTCGATATTGTATCAAAATACCTAGACAGTTGATGAGTGAGAACTGAAGTTAAAATTCAAATCAGGATTTTTTTACTGAAAATTTACTATAATTACAAACAAGATATATGTAGATAGTATAAGAAGTTAAGTTATATATAGATATATATAGATTCTGTTTCAACTTCATCTTCCATTTCGTCATCATTTTCATCGTCCGTGTCGCCATTGGAACTTGAATCAGAGTCTTGCAAATTTGTTATGAATGAATCGATAATATTATCGAACCTAAAATCGCGATTCCAGTAATCATTTTCATTTTTCTGGACATGATATTTCATGATCGGAAAGCTTTCTCTGTCTACTTTTCTTTTCTTGAAATATTCAGCCACATTAAAAATCACGGGTTTTACATCTCGAGATAACGCACGACCCATCTTTGAATTTTTATCTCATGTGCATCTGACATTGACGGTCCGATACAAATGACACTACCTGCCGCCACGAGCGTTGACGGCGGACTGACAGACCGCGTCACCCTCCGCCTCTCCGCGCGTACCTCAGGGAGTGCGCAGCGGTTATGGCCATACTATAACACCCAGACCACGGTCAACAAGCATGCTCATCACACAAATGTCGACCGAACCGGGAATCGAACCCGGGACCTCAGATTCGGCAGTCCGGCTTGGTGACCATTGCGCCACAGAGGTCGTCAAAAATATATAATATATTACTTACAATGCTTAAGAGAATATTTAAGTTACTTTTTACAATGGTAATTTCTCACAGCGTTCTCTCTTCTCTCAGGAAATCAAAGCTCCTTTGCTACTGATCTGTCTAGCCTTTTGCGCAACTTTAACACAATTACAGTCAAAATCTATTATAGCGACATCGAAGGGACTACTCATATTTAGTCGTAAAAACCGATAGTTGTAACAACCAGTGACAGTGACAGGAATAGTATATATAGCATTCAGCCACCTTTGATTTTGGTTTACTTTGGTTTGATTCAACCGGTATTTTCGTAACGATATCATCACAAACAGTTTTGACCCCCTATATACAAGGGGTTTTAGATCTATTTCTTAGTTATTTATCTTCGGAAACATTTATTTAATGGAATTACTCATTATCTTATAAATTATGTCGATACCTGGATTTCTTATGAACCGTGGTATGTAGTTGCTTCTTATTTTAAATGAAACAAGTGAGTATGGAAGATATCCTTTTTAATTATGTATTTAACAATATCAGTTCTTTCCGCTAGAATACAACATTTGATTACACGATGCTTCAGTAATAATGGTGATGATGAGGGATCTCGTGGTGAGTGCTGAACTTTACGTCGGCATGGAAGCTGAAAGAAAAAAAAGCAATTTAGTCCAACAAGTAGATCCCAGAAGGAGTCTGTTCTTCTCGCCGAAATTGTTATCTTATCCAAAATCTGTTTTTTCAGATAAGCCATAAGAAGTAGACTCACCCGGTGTGATGGTCGCCGTGGTAGTGGACGTCCCTGACGGAGCCGTCGGGCTGATGCAGCGAGTAGTGTCCCTTGACGACGTCACCGTCGCGGTGCTCGTGCTGCGACTTGTGGTCGCCCGTGTGAGAGTCCTCCACCTTGTACTCGAACTCGTACTTGGGGTGAGTCTGCACAAACAGACCAATCAGTATTGCGAACTAGTTGCGTGTGTGAGTGAGCTGCTAGTGTTACTCACGTAGTAGTCGTGGTGATCATGTCCGTGGTGCACTGGCTCGTGGTGACCGTCGTACTTGTGGACGTATTGAGAAGAGTAGCCGTGAGCGGAGACCACCACGACGGCGATAGACAGCACACAAAGTACCTGAAAGTCAAAGATTAAGATTTAGAGCAAAGCCTAATGAGGAGATAATAATGTTTCGATTAAAGAAATGAGAATAGTGGAATCCTCTTTTACCTTGAAAAACATGTTGTTCATTTTGCTATTGATATTGCTAAGTATTGCTGCAAACTAAGTTCAGTAGCCAACTGATAAAAAACTGTAAGTTCCATGTTCTTTTATATGAAATTAAATAGTATTGTCAAGGTATCTATTGTTTTCTATGTTTTTAACACGAACTATTACGTCCACATTAATTGCGTACAACTTACGAAACAATTGTTAAGCGTATATGATTTAACTGCTAACATAATTGGGAGAAATCAATCGATACCTTGACGATATTATTTAAATTAGTATATAAGAACATGAAGTTAAAACTTTTTCATCAGTTCGCAATTGGATTTAGATCTGAACAGCATCGGAAATTAAATTAGAACAACATGTTTTTAAAGGTAGGTAAAAGAAGATACCTATCAATGTTAACATAACGTAAATCCTTTTTTTCTCAATAATATACCTACTTATCTTATAATAAATAATAACATTATCATCCGCAGGTAATCTGTGTGCTGTCTATTGCCATTGCGGTGGTCTCCGCGCACGGCTATTCCTCCCAGTACGTGCACAAGTACGACGGTCACCACGAGCCAGTGCACCACGGACATGATCACCACGACTACTACGTGAGTAACACTAGCAGCTCACTCACACACGCAACTAGTTCGCAATACTGATTGGTCTGTTTGTGCAGACTCACCCCAAGTACGAGTTCGAGTACAAGGTGGAGGACTCTCACACGGGCGACCACAAGTCGCAGCACGAGCACCGCGACGGTGACGTCGTCAAGGGACACTACTCGCTGCATCAGCCCGACGGCTCCATCAGGGACGTCCACTACCACGGCGACCACCACACAGGGTGAGTTTACTTTCTTAAAAGACATTTTTGATAAGATAACAGTTCGGCGAGGGAAACTCCTTCTGGGATTTGCTTATCTGACTTAATTGCTTTGTTTTTCTTTTAGCTTCCATGCCGACGTAAAGTTCAGCACTCACCACGAGGTCCCTCACCATCATCATCATTACTGAAGCGTCGTGTATTCAGGCATAACGTTGTTTCCTAACTGAGAGAACTGATGTTGTTACCATTTTTTACTAGATTTAAACTAAATAATAAAAAGTGTCTTCCATATCCCTTCTTTTCTTTAAATTCCTTACAAATATAAAGTAACTTTGAAACCATGGTTTATTATAAATCCCAGGCATTATAATTCATAGATCATGTTCGTGGGAAACAATAAACCATTACATAGCTAACAAAAATGTTGCCAAAATAAGTATGAATGTACGTACATATGAATACTTTGGAAAGATACAGATGCATATTATGTAATCTTAATGTTTCAAGCCACGTACGAAGTAATTCAATGAATTACGACTTATATAATTTTATAAATGATCACTATAAAATTCGTCATGCTCTTCATACAACCATTTCGAAACCATTGGCCAAAATTAATATACATAGTTCGTAATGAATGGATCAGGTAAACTGTGTGTAGATGACATTTTATTTGGAAAGAGCCTCACACAAACTGAGTTCCCTACATTCTGTTACAGCCGTACATGGTGATTGATGTAATACTGTAAGTAGGTACATAAAGGGGTCTACACACCAAAGCCGCTGATGCCGGCAGCACAGCCCGGCGGCCCAACCCGGCCTTATTTTGTACAATCATGCCGCCGGCTTGCGCCCGCGCGGGCAAGCCGGCGGGGCAGCATGCCGATGCCGCCGGCATCCCTCTCCACTCACTCAGTCAGTTGCCCGCCGGCTTTCATAGAGTATTTGACAATTATTAGAACACCACATGCCGCGGCTGTCGTGACGCCGGCATTGCCGCCGGCAAAGTCGTTCGGCTTGGACATTCTGAAGCCGCCGGGTTAACCCACCGGCATTAAGCCGCCGTGCTGTGCCGCCGGGTCAGCGGCTTTGGTGTGTAGATCCCTTAATACACAAAAATAAATTACTTCTATTTGAAAGCTTGTTTCTTGTAGAGATTAACTGACATTTCTTTTGTATATTATTTGGAGAAAGGGCCATTGTCCTGAATATAAAATTTTACTCAAGGTTGCAATTATATTTTATTCAACATTCAGCTAAAACTTGACGGCAAAAACCAGTTATCAACACTTGTTATAATTCGTGTATTTATCAGAAACTGGATTACAATGATTTCGTATACTTACATTAATTGTATATAAAGACATTTCTTTCTCATATTCCACATCATTTACAATTGGATTATCGTAGGAGCAACACAAAAAACTAACATGTCCCTTAAGGTAACAAAGGAAGTCATTTAATATAAAACAGACATGCATAAATATTGCTGTTTAAAAAACCTTTATTTTAACAAGATCGTTGTAGTGCCAGTCATTCTCAGCTCGACCATATTTTTCATTCAGGTTATCCTAGTCGCTACTGTCCTCGCTGTGGTCAGCGCGCGGCCACAACACGGTCACGACTACCAGCACGGTCACGGTCACGCTGTGTCATCGCAGAGCATCGTACTGCACCAAACTCACGAGAGCAAGCACGAGCCCGTACACCACGAGGAACATCATGAGGAGCAGCACGAGCAGCACCAGGAGGAGCATCACCACGGACACCACGAGGAACACCACGGCCACGCCTCCTCCTCACAGAGCATCAAGCAGCACCACGGCAAAGCCACAGAGAAACACGTCGAGTACTATGTACGCTGAGTTTCTGATCTTAAATCCTATATTTTTCAAGTTTAGGTCAAATAACTAACCACCACATTTCCTACAGTCTCACCCTAAGTACGAGTTCGCGTACAAAGTGGTGGACCCTCACACCGGCGACAAGAAATCTCAGCACGAGTCTCGTGACGGTCACGTCGTGAAGGGCGTGTACAGTCTGCATCAACCCGACGGCACCGTCAGGATCGTCGAGTACCACGCTGACAAGAAGACTGGGTAAGTGACAATATCATATGTAGATGAATCCAGTGCTACCTTTTGATTATTTAAACGAATTGCTCAATATTTTCTTCTGTGTCTACAGATTCAATGCCAACGTTAAGATCGAGGGTCACGCCGTGCACATTGTTCCCGAACACCACCACCACCACTGATTCTAATCCACCATTGATTCTGTGATATTAAATATTATTAATGACTTGTTATACTTGTAAATATACTGTTACTATTCTGAAATAAAATGTTTGAAAAGTAATGTAATATTACCATTATTCCCATTTATACCTACTGCTTAATTTAAAATGTCGGATTCGCAAAAATGGCTATAGTCCCAAAACATTTTAGAAAAATATTAACAGAGACAGGCTTTGTTTGACCTCTTTTTCAAAAGAAGATGAAGCTTGAAAGGTATTGATATTTTTTTTTAAACTGTGTTTATGGAGTTTCTTGCCGGTTCTTCTTCATAAGAACTACTCTTTGGAACCATTTAACTAGCTTCATTTGGCTAGCATTTGGAAGAAAGAAGCTGTTATAGGCCCATTTAAAAAGAAAGATAAATTAATTGGGGAACTGCAACTTTCATTCTCCTCGTATATATACTTTGTGAGCGAAAATATATTTTGGTATGAGGTGAAAAAGATGGTTGGGTTCATGTTCTCCGTAAGTGAGAGTTCTAAAGAAATAATGAAACAAACAAATATTGAAGACATTTTATAATTTTGATGGAAATAAATAATTTATTTTAAGACAACATAGTAACAATATCAGTTCTTTCAGCTGAGGCATGAAATTAGGTAACGACGCTTCAGTAATGATAATGATGAGGGATCTCGTGGTGAGTGCTGAACTTTACATCGGCGTGGAAGCTGAGAAATAAAAAAAATAATTAATTAAGATAGGACTTAATAAAATAATCACAAGATACATGATAGGTAAGTATATTTATCTTTTTGTAAACATTTGTGGAAATTATTGCTACATGATTAGAATTTTCTTTCTTCAAAAGTAAATAATGGTCAAAGAAGAAGGAAGTTAACTGACCCGGTGTGGTGGTCGCCATGGTAGTGGACGTCCCTGACGGAGCCGTCGGGCTGATGCAGCGAGTAGTGTCCCTTGACGACGTCACCGTCGCGGTGCTCGTGCTGCGACTTGTGGTCGCCCGTGTGAGAGTCCTCCACCTTGTACTCGAACTCGTACTTGGGGTGAGTCTGCATAAACAGACCAATCAGTATTGCGAACTAGTTGCGTGTGTGAGTGAGCTGCTAGTGTTACTCACGTAGTAGTCGTGGTGATCATGTCCGTGGTGCACTGGCTCGTGGTGACCGTCGTACTTGTGCACGTACTGGGAGGAGTAGCCGTGGGCGGAGACCACCGCTACGGCGATAGATAGCACACAGAGTACCTGAAAGTCAAAGATTAAGATTTAGAGCAAAGCCTAATGAGGAGATAATAATGTTTCGATTAAAGAAATGAGAAAAGCGGAATCCTCTTTTACCTTGAAAAACATGTTGTTCTGTTACGATTTTGCGATTGATATTGCTAAGTATTGCTGCAAACTAAGTTCAGTAGCCAACTGATAAAAAAATGTAAGTTCCATTTCTTTTATATGAAATTAAATAGTATTGTCAAGGTATCTATTGTTTTCTGTTTTTAACACGAACTATTACGTCCACATTAATTGCGTACAACTTACGAAACAATCGTTAAGCCTATATGATTTAACTGCCAACATAATTGGGAGAAATCAATAGATACCTTGACGATATTATTTAAATTAGTATATAAGAACATGAAGTTAAAACTTTTTCATCAGTTCATAATTGGATTTAGATCTGAACAGCATCGGATATTAAATTAGAACAACATGTTTTTCAAGGTAAAAGAAGATACCTATCAATGTTAACATATGTACATATTTTTTTTTCCCAATAATATAACTACTTATCTAATAATAATAACATTATCATCCACAGGTACTCTGTGTGCTATCTATCGCCGTCGCGGTGGTCTCCGCTCACGGCTACTCCTCCCAGTACGTGCACAAGTACGACGGTCACCACGAGCCAGTGCACCACGGACATGATCACCACGACTACTACGTGAGTAACACTAGCAGCTCACTCACACACGCAACTAGTTCGCAATACTGATTGGTCTGTTTGTGCAGACTCACCCCAAGTACGAGTTCGAGTACAAGGTGGAGGACTCTCACACGGGCGACCACAAGTCGCAGCACGAGCACCGCGACGGTGACGTCGTCAAGGGACACTACTCGCTGCATCAGCCCGACGGCTCCGTCAGGGACGTCCACTACCACGGCGACCACCACACCGGGTGAGCCTACTTCTTATGGCTTATTTGAAAAATAGATTTTGGATAAGATACCAATTTTGGCGAGAAGAACAGACTCGTTCTGGGATCTACTTGTTGGACTATATTGTTTTTTTTTTTTGCTTTCAGCTTTCATGCCGACGTAAAGTTCAGCACTCACCACGAGATCCCTCACCATCATCATCATTACTGAAGCGTCGTGTAATCACTCATAACGTTGTTTCCTAACTGAGAGAACTGTTATTGTTACCATTATCTATTAGATTTTAAACTAAATAATAAAAGTGCCTGCCATAACCTTTCTTTTCTTTAAATTCCTTTCAAATATGAAGCAGCTTTGAAACCATGTTTCATCAGAAATCCCAGGTATCATAATTCATAGATCATGTTGGTGCGGAACAATATTCCATTACATAGCTAACAAAAATGTTGCCAAAAACGTATGCATGTAAATATGTATACTTTGGGAAGATACAGATGCATATGTAATCTTAATGTTTCAACCCACGTACGAACTAATTCAATGAATTACGACTTATATAATTTTATGAATGATCACAGTAAAATTCGTCGTACTCATCAAACAACCATTTCGAAACCTTTCTTAAAACTTGATAAAGTTCCTAATGAATGGAACAGGTGTGTCGATGACATTTTATTTAGAAAGAGCCTCGCACAGACTGAGTTCCCTACGTTTAGTAGCAGCCGTACATGGTGATTGATGTAATACTTACTGTAAGTAGGTACATATACACAAAAATAAATTACTTCTATTTGAAACCTTGTTTCATGTAGAGTTTAAGGGAGATTAATTTTGTATATTATTTGGAGAAAGGGCCATTGTCCTGAACATAAAATTTTACTCAAGGTTGCAATTATGCATTCAATATTCAGCTAAAACTTGACGGCAGAAACCAGTTTTCAACATTTGTTATAATTCGTGTATTTATCAGAAACTGGATTACAATGATTTCGTATACTTACATTAATTGTATATAAAGCCATTTCTTTCTGATATTCCACATCATTTACGATTGGATTATCGTAGGACCAACACAAAAACTAACATGTCCCTTAAGGTAACAAAGAAAATCATTAAATATAATACAGACATACATAAATATTGCTGTTTAAAAACCCTTTATTTTACAAGATCGTTGTAGTGCCAATCATTCCCAGCTCGACCATATTTTTCATTCAGGTTATCCTAGTCGCTGCTCTTGTCGCGATGACCGCTGCGAGGCCGCAACACGGTCACGACTACCAGCACGGTCACGGTCACGCTGTGTCATCGCAGAGCATCGTACTGCACCAAACTCACGAGAGCAAGCACGAGCCCGTACACCACGAGGAACATCATGAGGAGCAGCACGAGCAGCACCAGGAGGAGCATCACCACGGACACCACGAGGAACACCACGGCCACGCCTCCTCCTCACAGAGCATCAAGCAGCACCACGGCAAAGCCACAGAGAAACACGTCGAGTACTATGTACGCTGAGTCTCTGATCTTAAATGTCATTTTTATTTTTTTAGTTATTACAAAACTAACCACAATATTTCCCACAGTCTCACCCTAAGTACGAGTTCGCGTACAAAGTGGTGGACCCTCACACCGGCGACAAGAAATCTCAGCACGAGTCTCGTGACGGTCACGTCGTGAAGGGCGTGTACAGTCTGCATCAACCCGACGGCACCGTCAGGATCGTCGAATACCATGCTGACAAGAAGACTGGGTGAGTGACAATATACATATGTAGATGAATCCAAAGCCTTTTCATTATGTTAACGAATTGCTCAATGTTTTCTTCCGTGTCTACAGATTCAACGCCAACGTTAAGATTGAAGGTCATGCCGTGCACATTGTTCCTGAACACCACCACCACCACTGATTCTAATCCACCATTGATTCTGTGATATTAAATATTATTAATGACTTGTTATACTTGTAAATATACTGTTACTATTCTGAAATAAATTTGTGTAAAAGTAAAGCAATATTACCATTATTTCCCTTTACACCTACTGCTACCTGCTTAATTTAATATGACTTGCAAAAATCGCAATAGTCCCAAAATATTTTAGAAAAATAATATCATAGACAGACTTTGTTCAACCTCTTTTTCAAAAGAAGATGAAGCTTGAAAGGTATTGTTATATTATTTTTAACCGCTTTTTGGAGTTTCTTGCTGGTTCTTCTTCATAAGAACCACTCCTTAAAAACCGTGTAACTAGCCTGACATTTTAAAAGAGCTGTTATAGGCCCATTTAAAAAGAAAGATAAATTAATTGGGGAACTCCAACTTTCGTGCTCCTCGTATATACTTTGTGAGCGGTAAAATACATTTTGACATCAGGTGAAAAATATGGGTTCATGTTGTCCAGAAGTGGGATTGCTAAAGAAATAATGAAACAAATAAATTTTAAAGACATTTTGTAATTGAGATGGAAATAAATAAAGTATTTTAAGACAACATAGTAACAATATCAGTTCTTTCAGCTGAGGCACATTAGGTAACGACGCTTCAGTAATGATGATGATGATGAGGGATCTCGTGGTGAGTGCTGAACTTTACGTCGGCATGGAAGCTGAGAAATAGAAAAACAATAAATTAATAAGGCTTAATAAAATTTTTATCACAAGGTACCTGGTATCTTTTTGTAGACATTTTGGTAAATAATGGCTAAATATTTAGAATTTTATTTCTTCGAAAATAAAAAGACATAATTATGTGCAAATTCTGTAGTCAAATAGTAGTCAAAGAATAGGGAAGTAGACTTACCCGGTGTGGTGGTCGCCGTGGTAGTGGACGTCCCTGACGGAGCCGTCGGGCTGATGCAGCGAGTAGTGTCCCTTGACGACGTCACCGTCGCGGTGCTCGTGCTGCGACTTGTGGTCGCCCGTGTGAGAGTCCTCCACCTTGTACTCGAACTCGTACTTGGGGTGAGTCTGCACAAACAGACCAATCAGTATTGCGAACTAGTTGCGTGTGTGAGTGAGCTGCTAGTGTTACTCACGTAGTAGTCGTGGTGATCATGTCCGTGGTGCACTGGCTCGTGGTGACCGTCGTACTTGTGCACGTACTGGGAGGAGTAGCCGTGCGCGGAGACCACCACGACGGCAACTGACAGCGCGCAAAGTACCTGTAGGATCATTTTTATAAATTAAATTAAACCATAACAAAAGTAAGAAAATTAATATCCTCTCTTACCTTGAAAAACATGTTGTTCTATTACGATTTTTGCTATTATTGAAAACTAAGTTCAGTAGTCAACTGATAGAAAACATTAAGCTCCGTGCTGTTTTATAAGAATTTAAATGACATTGTCAAGGTATCTATTGATTTCTCCCAATTATGTTGGCAGTTAAATCATATACGCAAAACGATATTGTTTCGTAAGTTGTACGCAATTAATGTGGACGTAATAAAAAATATTCGTGAGTACAAGCTAACAGTAACCTGCCAGGTATTAGACCCTAAAAGCTTTATAGCAAGAAGAAAAGTTATTTTGTATCGGTTCACTAATTTCACGTTGCTTCTTCATTGTTCAATGTCAATTTCAAGCGCAGCTTGGCAATCTGTTTATTTACCAAAAATGAAATAAGTAGAAATTGAAAGCGATTGCACTGAATTTTTTATCCCATAGATAGACCCAGAACAGTGTTAATTATACTGCTTTGTAACACATTATATTGTAATACAAACACGTTCTAGATAATTTATTTTTATCTACTTTCTAAGACAACTCCAATCTGACGACCGTATTGCATTTATGAAAACCAAAAAAACGCATTTAATCATTTGAATATTTTATTGCTGATAAAAATCCAGTAACATGTAAATCTACGAACGTTAGACAGTTTCTGCTGTCCATAATTAAAACGAACATTGCGTATTACTTACGAAACAATTGTCAAAGCATGTATGATTTTACTGTCAACGTAATTGAGAGAAATCTATAGATACCTTGACAATGTTATTTAAATTCGTATAAAAGTATCTGGAGTTAAAAGTTGTGTATCAGTTCACTACTGGACTTTGCTTAGGCCTCTAACAATTATAGAACCCAACATGTTCTTCAAGGTATATTAATATAAAATCATTTGACAACCTGTTTATTACTGTATATTGCTGAAAATTATAATTTATAGGTAACATACTTTAAAGCTAAATCCTCAGGGCCTTTGCACGTAATCTGGTGGTTCAACTGGATAGCCGTTCTTGAAACAGAAAATCGTTATTTGATGTGTTCTTTTAAAAACAATTAAATTCGTTTTAGGTACAACCCGTGCCGATAAAGAATGGGATTAGAAATGGCGGCTCATTGAGCTGGGAGCGTCAGCATAAAAATACAATAACAATAAAAACTAATATCTGAATAACGTTAAAAAATATCGTTACCGTTAAAAGTGTTTCGTTATTTCATGAATTAAAATAAAGCTTATGTTAGTTAAATTTGTGATCGTTTTGAGACTACATTACGTAGGTACACACATTGTCAACAAAACCATTACCTGAATCGCGGAGAGGGTAAGGTTGGATATAAACTATTTTCGCTTCATAACTTTAAATAATCTCAAATATCCATACTAATATTATAAATGTGTAAGTAGTTTTGAAATAAAAGGATGTAATAAATATAATTTAGTTTATTTCCAGTAAAATTTCACATCATGCTGGTGCCGGCAATTATCGTATCAATATCACAAAAGGGGGGGAACGCATAATCAAAGTCGTTATTTTTTTGTCAGTCGGTACCAAAGAGTGTGAGTATAGACGGAAATAATGTGCGAGCGAGAAGTGAATAGATGCGCCGCCATTTCTAATCCCATTCTTTATCGGCACGGGTAGTACTCTGTGTGCTATCTATCGCCGTCGCGGTGGTCTCTGCTCACGGCTACTCCTCCCAGTACGTGCACAAGTACGACGGCCACCACGAGCCAGTGCACCACGGACATGATCACCACGACTACTACGTGAGTAACACTAGCAGCTCACTCACACACGCAACTAGTTCGCAATACTGATTGGTCTGTTTGTGCAGACTCACCCCAAGTACGAGTTCGAGTACAAGGTGGAGGACTCTCACACGGGCGACCACAAGTCGCAGCACGAGCACCGCGACGGTGACGTCGTCAAGGGACACTACTCGCTGCATCAGCCCGACGGCTCCGTCAGGGACGTCCACTACCACGGCGACCATCACACCGGGTGAGATATCTTATACATTTATACTTTCTAAGCAAAAAATACGGACTTAAAATATTCTTGTTGTATTGCATATTAATGAAATCGTATTTTTTCAGCTTCCACGCCGATGTGAAATACAGCACACACCACATCGTGCCTCACCATCATTACTAAAGGACCTTGTTGTAGTCTCTAGACAGAACTGAATTATGAAAAATAAAAGAAAGTTAAACTTAACCTGTCTCCAATTATTTCCACCGAATAAATCTTCTTGTCCATACTAGATATCCCCAAGAAAGTATACTCTCAAAGAATCCAAATTGCAAGGGGTATCAAAGGGTAATTTAGCTCGTCGGAATTCTGTAGCTATGGAACATATTCCTCGAGAGCAGTAAATAATTGTATCAACATTTACTTTATGTTTTAAAGTGGAGCTCGTACACTAAACAATTTTGGCCGCTTTATTGATTTATAAACCATTATTATCTATAGTTTGATTTGAACTCACACTTAGGGGCTTATTACACTTGACTAAATTCAGTAGCCTAATTAGTTTTGTCTAATTAGGTTTCTAAATGATTTAATGAAATTCTTTCCTTCCTAAATGCGATTACATTTGTTTGAATTTAGTGACTGAATCATTTAGGTGATCTTCACACTGCCCCGCATCACGCTGCATCTTGCGTGTCGACGCACCTACGCGCGTTCTTGCGGGAGTGCAGATCTGCATCATCGTGCGGGTTTTTCACGCACTCACGCGCGTAGGTGCGTTTTGTAAATTCACGCACAGCGGCTCTCATCGAGTTCCATTTTCAAATGTACACGTCACGCCCATTCAAAATCACGCGCGTCACTGCGGGATTCAGTGTGCCATACCTTGCGTCTCGCCCCGCACCTACGCGCGGGGGTGCGTGTTTCTCCGCGTGTATGTGCGTGATCCGCATGAACGCGCGTGGATGCATTTTCAGTGTGTTGGACTATGCGTGTTTTCCATACAAACGGAGATATTTCCATACAACGGAAAAAAACGCATCCACGCACTACGCTGCATCATGCGGGGCAGTGTGATAATCGCCTTAGACGACTGGATTTAGTCAAGTGTAATAAGCCCTTCCGTAAAGGGCTTATTGCACTTGACTAAATTTAGTCATCTAAATGATTCAGTCACTAAATTCAGTCAAATGTAAGCGCATTTAGGAAGGTAGTTTTCATTAAATCATTTAGAAACCTAATTAGACAAACCTATTTAGACGACTGAATTTAGTCAAATGTAATAAGCCCTTTAGGTTTATTTCATTTCAACGTAATTCAAATTCAAAATCAATAGATCAAAAATAAAACCGTTTAAAAATGTTTTGCTTGCAATAAGAACAGGTATATCCTGGGAGCACCAACTATTTCGTTTTTTTGGAGAAAGGGCTAAGTACTGACAAAATATTTTACTCAAGGTTGCAATCATTCATTCAACATTCGACAAAAAACTTGTTGGTGAGAACAAGTTTTAAGGTTTTGTTTAAATTTATATTATTTGTAAGAAACTGGATCACTCAGATTTCGTGCGTATGTGCATTTTTTTTGTATAAAAAGTCAATTGTTTTACTTATTCTACATCATTTACGATTGGACTTTCAAAGGAGCAACATTAACAAAAGACTAAAATGTCCCTTAAGGTAACAAACGGAATCAATGTTAATACTTTTTTATAAGAAAAAAAATGACTCATGATTACTTATTTCATTATTGATAACTGCTTTTTGAATCATATTTATCATTCAGGTTATCCTAGTTGCAACCCTCCTCGCTGCGGTGAGCGCGCGGCCGCAGCACGGTCACGACTACCAGCACGGTCACGGTCACGCTGTGTCATCGCAGAGCATCGTACTGCACCAAACTCACGAGAGCAAGCACGAGCCCGTACACCACGAGGAACATCATGAGGAGCAGCACGAGCAGCACCAGGAGGAGCATCACCACGGACACCACGAGGAACACCACGGTCACGCCTCCTCCTCACAGAGCATCAAGCAGCACCATGGCAAAGCCACAGAGAAACACGTCGAGTACTATGTATGAGAACTGTTCATTTGCATTACATCTACTCATCATTAATTTCACCGTTCGGTACTATGAATTTCATTTTTGTAGCAACAAAGGTAACTAACTGATACTTTTCCCACAGTCTCACCCTAAGTACGAGTTCGCGTACAAAGTGGTGGACCCTCACACCGGCGACAAGAAATCTCAGCACGAGTCTCGTGACGGTCACGTCGTGAAGGGCGTGTACAGTCTGCATCAACCCGACGGCACCATCAGGATCGTCGAGTACCATGCTGACAAGAAGACTGGGTGAGTAGTGGAAAAAGTACAAACAAAAAGTAGGAAGTTGAAGTCTTTATTTACTGTTGTTTGTTGCATTATTATTTTCTTCTCTCCAGATTCAACGCCAACGTTAAGATCGAGGGTCACGCCGTGCACATTGTTCCTGAACACCACCACCACCACTGATTCTGTGATATTAATTGTTAAATGACTTGTTGAATTGTAAATATATTGTTATGCTACTCAAATATAAAATGCAAAAATATTTTTATCTTTATATTATTTTAAACCAGTGACCCACTCCGGCTTAGCACGGGATAGCAGTATTTATCCACTAGGTATTTAATGTATGTTATTATACATATAAACCTTCCTCTTTAATCACTGTATCTATTTAAAAAAAACCGCATGATAATCGGTTGCGTAGTTTTGAAAATGTAAGCGTACAAAGGGACATAGGGACAGAAAAAGCGACTTTGTTTTATAATATGTAGTGAAGTGGTGGAGCCAAACAATAAACGTTGTTTATCAAAATTTCGATTCAAATCTAAAAATTGATCATCCTCCCGCCTAGATCAGTGTCATAATGCTATAATGTGCTTGATAACATGGCACCACAAATAAGACACTACGTTCACGATCAATGATTCAGAGTAACTCGGTAGGTAAAAAAGATAAAACAAAAAATATTGAACATTATTAAATATTTTTATTTTGTTGACTGATAATAAATATTGCGTTTATTTATAACATAACATAGTAATAATATCAGTTCTTTCAGTTGAGGTAAGACATTACATAACGACTCTTCAGTGGTGGTGATGATGGTGAGGGATCTCGTGGTGGGTACTGTACTTCACGTCAGCATGGAAGCTGGAAAAATATATATAATTAATAATTAATTCAGCACAGTATTGGGATTCTATAAAACTCGATCAACAACTCGCATTTCACTTCGATTCGTAATGTCATTTCATACTTTAGGGGAGGTAGGGGAGGGATGGGCACTTTTTCACATTTATTGCATAAAAAATCAGATTTTACAGAGAATCAACTTTTATTGCCATTTCTTATGTTTGGCTAGATAAAATCAAAGAGCTATCCTAAAAATTACAATCAGTTTCAACATTACGAGATATTTAAACGGTTTAAATAAAACCGTCGACACGTCAAAATTTTGTTTAGTCTGACATGCTTTAGTTGGTACTTACGTAGTGTTTAAAGTTACTTTTTGCTTTTTATAGGGTTTATCGTTTATAACATTTTGTCATAATAATTGCGTACTTTTTTGGGTCGGGGGTTTTTTTTAATTTATAATTTTATTTTATTTCATGGTTTTTTAAAGGAGCTCCTTAATGTTTCCTTCTTTTTATGATGGGTTCGCTAATGCGATCTCAGCCAAAGGAAGCTGTTTAACAATCCTCATGACAAACTGGCTCTGGGAGAATTGCACAGATTGAGAAACAATAAAGATGGACCTTTGTTGATCCAGGGTTATATATCATTCTAGGGTTTCATCCGCCACATCCCATTTCCAGAATTAGGTTCTCGTCAATTAGAAACATGAAGAAAACTAGTCAAGACAAATTAAACGAGCCCAAACTCGATGGGTTTACTAAAAGGCAGTTCAGGGTTACCTATCTTCGTGTCCTAACAGCAGACCAGCTCAGTGGTTCCAGAAGACATTAGTATTTCAAATTTTAGATCCCACATATGCTTGCAAGTAAACTGAGCGTGTAACATTCCTATCACACCTAACAAACGAGCTGATGACCTTGAAGACCTGAACCGATTTCCACCAAACATAGCTAAGAACACTCCCGAATGACATTCCTTTTAAACAAAAAAAACCACATTACAATCGGATCATCCGTTTGGGAGCTACGATGCCACATACACACACACACACACAGACACGTCAAACTTATAACACCCCGTCGTTTTTGCGTCGGGGGTTAAAAAGAATGGTTTGCGACGGGAAATTCCTAAAGATTTAATATAACGAGCAATACAAGAGGTATCAAAAGGTTAAAAAATAAAATTAACAGCTGATAAATATGGAGTCCCTAGATCAAGTTGGCAACGGTACATGAAACAAGATTCTATAAAGGATTTTTAGCGCAGATTTATAACCTCACAAATTTTCACTGAAGAAGAAGAACAAAAATTTACAAATTACACATTACATGGTATGTCCAAGCCTCTCTACCATAGGGAGCATTGGACACTTTTGACTTAGTTTATAAAAAAAAATCGGTAAAAAAACTTAAGTAAAACGGTTTTATCTTATGTGCACTGAAAACTAGAAAATAAAAAATAGTTACTTACCTGTCAACCTACGTAGGTGGTCCCGGTCATATTAGACTAAAATAAAAACGTGGGGCCCATAAACTATTGCTGTAGTACCTCTTCTAGAGGTATAATAGGTGTGGATTGCATCGACTTACTATAATCGTAACTGGAGATTTTGACAATCAATCATTAATAATAGAAAATACACATACCTTTCATTAGTTTTCTCTTTATAACGATCCGAAACCGCAACAAAATATTTAAGTACTTTTACGAGTGTTTGTTCTTGACAACTCACAGAAATGACAGATAGTCTATGGATGAACACCGTTACCAGTCGGTAACGTAAACTACCCAATAAAAAAAAAACTATGATCAAATCAGAATAAAAGGACCCCCCCCCCCTTTTAATCTGATTTGATCATGTCTCCCAACTGCCCATCTCTCCCCTACCTCCCCTATAGATAGACAGATTTTGGCAGATCTGTCAAAATCTCGACTTTAATTTAGTTCAACTTGTCAACACGCTCGATAGTGTAGCGCTAGTGTAGTTTGACAATGTCAATCACGAAACTTTAAGGTAGAATTCCGTGGGTCGCGATTGTCGCAGCCGCGCGCGACAAAAGTCAACCTATGAAAATGTATGGCACCGCTGCCGAGGGCCGCGACAGTCGCGCGCGGACGACGAATTTCGTGAGCCGCTCGCAGCCGTACGCTTCTCAACATGGTCTAGCGCTTAATAACATCTATAGAATTTTAGTAAAACCAGAATTAAATTGTTGACAATGCCGCGAGCAGCTTACGAAATTCGTCGGCCGCGCGCGACTGTCACGGGCCTCGGCAACGGTGCCATACATTTTCATAGGTTGACTATTGTCGCGTCCACGGAATTCTACCTTTAGATCGAAGTCGAAGTGAGAGTGATGTCGAAGTGAGTTGTGATATTTTATAGAATCGACATGCAGTATTCTCATAATTAAGGAATAATTTTTTCACATCAATTCGTTCGATGATAGTTTGTGGTTCTTTGAATTTAAATTTACCTCTGAATAAGACTTGATATTCATAACCGACTGGTTTAATATGAAGTAGACTCACCCTGTGTGGTCGTCGCTGCTGTAGTGGACGTCCCTGACGGAGCCGTCGGGCTGATGCAGCGAGTAGTGTCCCTTGACGACGTCACCGTCGCGGTGCTCGTGCTGCGACTTGTGGTCGCCCGTGTGAGAGTCCTCCACCTTGTACTCGAACTCGTACTTGGGGTGAGTCTGCACAAACAGACCAATCAGTATTGCGAACTAGTTGCGTGTGTGAGTGAGCTGCTAGTGTTACTCACGTAGTAGTCGTGGTGATCATGTCCGTGGTGCACCGGCTCGTGGTGACCGTCGTGTTTGTTGACATATTGGGAGGAGTAACCGTGGGCGGAAACCATGGCCACGGCGACCGATAGTGCACAAAGTACCTGAGAACAAGTCAAGTCTTTGTGAAAGACGTTCAAAAGTAATAAGAATTATAATTTATAAACTTTGTCCAACAGTGGGAAATTAGAGATACAAGAGTTGTGGGCGAATAAGGCGTTTTAATTTTAGTAATGCCTTGTTCAGCGATATATTTATTAAGGGAAATGTAAACTGGTAACAACTTTAAAAATCACACATTTTCACTTTTCCCTTCTCATAACTGCACTGTTATAATTTTTCACTATTCACAAATTATCACTTTTTAAAGATACCTTGAAGAACATGTTGATCCGAGTTTGTTCCCGAGTTGTTGTTATGAGATTTGTCCAAAAGCGAACTGATACCAAAATCCTAAACCTCACGTCTTTTATATGATTTTAATATCAACCAGCCAAGGTAGTTCTGATTTCACTCGAAATCATATCAGCTGTTATTATTAATGGCCGTTGCGTTTTGATAATTACGAATCAATTTCGCAAAATTAAGTTATTTGAAATCGATTTTGCTCGTATAACAGGAAGGTCGTTAATTTAAGTGTTTATTGTCCGGAAGATTATTTAGATAACCACAACAATAAACAATACCTAATCTAATGGTTATTCCGCTGTGTAAAGTTTTTTGTAGTAGGTTTAGTACTGCCAAGTCCTAGTCCTAGTAGACTGTTAGCATGTATGGGCTTATAAATAATTGTAAGTGAAATTATAATTGTGAACACTATTGGTTTATTTACATTACCACATATTCTTTTATATTTTTGTCTTAAGTACTTATGATGAATTATTGTATCACTTTATTATGTTGATAGTTCCCCTAGCCATAGGCAGTACTACTTGGCGATGATCTTTCTTGGGTATGACAAGCTATGATTACTTAAATGCAGGCAAACCAGACCTCAGTAAAAAAAATCTTAGTTTGTGTTTAATATTTTATTCTTATAATTAGATTAACAATTTGTCAACGAGGCATTTCTAACAAGTAATATCACAGATCTAATGATGGTGGTGGTGTTCAGGAACAATGTGCTTAGCGTGACCCTCACGCCTCACGTTAGCGTTGAATCTGAGAAAGAAAGAATGAAAAGTAAATCTCTACACTTAAATTGCTGTTTTACATTCAATTCGAGTAATTGTTTGAGTATCCTCTCTTACCCGATCTTCTTATCAGCGTGGTACTCCACAATCCTGATGGTACCGTCAGGCTCGTGCAGACTGTATACGCCCTTCACGACGTCGCCGTCGCGCGCCTCGTGCTGCGACTTCTTGTCGCCGGTGTGAGGGTCCTCCACTTTGTACGCGAACTCGTACTTAGGGTGAGACTGCAGCACAAAATACAGTTAGCAACCTGACTCATTTTAACACAAAATCTGAGGTAATTGAGACATTTTCATACATAGTACTCGACGTGTTTCTCAGTGGCGTGTCCGTGGTGCTGCTTGATGCTCTGTGATGAGGAGGCGTGGCCGTGGTGATGATGCTCGTGTTGTGCCGAAACGCTAATAGCGCAGATGACGGCGGTGGCTAGGCAGATCTGTACAAATTAGAAATAGTTATTAGTAAGTAGGTATTTAGTTAGGAATCGAACATAAGTAGTGAGTAGCAAAGTAACGCTTACTTTGGTAAACATTTTGAACTTATATTTTTTGTTGTTGATAGTATTGACTACTCAAAGGATCTGATAATCTGAACAGTTGTATTCGGGCTTTTATACAATAACTAAAGGGATCGTTGACAAATTTTTGATTAAAAAGAAAACCAGATTTATCGAGCTACAATGCTTGAGCCATATTCGACCTTGGTTAATTACGGTATAGGTACTTTTCTGATTTCGTAAATGGAAACAATCGTTGGTATTTATCGAATGAAGAAAGTGAAAATAAATACATGCTTCAATGATCAAAAAAAAATGGAATAAAACAAATAGGAATTTCTTCGTTCAAAAAACTGTAAGCTCATCAACAAGCTATAACACTATGTATGACATACTTGTTTTAGTTCGGGACTGTGTCATGACGTAAACATATCAATTCCATTCATTTATTACCGTAACTTATTGTAACAACGCGTGTCACTTGACTCGGTAGCTTGTTTCAAACTTCAAGCGTAAGCGGAAAATATATTCTAAATTCACTATCAATAAAATAATGGAGCATTTGTTGCAAATAAACTAACTTAAAGGAAAACAACGTCGACTTGCACAGTAGTGAGTTAACCGCTGTCATAACACTATATTAACATAATTATATGGCTGCAAGATGTCTAACAGGACCCAAGAAAACAGTTCATTCTCCGACTTCAGTCAAATTGGAGAAAACGAAAGCCCATATATTACATACTCATGGATCACTGGGATTGCCATATCAATACTATGCCTAATACTACAATGTGTGCTCTTCAAAATGAAGCCGGAGATCAGAAAATTGGACCAGAAGATACTCACACAGCTGACTATAGCAAGATTGACGAACACGGTGTTCGAGTACGCAATAGTTCATTTCTTTATAAGTTCATTTGGTAGTAGTGTGATATTTGCGTTTTATCAACAAACTGATGCTGTATTAGTGTGCTGGATGTTCGTGTACGCGAGGAACATTTACAACAAAATCGTATGCGTGTTTGTGGTGACGGCGAATTTTGTTACCTTATCAGTGCTCATTTGGCTGTTGACGATCCCCATAGGAGTTTTGTGCCCAGTCTTCCTAGCGTTAGGACAGTACTCAGAGTTCTACAAGTCTTATGTATGGTTAAAATTAATAATTCTATCAATTAACTTGTCGTTTTTCTGTAGAATATTCTTCGTCGTTATCAATAAAAACTATAATTCAAATAGAAACTTTGTCGACATAGTGAAATCTTGTGTAATTTCGTTTATTTTGGTTTGTATCACCAGTTTGCAAGCTTTAGTGCAAGTTGTGATGACTGATATGGTGCAATTCTTTACACATGGGTATGTTTTCTTTATTCTTAATTCATTTCAAGTAGTTGCTGATACTATAATATTTCTTATTCTTTCTAAAAACTGCTGTTGACGTTATGTTATTTGTTATGTAGCTCTAGCTTAGTTTTCCTTGTAACCCGAAGTACCTAATGATTATTATTTCTAGGTCATGTATTGAAAATTTATAATTTTTAACATTTATTTATTTGTAGAAATAAGAAATAAAGGCAATTTTCTAAGAGGTATATAGTTTTTATTAAACACTTACCTAAATAAGTATAAACAACATATACAAAGACGTCATCTATGTTTATTACTTACACTATAAAACAACAATAAACAAATAAAACTATAATGAAATAAACAAACAGGAACATGTTATCCATGATGGTGATGATGAAGAAGGTGCACGTGAGGAACATGATGATGATGATGACGTTGGTGACGAGTACTACTGTGCTTCATGTCCGCGTGGAATCTATGAATACATAAACAAAGCATGAAATTATTTACATTACATACACCAGTTGTGGTGTCTAGACTAACCTATAGTCTCTTATTTTTCAAAAAAGATTATAAAGAAACCGCTCATTAATATTAGTTTCGAAATCAAAATTCGTTTATTCAAACTTGGCTGCAAAACAGAACTTTTCAAACGTCAGAAATTTACAAAAGACAGCCCCCAAAACGCCCACCATTCACCACTTCCTGTGTGTTTTTGCTGGGAAGAAAAAGTGGCGCAACAAAATTCCCTTTCAGCTTCTAGTTTTATTGGAATCAACTGAAACCAGTACCTATCTTACATAGAGCGAATTCTGTATGACCTTTGTAGTACAGTTATAACGTAACACATTTAATGAGGAAGAAGGTATTAGACAGACTTTGAAGACACCTCTAATAATGAACAGTCAAATCATGGGCAGACAAATACGCTACAATTACAATATAGTCTTTCCTTCTTCACCTTTTGGACATAGTCCTTTCCTAGTTTATCATAATACCCGTTATAATGATCATTGATTTATTCAAAACTTATCGCAAGCATCTCACCCATTATTTTTATCCGCGAGATATTGCACATGTCTGACCGTGCCATCAGGTTCATGTAAGAACAGGTGTCCCTTCACAGTGTCACCGTCTCGATGCTCGTGAAGCTCCTTATGGTCTCCAATGTAAGGATCCTTTACATCATATTCGAACTCGTGTTTGGGATGTGTCTAGAGAAAAATATCAGTCAGTGTTATGTTTACAATAAAAGCTTAAGCCTCTACGAATAATATAAGATCAAAAAGTCATTAATGTTCCATTGCCAAATGTAGGTAAAATGATACTTCCTAATTTGGTTTGCCTATATGCAGAATCTAATAATTAATCACTAGCTTTCTTAAAATAAAATCTTGAACGTTACTGTTTATGGTCTCTCAAGCGTCAAGCCTCCTTGTCGCTTTACTCTTTGAATGGTTCAAACAAAGCAAAAAAGACAATACCCATTAGCAAAAATCTGTTACCTGGATTTACATATAATCTGAGAACAAAGTAAGAATTTAAAAAGTTGAGAACTAACGTAGTAGTCGATATGCTGATGATCGTGAGGGCTGTGGTGGTGGTGGTCATCATTAATGTGGATCAGATGATGATGACCCTCGTGCTTGAGGAGGTATTGCGATGAATGACCGGGAAACGCTGACACGGCCCCTGATGTGACAGCTATCACGCAAAATATCTGTGATAACAATCAAATTATAAAAATTATACAGAAACAATAAAAAAAGTGTGCACTGCACTTCATTGTTTAAGTGTGTTCACGCATCGTAATGTTAATGACTGGGAAATCTGATTCATAATTTTAATTGCTTCCCTTGTAGTGATTTAAGATGGAATTTTTATGAGTTTTTAAATCCTCTAGTTACACATTACACTTATATACTTAATCACCATGAATCTTAAAGATCACTTAATCACTTTACAATTTTAATTTTAGATGTTAATATCAAAAATCAAATAGACATGTACCTTCAATAACATATTGTAGCACTGTATTAATCGTATTAATCTCAATAACAAACTGATCCGTGTCAGTAAGACACAAGACTTTTATATTGAAAACAATAGCAATCGTGATATAAGTTTCGTTGTAATTGACTGTTCGGCACATATTAGAACTATTTACGACATTTTCATTCGCAACTGTTGAACATACATAAGAACTATTTCCATGTTTACTAGTTACTTCATTTCTCTTATAGTTTTATATAAGAGTATGAATATTTTTTTGGTAAGTTCAATTTACCAATCTTTCACAAGAATATAAAGGAGTAAGCCAAATCACGGGCACAGAATGATGACGTCAATTATTATTCTAGTAATTTGGTAACTATTGTTTTCATAAACGAACTTTCCGATTCGTCTTTTCCTAAAAGAAAACATTTTTAGAAATAAACTAACATCAGTAGATACGTTGACCCTGGTCATTAAACGAATTACCTAACAACTTCATCGGTTAATTAAAACACAATGTTTCAATTAAAACAATTTAATAACTAAGTACATGACTAATCAACAGATATTGGGATACATAGTAGCGGTAGTTGGATGAAATTAGTGGTGATGATGATGTTCAGGGATGATATGTTTGGCATGGCCTTCCCGTTTCACATTGGCGTTAAATCTGTGAATAAAGCAAAATACATCTTATTACTGTGGGGTGAAGACTCGAAATCTTATATTTTGCTAATACTACGTGACCGTTTGCATGTGGTTCGACAGAATAATAGGAGTAATGACGCAGAGGGAATACGTTAATGTAATTTTATTACAACTATTACGTACTAATGTTTATCATTGTTTACCCACGTTATGATGGCGCATGATACATTCATTTACATATATTTGGATAAAAAGCGAAAGTTTTGACGTAAGAAGCTTTTGTTACTCACCCGGTCTTTTTGTCAGCATAGTACTCTACAATCCTGATGGTACCGTCAGGCTCATGCAGACTGTACACGCCCTTCACGACGTCGCCGTCACGAGACTCGTGCTGCGACTTCTTGTCGCCGGTGTGCGGGTCCTCCACTTTGTACGCGAACTCGTACTTAGGGTGAGACTGTAAGAAATGCATCAATTAGTTACGTTACTACAAAACAATAATTCATAGTAAGTGTAGAAGCAATGAAGTTCTCATACATAGTACTCGACGTGTTTCTCGGTGGCTTTGCCGTGGTGCTGCTTGATGCTCTGTGAGGAGGAGGCGTGGCCGTGGTGTTCCTCGTGGTGTCCGTGGTGATGCTCCTCCTGGTGCTGCTCGTGCTGCTCCTCATGATGTTCCTCGTGGTGTACGGGCTCGTGCTTGCTCTCGTGAGTTTGGTGCAGTACGATGCTCTGCGATGACACAGCGTGACCGTGACCGTGCTGGTAGTCGTGACCGTGTTGCGGCCGCGCGCTCACCGCAGCGAGCAGAGTTGCGACTAGGATAATCTAGAAATCAATTTTGATTATTAATTTCAAATTGAGAAAATTTTGCTTTGACATTTAATCTAATATCCGATTAGATTCGGTCATAATATCTACAATGTATTTTTAGCAATTTATTTGTGTTTCTGAACTTACTCTTGTAAACATTTTTTTAGCTGTTGATACCGAAGTAACTTAACCAAATGTGTGAATATGATAACTTATCTCTGTCCTTTTATATGGAAACTTTAAGTATGTGAACTGATTTTACGCAATATTTCAGTCGATCAAAGTTCAACAAGTTTTTTACCAAAGTTGATGAAGTACCGTGAAAGTCGTCAGAAGGACTCGGTATGTGAAAGCCCTAAAAATATGTACTAGCGCTTTAAGCCTTCGCTTTAAAAATTTTAAACAGTCAGTTTTTATATTATTTTCTAAAGGGTGTTCTGTTGGTAGAAGTAACTTACATTTCATGTTGTTGCATTTATTTGTCTGTAGTTGTATCAAAATTTATACTACCTTCCTTCACCTACTGAAAATCCGCTTCTTGAGGGAACTTCTCTACTCCGGCACATAGACCAAAATAAGCTTATTATATAGACAAAGAGGAACGACATTCGCATTTATGATAATAGTAGGTACATTTTAGTTATTTAATATGACTATGAGGGTATTTACCTTAACACGGGTATCTGATCAACATACCCATCCTAGCAGTCAACATTTTGAGGTTTAAGTATCTTACTAATACTTTTAAATTGACAAATTAATAGTTACACAATAACCTACCCCTCAGTTTTCTGACGGCCACTTATGATTTTGACCCTGAAGAGTTCTCATTTGTATGAGATTGTCTTTCTAATATTATTAAGCTGAAGATGAATAAAAGCTCTTCATTAGCCAATTGATTAAGGAAAGCTGTGACTTACTTTCTATCCTATTATATATACTCTGTAAATTAGTTCGATCTATATTGCATGCGAAGCTACAAAACATGGCTTATGATATTTCCATAATGTAGCGTAAAAATCCTATACCTTCATATGTTTTGTTTTTCAATAAGATATAAAATGTTAGTCCATTGTTTTTCAATCTATTCTCAGGGTGAGGTGTACCATTTAACTATAACGATAACCAAACCGTAACCAGACTTCAACTCACCGACATTGTTATAGCTAAATAATGCAACCCACCCTTAATATTTGATAGGTAGCTAAAGAGTTTGTTTATTTGTTTGAAAGCGCTAGTCATTACAACTATTTATCCGATTTGAAAAATTATTTCAGCATTAGATAACACATTTATGGAAACTATTCGCTTCATATTAGGTATCTAGATGCGTGAAATAATTCCCACGGGACGCTGGTAAGACCGCTGGCAAAAACTAATAATTCATAAATCAAGGCTAGTGATATTTTCTTTTCTATGATTCTCCAATTTGATACCTACTTACAAATGCCGAGAGATCAGAAAATCTATTGTTTTTCCTTTGTTCGGAAAATAATTTCAATACTTATATTATTGTCAATAATTGTCTTTCACTACTCGTATTGTATTTTTTCTTTCATCTCGGTGACTACTACACCATTCTAACTACATTCTTGCTAATATAACGAAGTCAAAACATTACTAGTATTATTATTGTAGTTGGGTGTTTTATGTTTACAGCAGTCGTTTGTTTTGCAAAAGTAAATTCATAAGATTATTGAATTCGTTCCAAATTACCGTTAGTAACCTACATAGTACTTTATGAGAACACAGTAGGAGCGTGATATTCGAAACATAGAGGAAGGAATTCCAACGAGGCGAAAATAATGCAATAATTAGGCAGTATAGGAACTTATCTATTTTGTGCATGTTTTAATTGGTAATAATAACATATGTAAGTTAAAATTAGAGTCTAATAGTATTTAAGTCTTTTTCCTGCCGGCTAACACTATTATGTAGCAAAATTTATATAAACCAGCCATATAAAAATTTTTAGACCTATTTAAAAAAAGTTACTCTTGAATTAGTTCTAATTATACTTATTTAGTGGAAAAAGTATAATGTCAAAACAAACATAAAATTTAATTCCAAAACAACTTTATTAAAAAATATACTAAACAATACAAAAATATAACAATCTTATGATACAAGTCTAACAAAAATAATGTTAATGATTAGATTAGTGATGATGATGATGTTCTGGGACGATATGTTGGGCGTGACCTTTCCTTTGCACGTTGGCGTTGAATCTGAAACAGAAGAATTTGCTATAAATATTGCTTTTGTAATTGTTGCTAGTATGATACCTTAACTGATAATGGCGTTCACGAACATCACTTTTGAGCCACGGCTACGGCTAAGTCGTTACGCCTACGGCTAATTCGACCGCCGTCAAAATCCTTGGTCTGTCAAAATCCTTGTTTCTGTTCAATGATTCATCTAGGGGATGGTATACATACCCGGTCTTCTTATCGGCATGGTACTCAACAACTCGGACTGTGCCATCAGCTTCGTGCAAGCTGTAGACGCCCTTCACGACGTCACCGTCCCTTGATTCATGTTGAGACTTCTTGTCACCGGTATGAGGGTCCACCACTTTGTACGCGAACTCGTACTTAGGGTGAGACTGAAAAATAGTTCATATTAGATATTTTAAAAGTAAAAACAAAAAGCTATCGCGCTAATACTCTTGTTTTCTATTTGTGAAATTACATACATAGTACTCGACGTGTTTCTCTGTGGCTTTGCCGTGGTACTGCTTGATGCTCTGTGAGGAGGAGGCGTGGCCGTGGTGTTCGTGGTGATGGTGATCCTGTGCAGCGACCGCCGCTACAGCTACCGTGATGAGGACGATCTAAAGATGAATAGAATGTTATTGAACACGTTAATTGAAATAGATTAATGGTAGCCCCGCTCTTCAATTTATCTCTTCTTGTGACTGTTTAAGATTGATACTTTAGAACAGATTACAAGTGTAAAGTAATACCAGCACAGTTGAAATACGTAAGTAAAAATATCCACATTGTTACCTTAGTGAACATGATTGCTGCTTATGTTAATTTCCTTTCTCTTGAAAGTACTGAGTAAACTGATAATTTTGAGGGCAGAATTCGACTTTTTATATGTGCAGTGTGTAAGTTTGATCACGTTTTCGTAATTGTAAAGTGAACCAGTTTTATTTGCAAACTTGAATTGTATGTGATTTACCTACTTATGTGCCAAATTAAGCTTCCAATTAATTAATTCCATGTTTTATGAAGTGTGTGTGATGGTGCCATGTGCCAACGTCATCCAGTTCTTAGAAGCTTTCATGATCCAAAACTAGAAGAGGAGTCGATTAAAATATACATTTTAGTTTAACCAGTGTTAGGATTCATATGGTTTGAAGGTTCACTATTCTTTAAAATAAAATTATCCTTGATTGAAACAAAATCATTTATTTAAAAGAAACAAATACTGATCCATAACACAATATTTAACGTCTTAAAAAATAAAAACATATTATTTAATTTATTCTAATGACATCAATGATGGTGTTTATCTGGTACTAAATGGTGGACGCTGTGCTTCACGTCGGCGTGGAAACTGAAAGGTTAAAATAAATATGTTAAACCTAAACTCATCACACGGTTAGTAAAACAGGGAAAACATATTGTTTGCCTTTGATATTGAGGAAATTAAGAATAGTCAAAAAGGCATCGAAACTAAAATGTATAAGTCTTAGGCAAAAGGCGTAGAATAATTATGATAAGATGATAAAAGATTATTTGTTTTTTAATTTCTTTATGGAGACCGAACACAAGTAGCCTAACGAAAGTTATTTAGCCAATGCCTAATAATTGCCAATCTCATACATTGATGATTTTATTCCAATTAGCGAAAAATACAAAATTGAGTAGATTTTAGATAATGGCTACAATAAGAGGTAAGACCTATCTTAAGCATCTACTGTGACATTAAAATTCATTCTTTATTGCTTACCCAGTATGCTTATCAGCATGATAATGGATATGTCTGGTGGAACCATCAGGTTCATGCAGGGAGTACTCTCCCTTCACGCTGTCACCGTCGCGGTGCTCGTGATGAGACTTGTGATCACCAGTGTGGTGACTCTTTACTTCATACTCGAACTTGTATTTAGGATGCGTCTGGAAATAATATGGAAGAATATTTATTCAGGTTAGTCGCTGTATCGTGGTTTGTGTGTATGAAAAGAAAAACCGTTCAAGATTTCTTGTGTTGAAAATATTACTGTTGTAAATGATATTTTATATAAAAGTAAAAATTTTAGCTCCTTGATTTTTTGAGGTTTGAATTTCTATCACGGAAGGGCCTACTATTAATAATAATTAAGTATCTCATGAACTACTGGATTGATTTGAATTATTATTTCAGTGTTAGATAGCACATTAAACAAAAAATATAAAAAGCTTTTTTCTGTTCAGTTGTGGGATGTAGATTTTACGAGGTGCGAGTACCTAGCTAGTACAAGATATACCTAACGATATTTTCAATAGCGGCTTATTAACTTACATAGTAGTCAACGTGGTGATGTCCATGTTTGTCCTTTATTTCCACAGGCTGGTGGTGACCTTCGTGCTTGGAGATGTGAATGTGTGAGTGACCGTCGTCAGCGGCAACCATAGCTGCTATAGCCATCAAAGCTAATAAGCATACCTGGAAAATAGGATTATTGTAGTTTTAATTTTCAATTTTTTCTTTGAAGATCTCTTTAAGATTTTTATTTTATTATTGAAAATGTATATTTTATTGAAATTATCTTGTTATAAGGCTTATGATAACGGGTGTTTATTCACAAAATATTTACATTAATTGAAAAAATAAAATAAACTTAATTAATCTCTTGTTATTAATTTGTTGAGAATTTTTGTCGGTATTTTTTTTGAGTCCTTCGTCTCTATATTTCTAACACTCACCTTTGAAGCCATTTTATAGTTTGTTAGACTTTGTATTGTCCTGTGCACACCTGGTAGTGAACTGATAAATTTTCTCAAATGCCCAACGTTTATATTCAAAATAAAAGCTATTAATATTGCAATAATTTCACTCTAGATTTTAAACGGCGATAGTAATGTAACATTTGAATGTGCAAACTTTTTTAACATTTCGTAAAAGTACATTCACACGCTTACATACGCGTTCAAAACCATTACGAATTTGCGATCGTTGCAGGGAAATGATATTATTCAATTAATTTAAAAATAACTGATAACTGCATTCCTTGCGTAAGGCACAAATACGTACCTACCTTGGGAAAAGGTACAACACTATAATATGCTGTTCTTAATAATATTGATTATAAATACCATCAAAACATGGAGTACAAATATTATTTAACCAAACTAATATTATAAATGCGGAAGTAACTCTGTCTGTCTGTCTTTTTTTCACACCTAAACTACTGAAATTTGGTACAGACATAGTTTGGAACTTGAGAAAGGACAGGATAGTTTTTATCACGCGGTTCTACGCGAACGAAGTCGCGGGCAAAAGCTAGTAATTAATATAATTATGGTAAGATTAAAAGTATTTATGTGTTGTATTATGCCCCTATTTTCTTACGCAAAAAAGCAGTATTGCTTTAATTTGGAACTCAAAGCTTTCGTTTACCACGAATAGTAATAAGTGATGATATTATGATAGTAAATAAAAAATGACTTTTGGATTTATTTACCAGCTACTGAGAAAATTGGAAAAATGGCAACGTTCGTAAGCGTCCTTACGAATCGTCTAAAACGAAACACAATGATACGCAGCTTCACACATATCTCACTCAATTGGCTTCTCTCTTGTGAGTGTAACAAGTCAGTGGAATGTACTGACAACGAAACAAAACATTTACCAACTTCAAAAAAAGGTGGTTCTCAGTTGAACCTGTATGTATGTACCTATATTTGTGCACGATTATCTCACGGTTGGTTGAACTGATTTTGATGCGGTTTTTAGCATAGCTTTTGTCAGACTTAGGAAAAGGTTTTAGGTACCACTACCTACATTTTATTCAAGCCGGTATAATTTTTTTGTAAAACGTTGTTCATTAGGTTTTACTACATTAGTGATTGTTATAGCTCTGCCGGGGCTGCGGGTTGTTCGAAAGAGATACCGCGGCCCTGGTACATAAAAGGCCTATGACGGAACACGATGGTTTTTAGTCAGTAAGAGTCTGACACTCCCTCACCGCTGCTAACCCACAGCGGAAGGGGTCATTTGATGATTTTTGACGTCGTTAAAAAAGAGCTTATTATAGCTAAAAGTAAGTAAAGTCAAAAACTAGCAAAGCCACACTACCAGCATGACAAAATAAGTATTTTATTTTTGTAAAATGTGAATGACTATAAATGATACTTTCTACATTTTATAACTCGGATACCTTTTCGCTCAATCCAACATGTCGTACTTCTTCCTGAAGCTTTACACCTGAACGATGCCAATGAAACTTAATAAAATCTTTATTACTATCTGCCTCTCCGTCGTTGAAAAGGGAGCTAAACTCTTTTGGTAAATACACACATTTTTTATTGGTCTGAAAATAAGGTACAATTATTTGGTTCGTGATTTGGGAACACCAATTTTGTTCAGCAGTGAACATCATCATAATAGTATTTGCATTCTACTATTTAAATTGTGAAAGTTTGGTTCCTTGATTTTTCTCTACAATTAGTTCTACAAGAAATGTAAGTTTTCAGTCTAGCTCATACCTAATACATATATGTACATCGAATTATTAGAATATTGCTTGCTTGTAAGACAATTGAGGTACCTATATGGAGCAGAGATTTAAGAAATGCCGATTAAATTATTTATTGTGTTCATAGATGTGCTTTTAAGCATATAATTGTCGGAATACTGTCTGAAAAACGTTTGATCAAATTAGTTTGATAAATCAGCACTTTTCGTCGACATTCTTACTGATATGAAAGATGCAAGTGTATAGCATTTTCATCATTTTTTTATCTGGACGCGAATATCTTTTTGAAGTCTTCTTTCAACAAAAGTAAAGAAAACCAGTTTATAAAAAAATGTAATATATTTATTCAAAGCCTCCCATTTACAAAACAACGCTTTACATACTAAATCAACAACGGCTGAATGTTATCACAATGTTAGTAGTTCAATCCTTTAGTGATGATGATGATGATGAGGTATGATGTGGTCCACATGTACTTTGTAGTCGCTCTTGGTGTCGTGACCGTCACGGTGCTCATGCTGCTCCTTGTGGTCGCCAGTGTGTTTGTCGTCTACTTTGTACTCGAACTCGTACTTGGGGTAGGCCTGGACAAAAAATTAAAAGGAATTATTTTTAGAATGGTGAGTACTCTCTCTTTTACCCGACTGCCAAGTAGTGTTATGTTTCCAATATTAAAGTTCGATGGAATGGTTTTAAGTAGTATTATGGTCGAGCACATCAATTCATCAAATTGAATCCTCTAAACAGAAAAAGTGTTTCTCTAAATAACACCACCCGAACTAGAGTAGGCTAAAACCGTTAGCAAAAACACATCAATGTTCAAGTTTAAGAGTATTTTTGGTAAATTGAATCTGCAACACGCAATATTAAACACGCAACTCAATGCAAGATGTGTAACACCTTACTCATTGCAAGAAATTTAGTCGTAAGCTAAGATAATGAACCAGGGCTGCGGGATTGTTCAAAAGAGTTACCGCGGCCCTGGTACATAAAAGGCACGATGGATTTTTATTTGTCAGTAAAAGTCTGACACTCCCTCACCGCTGCCAAGGGGTCAAAGCTCATGTAATGAATATCTTACATAGTAGTCCACATGGTGATGTCCATGCTCATCCTTAACTTCCACTTCATGGTGGTGACCATCGTGTCTGTGGATGTGTTGGGAGGAGTAAGCGTGTTCGGAATACACGGCTGAAACTGCCACCACGGCTAAGATGCAGATCACCTGTAAAAACAATAGAATTTGATTATAGAACATCAATCGGTGAGGAAAATGATGATGTATGAGAATCTGCGAAAGGTTTAAGATGACTTTAGTTTTAGGATTCTACGTTGATTAGGTTCACTTTAAAGAAATGATATGAGTTAGCTTTTGGAGTTTGAAGGTAGACAAGGAATTAGAACTTAATATGAATTAGTATTATTTTATGCAAGTATTTTTTTACCTTGAAGTACATTTTGCTGTTGTTTGTTAGATAAAGTAAAGCTGTACTAATTGTGCTAAGCTCACTAATGAACTGATACATTGTGAGAAAAAATGGCCGCTTTTATATGAAAATCATAACAATCAAGGTAAAACGGATTTCACTTGATAATGGTTGGCACTAAAAATTATTTACGATATTTTAATGTAGAATGTTTCGTAAAAGTGTATTTTTACATACACCTACACTAATTGCTCAAGTGACAACGGAAATACAAAATAAGATTATTGTGTCAAATCGTTACTGATTAAGCATTGTCAATAATTATTGAGATAAACTGGGCAACGTTGTTATGTGATCGCTCTGAATTTTCAAACTTTTACTTTCAATGAATGCAGTTAATACGCATTCAGCATATTGAAAATAAAATATTTGTAGCAAATGAAAGATAGGTATTTACAATCTTTCTATATGATGAAAGGAGCGATCAGTATAAAATATCTAGACACACGGCAGTGTGTCCGCCAAGTTCGAGCAAAAAAAGCGACACACCGGCCGTGGGTTATATTACACGAACCATTTCGGGCCAATTTCGACCCCCCTGTAACTCAAAATCTATTTTATTTACGCATATCAAATTTCTAGTATCTGTTGAGACCCCCTCACTTATCTGAAATACAAAATTTCATTAATATACCTATTGTAGGTCTTGAGATATTGACGTCAGAAAATCGCTATTTTTACTATACACTCACTGACTGACTGATTCACTGACTCACTCATCAAAAACCTAGACCACTTCCAATGGTCGTATTGACTTGAAATTTGGCATGGAGATAGGTCTTTATGTCAAGGTAAAGGGAAAAATCTGAAAATGGCCAAGTGTGAGTCGGTTTCAAAATAATGAAGGTGTTTTTTACCCGGTGTAAATTTATACCCCCAAGGAACTAAAACGAACTAAATATATCTATATTTATATAATTGATCTTCGAATGGTACAAAGGTTTGTATTGAGTCAAAGTAAAGTAAAAATCTAAAAACGGCCAAGTGTGAATCACTATCGAAAATAACGAATGTGCAACTTTGATCCACGAACATAATATATGATAACATGTCATGTCAGCCAGTTGGTAAATCTAGTCCATCTAGTTCATTTCTTTGTAAGAAACATAGTGCATATTAAAAAATCTGAAAGGTAGTATAAATGAGACATTTCTTTAACTAACTTCATCATAAGAAAAAAATAAAATAAACAACCTTACAAAAATAAATGAAATCCCACCCAAAACAAAAATGTGAAAGACTGCCAAGTTCGATAATATGGGAATGCTTCGCCTATAAAAGAAGTGAGATCTGAATAAGTACCAAGTTCCATACACATACCTCAGTTAAAAATAGTTACTTTTTAATGATGTTACTTGGCAAGTTTTAATAGAAAATTAAATACTTGATTCATTGCGTTTAGTAGGTTTATAACAAGGTGTGTGAAAACTTGCCAAGTAACATCATTAAAAAGTAACTATTTTTAACTGAGGTATGTGTATGGAACTTGGTACTTATTCAGATCTCACTTCTTTTATAGGCGAAGCATTCCCATATTATCGAACTTGGCAGTCTTTCACATTTTTGTTTTGGGTGGGATTGTGTATTACGAAAACTGTTCTATCACCTTTTACTTTAGTTAGCATTGTTTCAGAGTTTGTTATCCCATTTTTTGTGTTCTTAGTATTATCCAATATTGTGGACCTAGCATTATCCAACTAGCAGTTATTTTGTCTATTTACAGGTAAAACGGCCGTGGGAACAAACTTACTTACTTCTGGCACCCTAATAAAAAGTGTAGGTAGTAAGATGAGATTTACCACTTCTCATCAATTTTCAGTCTTCAACTTTCTGCAGTTTGTAAGTAACTAGTTTGTACTAGCTATTCCCCGCGGTTCCATAAGGGAGTCACTATGGTCTCGCACCCGCACGAACACGCCACCGAACGCCATGCAACGCTTTTGTAATTTTTAGGGCTCCAGACTGCATTCCCAGTTTAGAGTGTTAGCGTGACAGATAGACTGAGTTACTTTTGCATTAATATTGAGTATTCAAATATTTTTCGTGATTCGGCATATTATATGTTCTATATCTGTGGGTATGAGATAGGTGATATAAGAAATCAATTCTGTTTTTTCGTTATCTGTAAGCCCTACCCACTACTTAGTATGCACTTGTGGTTTCGTGATCAGGCATATAGTAATTACGATAGTTATCTCGTCAAACAGTTATTACGTATTAAACTCAAGACCTACTTTTTGCAATACTTAGCTACGATAATGAGGATTAGGCTAAGAAAGATACTCATAATGTAACGTAATAAGTGGAATGTTGCTTGTTGAAAAATACTTATCTGAAACTTCTGAAAATTCACACTAGACCATTAGTTAACCATAATAAATAGAACCATTACTACATTACATTTACCATATATTTCACATAACCTTTAAAAATATGTGCTAAACAGACACAGACTCATCGAAATTGCAAACCATTTTCCTTTTTAAGTCGTTAAAAAAGTAGAACTCAAATAAGTACAAGAAAAGGATAGCTGAAACGTACTAAAAGTGAAATAAAACTCAAACTCCAAAACTTTTGTTAAAACGAGAGTCAGTGATAAATCAGCACTTTGTAAATTTTAAAATATAAGACAACCCCAAAACCCTTCACCACTCCCTATGTAACGGGTGATTTTTTTGCTGGTATCTTTTTGGCAACACTGTTTTTATCAGATCACGCGTGAAAAGTGTCTTGTGTCATTGTCAAACTTGTTCAGTATGGTCTATAATTTAACCATGAATCGACTTACGAACGAACAACACTTGCAAATGATTGAATTTTACTATCAAAGACGACAATGGCCGAAACGTTACTGTGAATGGCGAGCGCTACCGTGTGATGATTGGTGATTTTTTTTTGCCCAAAATGGAAGAATTGGACATGCCTGACATGTGGTATCAACAAGACGGTGCCACATGCCACACGGCACGCGAAACAATAGCCTAATTGAGAGCAGCCTTCGGTGAACAGTTTATTTCACGATTTGGGCCCGTCAATTGGCCGCCTAGATCGTGTGATCTAACGCCTTTGGACTATTTCTTGTGGAGCCAGCAACGATTGACGCACTGAGAGCCAATATTGAAGCATTTATTCGTAATATACCGGCTGATATGTTGGAGAGAGTGCCGAAATTGGGCCTTGCGAATGGACCATCTAAACCGGAGCCGCGGCCAGCATTTGCATGAAATCATCTTCAAACATTAAATTATATTGATCGTTCTATCGATTCTAATAAAGAGTTGATCAAATTTTTAAATTTTTTTATGTTTTTTTTGAAAATCAAATCCTATACCTCTTAAAAAATCACCCGTTATTTTTGCTAGAAAGAAGTGTTGCAATCAACTCCCGAGCAACACATATCTGTCTATTAGGTTTGACGAACCATATTTATACAAAACAAGTCCAATTAAAACATGATTATCACATGATTGATATTTTTAATAACACATTTTCAGCAGATAATATTAATTTTAAAAATTGATGTTTTAATGATTTTGGTGTCCTAAATGCTTACAAAACATTGTAGTATGCTAGCATGCAGTAGCATGCATATAAATGATTGCTTGGCACGCTTCTCAGATAATTATAATGATTCTTTTGCACGGTATGACCAATTTAGTCTATGTTGTTGTTACGTGCTAAAAGGGCGTCAGAAAAGTACTGATGTTTTAATCTAAAAAATGAAATTTACTTTAAGAAACGGTTGTGATGTTTTGTTCATTTTCTAAGTGTTATTGAGAAACAATAAGGTTTTTTTGGTTTATATTTTCCATGGTGTTATAATATCGGCTTATAGAAGTATTGTTACACAAAGGTACTCATGTGTGTTTTACTGAATTCATGAACTCGTTTCTTTGTGATAGATCTAGATGTTCAAAAGAAGTGTGTTATCTAATCATTCTTCATGCTTTTAGCGACCTTCATGTACTAGACATGTCTCGTGAACAAATTATGTGTTCAATGTCAGTGTTTTTTTTGTAAACAATTATTGACTTAAGTATTTTACTTCAATTTTTTAAAGAAAATGTTCTTGAAATTATTTAGAATCATTAAGTTACCAAGTACTCATATTCCAGCAGCAAACCAATTGTTTTACGTATTTTTTCTATGATCATTAAGTATATTTTAGAAGAGAAAATAAAATATATGAATTAAGAAAGATACAAACATTTATTTACACATCAAAATAACAAAATGTAATAGAACAGATTACAATATTTGGTAGTACAAGTATACAAGCTTAGTGATGATGGTGATAATGCTTCTCAGGTACAATGTGGTGAGTGCTGTGCTTTACTTCCGCGTGGAAACTGAAACATTAAGTAGATATTTTAGTATTAAAAAAAAGAAGATAATCACATAAAAATAAACTAACAACCCGAAAATCATAATAGAAAATATGACTAATCTATCTCTATATAAGTCATCATCATCCTGCGAGCCTTTTTCCCAAACTATGTTGGGGTCGGCTTCCAGACTATAGGCTCTATATAAGTATCTATCTATAAATAATAAGAAAGAATTTGAGAATGAGGAACCAATATTTTCGTAACCGTTACTGGGATGGTTGGGGTTCGTCTACGTTCAGCAGTGGGCAGCAATTCATTGATATAATGATGATGATGAACCAACATAAAGGAATACCAAGCCCAATAAAATGATTATAAAGCGGACTTCTACTTCCTTATCGGTCCAATGTAGTAATCAAAACAATTGAAGCTCACCCGGAATGTTTGTCAGCATGGTAATGCACATGCCTGACGGAGCCATCAGGTTCGTGCAGGGAGTACTCTCCCTTCACGCTGTCACCGTCGCGGTGCTCATGCTGCTCCTTGTGGTCTCCAGTGTGAGAGTCCTTCACTTCATACTTGAACTCGTACTTAGGATGTGTCTGGAGATCAAGGTGAAAATTAGGTCATTAAGTGTAAAAAAAGAAATCTAAGCTAGTTTATTAAACTTTTTTATATCGATGATTGCATGAGCTAATCTGTGGAAGTATCAATCAGAGTTCATAACGTCTATTTCTAATTGATAGCTCATTATTGAAAAATAGAATAGCATGACGATAATACACCTGGCCATTAACACAATTTCAAAAATCGAATATCTATGGTTTAGTATGCATCTTCGAGAATAAAGAAGGATTGATTAGGATCCCAAAGGAGGTTTGTCATGTTACACCATTCCATATTTAAATATTGTAGTGGCCAGTATTACTAACATAATAGTCGACGTGATGATGTCCGTGCTCGTCTTTTATTTCAATGGGATGGTGATGGCCGTCGTATTTGTGGATGTGCTGGGAGGAGTGCGCATGCTCTGCTGTAACCACAGCTAAGGCACACATTGACAGCAACAACACCTAAAAAATAATTGTAAAAATAATGAAATGAATATTATAACACAGAAAATCCAATTTTGGAAATTAACAAGCCCTTAATGATTCCGTCTTGGTGGCTCCGAATGGGTTTTCCGTCAATTACTGTCAACCATAATAATGTAAAAACTGAAAAACCAGTTTAGAAGGATGCTATTTATTATTTTGACTTAATAGGCTTCAAATTGAAAATGAAGGGACACTTTGTTGGACTATTGGAAAATTGTGCATATGCAACTAACAAAATTATAAAATACCTTAGACACCATTTTGTAAAATTTATTTTTAGGTAAGTAGGTACGTAAGGTAAAACGTCTTCGAGTTAACTGATACATAGTTTGAAAAAAACTCAGCTTTTATAGTAAAAAGTAAAGCTACCAAGGTAATACTGATTTCACTTTGAAACTTTGGGCTCATAACGTTTGCGACAGTCCGATTTGCATTATTTGATTATATCGTCGCATAAATGCACATTTGCAAGTACTTTTACAATAACGTGGTAAATGAGAAAGATTTCATAATGAGGCAGTGTTGATGACGTAAGATAATTGGATTATTTTAAGGGCCTATAGCCATATAATGTGTGATAGCTACTCTGTACTAATAGTTTAAGAGTTTGTTTGTTGACTTGAACGCGCTAATCTCAGGTCTGACTTGAAACATTCTTTCAGTTTTATGTACCCCATTCATTGAGTTGGCCATAGGCTATTCTTTATCTGGATATGTGGAGTAATTTCCACGAGACGCAGGTGAAGCCGCCTGCGGCAGCTAGTAGGTACCTATTATTAGTTCAGCTTGATTTCATTGCATCCATGTTTATCTGTTCATCATGTTTTCTAATCGGTTTCTCAAGTATAATGTAACTTACGTGATTTTCTTGAGACATAACACGGAATCTTGATTAGAAAGTTGGCATTAGGTAAATACTTGGCAGGAATAATACCTGAAAACGGAAAAAAGGAAAATGTGAAAATGTGCATATGATTCATACTCTTGACATAAACCACAGCGTAGGATAAACATTAATACACTAAATATTTGGAATCTAGTTGTCCTGATCTTTGTTTTTTGACCTCATTTACGAAACACTGCTAAATCGATTTCAATAAAATTTTGTACATGAATAGGCTCCAGCCTGAGAGTTTCAGCCAGTCATTAATTTTAGACTTAACAAAAATCTGTTTAAATGAATTTTCATTTCTTAGTTTATGAAAGCAGTTAATGAGATAAAAAGAATATAGAAGAATAAAAACAAGTACAAAGGCTTTTAGTTTTAGTTCTGTTTGATAAGAACTCTAGCAATAGCTCAGGTCAAAAAACTACTCCACTGTTTGCCTTTTTAAACGACAGTACTACTTATCATCTGTTGCTGCCAATTAGACAAAACGTGATTAGCGCCGGTTACATTTTGATCTGTCTATGATTTAACAGTGGTAGATGATCATCATCATCTGCCTAAGGTTTTCCCAATAGTGTTAAGGCCGGCTGCCAGACTAACCGCATGCAGTTGAACACCAGTTACATGACTGCTTACGTGACTTCTTAATCCAGCTATAGAGATGGTCGATATCATACCAAAATATTCATTGTACCTAAATAAGTAACTGGGCGTAATTGCACCTAAAAAAAGTCGAAGTCAACGATCACTGTAAATAAAGAAACCATCCATATCGGAAGTATTTCCAGAAAAAAACCTTAAAGATTTCTTTTGTTTTTTCTTAAATTGAATTTCATCAAGGTTGCTAATCAATTAAAGCATTTTCCAGTATTTGGTTTATGTTTTAATTTTCTTATAGCTACGTAGGTATGTGAATGTCATTTTTTTAATTAATAAAATAAGTTATGTTAGGTAAGGTAATGTGTTTGTGTAGTTTTATTTTTATTCCTTTTCACACATTTCTTTAGGTAAGTTTTATTCCTAACCAAACCACTGACGTTGGCGAAAGAATAAAGAAAATTGCTTGATTATGCTATAAAAAGGTATTATATGTTTCATTTTTTTTAAAATAAGTATGTACTTATTAAATAAAAATATTTATTAGGACATAAAAACAACAATATACAAAGACAAAACAACAAAAAATAATAAAATGAAACCAAAAATTAAGTTTAATGATGCTTATGATGATGTGGCACGATGTGATGAGTGCTGTGCTTCACATCCGCGTGGAAACTGAAAAATACAAACAAAAATTAAAACATACAAAATAACCATCTATTACATCAATGTATTGTAAGTTACGAATAAAATTGTAGAGTAACTGACAGTAGCACAACAATCACATTAACTTTATTTTTCAACTTGGGCTTTCGATACATAATCGTTCATTATCAAAGGCTAATTAAAGTTTGATGATTTTCTGATCAAAACAATTGATTATAAAAAAAATATGATGATTTTTCGCCTTCTTCAGAATACATTAAGCGGTTTAATTAGTCACTCCTATCATTTGACAACCTGTGTATCTGTTCCGTGAACTACAGACGAATATATGAATATATGTGCAAGTGGAAGTGTAACTCACCCGGAGTGTTTATCAGCGTGGTAGTGAACATGTCTGTCAGTGCCATCGGGGTCCTGCAGCGAGTAGTGTCCCTTCACACTGTCTTCGTGACGATGTTCGTGCTGCACCTTGTGGTCGCCCGTGTGGGGGTTCTTTACTTTGTACTCGAACTCGTACTTGGGGTGGGTCTGGAAGTAGATATTTGAATTAGGATCTAGTTTAAAAAGCTGCCATTGTTTCAGCCGAGAGATATCCATTGTTTTAAAAAGATAACTACAGGAAGAAGAACCCTAGAGAACGAGGGCAAGAAGAAGGACAAGGACTATTTTGCACGGTTTTCAGCGACTCGTATCCTCTTGGCGACATCGTCCGTGGTAATCATGTTTTATGATACTAGGATAAAAATAACAGTTCTAATAAATTGCACGGCAATCAGTATTGTTATCTATCGAAGGAGAGTCCTATTGATACCCGAATCATTAGAGGTTCGCAAATGAGTCATCACAGTTGACTTCTAAGATGTTACCAAACTGATTACTCGAATAATGATTGATTCAGAAGATACTTGGTTTTACTAAATAATAAATAACTAACATAGTAGTCCACGTGATGATGTCCGTGCTCGTCTTTTATTTCCACTTTTTGATGATGGTCATCGTGTTTGTGGATGTACTGGGACGAATGACCTTCCTCCGCTGATATCGCCGCAACAGCACATACGGCTATGATACATAGAACCTGCAATATAAAATATTTAATGTATGTAAACTGAAATATAGGCCGTTGACATTGTTGAGGTGAATCTTGAAAGTTCAATCTCAGGATTGCATTAGTTTCTATTATAAACTTCAGCAAATAATCCAATAATTAATGGATAATGAAAGATTAGTTAAGTAATAAAGTCACTATTTTTTTGCCATTGCTTGATAGTTTTTTTTAAATTATTTTTTACACTTTAAGTAAAATAAAATCTTAAATACCTTGAAAGCCATTGTTTACTATTGTAAAGAAACAATAGGTTGTAAATGGATTAGTGAACTGATACATAACTAACACTGTCTGAGCTTTTATAGTAAAAACTAAAGACCCCATTGATGTAATATTTATTGATTTCGTTCACAAAGGTAGTTAAAATAGTTTACAACATTTTTATTACGGTTTCGAAAATGTTTCAATTTTTATGCGTAGTTAGTAGTAACGTTTTTGCTATTTTGGCTGCGTGTTAATAGGTACCTACATAGTTTTTCGAATCCTTAGTAGGTAGCTATGGAATCCGGCCCGGGTAACTGGGTTGAGGAGGTCAGACAGGTAGTCGTTCATTATAAAACACTGGTATTCAGTTGCAGAAGGTTAGATTGGAAGCTAACCCGAACATCGTTGGCAAGGCTTTCAGACAAAATGTTCAGATTGCTAGACATTAAACTCCGTTGTGAACTCTCTGTCGTTAACTCTGCTTTAGTTCTACTGCTTTCATCAAAACTTCTTAAGTACTTAGCTGTCTTAAAATCCAATTTAACTGAAAGTAATACTGTGTAGAGGTTTTTTACCTAAATTAATATTAATCTTAATCTATACTCTTAGTTTTAGAGGAGTACGATAGTATACAAACCGTTTAATTTTACGTAATTATTTATTGTACTGCATTAGCTAATGAATTCCTTTACATTATTTTTATTACTTAATCATAATGTTTATGCTTTATTTTTCCTTGTGGTTAATCCATGTTTTCCGATACTATTAACGTAATGGAATTAATGAATAAATTAAATAAAATATACGAAACATCGATTGTGGATAAATATTCTCAATTATAAATATTTGAGTACCTTCGTCATCATAATTTTTGGTAAAAATATTAGAATAGACTTAATGTATCTATTTCACCCTACTACTTCGAAACCAGACCAGTTTTATCCGCATGCCGTGGTACCTTCGCACATCCGGACCAATGTAAACCTCTTGAAAAATAAACAGTTTTTTTTTCAAATAGGACCTGTAGTGCCTGAGATTAGTGCGTTCAATCAAACAAATTCTCAGCTTTATTATATAAGTGTACCTAAATGACCTTCGGCGACTTCTTTCATTGTTATAAGATATTGCAAGTAGTATTTTTTTCTAAATAATAGATGCGTATATTAGTTACTTACTATTTTCTGATAAACTTTATGACGCTAATATGATGTTAGAAAATATGAATAAAACCACATCAAAACATCATTGTTTACTAATAATACATCATGCCGTTTTCCAACCACAACATTGGCTTAATCTATTAATCAAGTTAAATGAACAAAAAACAGTACTATTAGCAATAATCAGGTGTAGTATAATTTTGGCCATCCGATATCAATTAGAAGCCGGACGAGACCAGTCTGAAGAAGTGTTTATCGCAATTTAATCCATTGTATATTCTTCTAAGCTAAACTAGTAATTATTAGCTATTTTGAGTTAGAGCTCAGTTCTTATCGAGCATCTCATTTCCTGACTATGTTGGGGTCGGCTTCGAGTCTAACCGGATGCGGCTGAATACTAGTATTTTACAAGGAGCGACTGCCCTATCTGACCTCCTCAACCCAGTTACCCGGCAACCCAATACACTTGGTTAGACTGGTGTCAGACTTAGGTACTGGCTTCTGACTACCCGTAATGACTGCTAAGGATATTCTGAATGACAGCCGGGACCTATGTACAGTTTAACCCATCCACAACACAATTCTTTAATGAGCATTATAATACATAAACAAGCCTGCTTAGTTTCACGCATAAATTGTTGTTAGGAAGTAATCTCTAAGTATTAGGTTCTATTAATATTTTCTGTATCAACTGATACTCTGTTTTATTCATAACGATAATTTTTCTTTACTTTGGATTAACATGAATAAAAATTCACCGATAGTAATAAGAATTCTGATTTCTGAGTCACCTTTATTGTTATATAGAGTTTTTTGAACCATTTTTGTTTTTTTTTTTTTTTTTTTGTACCAATAGATACGATATTTGTATCTTATTTGAGACTGGGCAGTTTTTCTTTCTGGTATAACCATGGCTAGCAGCAATACAGTAAGTAATTAGGTAATACGTTGAGAACTATAATGAACGTCATAGTCCTAATAAAGGCGTAGGTACATCTTATTCAGAATGTAACTATTACATACTGAGTAAAATTAACAAGAATAAAACAGGCCTTAAATAATTTTTCAAAACAATGGGTAGCTGGTAGCGTGATAGGTGAACATTTGATACAATATAATTAAATTAATATGGTGCATGGTATCTGAAATTGGTTTATATTGTGCCAACAATGCCATCTAAGATTATAAGGGAGAATAAACAACAAAAACAGTTTACACAAAACTGTATAATGATTTAACATTCACAATACAAACGTAATAAAACAATCACAGTAGGAACAAACAAACAGTCAAACTAATTCTATCTATATCTAATGATGGTAGTGATGTTCGTGAGTCACTTCTGCGTGGAAACTGGAAGAAAGAAAAAACAAGATAGTAAAAAAAATATTAAAGACTAAAAGCTTTTCCCTTTGTTAAATAGGAAAATAATGAACAAAGTTATAAATATAAAATTATGTCGGTAAATGAGATGATGACATTCGAAAGTGTATTAATAAAGTAATTACGCATTGCAATAATAGTTACGACTTTGGTGGCCTAGTGGGTAAAGACCAACCTCTCAAGTATGAGGGCGCGGGTTCGATCCCAGGTCTGGCAAGTACCAATGCAACTTTTCTAAGTTTGTATGTACTTTCTAAGTATATCTTAGACACCATTGGCTGTGTTTCGGATGGCACGTTAAACTGTAGGTCCCGGCTGTCATTGAACATCCTTGGCAGTCGTTACGGGTAGTCAGAAGCCAGTAAGTCTGACACCAGTCTAACCAAGGGGTATCGGGTTGCCCGGGTAACTGGGTTGAGGAGGTCAGACAGGCAGTCGCTTCTTGTAAAGCACTGGTACTCAGCTGAATCCGGTTAGACTGGAAGCCGACCCCAACATGATTGGGAAAAAGGCTCGGAGGATGATGAATAATAGTTACGACTTAATGCTCTTTATTAAATAAATATTTTTAGGACGGAATCACATCCTTGCTAAAACGCTATAGCAACTTAACCTATTTTTTATGTAATTTGGATAGTCAAGATCTTAAAGGGAAAAGCTCCGGGTGCTAGAAGCACTTTCTTTGGAACCAGGGGGATTCGCAAGAAATAGCTAGTGGAACATAGAAAAATAATAATTGCTTAAGCTTACCCAGTCTTTTTATCAGCATGGTAGTGCACGTGTCTGATGGAACCATCGGGTTCGTGGAAGGAGTAGTGTCCCTTCACGCTGTCACCGTCGCGATGCTCGTGATGCTCCTTGTGGTCTCCAGTGTGAGGGTCCTTCACTTCATACTTGAACTCGTATTTTGGATGAGCCTGAATATAGATGTCAATAATTAGTAACGCTTATAGTAGTAAAGATGTTAGGAATGGATGGATATGACCACTTCTGGCATTGGTGGGTTTGAAATATTTTTTTGTTAAGGTTGTTGCTTATTCCTTTTGGATGAATTGTCAACCTATGGCACTAGGTATTTTAGGAAAAAAGAGATTCAGATTTTCCACTATCACAGCTTTCGCACTGGTGGATTTCACGCTCAGATTACACGTAGGTATACGGTATACACAGGTGTCTTTCTAAACAGGTTTCTCAGCGTGTTCACACTGACGAATGTTCCGAGCAGACAAATCGAGTGTTACACCCGCTATTGAATGCGAACAATATTGCCATGTATACTAACATAATAATCGACATGGTGATGTTCATGATGTCCGTGATGATGACCATCGTGTCCATGCTCAGCTATGTGCACGAGCTGGTGATGGCCATCGTGTTTGGTGAAGTGCTGGGATGAGTGGCCGTACTCCGCTGAGACTTCTGCCAATGCAGTTGCTGCTAGAACCAATACTACCTGGAATTTTAAAATATAATTGCTTAGAATCCAAAATCCAAATGCTTTATTCGAAGACAACCCTCTAATGGAGTCCTGGTCATTGTTATATAGCGTTAAATCACTTGGTATAACTTATCAAACACTTCCATGGCCAAATCCCTTCCATATATGGTCAAATTTTATTAGAGCATCCAGGGGTATAATTTGAGGATCTTATTCCCATGAGGTGATGCAAAAACAAAACACAATCAACTGCTTTGACCCAAATGAAGGGTCAACTTTCCAAAACTATTAACACAACACATGAATCCAAATACCTTTGAGTACATTTTGACAATTTCACACTACACCACGCTTGTTAGCAAACTGATACACAAGCACGAATAACCGTGTCTTTTATAGAGAAAATAAAAGTTAGTAATCAAGGTAATTTCAATTTATAAGATAGGCCGTAAAATTTTTAGTACGCACTTGTAATATTTCGTAAAACCATATTATCTACTCTTAATCGGTGCCGCACTTTTAATAATTGGCTATGTGACAGCTGTTATGTTTAAGAAACCTTTTTTATGATTATAGTGTTGCAGAAAAAAGTTATAACAAATTATAAATGTATTTTTTTGTAGCCTGGGTCATCCTTTTATATGTATGTTTTAGGAATCGCATTGTGAGTATTTCTTTTTAGTCGTAGATGCGAATTAGTTACAATAAAGAAATTTAGGAAAAAATCTAAACTTTTTATAGACTACTGTACTTTCTAACATATGGGTAAAATTATGTTAAAAAAGAAGGTTAAGATATCACGTTTAATCTGCTTTTATACGCAAACATTACAATAATTAATAACAATAATATCAACAGCGGTAATAACTAAATTGTTTTAGACTAGACTTGAATCAGTGGTGGTGGTGGTGTTCAGGAACGATGTGTACGGCATGACCCTCGTACTTCACGTTGGCGTTGAATCTGTGAAGACAAAAGAGATATTGAACAAAGCTTTTCCTTAAAAAAATATCAGTTTTAGATTTATCTACGACTACGGTTACTCACCCAGTCTTCTTGTCAGCGTGGTACTCGACGATCCTGACGGTGCCGTCGGGTTGATGCAGACTGTACACGCCCTTCACGACGTGACCGTCACGAGACTCGTGCTGAGATTTCTTGTCGCCGGTGTGAGGGTCCACCACTTTGTACGCGAACTCGTACTTAGGGTGAGACTGTGGGAAATGTGGTGATCAGTTATTTGACTCATCTTGAAAAATAAAGGATTTAAGATCAGAGACTCAGCTTACATAGTACTCGACGTGTTTCTCTGTGGCTTTGCCGTGGTGCTGCTTGATGCTCTGTGAGGAGGAGGCGTGGCCGTGGTGTTCCTCGTGGTGTCCGTGGTGATGGTGGTAGTCTTGTGCTGCCACCATAGCTACTGCCATTGTGATAAGAAGAATCTGTACAAACGTACATGCTATATTAGGAAACATTCAATAAAGGGGTAACGATGAAGACGATGAAAATGATTTCAAACAATTATCGAAATAAAAAGTTAATACCTTGGCAAACATTTTGTTATTTTTAAACGTTTGTTTACTTCAAAAATACAGAGGTAACTGATAATTCAGCAAAGGGTGCTGGACATTTTATATGTAAGTCTGAAATCAAGTTTTATAAGTAGTCAATAAATTAAAATGATACATGAATTGGTCCAAAGCTGGTTACGTGTGGGACCTTGATACCCTTGAGAACGTAAGTGTACGATTATATGTGTAAAAGTAGATAACTTTCTTTACCCCAGTAACATGATATTTTACACATTTCTGTTGATATAATTAGTTACCTATATTATTAAAATCTAGATTGGCTAGTACAACAAATGAGGTTTACCCCGATCAATTTCCAAAATGTAATCCCCGTCTTTAAGTCCTGCAGAATACCTATTTGTGTGAAAGAATCAGTGTGGATTCTTGGTATTTTATTATTTATTTTAATCTGAGACAATAATCAAATAAAACAACGGTTCATCGTAGGTTATCACCTACGATGAACCGTTGTTTTATTTGATAATATATTTATATATTTATCTACCACACTATCGTGTGGTAGATAAATATATTATAGCCTATGTGTTAAATCTGTATCCGGTTAAAATTCGTAAGAGAATCCATATTCCATTACCTAATTCATATTAAAATTTAGAAACTTTTATTTTAGTCGTAAAAGCTTCAAAAAGATTTACATCACACGAGGTCAACTGCCTTTAAATCAAAGTATTGACAAATTCAGAGAGTTAAGCGCGGAACGCGTTTTATCATAAAGTATGTCCAGATTTCAGGTTTTTATCTTAAACTTGATTTTTCAACTGTATATAAAATCGTGAGTTTCTTTATCAAAAATCACTTATCACCTGCCTTTCGAAGAATAAACAATCAAACAAAAAATGTTCACTAAGGTGAGCTTGCATAAATTAGGAGCTAAGATGTGATTTACCACCTAAGCAATATCAACAAAAATGGCTGAAAATATTCATCCCGTACAATAGGTATATGGATTTGTTTAACAAAGCAGTGGATTATAGTAACAATGTAATCTTTATCGTTAGATCCTCCTCATCACGGTAGCTGTAGCAGCGGTCGCTGCACAGGATCACCATCATCACGAACACCACGGCCACGCCTCCTCCTCACAGAGCATCAAGCAGCACCACGGCAAAGCCACAGAGAAACACGTCGAGTACTATGTATGCTTCTACAATCTTAACATGATTAATATCTGTTTTAGCTGTAACATAACTAACCACCACATTTCCCACAGTCTCACCCTAAGTACGAGTTCGCGTACAAAGTGGTGGACCCTCACACCGGCGACAAGAAATCTCAGCACGAGTCTCGTGACGGTCACGTCGTGAAGGGCGTGTACAGTCTGCATCAACCCGACGGCACCGTCAGGATCGTCGAGTACCACGCTGACAAGAAGACTGGGTGAGTGGAGTGTTATAAGAAATAATCATTTGCTTAGTAACTGGTAGTTAATACATTGTTATTCGTATTTAAAGATTCAACGCCAACGTGAAGATCGAGGGTCATGCCGTGCACATTGTTCCTGAACATCACCACCACCACTGATTGTTAAACCAAATCATAATGTCCCTAATACGTCCTTAATTTTAAGTTTGTTTTTGTTATGTTGTGCAATAATACTTTCTAGGATTAAATGAGAATTAAGTAAAAAATATTTCTTTTTTTTTTCCTTAAACAAATAAAATAAATAATTACTTGTTTCGGTGATCCTTAAACCGAAGAGTTGTAATTATAATTTCGCAACATACAACACTTATTGCTAGTTTGGTACACACATAATAGGAATACATTACAAAAACAAAGGAAAAAAAATCATACAATGAATTTCGATAGGAACATTTTATTCGGTAACTTATACTATTCAACAATCGTAAAGTAACTTATAACAATTATATTATCACAGGATAACTAACGAGTATACATTAATACTAAATAAGTTATTTACAATCATTTCAATGATGCTTCTTCGGCACTATGTGGTGGGTGCTATGTTTCACCGATGCGTGGAAACTGGAAAAAAAGTTATAGTAAGATACGCGTTTTTGAGAGTATATTTCTGATGAGACTGTTTGGCCATAAGAGTATATAAGGAATCTCTTGGAAATATATTTTGAGCGTGACTATTCACTTTGGAAATAGTTCTGCATTTTCAACACTCTATCTTTATCTATGTATATTAAATGTGAAAACAGCTTTATGTAAAAGAAAATTAAATGTTTTGTGGGTTGTTGTAACTTATTTAAATAATGTACTATTTATACTTCGAGTTGTGCCTTTACATTTATGTAGTTCTTTTTTTTTCTTCTATCGGATGTATCCGTCTTTGATCCAAATATAATTTCTTGTTATCTCTATATATAGACACCTTTATGACAAACTCAGTGCGTACTCACCCACTATGCTTATCGGCGTGGTACTCCACATGTCTAACAGAGCCATCAGGTTCGTGCAGCTCATAGTAGCCCTTCACGGAGTCTCCATCACGATGCTCATGATGTGACTTCTTGTCACCAGTGTGGTGGTCCTCTACTTTGTACTCGAACTTGTATTTGGGATGAGCCTGGTAAATGAAATACATAAGTTGGTAAGTAATTACAACAGTTATTTAATTATGATGATTATTTATTAAAAATCATCATCACCAGTTTGTCGGCTATCGGTACTTATGTATGTCTCTATTTGTCTGTGCTAATATCATAAAGATTTACAATTTTTAGTTTGTTTCTTGGTTTGTTAAAGGCTCTAAAACTACGGAACCGATTTGCATAATTCTTTCACTGCTGGAATGCTACACTCTTCCTGAGTATCATATGCTATATTTTCTTCCGGCAAGGGCTGTAGTTCCTACGGGACGCTAGTGCAACTGTGGAAAAATGGCTGTCTGAACTTTGATTTTACATTTATTTCGCAGCTTAGGCGGTTGCCTCATACCTAATATTACGCACTTCTTGCATATTATTCAAGAGGGTACGTTTTACTTACATAATAGTCGACATGTTTGTGATGATGAGTCTCTTTCTTATGCTCTTCCTTCTTTGGTTCTTGTTTTTTATGATGTTCTTCTTTCTTATGGTGTTCCTCTTTTTTATGATGTTCATGCTTATGATGCTCGTGCTTTGGTGCTTCGTGCTTCTTCTCATGTTTTTCTTCTACATGCTCATGGATGTAAACCTTTTGGGCCGGACCGTCGTGTCGGGATATGTGTTGTGATGAAAATGCATGCTCGTGGACAGTCTTCGAGTTTGCCACCACGGTCAGAAGGGTGAGGACACACAGCACCTTGAATTTTACAAAAGGAATTAGTATAATTAAATATAAAAAATATAGTGCTGTGTAAGACTCGGAGCCCTAATAAATAAAGTTTTGCTGAGCTTACGCTGTAAGCTTGGCTGCCGTATTAGATTCAAAGATGGATTGGTACTTTTTCATGTATATTCAAAGAAATTGATATTGTACTAGATACTAGAGTAACAGCTTTTGAATTTGATGACGATATCGGCCAAATAGTTGTTCGATGTAAAATATTCAACGCTAGACAGAATGAAGTCACATTGAATCTGAACTGGTCTATCCAGATTTTCAAGAATATAAGCAATCAGGTATTCTGAATAATCCAAAACACTGTATCACTTAGAAATTAATGATTTCGACACACGCACTTCACTGGACATTTCACTTTCACCGTACAAATCTCTTTCATTTGTTTATTTACCTTGAACACCATTTTGTTTCCAAAAGTTGTTGTTTTATGTAAATTCAAAAATAAACTGATACATGATCTCTAAAACAACGGTCTTTTATATGAGTAACGTAAAAGTAATCAAAGCTAGACTGATTTCATTATAAAAGTAGCAATTTTGGTGAAATGGTACACGAAACGCTCTAGTGTTTGTAATACTTTCGTAAATGCATGAACTGAAATGCCTATGAGCAATGCCTAGATTTTATCTTACATTTTATTTTGTGTCACAACAAAATAATCCAATTACAAGACATATTCTGATCGAAGGGTCTTCCTATTTATAGGTATGGTAAGGTATATTTGTGTATGGTTGATGATTGAGGTTGATTGTTGCTAATTATTTTAAAAATGTAGTGATTGCTTTAAGCTAGCACACAATCGAGCGTCTAAAGATGATTGAAATCATTAAAACGATTACATAAATAAAATGACTATTGTTTATTAAATATTCAACATCTTAACGATACACATAACAGACTAAGACGTAACAGTAGGTAATATTTAGATAAAACTAAAGAATCAGTGGTGGTGGTGGTGTTCAGGAACAATGTGCACGGCATGACCCTCGATCTTCACGTTGGCGTTGAAGCTGTAGATACGAAAAACAATATATTAATTACCAGTTACTTAAGCAAATGATTATTTCTTATGTCACTCCACTCACCCAGTCTTCTTGTCAGCATGGTACTCGACGATCCTGACGGTGCCGTCGGGTTGATGCAGACTGTACACGCCCTTCACGACGTGACCGTCACGAGACTCGTGCTGAGATTTCTTGTCGCCGGTGTGAGGGTCCACCACTTTGTACGCGAACTCGTACTTAGGGTGAGACTGTGAGAAAAGTATCAGTTAGTTACCTATGTTATAAATAAATCATAGAAAACATGGATTCAAATGTTAAGATTTGAGAATCATCATTACATAGTACTCGACGTGTTTCTCTGTGCCATGTCCGTGGTACTGCTTGATGCTCTGTGATGAGGAGGCGTGGCCGTGGTTGTGGTCGTGACCATGGCCTTCTTGAGGTCGCGCTACGGCAACTGCGAGAACAGCAGCAACTAGGAAGATCTGTTTCATAATAAAATTAAATCGCTTATTATTTAAATAATATTGATAAAATATTCACGTTGTTCAGTAGGTACTGTATAAGTTTTTATACCTTGTACATTTTCATATAATTGTATTCTTAACTCTTGGAGTACTGAATGATGACTGATATCACCCCAGTAGTTAATTTTTCTTTTTATACAATTTACTAAAGGGACAGTGGTACAGTTTTTGCAATACCTACGTTCAAAATTTATGGAAAACCAGTTTACCGAATATAACTTGCTCCGGAAAGTTAACCTTGAATTGTTTTAATATCAATAAACTTCTTTCTTTACGAGAGGGCAATGGCATTCGCCAAATATGTTTAACCGTTTTTTGTCCTACATTTTAATGAAATATCTGAGTAGGTGCTTACCAGTATCTATAATTAGTACAAAGTACATACATTTTTGATAATTACCAAAATATAATTCAAATCTCGTAATAAAATTATTTCGTCTATGCATTTTCCAAAATAAGATTCTTGCTATTTCTCCGTCTTTTCACAGCGTTCCAGGCGTGCTACATATATCGCACGGACAAAAATCCTTATGCTGTCTAGGCTGAGCTAGGAAATTCTCTCAATACAAAATTTTACTCAATACTTAAACAAACATACTAATGCATTATATTTTGTTAGAATTTTACAGACTTCGTAGTTGTTTCATTCTCAATCATACTTTACTATTTTACTTATTTATTTGAACTTCGACTTAATATGCAGATGCAGTAACGAACGGTACCACCATGAGATCAATGAACGCATAATCACTGTGTACTATTTTTAACCGACTTCAAAAAAGTGGTTCAGATCGGATTGTTTAGTGGTATCTAGTAAGTGCATTTCTTTTTTCAAATATAAATGATTTAATTCAAATTACTTTGCTTTTTTGCTTTTGCTTGATTGCTTTTTCATTATATGTAGGTAGGTATTTCTTTTCCAGGTATGCGATAGGATAACTATATATAGGTAAGATATGCATCCACTATAATAGTGTAAATGTTTATTATTCAAGTCACTTTCAACATTATTGACACATGTACATTATTTTTGTATTATATGAATGGTTCACGTATTGGCTGCTCCATTCAAGAGATGCTGACTTTTTAATATTACATTAATGAATAGGTCAAAATCACTAGGAAACATGCTTTTTATAAATGCATGTAAAAGCAAAAAATGCAACTTCATTATTAGACCTTGCAACCTAATCGCGGTCAAAGTTCATCAAAAGACTTTTCTAAAAAGTCTTAACACAGCTGTGATACGATGTTACATCATGAAGTTCGAGTTCATATCTTCCAGCTCCACAATCAGATCAGTTTGGCAGTAGGTAGGTGGGTACTGTATTATTGTATTATCATCAAGTACAAAATGCCAATTTTCATGACGCTGCGACCCTTAGATGATGGTTAAATTAGTTAGATACCTTTCATTCCATTACAAAGTTACATACTGATCAACCTAATATAAGCGTGTTAAAAACGGCTCATATCTATATATTTTTTTCTATATTACCTAAGACGCCCTCTCAGTTTATAATATTTCTAAAAATGGCTTTTGTTCTGTTTGAAGGTGTTGAGACTGACTGTCTATGGAGACTATGGGTATACTGGAGAATCAGGAGTTGGAACTTTAGCAGCGTAGGAGACATTATTTTTGAAGGGCAAAAACTCTATTTAGGCTTATAACTCTCTGGTTTGGTTCGGTAGAGAGGTTTATTATGGCCTTTTCATCACTAATTCATTTTGATAATACCTACCTTTCATCTTTTGTTTTTTAGTAGTCATTTTGTTTTTTATTCACGTGTTCATACAAGAAGTGTGTAAAATAATTATTAAATTCTTGACCGTTATTTGAAGCTTACTAGTTTGAGATAGGCACCTACGTGTTTTCCGCTTTTATCTCCGTCCTTTTCTACCCCATATCTTGCATCTCTCTCGCACACCGACCAGTTTCACTCCCCACCAGGCAGGAGGCGACGAGTGTTCTCGGCGGCCACAGTTCGTCATTGGCGTCTTGTTTTCCGCCCGAGAAGGTTGGTCTAACCAACCGCTGTAGTATTTCGTTGAAAAATAAACTCAGTGCTCTCGCAGAACACAGGTGAGTTTATAATATTTTATACAATTTGTTAACGGTTTTACCGTTCGATATTCGATTTTGCGAAATCAAGTGTTAATATTTTGTACATCTACCCCTTTTTTGTCACGAGTTTCTTCCGTGTACTTTTTTTTTTTTTTTTTCAGTAATTTGTTTTCAGAATGAGTGACTTATAAAGCAAATACAGATGCGGTAAATAATAAAGCTACCACAGCCCGTGCACGTGACTATGGAAAAGAAAGCAAGCCCGAAGTTCCTAAGGCACCTGTGGCCCTAGTTCAATCCTGCAAGGCGTTCAACGGTTTGACAAAAAAGAATGGTGTGAGGTGCGGTCCAACCAGCATCTCCTTAGTTCGGACTGATCACTACCGCACTTGAAGAGGGCTGATGGTGTCAAGAAAGCTTTTCGGCCTTGAAAGACTTGGTACGCTCCCCTCGGACTGCCAGTAAGTCTGTTAGCCACCCCCCATGGGGGTCGGCTCATTATCACGGCGTGTGATGGTTTTCGGCCTTGAAAGACTTGGTACGCTCCCCTCGGACTGCCAGTAAGTCTGTTAGCCACCCCCCGTAGGGGTCGGCTCATTATCTCGGCGTGTGATGCTTTTCGGCCTTGAAAGACTTGGTACGCTCCCCTCGGACTGCCAGTAAGTATGTTAGCCACCCCCCGCAGGGGTTGGCTCATTATCTCGGCGTGTGATGCTTTTCGGCCTTGAAAGACTTGGTACGCTCCGCCTAGGACTGCCAGTAAGTCTGTTAGCCACCCCCCATGGGGGTCGGCTCATTATCACGGCGTGTGATGGTTTTCGGCCTTGAAAGACTTGGTACGCTCCCCTCGGACTGCCAGTAAGTCTGTTAGCCACCCCCCGTAGGGGTCGGCTCATTATCTCGGCGTGTGATGCTTTTCGGCCTTGAAAGACTTGGTACGCTCCGCCTAGGACTGCCAGTAAGTATGTTAGCCACCCCCCGCAGGGGTTGGCTCATTATCTCGGCGTGTGATGCTTTTCGGCCTTGAAAGACTTGGTACGCTCCGCCTAGGACTGCCAGTAAGTATGTTAGCCACCCCCCGCAGGGGTTGGCTCATTTTCACGGACCCGCGCAGGGTACCAATCTTGCATGTTGCGAGACGCAGCATCATTACAAAGTGGGGACCAGTAAGTATACTAGCCACCCCCCACAGGGGTCGGTTCATTATCACGGACCCGCGCAGGGTACCAATCTTGCATTTTGCGAGTCGCAGCATCATTACAAAGCAGGGACCAGTAAGTATACTTGCCACCCCCCGCAGGGGTCGGTTCATTATCACGGACCCGCGCAGGGTACCAATCTTGCATGTTGCGAGTAGCAGCATCATTACAAAGCAGGGACCAGTAAGTATACTTGCCACCCCCCGCAGGGGTCGGCTCATTATCACGGACCCTCGCAGGGTACCAAGCATGCATGTTGCGGGTCGTACCATCATTGCAATCTACCCTCGCAGGGTGGCTATTTGGATCGACTTTCGAAGAGTCGCCATTATAACCTTCCCTCGAAGGGAAATGGTAATCACACTCACGCTGAATGGCGTGTGACGAAAAACTCTAAAGGCTCCCTTGGGACATCACGAGTAAATTACAATAGGAACCATGTCCAACAGACGAAACAAAGCGTCCAGGACCGCAGGCGGACTTTTATGCGTCCAACAAGGCACGTAAGTTATGACTTTCGAGGCGGGTTGCCTAACATTATATATATCAAGACCAATGGAAAGAAATGGGAGCTCCGCCTTTCTTGTCAAAAATAATAACTGGGTATCGGATACCATTGGCCAAAAGCCACCTTTGATAGATAATGCCAGATTTGACCAGAGAGTCCAAAGAGATGGATGTCGTCATATCCCAAATGATAAAACAAAAAGTCCTATTGATAGCTGCAAATTCTGCCAGCTTTCTTTCCAATATGTTTCTTGTGCCCAAAAGGCGACGGAAAGAACCGTCCAATACTCAATCTCAAGGTTCTCAACAAGTTCATAATTACGGAACCCTTCAGTTTAATAAATGTTTTTCGGGTGCTAGAGTTTCTTCAGAAAGACGAATGGCTGTGCAAGTGGATCTCGCCCAGGCTTACTTCTACCTTCCGTTAGCCGAAGGTCACAGACATGTTCTTCGACTAGTATACAGAAGAAGACTGCTTCAGATTACGTGCCTACCATTTGGCTTAAGCACTGCACCCAAGACCTTCGCCACAGTGACCAATTGGGTGGCTCAAACTTTGAAAACTCAAGGGTTACTTATAATTGTGTATCTCGTTTTTCTGGTGGCTCACCAAGATATATTCGCCTACTTTGGGATCAATTGCACCACGTTTTGGATGGCAAGTGAATAAATCGCAAGCATTATCAACAAGATAATGACAAAACGCACTACGTGACAAACAGCACGACAAACTTAGAAGACCTGCATAGCTTGATAGGACTTTTAAACTTCGCAAGTTTTTGTTGTCCCATACGGCAGACTGCATTACCGGGCTCTCCTCATTTTCCTCAATGCAGTGTTGAACAGCAATCTATACCTACCCTATTCATGGAACCGTGAGCCAAACGGTGAACAAACCATAAAAAGGGTTCTTATAAGTCACGATTGAAGTAATGATCATATTTTATAAAAATAACTACGAAAGTAATATACTGACAACATTAGAAATTATATTTTAGAACGATGTCTGTGGAACTTGTGCAATCTTTTCAAACTTATTTGAAATCAAATATAATAAATGCCGTAAATTGTTTTCTTAATTTTAATTAAATATGTTGTAAATCGTTTACATGTAAAAGGAACCTAGAAGTCTTGACTGTCATACATAGAACCCTACTTAATTGAAGACCACAGATACTAAGAATATTTTACATAAAAATGTGACGTTTTTGTCATCGGTCGGGTTATACCCACTATTTTGAAAAGTGTCATTCTTTGGTTACATTGTGGGCTCACGGCTCGGTGAATGGAGTATAGCAATGTTGAACCTACCAGCAGATGCCTTAGCAGATCTAAAGTGGTGGCTGGTCAGCTGCCACCAAACCTTGGATATTCATACGCCACTTCCCTGTCACCTTATAACCACGGACGCCTCCGATGTAGGATGGGGGCACAACTGAACGGAACTCCCGTAATGGGTTCATGGAACAAGAGAGAAAAAGGCTTTCACTGCGATCTGAAAGAGATGCTTGCAGTATTAACTGGATAATCACGGCGAGTTGCTAAGGAGATCAACAGCCATTTTTCAATGCAAAAATGGGACTGTAGTGTCATATCTAAGAAATCAAGGTGGCACCCCGATCAAGGAGCCTACCGAACTTGGCGTACAAAGTATTCACTTATCTCGAGCTGTATCAAATCTATCACGTCGTGAATCATATACCAGCCCTATTCAAGAGTCATGCAGACCATCTCTCCCGACACAAACCTCCACCGGAGGGGAATCTTGTATCAGCAGTGGATCTATTTGCCTCGAAGCGAGCCCAGGGATACATAGTTGTGTACTACGTGCCCCTAGATCTGAAGGACCCGAAAGCGGGGTTCCACGATGCCCTTTTTCTCAAGTTTGGACTTACCCGCTAGCGTGGGTATTACCGCCACCTTACCTTATACCGTAGGTCCTCAGTCATCTCAATTCAGGAACGGGAGTTAATCTCATAGTAGTTCCTTCGGTGGCACCAGGTATTTTGGCGAGCAGATTTGAAGTCCCGATCATTAGCAGTACCCTACACACTGATGAACCTCGAGCAGAAACCGATAGACACAGCAACGGGGATACCCCCTGCCAAGGTCAAGGAAATGGGGAGGGGGGGGAGGGACAAGGAGTCTCTCCGAGTGAAGTCTTCTTCAATCCACACGCAAGACTTATCAATCAGCTTGGAGTCGATGGTTAAATTGGGGCGAAAAGTATGAAATTGGATCCTATGAATCCTTGAATCCCTATTTGGACCTATACTTACCCAATTTTTTGCGGACTTACACATAGTAAATAAACTAGCATACAATACTATTTTATTACACAAGTCAGTTATAGCTACACTATGCAATGCAGAAACCACTGGAGAGCTAGGTTCACACGTTCTAGTAGGACACATTTTAAAATCAATAGCGCTGAGCAAACCTGTTCCCCGGGAAGCCGTCCATCTGGAATATTGACCAATTGGTAACCTACTTAAGTGCAGTAAACGTAGACAAGAATAATCCTTTTGCAACTTCCAGGCACACTGCTGCTCTTTCTTTTGCTAGCTTGTTTCGGAAAGGCGAGTCCATGATCTTTTCTTGCTTGCAATAGACCCAGAACATTTCAAAAACAACAAAGATAATTTAATCTTATGGCCAGTCTTTGGCTCTAAGACCGACAGTTCGTCATAGGCAGTCGGGTTGTTGTTTGATGGATAATCAGGAAAATATAAATCTAAGTCCAGTGTATTGGGTCAGAAAGACTAAAGCCTTGTTAGAAGATAGACGGACATCGGCTAATTCCTTAAATTTATTTATATCCGTTAGAGGCCAACCAAAGGCAGGCACCCGAACGATGATTGCGGGTGGATTAAGACATTGTTAAAAGAGGCAGGAATAACTACAACCCCAGGAAGCTTCCACTCGGCGGTAGCGTCAAAATCTGTGTTGACAATATACCTTTGGACGATATATTAGCCAAGGGTAATTGGCGATCAGGCAATACATTTGCCCATTTTTACAGAAGAGAAAGATACCCACTAAATAGAAGTAGCAAGTTATCTCGATTATTTAATTAATCCAGCTGATTAATGTCTATATTTTTGTTACTATTGTTATTAAGAAGTATCGCAATATTTTTGTTAATTACTATTAGAAAATGAAATCAATTTTGATTTTGTTCTTGCATCTCTCTTTTAATTTTTATTACTCATCCTCCGAGCCCCTTTCCCAACTATGTTGGGGTCGGCTTCCAGTCTAACAGGATGTGGCTGAGTACCAGTACCAGTTAACTTTTATTACATTAGTATTCCAGGACGCAATACACATACTTACATGTGATTACTCGTGTACCTAAGTACCTATTTACATACACAATTTCATTGTGCTTTTGCTCACATTGGCGTCCACTTCCACCAGGCGATAACAAACACGTCTCAAACTAGTAAGCTTCAAATAACGGTCAAGAATTTAATAGCAGCGTTTTACCTGAAATAAAACGCATATTAAATACTTACCTTATTTGAAGCTTACATTTTAATTTCTGCCTGGTGTTTTCGACTCAATGACGAACTGTGGCCGCCGAGAACACTCGTCGCCTCCTGCCTGGTGGGGAGTGAAACTGGTCGGTGTGCGAGAGAGATGCAAGATATGGGGTAGAAAAGGACGGAGATAAAAGCGGAAAACACGTAGGTGCCTATCTCAAACTAGTAAGCTTCAAATAAGGTAAGTATTTAATATGCGTTTTATTTCAGGTAAAACGCTGCTATTAAAAAAGATTAGACAGAGATAAATTAAGAAATATTTTTATTATTTACAAAACATAACTTTAAAACATAAACAACAGTTAGACATAGTTTTTAACAGTAAACAAATTTAACTATCGCTAATCAGTGGTGATGATGGTGTTCAGGAACGATGTGTTTAGCGTGACCCTCGTACTTCACGTTGGCGTTGAATCTGTAAATAGGAAAGAAACAATGAGTAATGACATTCCTACCAATTATGTTTTTTTTTTGTTTTATTATATATGACCACACTCACCCAGTCTTCTTGTCAGCATGGTACTCGACGATCCTGACGGTGCCGTCGGGTTGATGCAGACTGTACACGCCCTTCACGACGTGACCGTCACGAGACTCGTGCTGAGATTTCTTGTCGCCGGTGTGAGGGTCCACCACTTTGTACGCAAACTCGTACTTAGGGTGAGACTGCAACACATATAATACAATAAGCAACATTCTTCCAAATAAGAGTCTAAAAGATTGTTAAACATCAGAAGTGTCTCATACATAGTACTCGACGTGTTTCTCAGTGGCTTTGCCGTGGTACTGCTTGATGCTCTGTGAGGAGGAGGCGTGGCCATGGTGGTGGTCGTGCCCGTGACCTTCTTGTGGTCGGGCAGACACCATTGCGACCAAAGCGGCAACTAGGAAGATCTGCAAAACATAGGAGTATTAAAGATATTTTTTATTTTGTCTTTAATATAAAATTATGGGGCCGATGTATCTTTACCTTGTACATTTTGGATTTTTTGTGTTATTTACTCTTGAGTACTGAGTAGTGACTGATAATGTTCCAATGTTTAATTTGTCTTTTATACACAATATTAAAGGGAGTATGAGACAGTTTGTCGCAATACTCTCGAAATACCAGTTTAACATAAAATAATTGAACTGTCTTTCACTTATGAGAATGCAGTAAATCGTCGTTAAAGCAGAATTAACTTTCTGTATTAATTGAAGAAATGTAAGAGCGGTAACAATTCGTTAATAATTTCTAAATCTATATCTATGTATAAATATAATTTTTACCCTCTTTTACGTTATGATAAAAACATTTATGTTAACTGCATAGCACAAAACTAAAAAGGTTTTTTTCAACTATGTTAGGATCGGCTTCCAGACTAACCGATGCAGCTGAGTACAATGGGGCGAGTGCCTATCTGACCTACTTAACCCAGAGGAACTCCTTTATACGATTGGTTGTCAAACTTTCAAGTTTCTGAAAAAGTACATAATATTTTATTCAGTACCTAATTATTGAGCAGTTAGGGTCAATTCCCACTGAAAGAGCAGTCGTACCTAATCACATTAAATCCTATCACATATACTTTATCATATTCTACGGCGACTTGTAAAAAAATTAACCTGTTTAGCCACAGGAGTCTTCTTTTGTTTACATAATTGTGTAACAATATCATGTGTAAAGCAGAGATATAATTAGGAGTATCGAATGTTTTACTTGAACCAGTTGACAGCTTTCAGTTTGACAAGGGAGAATTTCCGTTGTTTGTAATGACTGACTGGTATATGGTGTTCTTATTCTCGCATATTCCTACATTTAGGGTCGGTTCATATCTAACGGAATATGCGTCGCGTATTATCGGTCGCGTAACGCCAGAACTGACAAATATACGGTAAAACATTCAATCATTCACACATAACCGATGATGCGTTAGTGCGTCGATCATACATTTACGCTACGCTCGACGCATTTTCCGTCAGATATGAACCGACCCTTACATTTACTTTGTTTCAAAAATTAATTGTATTATTTTTGCGTATTTTATTTTTTTCTTTGTGCTAATCAACATATATATTAACCCAGTATATAAACGTTTTTTATTTAATGTGATTAGGTAATTTGACTTTGTATAATTTGACATAATGTGATTATTTACCTACCTATAATACTAGCTGTTCCTCACAACTTTAAACGCATCTTGATCAAAATAGCCTATTTCCTGTCTAGACTTCTGACTGACTCGTGTACATAACATTCATTCAGATCGGATTATTAATATTGGCGTGAATATAGTTAGTTAGGATTGTAACTAAATCATCCTAGATATAGATAAAGTGATACGAGTGCTCAGTGCATGTATCTTCTTATGTTTTCGGGAATGCAAATTGCTTTTTATACAAATACAAATCTGGTAAAGTGTGCCATTGGTTATTGTCACAGAGAATATAGCATGGTAAACAAGTAAGCGTTGTTCCCTTTCGGAGTCCAAAAATTCTGACCAGTTTAGTGAGTAAAACTGAACTGAATAGAAGGCTTAGTAGGTACTTGCAACGCCTTACTAATCTATTTAGCTTTAATCAGAAGCTATTTTTTATATTCAAAAATAATGTAACTGCATAAGACCGTAACCAACGCTGTTTCTAAGTTGACAAGCAGTTTCACAATAGTCAAATTATAGGATCTTTAGCCTAGGCGTACACTGCAGACTAAACAGTCGGACTATTAGGTGAGTGCTTGGTTTTTTTACACGCTTTTTTTTTTCGAAAATGTGAATTCAATTAAAGTTTTTACTCGGTTTGACATCAGATAAAAACCGTTGATCGTTGTTGTGTGTACTTCCATTCATCTTCATACTGATTTATTAGCCGAAACCAACTATCGGCCGACCAAAATTTATAGTGTGACTTCGTTTCCGTGCTGGCAAAAAAATATATGTAGATATGTATTGATTGATGTCGTGATTAGTTGTTTTTTATAGAAGATTAGTTTCTAATTTCTGTGCTAATGTTTTGTTTGACTTGATATTTTGTAGTTTTTTTAGATTCAATCAAAATTCTGATATAGGAACTCGAAATTTCGTAGATCGGTAAACTTAAAGTGCTAATATCTTGTTGCTATCATACTCATGATTTAAATACGTAGATGTATCAAAACTACAATATGTAGTTTACAATTGCTTAAAAATCCAAATCGTAATTTAATGTTTCGTTTATTATCTATAGACGATAAGATTTTTTATTAATTTAACGGGTCGCCTAGGAAGTTAAAGTCGTAGTAGATAAAGTAATTTTCTAAATCGGGTTCCTATGTAAAAAAAAAAATGAAATTGTATAGTTTAACAGAACAGGGTCGGAAATGAAGTACGAAAGAATTATACATTAAATAATTTATTTCATATTTACATCACATAGCTTAGAATAGGTTCAACAATCAACAATTTAAACGTAGACGTTTATATTAAAAAAAAAATTGTCAAATATCAGATCAGTGGTGGTGGTGGTGTTCAGGAACAATGTGCACGGCATGACCCTCGATCTTAACGTTGGCGTTGAATCTAATAATAGAAAAGAAACAATGAGTGAAGACAATCCTACCAAGTAGTGTTTTTTTTTGAGTTACTATGTATGATCACACTCACCCAGCCTTCTTGTCAGCATGGTACTCCACAATCCTGACGGTGCCGTCGGGTTGATGCAGACTGTACACGCCCTTCACGACGTGACCGTCACGAGACTCGTGCTGAGATTTCTTGTCGCCGGTGTGAGGGTCCACCACTTTGTACGCGAACTCGTACTTAGGGTGAGACTGTGGGAAATGTGGTGATTATAGTTATTTGACTTCATCTTGAAAAATATAGGATTTAAGATCAGAGACTCAGCGTACATAGTACTCGACGTGTTTCTCTGTGGCTTTGCCGTGGTGCTGCTTGATGCTCTGTGAGGAGGAGGCGTGGCCGTGGTGTTCCTCGTGGTGTCCGTGGTGATGCTCCTCCTGGTGCTGCTCGTGCTGCTCCTCATGATGTTCCTCGTGGTGTACGGGCTCGTGCTTGCTCTCGTGAGTTTGGTGCAGTACGATGCTCTGCGATGACACAGCGTGACCGTGACCGTGCTGGTAGTCGTGACCGTGTTGCGGCCTCGCAGCGGTCATCGCGACAAACGCGGCTACTAGGAAGAGCTGTAAAATATTTTAAAATTGTTAATAATATTTACTAATTAAATATATTAATTATTTAGAATTATTTAGTATGTTTGTTTTTTTTCACTTGAATATTATTAATTAGTAGGTTAAAATCTACCTTATACATTCTGATTGATATTCTTAATTCTTGGATATTGTAACAGTGAATGATACTGTTTCAGTAAAGAATTTTACTTTTTATACACTTTAAAAGGACCTGTAATATATCTTTACGCAATAACTTGTACACTTGACCGACCAGTTTGCCATAAAATTGTTATAAGGCGACCTTGAATGTATTTTAAATCTTATAATTACGTATTTATTACTTTCTTTGGTGGAGGGCAATGACTTTCATTTAATTAAGTTGACCCTATTTTTAGACGTAAGATATAAGTTATTCTTTCGTTTTTGTTAATCTACACAATTTTCAGTCCAGTATGATCACTGTTTTCAACAGTTTCTACTTGTGCGACAACGTACCCCGCTAGTGCTCTCACCCCTTTGTAATGTTCGTATCTCGCAAACTATTCGTGTCAAAGTCAAAGTCAAAGTATTTATTATTTTTTCGTGCTTTTGTGAAATAAAAATTATTATTAAATAATAACATATAAAAGAAAATCTAACTCGTTACTTCTAATAAGACACACAAATTCAATATGTATCATAAAAAAGACGTTCAGTAGTAAAGTAAGTAGTTTTCCGTACCCCAAGGGTAAAACGGGACCTTCGCTCCACTGTCCGAATTGTTGAACTCTGAAGGACGTCCGTCAGTCTGGCACCGGGCCGTATCTAGAGTTGAAATTACAGATGATGTATTTCTGTTGCCGCTATAACAACAAATACTTACTGAAAACTAGAATGATATACTTAAATATTTTGGGGGGCTCCCATACAACAAACGTGATTTTTTTGCTCATTTTCTAAATAATTGTATGGAACCCTTCGTGCGCGATTCCAACTGACACTTGGTCGGTTTTTTGTAAAATGTTCTTAAGATTTTCTGACCGACTTTTTCTTGGACGTGTGCGTTGCATTATTGCTATCAGTCTGAAAATGGGTGGTAAAATCTAATTGTTGCTATTTCATTTTGTTTATCTTTGACAGTTCCAACATTCATTTAACTACCGTCAAGCGAGAAATTCTATGCGTAGTTCTCACAAATCCTAAGCCTGACGGACCGCCACTAAATTCAGAGAACAAGTACATGTATCATGTGGCCCATAGCTCTCCCGCATCTCCGCCACTCGCTGATCTACAAATAATTTGATAAATCTGGCGAGAATTTTTTGTTACCTATATTCATGTACCCATTTTTAACCCCCGACGCAAAAACGACGGGGTGTTATAAGTTTGACGTGTCTGTGTGTGTGTGTGTGTGTGTGTGTATGTGGCATCGTAGCTCCCAAACGGATGATCCGGTTGTAATGCGTTTTTTTTGTTTAAAAGGAATGTCATTCGGGAGTGTTCTTAGCTATGTTTGGTGGAAATCGGTTCAGGTCTTCAAGGTCATCAGCTCGTTTGTAAGGTGTGATAGGAATGTTACACGCTCAGTTTACTTGCAAGCATATGTGGGATCTGAAATTTGAAACACTAATATCTTCTGGAACCACTGAGCTGGTCTGCTGTTAGGGCAGGGCACGAAGATAGGAGACGTAACCCTGAACTCGCTTTTAGTAAACTCATCGAGTTTGGGCTCGTTGAATTTGTTTTGACGAGTTCTCTTCATATTTCTAATTGACGAGAACCTGATACTGGAAATGGGATGTGGCGGATGAAACCCTGGAATGCCGGAATGAAACGGATAAACCGATTTATATTTTTGCTGAAAGTCTAGAATGACCAAAGGTTAACCTTTATTGTTTCTCAATCTGTGCAGTTCTACCAGAGCCAGTTTGTCATGAGGATTGTTAAACAGCTTCCTTTGGCCGAGATCGCATATAGCGACCCCAACTTAAAATAAAAGAAATTAATGAAAGAAGGAAAAATGAAGGAGCTCCTTCAAAAAGCATGAAATAAAATAAAATTATAAATTTAAAAAAACCCCTGACCCAAAAAAAGTACTCAATTATTATGACAAAAGGTTAAAAACGCTAAACCCTTTAAAAAGCAAAAAATAACTTTTAACACTACGTAAGTACCAACTAAAGCATGTCAGACTAAACTAAATTTTGACGTGTCGTTCAAAAATACTTACATAAATCAAATGATAGGTACCTATGTATTATTACAACATTTGTATATAATTACAACATTCGTATTTAAAAAACACGAATCTTAATTAGATAATTAGAGCGGTCCCCCGACACGACAAAATTTAGTTTAGTCTGACATGCTTTAGTTGGTACTTACGTAGTGTTAAAAGTTATTTTTTGCTTCTTCTTCTTCTTCTTCTTTCGAGTCGATGACATGTCATATGAGACTACACTATGTCAGCCCAATATTCCGCCACAGCGAGAATTTAATTTTTTGCTTTTTATAGGGTTTAGCGTTTTTAACCTTTTGTCAGAATAATTGAGTACTTTTGGGGGGGGGGGAGGGAGGGTTATAATTTAATTTTTTACTTAAAAATATTCACCATGAAACCTTGAGGTTTGCGGTTATAGTGACTTGAAATTCTGGAAGCTAAACCCTACAAGAGATTTAGTATATTAAAGTTGGAGGGTACGTCATCAGGTGGTCAAGATATCGTCGAGGACACGAAATAATAGTCACGTTCCTTTGTTTAACACTTGTAATAAACTACCTATCCAAAAATAAAGATCACAAAAATAATCAAGGATGCTTGTGGTGATTACAGATTTTGTAAGAAGAAACGTGGGAAAAAGTGTAGTGCTACTCGGCTCGCATTTCGTTAGGTATCCATCCAGGACCTTATGTCATTCATACAGTGTTGCCATCACTCCACACTAACCATTCAAAAGGTTTATCCTTTAGTGTTTCAAAACCAAAAAAATATCCTCTGATAAAGTGGTTTGTAGTCGAATGATGAACTCAAACTCAAAACTCATACTCAAAAACGTTTATTCAAATTAGGTTGATAAATCAGAATTTTTCGAACGTCAAAAACAAAAGACAGCCCCCAAAACGCCCGCCCTTCACCACTTCCTATGTGTTTTTGCTGGGAAAAAGAAGTGGCGCAACAAACTCCCCAGCAACACATGTGTGACGAGTTCAAGTATCGGTCACTAAAATTACCAGTCACCCTTTATACAGGCAACAATATTAGGTCTACTAAAATGAACAGTCTTACTAAAAATAATGTTATCGTTATCTTAAGTTGACCTTATAGCATAATTTATTAAGTTAGCCCTCAGATACGTGAATTTACAAAATTATCAAAAAAGTTATCCATTTCATTTGCTACATATAAATACATACATGACTATCTAATGTATCATTAGGTGTGCCAATTCAGCTTCCGTTTTGAATGTTAACTTAAACTGAATTAAGTACTTTAAATGAATGTAGGTAAAGATAAACAACGTAACTATAAGTGGATTCATAATAATTTATTTATTTACTTAAATATTTACAACAAAACATAGCGTCAATAAACAACAACTTAAAGTATAGGTTAACAGCGCAGTGAGGTCAGGAGTTCGAAATCAGTGATGGTGATGATGTTCAGGAACAATGTGTTTGGCGTGACCCACGAACTTCACGTTAGCGTTGAATCTGTGACAAAGAAAAATGAACATTAGAGATATAAATACGTACGTATGTCCGTTTGCTAATGCTATTTCACACTCACCCAGTCTTCTTGTCAGCATGGTACTCCACAATCCTGAGAGTACCGTCGGGCTCGTGCAGACTGTACACGCCCTTCACGACGTGACCGTCACGTGATTCATGCTGAGATTTTTTATCACCAGTGTGAGGGTCTTCGACTTTGTACGCGAACTCGTACTTAGGGTGAGACTGTAACACATAACATGACATAATAATAAATATTCTTCCAAATAAGAGTCAGATTGTTAAATATCAGAAGTGTCTCATACATAGTACTCGACGTGTTTCTCAGTGGCTTTGCCGTGGTGCTGCTTGATGCTCAGCGAGGAGGAGGCGTGGCCGTGGTGTTCCTCGTGGTGTCCGTGGTGATGCTCCTCCTGGTGCTGCTCGTGCTGCTCCTCATGATGTTCCTCGTGGTGTACGGGCTCGTGCTTGCTCTCGTGAGTTTGGTGCAGTACGATGCTCTGCGATGACACAGCGTGACCGTGACCGTGCTGGTAGTCGTGACCGTATTGCGGCCGCGCGCTCACCGCGGCTACGAGAGCGATGACTAGGAAAATCTGTGAGGTAAACAGCGGAGTAAATAAATGAATTTGATTCTGAATTAAGATTCAATATGGTCAAAATTAAGTCATTAGAAAATATTTTTTCAAAATGATAGTAATATTAAGTTTCGATTCGTACTTTAAACATTTTCGAGATTTGTATTCTTAACTCTTCGAGTACTGATCATTGACTGATGATATGCCGTAAATATTTTTTCTTTTATATTTTTAAAGGAACCACATATGTTTACGACACATTTCAAACTCAAAGCAGTTGAAATACGAGTTTTTGGCCTATGACCTCGACTGAAAATATGCAACTTTCGTTAATTAATACAATACTTTCTCAACCAAGATTAACTTAACGCTTATACGCGCTACGCACTTTTAATAAACTAGTTTCAGGTGTTTAAGGTATTGCAAACTTTAATTAAATTATACCTTCGAGTCATATAAAAAGAAAAATTGATCACTGGTAACTTATCAGTCACAGCTTTGTATTCCAACAGTAAACAGTACCTACCTTTAAACAATCAAAATGTACAAGGTAAAAGCTCATATCAAAACCATATGGCTTGAAATGATACAGTGATATTTCAAGTGAACAATTGTACTAGTTCGCAGATTATTTATTTATTTATTACTTTCATGTTTTAGATCTTCCTACTAGCTGCTGTTCTCGCGACGATCGCTGCGAGGCCGCAGCACGGTCACGACTACCAGCACGGTCACGGTCACGCTGTGTCATCGCAGAGCATCGTACTGCACCAAACTCACGAGAGCAAGCACGAGCCCGTACACCACGAGGAACATCATGAGGAGCAGCACGAGCAGCACCAGGAGGAGCATCACCACGGACACCACGAGGAACACCACGGCCACGCCTCCTCCTCACAGAGCATCAAGCAGCACCACGGCAAAGCCACTGAGAAACACGTCGAGTACTATGTACGCTGAGGCTCTGATCTTAAATCCTATATTTTTCAAGATGAAGTCAAGTAACTAATCACCACATTTCCCGCAGTCTCACCCTAAGTACGAGTTCGCGTACAAAGTGGTGGACCCTCACACCGGCGACAAGAAATCTCAGCACGAGTCTCGTGACGGTCACGTCGTGAAGGGCGTGTACAGTCTGCATCAACCCGACGGCACCGTCAGGATCGTTGAGTACCACGCTGACAAGAAGACTGGGTGAGTAGACAAACAGTTAGCTAGAGCTATTTACTTTTCAAACAAGGCATATATTTGCTCATTACCTATCTCTTTTGTTTAACAGATTCAACGCCAACGTGAAGTACGAGGGTCATGCCGTGCACATTGTTCCTGAACACCACCACCACCACTAATCCTGACCACTGAACCCTGACTGTTGAATAATTTTATCTGTTAATTTTTATTCTTAGAATGTTGATTATTGAGCCTCAAAGAATGTATTATTTTGTAAATATATTTAAATAAATATCTTTATACCACAATTTAATCTTTTCTGTTCTTTTACGAACTAAAACCCTTCTTTTGACTCAGAATATCTTAGTCAAGTGTTTTTCCTAAATCATAGTAAAAGACACTCTTACTGTACAAATACCTAATACTTCAGCACCCAGAACCACAGTCAAATTAATGTATTTTTTTCTAACTAGCTATCTCTTGTAACTGGAGACATACTTTTTTTATGTTTTAAATTGTTGTTTTTTTATGTTTTTATGTTTTATGACGACCTCGATGGCGCAATGGTCACCATGCGCCATCGAGGCATGCAATGGACTGCCGAACCTGAGGTCCCGGGTTCGATTCCCGGCTCGGTCGACATTTGTGTGATGAGCATGCTTGTTGGCCGTGGTCTGGGTGTTACAATATGTATTTATAAATATGTATATGTGTAGCTATATGTAGTTTATCAGTTGTGTTAGCACCCATATCACAAGTTAATTAATAACTTACCTTGGGGCTAACCAACCGTGTGTGAAAAAGGTGTCCCGACATTATGTTTTAAAAATTTAATATAATATACGTACATACTTGCCTAGCAAAAAGCACTACGTTTCATCTGGACTGTCGTTTAATAGATTACACCTTATTAAAAGGGAAATGAACATACACAACACTACAATTTTTATTGTTGCAGTTCCAACTTCCAATTTCCATTTCAATTAAAAAGGGGTAATAAGTATTTAATTTTAAAATTTATATCTGGGGTTGTCTTCCGCCAAGACTAGCGGCACGCGATAGTCGTCAGGGAATTACGTAAAAAAAGTTTAAAGCTAGCTTTTATAGTCCGACCTTGAGCATTTTAAGTTAGTAAAGTAATAACTTAAAACACTTTGACGGGCGTTTATGAAAGACTGTTGTTAGCTCCTCAAAAAAAATAATGTTTAGCGCAGTCGACGTGTTTTCTGTATCTATACTATCTATAAGAATATAAAAAAGTAGAAATATTATTTTCTTTGTTTGTTTTGCACCCTGCGAAACTACTGGACCAGTTTGAAGAATTATTTCACATTTGAGAAGCGAGACTATCTCAGAGTAAAAATGTGTATATTTTATCCAGGTACGGACAATAGTTCCCATGGGACGTGGATGAAACCACGGGAAAACACCAAGTACGTAGTAGAGAAATACAAATATTATATACCTGCTTATGAAATGAAGCCCTATTTCCAATCACTCACCTAATAACATTTTTGAAAGTACAATACTGAAAGGTGCTAAATTCCAAGAAAAATATAAAATTTCTGCTTCTACTAATAAACTACTACTCACTTTGTTACAAATTAATTTTCTTTAACTCCATACTAAAATATAAAAGACCAGTATTGCTTAAAAAGCTTCAAAAGGCCGCGCGGTCGCCTGCGGCGCCGCGAGCAGCCCCGTGTCGTCGCTGCTAGCCGCTGGCGGAAAGATAAACAAGGCGCGCGAGGCGCATGGCCTATGCCAATTCCGGTGACTCGGGCCTAAGAGTTAAGTTTTTAGCCTAATAGTGCCTACAACTTTCGAATTCTCAGGGTTTCCATCATAAGATCCTGTCCTGATGACTGTGGGACTACGTGGGAAATATATCCTTTCTAACAAAAAAAAAAATAGCTTGCAGATCAGTACAGGCATCTTTGAGTAATCGGTGACATATTATGTACATAAAATATTATAAAAAGGTCCCGACAAATTAAGGACCTCCTTTTTGGGAAGGCGGTAGAAATGTTCTTTACTACATAAACATACACTATGCTAGAAGCTAAACATCTGCCAAACATGTATCATATGAATGGCAGCGGGAATCCACAATACGGGAAACACGAGGAAAGATATCAAATAGACGGTTCTCTAGCCACATACTGAGTGCTACTAGCAGCGCTTAAAAATTGCGATCGATCGATCAGTACGGCCGTAAGCCACGAGCTCCTTTCTACTACTGAATGTTTTTTTAATAACTGAGTAAGTACAAAAGATAAAAGTAAAAACGAGATGTTTATTAAATCAGTGTCAATGCTCTGAGAAAGTAAGGAGTTTAATTAGGCAGTCAAACATGTACTCAAGGTCACCCCGAATTACCAAAAACTGAAATATTGAAAACTGGTTTTACGCCGTGGTGCGATAACTGCCCCTTTTTATTTTTTTCTATATAAAGATATGATTCAACTGTGTAGTTATCAGTTTTTGTTTTATTTCCTTAGGGTAAAGAACACTTACAAACTTCCAAAATGTACAAGGTACCACAACATACGACAGTAAAAAAATATAAAAAACGTTCAGTGTTATAGATACCGATAAAATATTCTTAACTTCTTTTATAATCGCAGATCTGCCTGGTCGCTGCTGTGGGCGCGATGGTCGCTGCTATGCCGCAACATGGTCATGACTACCACCACGGTCACGGTCACGCTGTGTCATCGCAGAGCATCGTACTGCACCAAACTCACGAGAACAAGCACGAGCCCGTACACCACGAGGAACATCATGAGGAGCAGCACGAGCAGCACCAGGAGGAGCATCACCACGGACACCACGAGGAACACCACGGCCACGCCTCCTCCTCACAGAGCATCAAGCAGCACCACGGCAAAGCCACTGAGAAACACGTCGAGTACTATGTACGCTGAGTCTCTGATCTTAAATCCTATATTTTTCAAGATGAAGTCAAATAACTAATCACCACATTTCCCGCAGTCTCACCCTAAGTACGAGTTCGCGTACAAAGTGGTGGACCCTCACACCGGCGACAAGAAATCTCAGCACGAGTCTCGTGACGGTCACGTCGTGAAGGGCGTGTACAGTCTGCATCAACCCGACGGCACCGTCAGGATCGTTGAGTACCACGCTGACAAGAAGACTGGGTGAGTAGACAAACAGTTAGCTAGAGCTATTTACTTTTCAAACAAGGCATATATTTGCTCATTACCTATCTCTTTTGTTTAACAGATTCAACGCCAACGTGAAGTACGAGGGTCATGCCGTGCACATTGTTCCTGAACACCACCACCACCACTGATTTATATTCATATTCGATTGTTAACTGTTTATATTGTTGATTCTTTTAATTTAAGCTATGTGATGTAAATAATAAAATATAGAAATCAAAGAAGATTATAACTTTACGTTATTTCAAATACTTATTTCACTTACTATTCAATATAAGAACCTATTTATTACATTATGATTTGCCAAACGAATTTTTAGATAGGAACTACTCTAACAACTGAAGCCCTCTCATCTGGACCGATTTTTGCATCATTGTGCACAGAGTAGAAAAAGAGTACTCTTGGTTCCTATTTCAGCCTCATTTCGGTGAACTGCACAGATCACTTTGTAGGTTTGTAGTTTGGTTTGTAATGTCATAAGTCACAGACAAAAATGACATGCGTGAAAATGACAGTTCTTTCATATTGTCCAGTGCTTGTCGGGTTCGAGAATGGTTTTCAGTGTATACCTCCTATATTATTGATATTTTTCTCAAACTCATTCATTCTACGGCCTTTCTGATCTACCTACCGAACTCTGACTTTAGAATGCTATGTTGGACTTTACGAATAGGCGGTTTACAACCTATCGTTAAATATAGACACAAGATCCATGGTATCAATATCCCCAATATTGATCCCATGAATTATTATGAGTTCATGGCCTTTCTTATCAATCTATGTGTGTGTGTCTTTTTACCTCTTCGAACTATCGTTCTTATTTTAGGCCACTAACTTCCCTGTAGCTCAAGTAGTTTTGTTCTATAGTAGTAATAGTGCAGCAAAACCGAGAATTGTCCTTGATTACACTTTTATATTGTGCTAGGGACAATGGTCGGTTATCTGCCACCATTACATTTAATTAAAGTTGTCTTGAGTCGCAGCGTGATGCTTTCGGCCCTATAATTGCCTTTCAAAGTCTTGATTTGCACAAAAACTGCCAGTAAACGACAAAAGGGTTGTCCATAATGTGTTTCAAAAATATATTACTGTTGAAGGAAGAAATTAACTGGAGTTACTATTTCACGCTTTTTGACGCTGTCCGAGCACAGAATATAGACCTCCAACATGTACAAGGTATCATTCAAGCGATTAGTACTTAAATGAACAATATTTTTTTGGAATCTTTATTACTTTTCTTTTCTTTGTTAATGGCAGATCTCCCTAGTTGCCGCTTTGGTCGCGATGGTCGCTGCTCGTCCACAACATGGTCATAGTCGCGACTACTGCCACGGCCACAGTCACGATTACAGCCACGGCCACAGTCACGCTATATCACCGCAGTGCCTCTTGCCACAACAAGAAAAAAAACCCGATCCAGTAAACAAAGAGGAAGAACCCGAGCCAGTAAACAACGAGGAAAATCCAGAGCCAGTAGATAAAGAGAAAAAACCCGAGCCAGTACACAAACCGAAAAAACCGGAGCCAGGACACCACGAGAAACAAGATGTCCCGCAGAAAGGTCACCATCATAAAGGACACGGACACGCGGAACACCACGGGGGATTCCATGAGGGACACCACGGTCAGTCTAAGGGACACCGTGAGGGATGCCACGATGGATCTCGTGGACGCCTTGAGCAAATCCACGGACACCGTGAGGAACACCACAGACACCATGAGAGTCACTATGGCAGACATCACGGACACTATGAAGGGCACCGTGGACACCACCAAGGACGCCACGGGCCGCACGCGGGCCACCAAGGAGCTCACGAGGGACATCACGAACGCCCCGAAGTACATCATGAAGACCACGCAGCACATCATGGAGACCACAAAGGACAACAAGAAAGCCAAGATGGGCATCGCGGAGAACACGAGAAACAACACGAAGACCACGAAGGTCATCCCGAAGAACAAGAAAAACATCCCGAAGAAGACCAGGGACATCCCGCAGAACAAGAGGGACATCCCGAAATACACGAGGGGCACCCCAAAGTACACGAGGGACATCACGGGGATAAAGATAGACATGACGGGGACGACGATGAAGGAGCATCAAACAGCACCACGGACACGCCACAGACTTACATTTCGAGTACTATGTATGAAAAATCTCTAACCTAAATCCCATATTTTTTATCTTGAAGTTTATAACAGAACTAACTAACACATTTCCCACAGGCTTATACTAACAAGTCCGCGTACAAAATGATGGATCCACACAGCGAAGACAAGAAAGCTCAGCACGAGTCTCGTGACGGTCACGTCGTGAAGGGCGTGTACAGTCTGCATCAACCCGACGGCACCGTCAGGATCGTCGAGTACCATGCTGGCAGAATATCTGGGTAAATGGGTAGAAAGACAAATAACTAAAATTGTTAACATTGTAAACTGTTTGCTCACTATCCCTTCTGTACAACAGGTCGCGCAGAACACATCATTTCTCAATCCCACCGTCACAACTGGAACTGGCTATTGAACCGCTTTTGTTATTGAACCTTAATATTGTTTGTTTATTGTGAATACTCAAATAATGCATTGTAAATAATAAAATATATATTTTTGCCTCACAATCATTTTTATTCTTGCTTTTTTTGTAATGTAATGTTTTCTGCCATATTGCACCAATCATCTTCATCTTAGGGTGGGGATTTGTCAAGCTTTGTGAATGGAATCAATGATAAAAAACTTGTAGATACATTACCTGCAAAGTATAAATACCCTTCGTAATTAATCTATTTTAATTAACTCCTGACATGACAGTGTGCTCTTCTCAATATCGTGCAGTTTTCTCAGGCAGTTGTCCTTTATTCATCCCATCATCATATATGCCAAAACTCCAACGCTTACAGGACTTCTCTAAAGCTTTCCGAATAAAGCAATTTCTATAGCCTATACATAGTTTGCAAAAATATGGAAACACTTTGCAAGGATAGATTGTCTCGCATTCAAAACAAGAAAGTCAGACAACTGTATACTACATAAACGTGACAAGTTTATACTACATAAACGTGAGTATTTATTTCATTATATTTACAAATTAATCAACCAACTAAATACAAGATTTAACAGTGAATATTAAGATCAACAAATAGTTTCGAATAGCTAACGTTAGTGGTGATGATGGTGTTCAGGAACTATGTGTACGGCGTGACCCTCATACTTCACGTTGGCGTTGAATCTGTAAATACAGAAAAGTTATTGAGCAATTCGTTAACATTATTGGTAGCTTTGGATTTATCTACTCATATTGTTACTCACCCAGTCTTCTTGTCAGCATGGTACTCTACGATCCTGATGGTGCCGTCGGGTTGATGCAGACTGTACACGCCCTTCACGACGTGACCGTCACGAGACTCGTGCTGAGATTTCTTGTCGCCGGTGTGAGGGTCCACCACTTTGTACGCGAACTCGTACTTAGGGTGAGACTGTAGGAAATGTCTTAGTTAGTTATGTTACTATAAATACGATGAGTAAGTATTGCAAATGAACAGTTCTCATACATAGTACTCGACGTGTTTCTCTGTGGCTTTGCCGTGGTGCTGCTTGATGCTCTGTGAGGAGGAGGCGTGGCCGTGGTGTTCCTCGTGGTGTCCGTGGTGATGCTCCTCCTGGTGCTGCTCGTGCTGCTCCTCATGATGTTCCTCGTGGTGTACGGGCTCGTGCTTGCTCTCGTGAGTTTGGTGCAGTACGATGCTCTGCGAAGACACAGCGTGACCGTGACCGTGCTGGTAGTCGTGACCGTGCTGCGGCCGCGCGCTTACCGCAGCTACGAGAGCGATGACTAGGAAAATCTGTAGAAAAAACATAATTTCAAATCAGAAAAACTTGATATAGGCTTGAATAAAGTTGAATACTATTGTGTGTAGATTTTTAAGTTTTACAGTTATTTGATATTGATAATAGATTAAGTTTTTTTTTAATTTAATGAATTTAGAATACATAATAAACAATTTAATACCTTGTACATATTGAATATTTTTGTTGTTTAATTCAAGAGGAAGAAATGTTGAATGATAATAATTTTTCGACGCAATTTCTTTTTATATCCATACATAATAAGGGTCAGTACTTACAAGTTTAAACTTACAACCAGTTTTCCCAACAAGTTACTTTTTGGTAACTTACACCTTTTGGCCTTGAGGGAGTGCATATTTTATGAACTTAATAAAATTTCTTTCTTTTATTTCAATGCGCGACCAAATGTCACAAATTAAAATACTTATTATTTACTCGGTGTTACACGTATTATGCCTGTAATAATACAGTCTTCCTCAATAAATTGGCTGATATGTTGAAATGGTTATAAGCTGCTTTTTTTCCGGGTGCACGAAGTAGCTCCCACGAGACGCAGGTGGAACTGCTAACGAAGCTAGTTTTCCATTACTTTTATCTCAACGTTATGAGATCTTAGTACCTACCTGAACTACGATCATCACTTAACTTTGCAAAGACTTATTGGCTGAATATAAAAAATACGCAGTAAGTAGCAAAACAATCATAATTAAATAAAGTATAATTTCTTTTCTAGTAAGTTGATAAGGATTTTTTTTTATTACTTAGCTGTATTTTGTCCGTGACCGTTGATTCATAATGTGACTCATGACAATGAATTTCAGTTATGTACAAAAAGCTTCATAACATGTTATATCGGGTGTGTCGTTCACAATCACATTAAATCATATCGCATATACTTTATGATATTCTATGGCGAATTGTAAAAAAAATAACCTAATCCATTCAGTGGTTTAACCACAGGAGTCATTTTTCGTTTTTATAATTTACAACATCATGTGTAAAGCAGAGATAAAGTTAGGAGTATCGTATGTTTTGATCAGTTGACAGCTGTCAGTTTTCAAGGGAGAATTTCAGTTGTTTGTAATAACTGACTTTTATATGGTGTTCTAATTTTTGCACATTTTTATTCCATTTACTTTGTTTGAAAAACACATTTTTTTATTTTTACGTATTTTTCTTTTATCTTTGTGTTAATCGACATATATTAACCAGTATATTAACGCATTTAATTTAATGTGATTATGAACGACACACCCGATATAACAGCATGCATTTTTTTTCATGTATTCTCTTTTGTTTTATTTTAGTCTTGCATATATTTTAGATTTCATGCCAGCATTTACAAGAATATATTTACAAATACAAATGGCCCTATTTGCTATTCTACGAGCTTATTATATCTGCAATGCTTCCCATTTTGTGGTAGCCATAGGCCGTGTCCATAGGTTTGTTTATCATCCGTCAGAGAAAATATTACCATTCTTCCTCAAAGACACTACACACTAATGTTTAAGTATTAATAAACAATTTCTGAACCACAAAATACAAGCTGCGCTTTGTTTGTGGCTTAACGTTATAATAAGCACATTATAAAAGTCAAACATTATTTTAATTTTATTTTTATTGTTTTCATTTATTGTCTTCAAGAAACTAATAACTGCATGATAACCTTTTTATTGAACATGATAATAACGACTGATTGTTTTGATACAAAAAACACCCAACATATCTGAATTAGACCACAACAGTACGGTCAAGGCTATTTTGGTGAATTCAATCAAATGCATTTGGTACATTGTGACCGCATGGCTTTGAACTTATTGTCATACAGTGGAACGACCTGATTTTTTACGTTTTTTTTTCTGACTTAAATGTGTGTTCGTTTTTTTTATACAGACGGTAATAGTTTTTTTCTTTTAAAAGAATTTCTTATATAAAACTTTTTTTTTTCAAATTGTTTAAAAATAAAAAAGAGTTCTTATTGTACGACTAATTCTCAAGCATCGGTTTTGTTATGTAATGAGACAGAATACAATGCGCAATGTGAGGTGAAAAAAAAACAGAGTAATTTATAATCAGTAAAAACTTGTAATATTGTAAAAAAATAAAATAAAAATTCAGCAACAAATAAAGATAAGATCACAGTAGGTACATCGACGATAACAGTAGCGTATTATAATATCACAGTTGAGATCCAACAGTTTAGTAATGATGATGATGTTCCGGCGCAATGTGGTGAGTGCTGTACTTCACGTCAGCGTGGAAACTGTGGACAAACAATAGTACGATTAGATGGATAGATTAGCTGTGGATTTTATTGACTTATGTATGTGTTAATTGGAAGTTAAAGCCTCTTAACATAATATAACGTTAATCTTGTATAGATACAATAAGTTTTGAAGTCCGCAGTTAATACCTACGCTATGGCATGACGAGGAATAAATTAGAGAAATTGAAAACCACCTGATGAACATCGTTTATGTATGAATTGTTTTTTTTTTAGATCAAGTGTATCACAGGATATTAGATAATCGAAGGACTTAAAAATTGTGATAAGGATTGGGTTATACTATGCAAGATTTAAAGGGAAAATAGCTTTGCTTATCTTTCACTACACTAACTAGATAGAATCATTGGTACTACTATCCGGGTTTATTAGTTTTAATTCAGACTTACCCAGAGTGCTTGTCGCCATGGTAGTCAACGTGTCTGACGGAGCCATCGGGCTGGTGCAGAGCATAGTATCCCTTAACGTGGTCACCGTCGCGGTGCTCATGCTGGGACTTGATGTCACCGGTGTGAGGGTCCTCCACTTTGTAGCCGAACTCGTACTTGGGGTGAGTCTGAAAAGGAGATTGCCCGTTTTGTAAGGGAAGTTGGGTCCCAGTGAAAAATGTTTGTGCCCTGAAGATTTTTATTTTAACTAATAGGAAAAACATTGCATTTTCATAATCAGAAACCTTTTTTCATTTATTCACCCTGGTTCAAGAGATATCATTATTTTTCTGTTTTAAGAATATAGGTTATAATTAGAAATTGACATGGACTATAGATCACTATGAGCATAGAAATATGTACTGTAAATAGCAGTACCATGGAATTATGTCTCTATTTATGCATAAAGTAATGGAATTGTTATTATGTGTTTCCCGCGGTTACACCCGCGTCCCCGGGAACACCTTTCCATACCCGGATAAATTATAGCCTACCTAATCAAATCTTTCCTCTTTATAATATTAGTATAGACTCATAATTACCGTTATTGATAGTTATTATTATTTTAGTAATAGCAAGGGAAATAAAAAAAAAACAAAACATGAATAAACTATTTATTCTTCATAAAATATTTCGTCCAAAGATTGAGCTGGAGCACTCACATTGTTGAAGCGGCCCCAGCTTAAATACCACAATACTGTCATAGTATGAGCACAACACCCTACCGTACGGTTACCCACTAGACAGTTACAATAGTAAGCAATGATACTTTCTAAAGAATTTGCCCGATCTTCATCTCTACTTATCAACAAATAAGAGTAATATGTTTTATGGCTCACATGGCGGGACTTAATTCTAGTCCTAATTAAATAATTATTTTGACCCAATATTAAGGGCAAATCCTCTTCCAAGACATCATTGCTTACTTCAACATTATAAGTACCATTACTTCTTATGTGCTCCCCATAATAGGATCTAGCCTGTTTTAATTGGTAAGATCCCAATGCAAATCTTCTTAAATCATCTAAAGTTAATCTTGGAAAATGATCTAAATGGGGAGCATTGCTGTCTATGTTTTGGAAAACCGTACGTCTCCTATTGATGTTATCCCTTCGAATAAATTCCCCCAAATAATTACTACTGTTTAATCTCGCCTGAGCAATTTGCACATACTCTGCAGCGTCAGGTCTATCTTCAATTGTTGGGTGGAATTTATTCAAAAGGGCACAAACAATTTTAAAATCATCCATAAGGTGTGTTGATGCTCTGTTAAAATATTCTTGTCGAAACAGTTTGTAGTCTCTTTTGATGCGACCATTTACAATTTCAACTACCCATCTACACATAGTCACACACCTAGACTTGTTTGCTTGGTCAGTGGTCAATTGAAATTCACCTTCCAATAATGACTCAGGCATGTATGTTTTATAATTATAGCTTTGGAGTTCAGGGATCACGTCTCTAAATCCCCTATCCAATATAAAGACATCCCCCTGTCTAAAAAATGAGCGCATTGGACCACTTTCATTACGAAATAGATCACTCATGATTGTCGAGTCATTTTTTGTTGCTTCATATGGTCCAATGCACTCTAAAATATATCCATCACAACATGTGATTAAAAAGGGTTTAACCAAATTATTATATTTGTGTAGACTATATGTCTGTTTCTGATATTTGTAGTTACTACTACTCTGTACATAAACATATGTACCATCACATATGACAATAGCAGGTTTAGAATCTGGAGCCATGCTACTGTCTCCGAATAGACCTTCAGGAATAGTCCTGTTACGTGAGGCCACATTTTGTATATTAGTGTGATTAACTCCCAAATGCATTGGTACAAAATGTTCTTTTAAACATTCCCTAACAATGTTCATTTTTTTTTCTAATGTAGATCGTGGCAATTGAAAAAGAGTTGCCAGTCTTTGGTTGCTGTCCCCTGTCCTAAGTTTAACAAGAAATGTGCTTAATGCAAGGCTAGGATTTCTAACCTTATTATGTAAAGTAGGAAGGCTATTTAATATTTCATTAAACTGCATCTCTGTAAGTCCCAGCCAATAATGGCGTAAATGTGCATCCATTGCTGCAATATTATTAAAATCTAAACTTCTTTGAGAAGCTCTTTCCAGTATGGAAAATATATCATCAACTTGAAAGCTAGTAAAGTCATTTAGGTTGGTAGTCAGTTCATCCCACTGATTGCTATATAAATGGTGATGACAGATTCTAGCATTTAAAGGTATATATATATTGTACTGCAATAACAACAGTTCCTTTATAGTCATAGGTACTAAAAGACGTTCATCATTATCACAGCCTACAAACATACAGTGACGAGAAGCTGCAGCAACTCGTTTATACTTTTGTGAGTTAATCTTAGATTGAACTCGTAATGCTTGTTGTGGTTGAGATGTTGGAGCTGGCATTGGAGGTGGTTCAGGTATCTCGGGGTCTTCTAATGAAGATAGAGCTGCATCCATGACCCTTGCAGGTCTGTTTGAATCTTGAACCTCCAAACGTCTCGTCTCCCGAGTTGCTGCTAACCAGCAAGGAATGCACACTTTTTGTAAATGTGGAACCTAAAATGAAATAGTTGGTATTAGTGAATATCAGAATAGGTACCAAACCCTATATTGTTATTGTGCAAGCATATGAATAAAAATAGCATCAATTAGAAATAAACTATGCAGCATTTTTTCTGAAACATTATTTAGAAAATGTTAAACACAATTGCAGGGTATGAGATCTCAGGTTCAGTTCCAGGATTGGGTTTCTGGGTATTTCCATTAAGATTTCATGAGTAGTAACCAGAAGAGCCTGGAATACTGGGTTTGTGCCTGGTTGATTGCATGGTCTCACCGTTATTACTTAGAACATAACTGACAAAATGTATTGTGTACTGTTAGGTACACCTCTGCCTAATCGTCGTCACGCTTGTGATTGGGGATTATAGGCGTGATGATACAGAATGTTATTAAATAATACTCACCAGATGTGCTAAAGTCCATCTTAAAATCATGCTACGTTGTGGACAGTCTAACTCAACTCTGTGGGTTCTCCGACTTGCAACAGAGATACCACATCCATAACAAACATTTAAGTGACCATATGCAGGTGATATATCCTCGTGGGATCCAGTTATATTTGACAATATCCTTTCTTGCAACAGCAAATAACATTCAATACATAGGATATCATCTGACGTTACCTGGAAAAGATTATATTCTATACTATTCTATATTTATAACTGCTTAAACTTGTAAATACATAAACTCTCATAAAGAACTAAGTTTACAGTGCTAAGTTTACTCTAATCAAATGTTATTTTGAGTTTGCATAATGCATTTAACCACTATATTTATATTGTCCACAATAATTATTATTGTTTATGCACACGATAACTTACAGGTGTAGGCGTTGTCCAAGTTCGTAGAAGAACTGTCATTTGCTCGTTCAACTCCTCAACTGTATACCGGCGTAAATTAGACGCTAGTAAAAGGGAACAGTTAATACAGCGTCGGTAAGACAGGCGGTGTGCCCGACTTCTGGCTGGGGTAGACATAGTTCTGACAAAAACAGTTCGGGAGTTCAATATCACACAAGGATTTCACTAAGAGTCAAATTGTTCTCCAAGAATAGCACTTTATCTCACAAAGAACAGCACAAACAAGAGTCAAGCACTTAGAGTCAATATCTCACAAAGAGGAGTCAATTATCTCACAAAACATAAAGTAAGTACGCGAGGAACTTATTAGCTCAACTCGGTGGTAGCAGAAAGGCACGTATCGTAAATAATAACTAAGTAAATACGGAATTCAAAACTCAACGTATTATACAAAGCAATCACGAACACACAACGAACGAACGTCAAAGTGATGTGACATGCGCAAGTAAATGTTGCCAGAGCAATTATATTTAATCATTAATAAATCGATTTAAGTTTTTAAATTACGTAAGGCTTTTATTTTAATTTAAAATCGCTCTTATCTTATCTATCTTATCTTATCTGTTCAACAATATAGACTTATCATGAATATAGTTAGAATAATAATTAAAAATAATTGTATTTTTTTATTTTTAATAACTGTTTTGTTTTGATATCGATTACTCTATTGATTAAAATACGTAATTTTCAATAGTTATTTGATATCTGGCAACTTTTTTTTGTTTACCAATCAAACGGATGTCGACGTAATGTTTAACTATTAATTAATTTTAACTTTATTCCCAGGGTGAAAGAAATTGTATAAAAAATAATTTGGAAACAAAAAAATAAACAATATTTTTAGGTTATTATTCCATTCAGGCACACGATACCACAAAAGGGACCTGCCCCGTGGCAATCTCCTTTAGAAAAAGATCAGCCTTATGCATATTGGGGAAGCAATGAGCACCAAATTCTCTATATCCCATAAAGGTGTCTGACTTAGAACTATGAGATATTTGTAATGGTACAAAGCTGCAAAATATTTTGGTGACCTGGAACAGCTTCTATGACATCTCGAAAAGCTACTCCCACGCCACGAAGACCGTCTTAAAAAACTAAATCAAACTTCTCTCATTATTCTAGGCAACTTACATAATAATCAACATGACCATGACCGCCATCATGACCGTGTCTATGGCCGTACCCCCCGTGGCCACCGTCGTGTCCATGCACATGGACTACCTCAGCGGGACCGTCGTGACGGTGGATGTACGCAGAAGAGAAGCCGTGGCCATGTCCGTAGACAGCCGCCACCAAAGCTGCGAGGCAAAGAACCTGAGAAGAAAGGACATACAATTTAGAACAAAAAGGAATTTGTATTGCAGAGAAAATAATGTATGGTGGCCCTTTTTGATCTGATGTGAAATGGCTACACATGACTTCGAGCATCCTTATTTTATGACAGATATTTGAATCATTTTAAAGTGCAGAACTAAGATGACTATGTCCATGCATGTGTGTCATATGTGTCCTCTCATGACAAACTTAGTACATGTCAAGCAGATAAGTTGATCCTCAGGTTGTCTTATGGTTAAAATTATTTTATTAATTTATAAGGGTCATGTTCAGTATGGTAACATGTGGGAGTAGTAGTATTGCGGAAAGTCTTGTCATGTGTGGATGCATATTATGCATCTCCAGGTGGTACCGCCTGAACCGCTGTTAACCACAATTAGACAACTGAAGATTTTCACACAAAACTAACATAAAGCACTTCACTTAAAAACACTGAATTACAAAAATATTTTTACCTTTGAGAACATTTTGTTAAATGTTTGTATTAGCTGTTATGCTAATGAAACTAAGACCAATAGTGGAATGATACATAATGATCAAATTCAAGCTCTTTTATATCAATAATAAAGGTATTCAAGGTAATAAGATTTCACTCTAAGGTATGGTCAGGCTGTTCAAATTATTCACGAACTTCAGTATGCAGTGTTCGCAATGAATTTCGTAAAAGCGTTTGTCCAGTGTAACTACGCACACCTTGCAGTGTGACATTGCCACAGTTTCTTATAAGTAAGTTGAGCAAATCATTGTTTGTATTACTGACACGAATATAATTGAATAAAAAAAGCCTAAGTGATTATCAGTTACATTAGCAGTCAGAAAGAAAAAAGCTGAAGTAATAATGAAGTTTAACGTTGCCGCATTGCTGTGACGCCATTTTCAATTTGTATGAACGCAACTTATTCCTAAGCGATACAACTATCATTAAGTATTATTGTATTAATATGTGTTATCAAAAAAACTCTATTTTCCGCCCAGAATTATCATTTCGAGCTATAAGGTAATTTTAAGGAGAAATAACTTCTTGCGATATTTACATTACATACGGTACATTTCAAAGATGAGGTGGATGTCTCAACCCTAAGAATGAACTAGGAACAATAAAGATTATGACTTTATAATTTTTCGATTAAAGAAGGCGTTTGTACTAATTTAAAGATCAAAAAAGTAAATGTTATAAAAAATATCATTATATTTCTGATTTATTGGCACTTTAACAGACAAAGGTCAATGTGTTTAAATTTTGTAATTACAGAAAGCTTTTTAATGACTTCTTTAACTGTCCTTACGTTTACTTTAATTGACAGATTACAGTTTAACCATTGAAGAAATTAATACTTACGTAAAATATCACGACTTTTGTATCTCAAATGACACGAGTGAACCAGTTTTTCAGGAGAATGCGTGTGCATATCCACATTATGTTTCAAAATAAAACTTGTTCTTATTTCATGTTATTTTGAGTATAAAACCAAAAGTTTCCTTGAGATCCAGTATCATATGTGCAACAACTTTTGTGGGCACAACATCAAAATGTATTCAAAGGTAGTAAACATAGGTTATAAACATAGGTTTAATATTGTCCTTAAGTAAATAAATAGTTGTCAGTTTTTGAAAATCTTCAAAGATCTTTAGGAATTCGTCGTTTTTACTATTAGTCAAAATGGATTCAGTTAAAAATTTATTAAATAGATTGGTTTTGTGGTTTACCTAAAACAATTACATAATTGTTTCAGCAATACCAAAATATTTAAATTATTATAATGCAAAACTTACATAATTTTGTCGTATAAATGCATAAACTTCGTCTTATTTATTTCTCGTCCTGCACTACTGTAATTCATCTAAAATAGATTTTTGTATCCTTGGTAGTGTTCTAACAAGTCAAGAAACCATACAAATATGTTTCGATACCAAAATATTATTTCTACATTTCAGATTATAGCACTCCTGGTGCTGATGGCAGTAGCTCTCTGTCAAGACCATCATCATCACACAATCTCCCTCAAAACTGTAGTGAAGCATGAACAGCCAAAGAAAGTAGAATACCATCACCATATTCCAGTTCAAACTCAAGAAGTTCACGTTCTACATCAAGGTCATGCAAGCTTACTGCATCATCAAACTAATAATGTTGGGAAGATTTACCATCAATTTCCCAAGCACTACTTTGTTCCTGCGAAAGAACCGGCGCCTGTTCATGAGGTGATTGCCGCTGATACTCCAGTGCATTTCGTTCCTGTCCAGCACCATGTGGTACTGCCAGTTCCTCATCATGTACAACAGGAGTCTCATAAGGAAACCCAGCACAAGGAGTCCCATCATGAACATCATGTTGATTATTATGTAAGTTGATTTTAGTATAATAATATATTGTTATTAAGTCGTGTTTTATGTCATTATTGTCAATTAGCTTGAGTTTAATTACCTACGCGTTTTTTGCCTTCTTTAGATTTTGTTCATCGATCTTTTTGGACATCATATGACAAAGAGGTATCAATAACAAGAATGTGCCTAAAGCCTCATTTTGTTGTTTTACAAATCTTGTATCTGTGGATGGCATGCTTTCTTACGGAATTGAATATTTCCAGGCTCACCCTAAATACGAGTACGAATACAAAGTAGAAGACCCTCACACTGGCGACAAGAAGTTCCAGCATGAGTCTCGAGATGGCGACGTAGTGAAGGGAGTGTACAGTCTGCACGAGCCTGATGGTTCCATCAGAACTGTCAAATATTCCTCCGACAAAAAGACTGGGTAAGTTCTAAATATATAATATGCGAGTTAAAAATACTACGAATTCAGATAATATTATCTGCGGTGGATTTCTATAACCGATCTATTCGTTGTTTTGCGATTGGAGATTGAAGTTTGACCCTAACTCCATTCAAATTATATTACATACAAATCCACTATTAGTGGTGTTACTTCGTAAACTGGGATATCTGCTGGAATATCAAAATAATAATTAATTTTTACTTCTATTTTTCTTCCAGATTCAACGCTGAGGTGTCCCACAAAGGCCATTTCAAACACGAGCATCATTACCACCACTAATTAGTTTATTTATTGTAAAATAGTTGTGTTCATTATTTAAGTTTGTTGTAATAAATAAGCATTATTTAACTTATTTTTTATTATTTATTTTGCGTACTTACTCAGACGATGTAACAAAAATAGAACAGAAATTTTGCAATAGATGCAAACCAGTGATGTCATTAATAGTGAGCAGTAGAAAAAGGTAAACATCATGTATGCGTTGGCGACACAGATTTTTCTGATAAGTGGAAGAAATCCGTATTATTTAACATCATAGAAAGTTTGCCGCATCGGTTGTTACATATACCTACTTACTAAAACATGTAAACTAAGCAATAAGGAAGGTATCAATATACCTACCTATTTATTGTATTGGCAACTAGGTAGGGTAATTTAATTAGAAACTTTTCTCTTCAATAATTATACAAATTCCACCTACAATGCTATCCGGTAAATATAAAATTAGTTACAAATATAATAAATCATGATTAAAAAATAATAGGTAAAGAAAATAAAATACCAACGCATAAAGGAAATTGCGAAATCATAGCTGTTGTACCTAAATGTGGTTCATGGTTATTCATTGAAGATTTTATGCGTAAGTAGCTGACTTCGCCTGGTTTTACTAAAAAAATGTATGACAATGACACAATTGAAGTCACTTTCCATTGTCACGAGAGACGAGTTTTGGATATAAAAAGCTTATTTAGTTGATCGATGACCATAAACTATTCGCTGATTCAGATGAATGGCTGGATTTAAATTCCATGTCTTGTAACAAGTAAAGTGTGACATAGTAGCGGTCAAAATGAAAAAAATCCAAAATTGTAGATTATCTTGATCAAGAGGACCAACAGCCCCTTATGCTTCGATTAAGTACTATAGGTTGAGGTGTCTACTAGAGAGATAAACCATCACACCGTTTTGTCTTTGATGATTTTCAAAAATTGCATGGTTCCATTTGATGTAATTTGATGCTTAGTAACAGCCACCCAGTATGATCAATCAAAGTAAATCTAAACATGTCAAGTGAGTAACAGCGGGTCTCCCCTAGTTTTGTTAGTCGTTGGAACAGGTTAACATTTGCATATCAGCATCTCTGTCAAAGGCATTATGAGTTAGGTTGAGGAGGTTAGATTGATAATTCCACTATCTTAACACTGATATTTATCTGCATCCGGTTATAGTCGCAGCCTGCTCCAGCAAACTTAAAAGACAGACTATGACGTCATTTTCAAAGCGGTTCCATTCATTATAAATTGAACATTGCTGTATACATTGATTTGAATACTGATATAAAATACCATGCTCTACTTTGTTACATAAGGCGAAAAAAATCTTTTTAATAACTGCTTGGACCTGACCGGATTCTAATTCATGATTTTAGAGGCGGTATGATTTCCGAAATGACCATTAGGTAAGTACTTTAAGCCGGATGGTAATCCGCTAGGCACGACAAAAAAATATACCCACGCAATTTTAAGACAAGTATTTTAATTATTATCTACGCTTGCATATTTCGTGGTCTGGTTAACCACTTTGGCAGTCAAATTGCTATCTTGGAAGGAGCACTGAAACAATTATATAAAAATATACATACATTATGCCGTCATCGACATAGGCAATCATAATTATATTACGCATAACTTGATAACTATCAAATTGCCTCGGCAAAATTTTATAAATATCTCCACTACTATAATCATAAAATATTTTCAATGAATACTACACGATATGCAAATCTTTAGAGATAAGGGGATTACATCAATTTACAAGTTTACTTTGAGCATGATAACTTGTTTTTATGAATGACTCTAAAAATACAAAGCTTATGGATCTGCTCTCTGCATTTATTATAAAAGAAATGGTTTTCGATTTTCTATCGACCTGTAAAACCTCATAAGTATCTGTTGACATTAATGTGGTTAATTTAATCAAGGCGGTACGTAAGTTCAATCGTGATTAGGTTTATATAAGGAATTCAGACCATAATTTTAACAGTGAAATCGTACATTTGAGCGAATTACCAGAAGTAGGCACCTAATTATACAAAGGAAGCAACAAAACTATTCTAGAATACCAATTTAAAAGATTTCTCTAGGCCTAAATGAGAGTACCTACATATCTTATGTCCTACTTTCATATAAAGCTATACGTTTCAGGTTTAAGTTATGGTAACATTAATAAGCTTATAGACAAATTCTTGGTGCTCTAATTCATCTGATTGACAACCTTCACATTGATTACGTAAATTACGTCATAGATCTGCGCGCGCGTTGTGGGTTACAAACATGACGCCCCGAGCGGCAGCAAACTGATTCAATACTCTCTCGTAACGTCTCCGGTATATATTGAGCTAATGACTATGTTAATTCATCAGTTCCACTACGGAAGTCTTAGAAGAAAGAACAAAATGTTTACCAAAGTGCGTGTGACATCATATGAGTGAACAATACATTAGATATATTTACTTATAATAATAACTTAACGTTTTCTGTTGTTCTAGGTGATAGTGTTCACTTTTGTTGCGGCAGTTTTGTGTGAAGAACATGGATATTCCCTCAGGAACCACCACGAGCCAGCCAAGGAGTACAGACAACATTATGAACATAATCCCATAAGAGTTCATGAGGAACAGGAGAGTTCGAGCGAAGCTCAGTACAACGCTGCTCCTGAAGGCCATGCGCTTGGAGGACATGCGTATTCTTCGCAGAGCATTATTCACCACGCGGCAGCACATGCCGCTCATGGCGGCCAGGGAGAATCTCAGGAGTCTCATAACGACCATGTTGCTCCAGTGTACCAGTATGTTCAAGAAGAGCCCGAACACCACCAGGCACCAGCTCAACACGAAGTTCCCGCTCACCACTACCAGACTGTTCATTTCGCTCCCGCTCAAGCGCATCACGAGGTTCAGTCGTACGCTCCTGAGCACGGCCATGCTCAGTCTCAATACGCTCAAGCTCACGAAGGTCTGAACTACCACCACGGCGCTAACGCTCATGAAGGTTTAAGCTTCCACCACGGTGCTCAGCTCCACACATCTGTTCACCATCCCGCTCCAGTTCATCACGCTGCTCCCGTCCACCACGCTGTTCCCGTTCATCACGCTGCCCCTGTTCACCATGCCTCCCCAGTACACCATGAAGTAGTTGCTCACCACGAAGCGCCCGCCCATCACGCAGTACCAGTACATCACGATATCCACGCTCACGATTCCCACGATGAGCCCATCGACTATTACGTAAGTGTCCAACACTAGAATATAAAACACTTATTTCCGACTTACAGTTTTATGGTAACTTTCTATTCATTTATTCCAATCACAAATTGAACCGTTTAAACCTCTTTAGTTGAGTAGCCGCATTTAAATGGCCCTTATTAAGTTTATATGTCTTACTATTCTAGGCATACCCTAAGTACCAGTACGAGTACAAAGTGGAGGACCCTCACACCGGTGACAACAAGTTCCAGCATGAGTTCCGTGATGGAGACGTTGTGAAGGGAGTGTACAGCCTCCAGGAAGCTGATGGATCTGTCAGGACTGTTGAATACAGCTCTGATAAACATCACGGGTAAGCTGACCATGATTCCTTACTCATAGATATGAAAGGTTTTGTCAGTCACGCAAAAGGCTCCAGAAGAAACAATCCTGGACTTTGAAACTTTCTCATGAGCTTAGTTCACACCCATTCAATCACATTCATAATATATCAAACGGATATCAGCATACTCAATCATTAATTCATTTCATAATGTAAAGTTGTGAGTCGATCTTAATAGTTTAGAGCCTAGACTTAAATTTAACGCCGAGTCACGCACTGCCTCCGATTGAACTCATTTAGCTTTCTATTTCGTATCATCACCTGTCTTATTACCTGCATTGTATATTGAATTAGTTGTAACTGTACCTGTTTCTCCTACAGATTCAACGCTGTCGTGAAGCACTCCGCCCCTGGTCATCATGTCCAGATTGAAAGCCATCATCAGAACTAAGACAAGACTGATCAAATTGTTCTGCTGTTTTATAGTCTTTATTGTTACTAGATGTGTACTTGCCTACCTGTATTAATCTTTAATAAAGTTTATTTAATATTATTATGATGTAAACATGTTGTTTTGAATTGCGTATGATTTCCGAAGAATTTAGCTTTAAGATAATGAGCTAATCTTAGGACAATGATTCAAAGAGTGAATAAAAATTAGAAATTTTAATTACTCTATATAGATTAATGTCAATGACATGTCTCACTATAAGACATGTCATCGACACGAAAGAAGAAGAATATAAATGAATGTTAGTTAATATTTTCAATTATTTAGAAAACTTAAGCAATGACGATGCGTATTATTGCTTTACTTCGTAATAATACTTTTTCATTCAATCACAAGGAATAACAAAGAAATTTAATTCAAACTGTTATTTCAACGCTATAAAACTGTAAGTTACATAATATTTAACTTCGCAAGAATACGGTTCCTATTTAGTTCCCATTAAGGTAAATACAACCGAGCCTGATTTGCCAATCAAAACAATATAAACTTATTAATATTACGACTGCGGAAAGCGACTGAGCGTTTCGAAATCATTATACAAGTACAGTAGACTGCACATCAGTGGTAACTGTCATGCACCTTAACTCAATAGTAATATGTACGATTTTCCTATAAAACTGTTACCACAGACCTGAAGTTGACTGTACCAACATTTGGGTATGTAGGTACGTGCTCTTATTGATATAATTATTTGAGATTAATCACGACTGACACTGATGACCTACTTGTCTATCACGATCATTTTGTTTTATATCAATCAATGTAATTAATTGAACATTATACAATTGGGTTCAGACATGTTTGTTTATTAGCATGTGAAAGGTCTGAGGAAGAAGGAAGTTATTCAAAAGGATATCTGGTCCAGTTTTTGAATTTTGAAATTAACTGCTTTCATTTTGATGATTAATTATTAAACATGTCTTCGGAAGTATCAAGTGATTTTGTAACCAAGCTTTTAAACTGAATTTTGTTATGTATGTATTGTGGTTGTATACACAAACCCTCGATTGGTTTGAAATAAGATGGTGAAATAGCATCTCTCTTACCATAGGTTGCGAGAAAACAGGCCCAATATGAACTTATTACGTGTCGAAAATAAAAACGAAAACCTTACTTCAACACATTAGACTAGATATATTTAACGAGCAAACAATATAAAAAGGTAACATGTTCTCAGGTACTGTCGGTATGTACTTAATGATGGTACTGCTGTTCGTGGCCGTGACCATGACCGTGCTTGGTTTCAGTCTTCACCACTGCGTTGAAGCTGAAATAAAACGACATTTGTTAGTAAAGAAAATTCTAATTCCATATTCACATATAAATATTTAACATAGAGCTGATGAACATTTCCTCATTGCTGTCAAATAAATATAGTCACATGATGGCCTGGCGAATGAAAAAAAGTATTAAGTCCGTCTTTTAAATAACCTTAAAATAATGGACACGTATTACACGTCACTATTTTTAAACCCTGTCGTCACGCCTATTGGAAAGAGAATGTAAGTTGCAGAAAGAATTCCAAAAGGCGGGTAACTTACACACAAAAATATTCAGAAACAGTGAAAGTCTTGCACATATTGCCTCTCATTTCTCGCTGATTATTACATAAATATTTACATAATTACAAAATTCAATTTAGAGTTTTATTTTCAAAAGTAATGAAATTCAAAAATCTACAAACGGTGCACTACCTAAAGATGTTCTAAGAAAATATCAATATTTCTTCATACCCATTGTGCTTGTCAGCGGAGTACTCAACGGTACGGATGGAGCCGTCAGAATCGTGGAGGCTGTACACGCCCTTAACGTTTTCACCGTCGCGAGACTCGTGTTGGTACTTGTTGTCGCCGGTGTGGGGATCCTCGATTTTGTATTCGTACTCGTATTTGGGGTGGGCCTGAAATAATAATAATGTTGAAAAAGTCTGAAGAAAGTTAAACAAGTCAAGTCGAAATGATGTAGACTTCAGCGTCACGTCATGCTGGTCTAATGATGCAGACTTAACATGCTTTGAAATACATATTTGCCTGTTTGAAACCTAGCTTTTAGCCCTCAGAGTTTGAACCAGTTTTTTTTTTATTTTGTTCCAATATGACAGAAAAGTTGAACTTACATAATAATCAACATGGTGTTCCCCGTGGTGTTGTTGCTTCTCATGGTGAGCTGACTCAACATGGTGCACAGGGGCTTCATGGTGTACTGAGATAGGAGCCTGGTGCACGGCTATGGGAACATACTGGATGGGCTGCTGATGAATGATATGTTCTCCACCGTGATGACCTTGGGAAATTCCGTGGTAACCTTGAGATATTCCATGTCCTTGAGAAATTTCGTGATGACCCTGGATGATTTCATGATGGCCCTGGGAAAGTCCGTGATGACCTTGGGAGATTTCGTGATGACCTTGGGAGATCTCGTGATGACCGTGGGAGCTTTCCTGATGTCCGTGGGCAATGTCGTGTCTGATGATGGATTGGGAAGAGTAGGCGTGACCGTGTTCGTGACCATGGTGGTCTTGGGCACAGACCGCCGCTACAGCCAGGGCAAAGAAAATCTGGAAAAGAAATGTTTGCTACGTTAGTTTAGATTTAATTAGTATAGTCTTATCAAATGATGTTGCAGCTTCGTATGAACTTTTTTGAATATTCAAATTTTTTTATGCATAAAGGTACTCACTTTTGAGATCATTGTGCACGTATGTGATGTTATGCACTTATTAAATAAATGATATAATTTCCGAAATCAAGAGCCTTTTTATACCTCGAAAAAGTGCGTAAAATCTGCACTTAGCGACAGCATAATTATTATGTAACCAGGTTGAAAACAGGTTCCAATTTTATCACCTGTTCTGCGAACGGTGTATGCACTTACATTTCACTTGCATTTTTATGTAAACTTAATGAGAAGCCAAAGAAATTCTTTACGGTGGAAACTTTTGACGTCGCTCGAATTTTATGACTGCAAAAAGAGCGCTACTGTGTGTGTAAAATTGAATGTAAATATAGTTACATACATTATACTTTTGAATGTTGAATGAATGTAAATGCAGGTACTATTTTTAAATGGAGGCCAACTAGGCCTGTCATAATGTAATAAAAAACGTTACTATATGACAAAATATTATATTTAATTTACTTTATTATCAGTCACAAAAACCTAAGTTTCTGCACAGCACCCCGCAAGCAATCATCTAACGTTTCACAAAATGTATGAAGCTCGAAAATAAAATAAAAAACACGAAAAACTTACACACTACAAGAAAATATAATACAAAAGGTTCTAATGGTCGTAAAATAGATGAATGAATGTAAAAAGTTCTAAGCTAATTTGGGCCTATGTCCCTATACATATTATGAAACGGTTAGGCTGTAAGCATTCTATTCTGGAAGCCTTTCGTTGATGCTCATTCGTGGTCGCATTCCGTCCGTGCTTAAGCTACGTAGTAATAAATAGGTGTCGTCGTGGTCGGTCTAGGCCTATGGCTGGGTGGTGGCCTAGCCGTGGTAGATGGGTCCGTGCCCGAGAGCTGGGGCGGCCACTACGGCGTGGCCAGCGGGATGCGCTGCGTGGCCGGTCCTGCTAACTACCGCGTTGAAGCTGAAATAGAGGGAGACATTTTGTGATTTTTCATAGATCGTCCATAATTCAAAACTGACCTGAGGGCAGGTCAGTTTTGAATTTTGTACCACTCGTTTTTTTCTTATAAAGGAGAGTAGATACAAGCATACCGATTTGCATAAATAATAACACCATCTTCAGACATTTTATAAAAGTCTTACTAATTTCGCTATGCACATTCTGTCTTCGTAAGTATGTCGTACATTGCTACATTGCTTGATTAAGTCGCTTCAACTCTGACACCAGGACTTGCTTAGAGATTAGAACCTGACGCCCACTCGATAATAATTAGAAGATCAAATCGTTGAATTTGTACCCAGTTACGCTGAATTACTTTTCAATTCATTTAATTTCAACAGCCTTTTGAATTAGCACATAAGTACAATGTACTTACTATCATCATCATCTAAGAGTTAACTAAGCTCAATATCATCCTTACCCATTATGGTCATCAGCAGAATAGTTGACAGTGCGCACGGTGCCATCGGGTTCCACAAGAGAGTACTGGCCTTTCACGACGTCACCATCGCGGGCTTCCCACTGGCTCTTCTGATCGCCCGTGTGGCCGTCAGTGACTCCGTAGTTGAACTGGTAGCGGGGGTGGGCCTGGAATTTTTATAATAAGTATTTCATCAAAAGTGATTCCAGGAGTAATCTATTAGTGATAACCTCATTTCAATGAGAGTTATGAAGAAACTTGGACTCAAAGTCAGACATGATACTGCCGTATTGTTCGAAAGGGTTACCACGGCCCTGGCACATGAAGGGCTTAAGAAGGAACATAATGGGTCAGATTTAGTCGGGAGTTTTACACAACGGGTAAGATATCGCAAATTCGCTTTGAGCAATGGTTATTACTTTTCTTTCTCTGAATGAGAAGAATTCTCTATTTAGCAGTGAGCACGAGTGATGAAAGCGATAAAACATAAAAGAGAAATATTGACAAAACTCACATATATTTCAACAGGGGCAGCGGCGTGCGCGAGGGGTGCACGGTATACCGGCGCGTGCGCAACCACGGCGCCGTGACCTGCAATCGACCTGATATTATAATGTTATACACAGAATATTATAGAAAACAAGAAAAAGGTGAGAAATGAAATTATCAGTTCCTAAGTTCCATGGAGAAGGTAGACAGCCTGTTGTTTTTGAGCATGGCTTGAGGCATGTAGTGGCTGATGAGGACACATTGTCAGTATACAAATTAAGGTAGGCATTTGTCGGTCTCTCTTTAACATCTACTATGAAATCAGTTTTAACACTCTCTCGTCAACGTATCAGCATTTTCAATCGTATTAAGACAATATTATTAAAAATTACTATAGAAGGACAGGTGATTGGTTTTTCACGCGTTGAAGTTCCTTTCAAGACGCATATATGGATATTTGACGTTTGTATCTGGATGTAAAGTTTTTCTCTCAACATCGGAAACAACAAGTCATTTACATCAAACCATACCTAATCCGTATCCCAAAGCGGGTGCGGCAATAGCCGGCGCCGCGGCAGCGTAGCCTCCATAACCTCCGTAGCCGTGAGCAAGGGCAGGGGCGCCCAGTACGATGCTCTGTGTCGAGAGCGCGCCGTGACCGCCCGCGATCAACCCGCCGCGTGCGACGCTGACTAGCGCGCAAGCGAACAACACCTGTACCGAGAGGATTAGATGGTTCATTTTGGTTAATTTCACAAGTAAATGTGGGTGTCTAATTTCTCTGTTGATCTGTCCGATGAAGTATAAAATGCTGTCTGTTTCTCAGTTACAATTAGTTCACCTAAATAGGAGAGGAGAATGTAGCTGTCACAGAATACTCTAAACCTTAACTTGGTGACAGAAACCTTTCATGAATGCTATCTCTATACCTCATTAACATTATTAACAATAATAAATATGACACCACCAGCTCACAAAGCCACCAAAAATGACCACATGTCACCAAGCACAAACTCAAATCACTTTACCTTAGCGAACATTATGTTTAAGTTTGGTCTAAGTTCAAACGGTACGTCACTCTAAGCACTAGGGCTTGTTGTGTGCCGAATTCTAAGATACCGGGCGTTTATATAGAGGCTGTATGTCCTATAGGTACAGGCTAGGGTCCCACTCGGGCGTGTCGCAGGAAACTGTATGTAGCTGCACGTATGTGGCGGTGGGCGCCGCAAACTAGATCGGTGGCATATGAAGGATATGGGTGTTAAAACCTTTTGTTTATATTTGCAGAATAACATCTTGCTCCTTCGAATAAGATATACAAGCCTAATTAAAAGTGGAGATTTATTCCCTTCATCATTATCATCATCTCCATATTAGCCATTTGCCGTCCACTGATGAGCCTAAAAACCCAACAAATGTTTACTCCCTTGATCAAGTCATTATAAATACATATTTATCACTTTATTATGTGGTTTCCTGAAACATGCAATTGGACTTGTACATTACTTAACGAGCGATCAACAGCTTCAACACCAAAACCATACGTAATATAAACCAGAAATGTAAAGGTGAAGATATTGTTTCTCATACCATCAAAATTACCAACATTAATTCCATACAAAATAACACGTTATATCCATATAATTCTCTCGCTCATAGTTCAAAGCGTACTGCGCTAAGAATTGGTATCAGAATAGTAAATAAATACATTTATAGCTACCACAGCCGTGCTGTACATTCTTACAAAATAAATTAATCTGAAACACGCTACGTACTTGAATTATTGTCTTTTAGACAATCAGCTTTTACGGGTACCAAGTTCGGCCATTGTTGCTACGTTTGGCCCTTTGGAGTCACGAATTTCTCAGGAACCCTTTAAGTTATAAAAGTAATTTATAGCTGGTCAATCGATATAATAAACACTTCAAAATGCCAAAATATTAATATTAACACATTTATTCACCTGATGGGTAAGCACTTAACGTTCTTTCATAAGATAACTTTGTTGTATGTTCAAGTGTAAGTAAGAAACGAAGATTTGCAAGCAACGGATATATTGGGCAAGATCTTTAAGTTCATCAAAGCTAAAGAGGATGTGATGAAAACATGTTAGTGTTAGTTCCATTGGTATTTTCGACTCATGCATACAACAAACTATTTTCTTCAATAACAAAATTCGATCTTGGGAAACGGCAGCAAAGCTTACGCCACACATTTAAGATACAAGAAACTAGTCTCAACTACGTATTTATAGGACACAATAAAACGCATAACATTTATCAGAACAAATACCTGTTAAACTTTGGTAGGTAAATAAAAAAACTTTTGGTCCTAAAATGGTTCACTGTACCAAATGTCAGTTTCCAATAATGGAAGCATAAATACATTGTACCCACTAAAATGGCTTTTGGCTAAAGTATTTGGCTATGAGAAAATTGCTTTGACAGACAATTTTGGTTATCTAGCGTTGGTTATGCATTGTCTTACAAGCGCCTGTGTGACGAATAAGGTCCTGAGAATTGGGAATCGTGTCAAAGTTATATGTATTGAATCGTAAAACATTCAATAATTAAAGATAAGGAATGGGTAATCTGTGTGTTTAGTACATGAACATAAATTGTTAATTTTTGATCTGGCAACTGTATGCAATGATGGCAACATTGCCCTCTTTTTCTGTTCGGTTTTCTGTGATTTTCATAAGAGCATTGTTGTTTTTTTTTATTCAATTTTTACAACAAATAGCGAAGTATGCAATATTTTCAAAATCATATTGTTTTATTTAAACAGTTCATATATCGGCTTAGAAGAATTTTTGATTTCCATCACTAACTTTCAGTTTCAACTTGGTCCATGATCGTAACAAAAAATACACTCACAAGCGATTTTTTTTTTCAAAAAGTCGAGGCACCAAGTCTTGTACCTACTTGTACCTAAAAAAGAATGTGTGAACATGTATCTGACACGCGTGTAAGACACTTTAAAAGCCACGGATACGCCGCTTGATAACGATAATGTATGTGGGCTACACATGAAGGCTTCATACGCCCCCGCTGAACTTGTTAGGTGATTTACTTACAACCTTTTATTTGTTTGTGGAGGTTAAACTATGTAAGTACAATACGATTACATTCTTTTATTTAAATGGAGTCCTCTTCTAAACTTATATGCGAAAAAGTAGACATTTTATGTACCCTAAGAGCTTCGAAACTACTGAACCGATTTGAAAATAATAGTTCCCACAGGACATGGTTGAAATCGCGGAGAAACAGCTAGTTTTTGATAAAGCAATTTTAGAAGCCTGTAAGTTTTATTGATTTAGATAAAATTAATCAATGAATCGCTACAAAAGCATTTGTATTAGCATATTCCGAAAATAGCTCTAAAACTTGTTAGCACTGAATTAAAATTAGACCTACAAGCAAACCACACTTTATTCATTAAGGGGCAATTCCTCTGGCATTTGAACAGACCGTTGTTAATGTCATTCAATTTATAACCGATCCTGAAATTGGAAGAAATAATAGGTAAATCGTTTGGGCTTATTCTATTTGGTTAAGGTTCTGGCAATACATTTTAAGGAATTTTGATAAATCATTTGAATCTGTATCTTTTAAGGGACTGAAAACTGATTTATATCGGGTGTGTCATACCTAATGACATTAAATCCTATCACATATCCTACTAATATTATAAACGTGAAAGTTTGTAAGAATGTATGTATGTTTGTTGTTCTCTCACGCAAAAACGGCTGGACCAATTTGGTTGAAATTTGGTATGTAGATAGATGATACCCTTTATTAACACATATGCTACTTTTTATCAACACACCTGGTGATTAAGTATGACACACTTCATATAAATCCACAAGATTGCACAGTAAAACCGCACTTTAAATCAGGGTGCGAGCGTCTACCGCATAGTCTCGGATGTCAAGTGGCTGTGACTCATCTATCCGAGATCATTGACCCCGTCGCGGTTATCTCAAGCCTCATTGGGCAACTCGGACAGGCCTAGTAGGCTGATACCCGCACTACTTTAGCTATGTTGCAAGTTGAACGAGTTTTTCACCAACATAATTTGCATACGTGATGAAGTTGACATGTGAAATATTTTTGCATACTCGTATGTAGATATCATGAAGTTGATGGGGAAAAGATTATGTTTGGACAGTTTTCTGAGATAATAAAGTTGTGTATGAAAGTTATGGTATAAACTTTTAAGTTTATTTACAGGTTGCAATCGTGATACGATTTCTTGAAGCATACATTTTACTTAATCGGTTTATTAGTGTTAGAAATTGCATAGTTAATAGAGAGAAGTAAGTACAATATTTTCAGCATAGCGCTGCATTTTTTGGCGTATACAGTGTAATCATTCTAAAAAGAGTATCAATTTTTATGCCACAATCTTACCGTATGCATAAGCTGTTAACATGCATTTAAGCAATTGCACTGTTAATATCAATAAATCATAATTTTACTATGCATATGTCGTGTCTGGCAATTTATTGCCATGTGGGATTTGCTCAATATAATATATCAAAGTGATTAAGCAATTTGTCTCACATATGATAGTAGCCGGTAGCGCGTATGAAAAGTGACGCCAAGAGTTATGACGAATGGACTAATGTGGTGCAATTATAGTGTAAGTACTGTTAAATGATGGGCCATTTGATATGCAAGAGTTAATTTACGATGATTATGTAATATTATTTATTATTCATGCATTCTAATGGAATTCAATGGAGGATGTCAAGAAGGAAATCATCAAGGCGTAGAACTTGAGCACAATCATTAATAATGAATAAGTAGTCATGGCAGCCTAAATTTGATTCCAAGTCAAGCAAAAACCCGACAGTTCAACTTATCTTAGTTATATCTTAGCAAAACTTGGGCACCAACAAAAAATATTGAAGAAACCTGGAATAAAAAAAAATAAAATTGCCTATTCATCTTGCGCAAGCCAGCTACTTAATGAGTGTTAAGCTCATTCATACTCTGTATAATTGGACAATAACCAGGCTGATGATGGATATGTTTTGGATGCCGAAGTTACAGCTGCATTTAATATGCACCCTTAACCTTTCGTATACAACCGTATCTGTGAAGTATACATAAGGTTCCTTTCCTATAATCATCGCCCTATAATTAAGTAATTTAATACAACGTTGAAATAATGCAAGCTATTCATCAAATATAGGCCATTAGCACCCACGTTCATATGTAATTCGATTCCAACGAGACCAATATTGTGTTACCCACGAAATATTCGTAAGTCAATAGCTCATGCCTTGGGCGAAACCCTATATGCTTTGTGAAATCGACGGTTCTGGAATTTATGTAGGGTAAAGGCGGGATAGATGCCCCACTTTTTGAAATATGCTTATAATTTAATAAATATTAGTTCTACATTAATAACACTTATGAATGTAACTAGTTTAATCCTTTATGTTTATTTGTGATTTGTCTTTTTGGACCTATATACTACACGTTTTGCAGATTTTAGCTTTTTGTAGACCTCGATTTTTGGGGATAGATGCCTACCCCTATGGATAGTTGCCCCACCTTGAAAATACTAGCGAGGATAGATGCCTACGGTGCGGGATAGATGCCCTTCATACTGTTTAAGTATGCATAAGCATTTTACTTTAATTTATTTGAAATGAAAAGTATTTTGCAGTTTTTTAAATCTTTTTATATTCATTATCAGATTAATTAAAATTAACACAATAAAATTCGAAAAGTATTTGTTCAACAAAAATAATGTATTTTATATTTTTAACCCTTATTATAAAATATTAATTATTTAGTTTCAACATGCAAAATCATAAAAATCATTCTTTCTTATAAACTAAAATAACACAATATACTTAGCATCATAATATTTAACCGGACAGTGCTTTAAGTTTTCTACATCTCGAGCAAAAATTTCTGAAAAGTGTACAGGTTTCATGTAACCAACACTGACACATTACACATTGAATCCAGTCGCATTTAGACTTTGTTTGTTCGTAGTTTTCAAAGCATTCTATGCAGTTATTTTTATTTGTATCTTTAGGCTCATCCTGTCCATCTCTTTTAGTCTTCATCAGCGGCAAACCTTTAGTTTTCTATTTCTTAACTTTGTTCTTAGGTGAATTGTCTTCATCTTCACTGTTTGAACTGTAAATCATTCGTAATCAATAAAAAGTGTAAATACCTACACATAAACACATAAAAAATATATATTCAAAGCACTTATAAGACATTCAGGGTACACGTGGTGTATGGAGGGATAGATGCCCCTAGGGGCACCTATACCGTAAAAAATCAGGGCAACTATCCTTTTTGACAGGGTTAGATGCCCTTATATTTTTTTAAATAAATAAATACAATAGAGCAACTATTTACATCAAAATGTATACTTCATGAAACAATATACATACGTAATAAAAAATTTGATGGAATTAATATCTAATGATAAAGTTATACAACAGCAAATACTCACCTTTAAAAATTTTACGCTCGCTGTAAGTTCGCCGCGGAGATGAATTCACACACAAGCGAAACGCGACCTCACCCCTCGATGGCGCGTGGCTAATTTAGGTGCGGGGTGCTTGTGGCTTCTAGTTAAACGGTTGTTTCTTAATCGCGAGCATGGGAAGTTAGGTTTTTTAAAAATGGGGCATCTATCCCACTGCGGCATCTATCCCGCCTTTACCCTATGCGCGCATTCAAGTATAATTTGGCACCTGGATGTAGATATGCGACATTTTGAATTTTTGTATTTTAACATAGCTTTGCCTGGTTCTGTATTTAAAATGTGAACAGCTAAAGCTGGTTTCTTATGCTGAAAAACAGGGAATAAACGAATGCTTCACCTTGGCAAATAAAATCAATTCAAACATCCTGGAAGTTATAAAATACTCTAATATGACAATTCCAATGCAAATTGTTATTTTCAAAAAACAAACAGTGTACCAAAAGACTTCGTTATAACATGTCCTTAACACACATGCATAATACATTTAAATGAGGTACCTACATCGGTTCTCAATCTATCACTATACAAATACCAGTCGAACTTAATTAATATTAATGGTGAATGCAAGTGTGTGTGAACAGGTGTACTATTTGATTAATTAAGTCCCATTTAGTATGTGAGTATATGATAATTTAAGTACATGGTAATATTGCAGGACATACTTAGATCATTTTGGCTAACAGCCAAACGAGTCGCTGCTGTCGAGAGTGCTTGTCGCGGTCAGATTAGTCCCGTCTTTTGAACATCTTTGGCAGTCTTTACGAGTCCTACGGATGTCCTCCTAGCTGATTATCGGCTACGACGGCTGTTCGATGCACAGAGATCATTCACCAACTTCTAGGCTCCGACTGCTTTGTGGGAATATCAAACCCAAGACCTCGTGCTCAGCAGCCGCGCGTACGACAGCTAGGCCATACATACCTGAAAGTGTTGAAAGTGTGGCTGGGAATAATGAATCTATAACCAAATTACTTCATCCTTATTATTGGGTGCACCTTGAACCTAGAATTATTTATAGAATCATGATCACAATGCTGACAGCATATCTTTCAGTCTAGTCTAGTTTATAATCTATTATGATAAGCAACAATATAATTCACGCGTGTCAATCTCATTATAGATTTCGTAACTCAAAGTGTCAACTTGTCACTTAAGCACGACTTTATTAAACTTGGGTCTGATACCATGGAGTTGCGAAACTATTATGTGAAAGAAATATAACTAGAATGGTGATTATTTATTACTATAAAAAATAATGCCTTCATTAAATTTTTCAGTGGTTTGGTTTCGTTTTAGTTGGTTTAAACTAAAGGTTTATTTTGTAAAAATATGTAGTGTGATTTCAGATACAATTAATTGAAGTGAGTATACTACATACATAGCCGATACGCATATTATAAGTAAATGCCTTTTTTGTACGGTATCAATATTGATATTTACGGATACAAAAGATAGAATATCTTCAATTCCGTCACATAATTAATGGAAGCATATATTATTTCCTCTACCGTAACACGTAAATTAATAAATTGGACAGCAAAATGATCGCATAATATTTTGCTACAATCCTCAAATGGAAATTACGGCCATAAATTAAGTGTTTCTTGCAAAAAAAAAAATGTTAATTTTATCGATCGCTTCGATCAGTTACAATTTTATTTTCAATTTCACTTGCTTAGCTTGTATAATTTGCCTGGATTTTGGTATAAAAAATAATTAAAAGTTAATGTAAAAAATATTTAAACTAATGAATTTCCTGAATAATAAATTACTATTCGTATATTCAATTAAATAATAGTAATTAATTATAGTGATTTACGGTTATGGAAAACATCATTATGAAATTCTTGCACGTAGTTGAAAAAAGCGTAATATTATAATCACTTCTGTTTTCTAGATACAGATGTATTAATTTTCTTCACCATATCGCTAAGAATTGCCAATAAGTTAAAATTAGATCTTTCATGCTAAGATCACAGGGAACCTACTAAACAGCTGTTAAAGATAAACATAATTTTATTTAATTAGAAGGCTAGCATTTGAAATTATATAATCCAAAACGATGTTTAGATACGGAATAATTAAATCATTAACTTGGCTATTCAAGCAAGTAGCTCTATCTATCGTAGTTTAACTGTATTAACATTACCGTCACATTATGATTATAGGCGAAATAACTATGAGCCCAATTTTGAATGTCATTTTATTCTGCAACGAATCTTTAGTACAGCTTATAATTTTAAGGTATTATAGTATTACTCTCCCCACAAAACAATGAAGATCTCATTTTTACCCGGTCATTTATTTATTTATTTATTTATAAACACCTTAAACTATCTTTACAGGATCTCTTATCCTAATACGACAGCTAAGAACTAAAAACTTTTTAAAAACTAAATTATTTACAATCATGTTATTACGTCTAAGTATTCCACTAAAGTTTAAAATTATCTACTATCTGTGTAACATAAAATAAATAATAATTCCCTTGCGAATTCACCAAAACAACATGTAAAAACATCAATGTTAATATGTAGATCATTTATGATACGGATGGCTCTGGTTATGGGTGCTTTGGCGAGTCAGTTTATATTATATCGTATAAAGACTGTTCTATCTTCCGCCAAACCACCATACAATACAATCATAATGAACATATACATACATTGTCATTTAATATATTGTCAACACTAAAATTCTCAGTATTCTGACCCCACATGTAATATGATCTGAATTTCGTCTATATATCAGGTTTCCACAGGAACAAGATCATATGTTGCAAGAACGGATAAAACAAGTGACAGTGCACCGCTGATAATATAGCTACTGACGGATTTGAGTAATTAAGTAATTAGCAAAATACGAACTGCAATTTTTATTATCTAAGACAACATTGTAAGATTCGTAGATTCTTGTCCTATCTGTAGAATGTATCGCACGGAAATCCTAACAGAAGGATTTGAAATGACTTTATTTATTTAAGAATCCTGCTCTAAAGAAAGGTATATTTTTTTAAACACCAAGAAATATTTTTATATGAGTAGGCATTGTCAAAAAGGCTTAGTTGTAAAAGTGAACTAAATTCATGCAACAAATATGTATTTATGCAGTAGCGGCGTAAGGGGGGGGGGGGGCGGAGGGGGCGGTCCGCCCCGGGTACCACGTCTCGGGGGGTGCCATCTCGGTCGGCACATATCTGCACGACCAGAATGGCACGGGCAAAAGGGACATGTCACTGAGGGTGCCATTCTAATCTGCAAAGCCTTGGTTCACTACTAGTCACTGTACGATATATAAATTTTAAACAAAACTATAACAGTGCATACGCAAGACGTCGAGGCGGCACTGAGAGGGGTGCCAGTCCGGCTGTCACCCCTCTCTTTCTTGTTTATTTTAGATTTCACCTGATAACTTAAATTAATTCCTCAAAGTTATAAAAAAAGTTCGCTCGCTTCGCTCGCGGTTTTTTCTTCATTTCTGATTTATTCTGCGCTCTTTGAATCCTCAATCTAACAAAAAGTTAAAGCACCGAAGTAGCAAAAACAACTGAAGCTCTACACGCTGCCGATTTTTAAGCTGTTTAGGAGGTGGCGGACTTTTGTGTCCCAAAACTGAAAACATTTCGCGTTCGCTGCGCTCGCAGCTTTTTGACAGTTTTTTTAAACTCACTTTGGTACTTTACTGTTCCAAAACTCAAGAATTTCGCGCTCGCTCCGCTCGCGGCTTTTTCACTTGACACTGGCTTTACGTTTACGTGCAAAAAGGACCATAAATGATTTCTACACGATTTTTAAGTACTTTAATGTTCAATTTTAGTCCGTGATTTGTTTTTTGTTTTTTTGGGGGGCGCTTAATAAGTAGTCCGCCCCGGGTGCCACCCGATGCTACGCCGCCACTGTATTTATGTACATCTTAAAGTAAAATTTAAGTTTACTAAAACTTTAATGATTAAAGAGGAAGTTGAAAATTCAAATGAAAAAGCAAAGTGGCGTTAGTAACTAAACTGTATAATTTATTTAAGTAGGATACTTAAGCGACAGCTAGTAACATTCTTGCAATATTTTAAATGCTACTTCTTGATTATACCTAGGCTAAAATGCAAATAAAAACTAGCTACAATTTTATTGCATTTAATTGCTACTTAATTACGTTCTCTTTGATATTACTTTAAGCCTAAAAAACGTTTCTATCATTAAGTACTAGGACTTCTACTTACTTTTATTGTATAAGCTTCTGATTTAAATTTTTAGGATCTAAAAAGGGTATGAGTTGGTTTTTGGTTATCAAAGTAATAATTATTTTTCAAATCTGCAGTTAAATCAAACGACAAAAATTAAATGAGGCATAAATATTTTAGGTATGTAGCTTGGAGGATTGCAAGTTCAGATGTTCTTGAAAAAGAAAAACTTTAATCTATGAAATGTGTGAAGTAAATGTATCCGCCTTCTTGTCAAGTAACTTTTTACGGGGCATAAAGGCCTACGATTTTCTGATAAAATTTCAACTCATATCAACCTGTTCTAGTTCGTGTATTGCAATTAGTGTCCACATTCCTTCAGAAATTGTAGTATTGCTCGAAAATTAATCAAAATTATTTATGTATTCAGTTTAAACCACACACATGTTACCTATGGCGTTTCGACAAACAGGATATACCTACGTGAAGTACGGAGTTTACAATCTCTTCATAAATTGTTTGATCATTTTGCAGAGGAAATAAAATAGATAGACATTGATCTATGATAATCTTTCATGCTCACTACGATTTGCAAAATTTCACCAAGCATTGTGTGTTTTTTTATTATTATGAAAGAAAGCCAATTACCTAGAAGAAATATATAATTATGCATCATTATTATTTATACTTATGGTCATGCATAAAACTAATGACACCTATAATAAAACTATCTCAAATTTAAACTCCTCTACGTTTTGTAGAAAAAACAAACGTTTACCAACTTATCAGTCACCAGATTGGTATTTTTAGACTTCTAATGAACATAAATCATAACAAATGCTATGATTAATTGACAAGACAACTGACCTAATGTTGGTTCAACTTTTTGTTGACCTTATGTAGTATGTGGGTGCCTTTATCAACGACCCAATTCTGGCTTCGACAGATTTAGGCACGGAAACCCTTTTCTCACGACTCACAATCAATTTACGAATGGACCAGTTATAATTATTTTCAATATTTGGTCAACAGTTTAGATATAAAGGTATTATAATAAAGTTTTAATAGCCTATCAGTTATTAACTAGTTACGACTGGCCATAATTTTAGTTAATAACTTTAAAGTTCCGCGGGTTTTTATTGCTCACGCCTTTATTGGGTAACTTGGTGCAGCTTTTATATTGCTTGAAGTTCATAATGGCTGCCTACTTGGTGAAAAAAAATTGCTGTAGATTTCTTGGTAGGTAGTATGCGTTTTCATTCTCGCAAATACTTTTTATGTAATCATTCCTACAGACAGTTTTGCTGGAGGCGTACTTGCATAATTTCTTGTTGGCTTAAAATATTTTTTATTTCAAATTAAAATCATATTGAAATTATTTTTTTTACGCACACCTATCAACGTGTCTGCTAATCTGTTCTATTCAACTGTTTAAAAAATAAAAGACAACCACCTATCTCTTAAAAGCTGTCACGATCACAAAATGTCATTACGATTACCATAGCGGAAACCTTTCTCTGGTCCCTGATTAGGGACATGCATTGCGCGTGTACATGGCACTCGGCGCGTGGCAGCGCAAGCGCATTGCGACAATACCTGGGGTGTCATGGCCACCAGTGAACGTAGAACATGTGCAACTAAAATAAAACATAACAGTACCAGTAAATCGTGGGACATTAATGTCATAGTCCGATCATATACGGAACACCTTGCTACGTAAAGTAATACGAGTTACTTTTTAGGGACTCGATCGATACAACAGTTGACAAATACTAGTGAATTAATTGGTTTATATTCGGCTTTTTTGAGTCATATTTTTAGTGTAAAAATAAAAGAACTTACAAAAGCTTGAGAACGGTAAAACCGCGTCGAATTCAGGCTTTGCCGTCGTGAAAACTGAAATTGCTAATTTGCCTGAAGTGTTGCAATTTAAACGCATAATGTTTTGCTCGATTAAATTCAATATTAAAAGTTCTCTTTTCTATAAGCAGCATAGTAGGAAATAAATATAGATACAATTTCTTTTGAACGTTCTGAAAATGATAGCTTTTTTGTACTGTGCCTTTCAAGCTACATGTGTTTGTCTCAATGCGAAGTTTACGACTGAGAATAAATCAATTTCGTAGCCATCAATCAAACAGAAATAAGCATATCTCAACTTCCTAAATATCGTTTATGCAAATTATTGCGTTTAATCTTTTTTATACATTTTTACTGAAACCATTTCAATACGTATTAAAATTACGTAAACACTCAATTTAAAATAAAAGGAAAGTGAGTAGGTATCTCGAGTTTGCAAGACAACCCACGGCCGTCTAGTCCGCATACGAAGTGACCTAATTAATTAATCTCGGTATAGGAATATCGTGTATTGAGACTTATAAAAATATCTCTGAACGTCCTTGTGAGGTAATACCGACACTCCCACTCGCTCCAGTTTCCGAGGCTTTAGACTTTCACTATCATTGTGAGACCGTTTTGCGCAACACGTATAGCGCATGCGTAATGCACGCTTTAAAATTCGAATTTCGAACCCATATTCTACTGTTTTATTGATTTTATATCGATTTCTAGAAGTTTTATGTAGATGTTTAGGATTGTGGTTTTGGGTTACACTAGAGTAAGGATAAGTATAAGCTATAATCTTAATAGTATTTTAGGTTGGTAGTACAGGTCGAATGAAAATTTTGTGAATGAGAAGTATTGAAATAAGTGTAGGCAATTAGCTTGCCAAATTATTTAAAGGATGAAAAAGAAAATAATTAAACACGTAGATTTTTTTACTATACTGAAAGGTAAATAAATGAGTGGTGTATAATTAAAATGCATTTTAATTTACAAAAAAATGTTTCAGTCAATTAGTTTAGTGAACTTTGGTTCCAAATTTAGTCCTATCCAACGACGACTTAAAGCGAAAAAATCACTTGTTACGAATAACAATAAATATTTGGTTAATTCACTTCAGTCTGTTTCAATATCAATATACTATAAACCTATCAATACTTAAATCTTACAATCTATCACGGCTTTGGCCTGAATAGTTACACAAATATAAAATAATCTAATTTGTATTTATAACAAATAACTTAAATATCGAACATATCTAACAGGTTTATGACAGGTTTTCGTTTCTTAACGATTTTTCGTACAACCTCTTTCGGTCCCGTCCCTCGAGTGGAGCTGGGGTACCTGTCATCCTGCGATGTGTCGTCGTAGTTACTTGAAAACTGTGGACGCTCGTAATCGTCCTCAGGCACCCTGTAATCGTAGGGGTCCACAGTAGGCGTAGGGTTCTTCAGTTTCTTCTTAGGAACTAAAACATAGTCACTTAAATCTTCACTTGGGAAGCGCTCTGGTTCTCTGGGCTTATGAGGCCTCTTCTTTTTTGGTCGGGATGGAGGCTCGTCGGGGTAATACTTTTCTGGAGGAGGCACATCAGGTATCACTGGAAACGTATATTTCACTGATGCAGAAGGCTTCACCCCCATATCGTCGTATTTGTGCCCCTTAAAATTCCCATTGCCATAATGCTTTGTTACGTATCGATCAAAGTCGTAACTTGGTTCGGCGTATTTGTCGTAACTATCTCTATAAGAATCTGGGGGAAATGTCGGATACTTTTTATTCAATTCTAGATCAACGATGTTTGAATACAAATTGTCTCTATTATCGTAACTTTCCTTTCTAGTTTTGGTTTTGCAATTCGGGTCGGAACTATATCCGACGTGACTTTGTGGTTCAAATTCTGATGGATCATCGCGCGGATGCTTAATTGAAATACTGTGTGTGTATTCGCTTGGCTCGGAGTCTAACGGCTGGTCAGAATATGATGGGTACTTTGTCCTTTTCTTATGCGAATATTCCTTGCGTGGTGGTTCTATCGGCCTTTTGGGTCTTTTCCTCTCGTAGTAGTCTTCGTCCGCGTCTTCTGAAAAGTCGTAGTACTTATCATAGTCTCTCATGGCTTTCTCTTCAAGCATACTCCGTCCTATTTCTTCAGAATCGAATCTTTGGTTTTCATTGTTGACAACAGCTTGAAACCCTGTGTTCGGTCCTGCAGAATATTCTACAGTTCTTGTGGAGCCATCTGGTTCGACTACACTGTAGTGACCTGTAAAATGAAAGTTCTGAAGTTATAATCAATGTAAAGACTAATTATTGTGTTAGGTTGGTAAGGATCAGTGGTTTATCTTGGTCAATAAAAATCTTATATATAAAAATGAATTGCTGTTCGTTAGTCTGACTAAAACTCGAGAATTGCTGGAGCGATTTGGCTTATTTTGATTATACAATGTTTGCAGAGTTTCAGGAAAGGTTTAAACGATACGAAGTTCGCGGGATCAGCTAGTGCTCTATAAAATTGATGGGATTTGTCATAAAAATCTACATTACCTTTAACAGTGTCACCATTTCTTGACTCCCATACGCTCTTCACGTCTCCAGTTTTGCCATCAGCCACTCCATAGCTGAACGAGTAGGCCGCTTTTCCCTGACAATAAAAAATCAAAGCATTCGCTCATTAATTCAACGATCAAGTTTTTACTCATACTACAATTACAACGTGATGTTTCTATAGATAAAAAAACTCCGGGGAATGTGTGAAGCGATAGGTTGCGTGTAATAATTCGGTATTTTACTCATTATGACAATTGATTGCATGTCCAGCTATTTTAGTTTAATATTCTGAATAACTAATGAGGGCTTTAATCGTTTCCATAACGTAGGTATGCGGGTAATTACTATCAGGTAGAGTGAGTGTATTAATGTCTCGCTGTCCGTCAAATCGTTAGGCGTAACGCGTGCGGCATTTATCACTCTCGATCACGACTGACGGTTGCTCAATACTGGCGCTAGATTGTTGAAAATCATTCTAGATAAATCTTGAGTACAAATTGTACCATGTTAGAGCTTATTTTAAATTTAAATTTATTAATTAGCTATTTAAATTATCACCATCATTAAAACGCCAGCGAATCGAATTAATGCGACCAAAACGGCTAGACGAGTTTCGTGATGTTTGTAAACATTGCCGCCATAAATGTCACTTGTTGACGGCCATCTTCTCGCCAAGTTCAAGATGAGCCAGACGGGTGCGCGTGAGCATCGCGCGCCTCTACTCAATGTCAATGACGGATCGTTCACTTTCGTTTGTTTCCGCTTCGTTTCGCTCAACAAGACTCACTGTTTTTGTTGTTACAGTTTATTCATTATTCGCGTTTTGTCTTGATAAACGAGAGACGTTTTACATGAATGCAAGTGTGAAAATCATTTGTTATTTCAAAATGAATGTGTGTATAAACTACACATTATGATATTATTGAACATTGTCGGATATGGAAACTGTCATCGATAACGCTATTACCGAACCGATTGAAGCGCATAATTACATTAAAATCGAAAGTAATGAAACTTTTACTACGGTTAAAAAACCGGTGACAAAGTACTAATTAGCAGGCGTTCGTGTCCCTCGCTCCTTCAATTATAATTTGCATAATATTGAGAAAAAAAATTATAAGGTATCAAGTGGAGCAGTGTTACAGCTGAGCTAGTTCGCGTTGCTTTGAGAAAAGTGGGTGAACGAGACAAGCAGTGGCCGCATTCGTTTCGACATTCAGCGACCACTTTCAATAGCTCGAGTATTTGTGTGTATCGATATGTCGCAATCTCCACTAGTGATAAGCGCGCGCTGCCTGCCAGTTATTAGTGCAAAAAATAGCCAGCAAAGATCTAGCGCTAGAATTTCATTGATACTAGAGCCCAATTAGTGCAGGTGGTAGCGAATGTGGAAGGCCACGTCTCGGAATTAATGGGGCACATGTCGGCTTTGAACACCATGGCATTCCAATAACATAGATAATTTAAGAATTGGGCTTATGGCACTATAAGTTGTGAACTAAAATGTAGGCACACTATTATGTGATTGAACTCTGAAACTAAATGGAATTAATATCAGTACTTTAATCAATGGTAGGACTAGATAGTTTTTCTCTTATTGGTGATCTCTAGAACTTTAGGACTGATTCTAATAAATCATTTCTACATAGATATTATGCTGCAGATATGCAGATACTGTGTTCTACGAGCATATTTATGAATGTTGTACGTATCTATTCTAATTTTAAATACAACTGCTGTCATCGTCATTTGAATTTCGAAATGAAAGAATCCTTTTTGAAAGTTACCTACTAGCTTAAATGTAAATTCAGTCTATTGTTATTATTAAACGTTGATTTAAGTATGATTGATTACAACCTCCTTGATCAAATTGCATAAGCAATAATAGCCGCTTATCATATATTTTAAATAAGAACGGGAGTGCAAACTATGATTAATATTAAGCGATGCAAAAAGTAATAACTGATAGATATCTTTATTATGTGAATGGAATTAATAGAAAGTGTTCCTATTGTTATTACAAATAGATGTAATTGGTTATTTTAAACGTCTTAGAACATGTTTTATACATGCTCATTGCTATAAAGGAAGAATATTGGATTCATATTTATACGGATAACTTTTGTCTTACAAACGATTAGATAGGTATCCCAAATATAAGACACCTGAATCTACTCTGTATTTGATTTGTTTATTGTAGGGATATATCTTTACAATGAACAATTAAATTTTAATCTGATGTAAATAATACCTAAGAAAAAGTATTCATACTTAATTCAATGTATAAATAAGCAGTGTAAATTACCCATCTAATTTCACAAAGAAATGACAGAATTACAATACGCTTATTAATTTTCAAAGAAAATTGCTCATTATAATTACATCGTATAATTATAATTTCGACGCCCGATTATAAATAAAATTATTCTGCGCATGCGACGGTCGTTTGCGTATTGCAGTGAAACTTGCGTGGTGTCGTGTGTTTCGACGCAATAAATAGTTTTTTTCTTTAATCTGCCGTATCAATAGCAGTTTGTTATTGATTACGATTGCAATGTAAAACAGACACGATTTGACTGGGATAATTAAGGAAAGTTTATTGTTGAGAATATTTATTGTGTGAGCTAGTTGGCTTGTGTGTATTTTCAGGTATTAGAACCAATAAAACATAAAGTTATTTGATAATTATATAAAGGTTCTAAACCAATTGTTTCAATGGTTCTAAACGCGTAGCAGGTGCTTTTGAGTTTGGATTTTAATTATATTATTGGTAAAAATGGAAAAAAAGTAAAAAAGAATAATGATTTACAAAATGCGTACATTATCTATTCATAAATGAAATAAGTTATTACTGAACATGTAAAGGGAAATTGATATACTAAAAAGAGCTACAGTAAGTTTATTCTTATTGTATAATTTTATTACGTTTTCTACTTACTTTGTCCGACGCCTCTTCAATGATATCTTCTACAAATTCCCCTTCTTGACAATTGGTTGCTAACAAATTTGCCAAGAGGATCTGAAAACAAATTATTATTCATCGTAAATGTAGTGTAAATTATTGAGATAATTTACATTCAATCACCTCTAGAACTTTTGATAGCATTGACCCTATTTTTGATACCGATGAATAAAATTAATTATAAACGAAATAAAATATTTAACACTACTATTTTATAAGTTAATTAATAAAACCTGCCCTGAACCAATAAATAGTACAATAAACAAATTCGAAATCATATTCTTTATTGCTTGCTTAAGGTTAAAGGTAATTATTAAAATTAATATAATAAACCAATTGTTTAAACAACTTTAATTTTATTTTAATAACAAAAGGAAATTATAAACAACTTACGAATATCACAAGCGCTTTATCCATGATTATAGTTTCGCAAGCACCACATTCACGTCACGATATTACCAAAACAAAAACACTTAAAAAAAAAATTACATAAAAACTATGAACTTGTCCATTTCAAGGTTGGAGCTAGATGAAGACGGGCCGCGTCGACCACCACTTACCTATTTATAAACGCACACTTAGACACCCCCCGGGCATGCGTACGTTAACACTCACCCACACAAGCACACCGTGACAATTACTCGACTAGGATGCGATACATTTAATTGTAGATCAGCTACCGGTAACTATCTGATAATTGTACCTTACACTTTATAAAAGCAACTTATAAAATGTGGTGTTATCTTATCGCGGTTTTTTGTATACCACATGCGTCTGAAAGCTGGTATTATTGATTCAGATATTTCTATAATATTCTCAAGTATCAATATGTGCCCTAAAACTCAGTAAACCAATGAATAAGAATCTATTGTTGTCATAAAAAAAGCAAAGTGTTGGGACCCTAGTCTCCTTGTGTCATTTGCGGGACTATCCTAAGACCAGAATGTTATCGAGTTACTAATATGGGTGAAATCAATCTAATTTTTAAACGTGGTCCTGAAAATGTGATGGCTTTAGTGCTAGCAATAGACCATGGTCTTAGATTTTTAGTTTATCCTTGGATTTGATACAGTTAAAATCATTTTTGTGACATTTGTCTTTGGTTTCGGTAACTGAAAATGATTTTAGTTTCAGTTGTACACCATAAAAATACTTTGAATTACTAATATATATTTTTTACTGAAATAACTTTGTTAAATAGGTAATTCACCATATACCGCCTGTAATATCACCTATAGCAATCGATTTATAGGACGTAGACAGACCTCAAGGCTCCATTTTTACATCTACTTTTTCCATTTTCCAGCCCCCACTCCTAAGCTTGATAGAACTAGCTTATTCAACCACTAGAAACGATACCTACAAAAAAATTGTAACGACTACACATATCAATGAATGAACAATAACGATCAATATATCAGCTAACAATGTTGTCAAAACATAAAAAAATATATACTTGCTTATGAAGAGTTTGTTTCATAATCAAGTGGGCATGCAAATCAAGGAAAGCGAGCACTTTCAGCTGTATGTGATGGCATGACAGTACGTATCGGTACGCGTAACTAGGTATCGTAAACGCTGTCATTTGCAATTGTAATTCTTATCTGTCTGCTATGATATTTACGAGTTCGTTTCATTTGTGAGCCTTGACATAAAGTCGGTTAATGAAAGTACTGCGTGATATCTGTTGGCCAAAGTTGGAAGTCAAAAGCTCTGAAGTAGTTTTGTAAGAGAATGTGTTACAGTTATAGGTAGATAATAATGTAAATTGTTGTATGGTATAAATGGAATGGTATGACGCAATTGCGGTGATCGGTCACCTGAAGGGGCGTCAATGATTAAAAAAAAATAACGTTGAAAATTATGAGTGAAAGAAGGAAAATAACACTGTAGTAATCAGTCTACTATGGTTATTGTAATCGAAAGGTCGATAAGTTACGATTTCATACAGTCAGTCGATAATGCGTAACAACACCCCTGTATTTTGGCAAGGAGTTCCCATTCAGATGAAAACTTTTTCAGATATCAAACTAAGCAGTATAGCCTTTGTAAGTAAAATTCCAGTACTATGCTAATTAATTATCACGCCACATAGGAATTGAAACTCACTTTTACAATCAGAATCTTTCCTCAACATTTTCCGGTGCACATACGCACACACCCGGAATGAAACGAAAGATAAACAGTCGCGATAATCCGCTTACAAAGAAACAGCCGATTCCCCAGCTAGATTAATAACATTGTAAACTCACAACAGCACCTAATTGTAGTAAAAAAAAGCGTTAATCGAATACATCTATCATTGTAGTCTAAACAATGGTCAAAAGAAAGTAATTTATTGGTAGTTGTGACGTATAGCCGTTTTTCAACGTACTTTTTGGCTAATATCCTTATATTTAGTGTTCGCTCTGTTGAAGCGTGAACGAAGCGGCGACGCCACTTCGCGTCATCCGTCAATAACTAAAATCCTCTACACATTCAACGCTTAGAAATCGCGCGACGATAAATTTCAGCAAATTAACAAACCTTATTAGCTGTCCCGAAATGTCGTTTCAATTACAAAATGTCATAATTAAATCAACTTGACGTCTATTTGAGGTTGTTTATCAGAAATTAATGTTGGTTACAATGTGTAGAACTAAATCGCTGATGTTTCAGATTCACTAATGTCACAGCGACTCGTGACGTGTACGTGTGAACGTCCTTGTAATATTTATTAATGGCCGCTCAACAATGTTTCATGCATGGACTCCTCCTGTAACGATGATGAATTTGAGCAGGAAAAGCGGCTTAATTCATCACTTTCCTTTGTGAATGAACAAAAAATTGAGACACACTTCTAGAAAAGTATTTCCTTTATTTTTCATCCCACAGTATCAAAACAATTAACGATTTGTCGTTACTTTATATAACTTACAAACTATCATATTTGCGATAAATATTTCAATAAGTGCATAACATTATTACAATATTATAAATAGTAGATCAAAGTTAATATCACAGTCTGACACTGGTTTCAGAATTTTCAAACGATTGCTCAAACTTAAAACAGTGCCATCTATTGGTAGGCATTGGAACTACGTGGTGCGTAGTACAGCGCCATCTAGTAATGGGAGTAGTAACCGCCAGAGCTGTGGTGATCGTAGTGAGGTTGTGGGTGTTGTGCATGGCCGATGCGTTTGACCACGGCGTTGAAACCGTTGTGCTTGTCAGCTGTGTACTCAACGATGCGAGTGGTGCCATCGGGTTCCGCAAGGGAATATGCACCTGGGGAATCACATTATGTCAGTATGATATAATATGACGTAATAATGATGTGAATGGAATCGAAGTTAATTCATACCTTTGACGACGTCACCGTCTCGGCTCTCCCACTGAGTCTTGTGGTCACCAGTGTGAGGGTCAGCTACAGCGTAGTCGAATGAATACTTCGGGTACGACTGGAAGAAATTGTAAAATCGTACATTACAAATATTTATCAAATAATATCAGTTTTCTAAGCAGTTTCATTGTACCGAGTAAAATACATCAACGCGTTATTTTTACGGAAATATTAAACTTTTAAATCGAATGAAAATATACACCAAAACAGGTTTTTATCAAAATTAGCTTTGAAACACATGTCAATTATTAAATTAAAATGCCTATTCGTTAAAATCGTTCTCAAGTATTTACAGAAAACAACAATGAAATGGTTAAAAAGAGCCTGTAGCTAAGGGCTCCCTATCAAAATCAGATTAAGTAATAGTCGCGTATCATTTCCCAATCCAAATTCTTAGTTTCCGGCATCAAACAGTGTAATGAGGCGACTCATATCCGAATTTCCTCAAACTTCACAATGCAAATGACAAGTGTGACGCAAGACCTCGAGTATGGGACGTTATGGTGCCTAAACATCATAAGCGTGACGGCCCGTAGTATTGCAAACGAATTTGAATCTTATAACGGAGGAATAAGGATGAATTTTGAGTGTGTTAAAGTGAGAGCAAAATAGTTGAATGCAATCACGTTGATATGTCTTGATTTTATCAGTGTATTTATCAGAGCGTTTAAAGTAAACAAAATAAAAAATGGTATCAATATTGTACATAGAGTATTAATAGTGTTGAAAAAACTAATAAAAACGTAGGTTAAATAAATGCCTATCATTTAAAAAAAACACTTCTAAAATAACTGCACAACTTCTTATGTAATGCCATATTGAAGTAGCCTAGCGTAAATATATCTACAAAAAAAAATACACGTCTATCTTACATACATAGATCAAATCGAACAGATTTTCTATTAAATCATTTATTTGACAAAAATGGTTAACTAATAATTTATCAAAGATAATAATCATTATTTATGTTCATATTACATTCTTGTCAATAACCACAGTCCACAGTATGTATACTTATTATACTCACATAATAATCCTGACTATGTCCATAGTCCTGAACAGGATAGTATCCGCTGTAGCCTGAATGTCCACCGTACCCCGACAGGCCGCCTCCATAGCCGGCGCCTATGTAACCCGCGTTAGCAGCCACGCACACTACCGCGAATATTACTACCTGGATATAGAGAGAAAATGAATTAGATAGTGGCATTTTAGTGGACTATCTCTGAAAGAATACTTGGTGTAGTTTAAATTGGTAGATTGATTATTCAGTACAAATATTGCGAAAGATTTATGTGCCTAGTCTTTGTGAGAAAGAAAGCTTTGCTGTAAGCGCTAATCAAAAGCTTAAGCAAAATTCAGGTGCAAAAATGCTCTTATATTATCGGAACGAGTTAAGTGATGGATAAGTAACTTCAAATGTGTTTTATACTCGTCAATTGTTGAGTAATTTAGGTATATCAAACTTACTCAAGAGAAAGATTAATCTCAGAGGCAGAATTCGCCTGATCATTTCACCTGACCAACATGTAAGAATATGACATTGCTCTACAAACCACCAAGACCATAACACACTACATCTATGTCCATACAAAAACACCTGACCTCATCAAGGACAAGCCACAAATCAGTTCAGTTCGAAAACAATAGAACAACGATTAAGAAAATTCGCACCAATTATAATAGTGACATTTAAGGTCAGGCCGCAGGTCATGTTTGAGTCATTTCATTCATAACAAGGGGCAACAATGCAGTACAAACGGGCATGCACTATAGAGGACAGTTTCTCCTGGCTACCATTCGGTTTCCTGTTTTTTATCCATGAGAAAAAAACACTTCCTTTCTTTGCGCTAATGAGCTTAAATAAACTATATTATGCTTTCCTAGAAGACTTCTCTAGGAATACCGCAGTAAGATTTTCATCATCATCTCCCGAGCCTTTTCCCAACTATGTTGGGGTCGGTTTCCAGTTTTACCGGATTTGGTTGGGTACCAGAGTTTAACATGGAGCGACTGCCCTCAACCTATGTAGTTACTCGAACAATCCAATACCGCAGTAGGATTTTAAACTCAAAAATATAAAAGTGCTCTAACGTACAAGTCCGCAGTATTACATGCATAATATATTTAGTACACTGCAAGTATTATCTAGAACAATAGGACAAGCAAAAACAAACGCAGGAAGCGTCGAACTAATAAATAGTACACATAACACGTGTTTTGTAGGATGTTTCAATTTCGGTGAATTGTGGGAAGTTGTTTTCATAATAGGGAATCTTATCACTTAACTATGTATATTGCAGTAATTTATGAAAGACATCCTCTTTCGATAATGGTATACGTCACACTAAGAGCTAGCTCAATGGAGACTCAACTGTCAATCGATAAGTACGTTGATAGGTTGTTAATTTTGAAGGTAATAATTTTAGTCAAAGATTTGGTCCGTCCAGCATGACGGACCAAATCTTTATAATGTCTCCATACTGAATTATGACACTGATCAAACTATCGGCCCACAAAAAGTTATAAATTAAACAAAAAGTTTTGGTAGGCAGTTATGAAAACTAAATTGCAATTGTCATTTTTTAATTACAGCTACTTTTTTAAAAACATTTACTCAATATTAACTGAAAATATTTTAGCTCACAGCATGACGTGAACCTATTACTATGACTTATGAAATGTTATCAAAATTAAAACTCAGTCTTTACAGCAGGTCTGTAAGTTATTTCCTTTGCAGTAAAATACTTGAGCCAATTTCATCTCATAAACATTTAAGCTACATAAGTTGTCGATCTTTCCTACATCAATACTTCATGGTCGAAGATTAAATAACGTACAAATTAAGTACTTAATCAATACATGACACCAGCAATTAAAGTTACGTGAACTTCCAGCAAATGACAATTGAATAACAAGACAATAACTTACAAAAACTTAACCACATCACTTTGTACAAAGAATACTACATAAAGCTACTCGTAACGTATAACAAAAACGAAAAACGTCTACTTGGTTATACATAACCGATTACGTGTTTGTCACAATGTAACATCGATATTTCCCATAACCTGCGTGTTACGTTTAGGGTATTATAAGCGCACTCCAGACTAAATAGTCGGCCGATAGTTGCCCCGATGGTTGCCGGAGAAGTATTTCTTAATAGACCATTCCAATCAAAGTTTTCAGACGGTCTTATACTGGCTGTAATGTGCGTACTACCATTCATCTTAATATTGATTTATGAGCCCAAACTATCGGACGACTAAAAGTTTGCAGTCTACGGGTACTTTAGTATCGGTTCCTTACACAAAAATAGGTTTGTTAAACTTACCGTAACGGTGAAGAATACGTGCTTTTTGTATATGTCGTAAGCTGCGTTTGTCAAATAACAATTTCCGAGCCGTCTGATAAACCGAATAACTGTAGCGAAACGATTTTACAATTTAATTTTACAGATACTGAAAGTATTACTTAACATTTTTTCAGCGCCTTTCAGTATTTAGTTTTTGTTACATTTAAATATATTGCTTTCGTTGTCTATTGTCGAAACCTAGACGGAATTGGTGACAAAAGGATGAATATTTTTTATTGACTGTATTCGCAGTAATTGGAAAGCATTACGTAGTGTACTATTGAAGAATACTAAATCAGTTATATCCGTAGTTATGTCATTTATTAATATATTCAACGGGTATTGGTATACCGATAAAAACATGATGCGAGGTGAAAATGGCCTACTTCGAGCGCCTGTCTATCGATGATTTATGCAGAAAAGTTTGATAACCTTTGGTATCTATGATTTTTAGTTTAGCAAAATAAAGGATGATCCTGACTATCCTAGAAGTGTTGTAGGCATTTTTAAATATTGTATGATGAATTAAATTTCACGAATTTATAATAAATTGATAATTATCCAGTTAGAATCATAAACCTTCAATGGGTTTTGGAGAAAATCCAAGATTATTTTAAAGGTTCGTTATCCATGTCATAAATAAGGGTCTTTGAAAACTTTACTTTACTGAAATCAATCTGAGTTTTACTCTGGAATTATATGAAATATCGTGAAATAATTTATTTAATTTTGTTGCAGTGTTAAATAGTAACAAAAATTTTAGTAGACACGTTGTTGTCTCCTTAGGCCACTTGTCACTGGATAGACAGAATTAGACATTTCAATATCCCCAGTATTTAATGCTATTAATATTAAGTTTATTATGAAATAATTACTTAATTTCATAAAATATATTTTTAAGTTAGATAACTTCGAACTAAGAAAATATAACAAAAATAACCGCCGAAATTTCAAACTTCAAAATCACTATACTCACTTGGAAGGCACGCATTTTCAATGTTAGGTCACTTTCGTCCTCTTCAGCGGCGCCGACAGGAGCAGAACTGACACTGGTGGTGGTGCTACCATGCCACTGTATTTATAACTACCACTACTGTTGCTTCATCGTGCGTGCGTTTGACGTGGTGGCGTCCGCATCTCGAAGACATGTAAGTTATGAGTTAGTGTTTTTGAGGGGAAGAACTTTGAGGATATTTTCAGAATAATGTAAGGGTTTTTTTGGGAAATTGTAGTTCAAATTTATTTGTCTAGTAATTTTTTTTAATAAATTAGAGTTGCCTGAATGACAACGCTGTCGGTGTTTTTTTTTTCTCTCTAAGAAAAAGAAAAGCCAAACTATGGGAAGGTGATGTCGTTTGTCATAATACTAAAAAAAATACCTTATTGATATTCTGATTTGCTGCATTTTATGGGGTGATATGATAGTATATATTATGACATTTCAATTTTGATTGATTTGGTAGGTTCTCCATCATAGAGTGGTCCTTCCCAGAAATAGCAATTTAACGATATAATCAATCAACAGAAATTGTTTCTTAAATAAAATTTTATGTTTTAAACCAGATATTTGTGATTGGATATGTTATATAATAATTTTAACTACACGTTGAAAGAGTATCATAAATAATATTGTACGAAATAGATGATGACTGGACATTCAACGATGCTCTCAAGTAAAAGCTAGTAGATATGAAGCAATGTAATTGGTGTACCTATGAGGAATTGTTACAACAATATTGATACAAAAATTTAATTACATCAGAAGTGCAGGTTTAAATATTTTTGGATTACTGCGTCCTAAAGTAAGTCCAATTCGTAGATAGAGAGCTAAGTAAAGAATTATAAATCTAGGCATGACAATGTTTAAACACCAAAATAATTTGTATGTGAAAGTACCTACTGTACAAACACAGTGTCGTGAATTTACCCTTAAAATAATCTAGACACTATCATAATGTTACATACATGTAAAGTATTTTTGATAACGTGGGAATGTAAACACAAAATGGAAATTCCATCGCAAAGTCTAATTAAAAAGTCCCTGAAAAGTTCAGCATTCAAAATGTAGCACTTGCAATGTGCAAAATCTTGAAGTGCAAATTAATGTTTACGTACACATCACATCTATCGAGCCTTTTCTAAACTATATTGGGGTCGCCTTTCAGTCTTACTGGATGCAGCAGACTACAAGTGTTTTACATGGAGCGAATGCCTATCTGCCTCCTCAGCCCAGTTACCCAAATATATTATGCATTACAAACAATTAAGGCATAAGTTAACCGATAGCATAAAAGTCATTATGTATCAGATTAAAGAAAATGGGACATTTATGTGTTCAGTGTATTAAGGCCTTAACGAAAGTTTGACGAGTTAAATGTATTTATATTCATATTCATATTCATATCATTTATTGCGTTCCACAAGTTTCACATGGTGTTACAAAAAGCTTACAGCTACGTACATTTGTGGACCCTGTTAGGGCACAGCAACATTTGGCATTGAATGCCAGTACATTTAAAATACTTAAAACTAATTCTAAATTATTATGGCGGTAGTTTTTAGCAAAAAATGCGTCTAGTAAAAGTCGCGCAACAGAGCCCAGGAATGTTTTTGTAACAAAATATCTGCCTAATAAAGTACATATTTCGAGCACACACCGCTAACTTATTACGACTAATATTTTTCGAAATCCCGAAGCCGCAAGCGTCGATCACAATATTACCTACATTTAGGGCTGCCATTTCGAATTTCGCGAAACCCGGACAAATATTAAAAAAACCCGGACATTTGGCGTAAATCGCATTTTTACCCCGGACGAGTCCGATTTTTTTTTTAACAAAACAAGACCTAGTTTTTAATATTACTATTACTACTACATGGTGCTTCCTTACATGTAAAGTCAGGGCCATATCTAGCTCAAGTAGTAGGTACCTAGTATTGAAAGATTATGACTTAATATTTCGAATGTCATAAATAAGAAAGCTCATATGGAAACTAGGAGTTAGCTTCTTGTTAGTAATAAGGCGCGTACGCACGTACGAACACGAACATAGCGAACACAAACACCAGACCCGAACATTTGGTTCGTACGTATGGACGGCATATTCGAACACGAACGCAAACATAGTTCGGGTCGAGTTCGCGAACAACAGTCGTGAACTCTATCTTAGTAGCCTTGACGGCGCCGTTGGAAGTGGTCGATTGTGAAGTTATTAAAGCGCTTCGAACACCGTCCATACAGAACACACTACAAGGATCGCCGCGAACATGTTTGACGAACAGAGTGTTCGATGTTCGATAGTGGTACGCACGTGCGAACCAAGTTGTTGCATATCATGTAACGCAACAAATTTGTTCGTACGTGCGTACGCGGCTATAGGACTTAAACGGCGCTACCTTTTTGATAGGTTACTTGATGGTGATTAGGCACTAAAGCACCTAAACTTGTATAAAAAAAAAAAATCCGCAAAGTGAAGAAGCCGCGAGCGAAGCGAGCGCAACATTTTTTGAATATTGGGATATTAAAGTAGCTAAACGTAAAAAGAGGTAGTGTCAAGAAAGCAAGCCGCGAGCGAAGCGAGCGCGAAAATTTTTGAGTTTTGAGACACTTCGACTTCTGCAGTCTGTGTGTCGATTGTAATTCAACTCGTAACAAAAATGTCCGGGTTTTCCCCGGACACTTCTTGAAACCCCGCCCGGACGTCCCCCGGACGGCCTCCAAACGAGGACAAATCCGGGGAAACCCGGACGGATGGCAGCCCTACCTACATTGTTACGTGCTTCAACTATCAAACCAATTGATCTACATACATAGTTTATTTGGTGCACCATTTATTGCAGTAAATAATTATTAAGCTGAGTTGCGTACGCTCATTGTATCGAGATAGAATTGTTCGTATTAATATTCAATGAGGTTACAAGTGTAAATATAGGTGCTGTTTTAGTATGTTATTAAAATGTTTGTTTAAATGCAGTGTTATTAATAAACAATGCATTACAACATCGTGTATAGAAGTATGCATTACTTGTGATGTATTAAAAGTTGAATATATCAGTAAGTGCATGCTTAGCTCATATTACACTTATCAGTACTGACAAAGTATTTCTTCCCAAAATAAAACAAATGGCACCGATTATGAAGTTTGGTGCCTGGTCGACACCTACCTGCATGCTCCAGCAGGTTTGGTATAATCTGCACTTTGCCGGTATTAATTTGAGACAAGCAGACACCCAGATAGGACCTTGTGTTTCAGAATTACATTTTTTTAAATAATATACCGTGGAAACTTTCGCTAGTGCGATATACCCTCGTTACTTCAGTTAACATTTATAAAATTTGTGTGTTTTATTTTTGCGTAATAATTTAATTCATAAGTTCTCAATCTGATAAAAGGATGTCTACATCATAAAGCGGTAGCAGCTAATATCCCGTGATTCTTAGTCATATCCTTATTCTAAATGTTACGAAGTTAAAAAAAAGGTTCCTTTTGCACTTATTTTATTACATCAACCAGATTGTTATTCACAACTTATTAGGACCATTAAACTAAATCAGAGTCAATTGAAAACTGATAATTATCAATAATATTTTAACCAAAAGAGCAGGTTTAATTTATATCATAAACTTTTAATTTGAACTTAATTATACTTTAATTCAGGATAAACTCAATTAGACAAAATCTAACCACTATAAAAATATATAACATACAATAATACCGCGAAATGAAAACTCTAATCTTAGCCATAGGTACTCCTGAGAATCGTTCAATCAGACCAACAAACAAGCTCTTCAATTTAATAATTAAAACAGTTGGCTTTACAACTATAGAGAAGCACGATTAACAAATAAAAAAGCCACCACAGAAACCTAACATTATTGCATACCTACACTCTCTAACAAACTTACATTTGCCGGCATTGAAACAAAAATCCGGAACTACGAAGAGAATTTTGTTTCAGTTCCACATTTTAACAACCGAAAATATAAGTTAGTGAATTGAAGATAATTAATGAAATAGTATGCCGTTGTTTGCTTTAGTCAGTTGCGTTATGCAAATTATCGTTACTTTGCGCACAATTGACTTTAATCGTCGCACAGTTGATCGTATCTAGGACTGATCATTTGGAACACATGTTACTGAGGGCACCATTTTTGTGTAATATTAGGGTAATGTTTTAATACAATGTGATTTTAAGATTTTTAGTCGGCCGATTGTTAGTTCGGGCTCATAAATCCGTATGGAAATTAAGTGGGAATTGTACGTACATAAGAACGATCAGGTATTTGTCCGATATCATACCGATAAAAAACTGATTTGTGTGTACTCTTAAAAAAGTGTTTTTACAAGTAAAAACTATCTAAGTAATGCCGTGCACTGGTTCTTCAGAATGGGCCCAATATATATTAAAACAACATCGTCCGTTTCTTGAATTATAAACTGAAAAGAAATAACGTCTGGCTACTGAGCAACTTTTACAATTTTTCTCAAGAAATATTATAAAACTGTATGCCCAATATTTGCCTTTTGTAATTACATTTATCAGTAGCCCAGTTTACGTTCTTTAATTAAAGTTAAACCTAAGAACCGATCTTTTAGTTGTGAGTCAGTATTGTGTCGAAACCTAACTACAAAACCTATTCGGTAAGTTAAACGATGCCTATCTATAACTGGGCTAATATCTAGATTATATCTAATGTATGTAGGTATAGTACTTTATTTTGTGTTGTTGAATTTTTGCTTATTCTTTCTTTTCAAATGGTCTCATTGTCATCAAATATAAGAGTAGTATCTAAGGGGAATGCACTTAGGCTATTACAGGTATGAACTATATGATAGGTAACTATACTGATTTACCCAGATAAAAAAATACAAGAAATTATAATCTTTACCTAAGAATCACTTCTGTTACAAAGAAGCTGCCAAACAATAAAACATTTTAATCCCTTTTAAGTTCTTCTTTAGTCATACCTTAACTTAACCGTACTTAATAGCTCCCGATTAAATAAAATAGATTAACAACCACTTAGAGGCTTCTTCGATTACCAATCGAAAATCCGATAAAAATCACTAATATTCCGGTTGCGGAATCAGAACAAGGCAACGATTGCACCAGCCCGGCTTCGAACCCAAACCCTCCATTAGACGAGCCGATGATAAGAACAAAGCTAGTACCATAATTACCTATCGGGGCATCAAATTAATCGGCAATCGCGTTGTATCGATTTGACTCATCGAGTGGATCGTATTTTGTTGTATTGAGAATCGATTATGATATCGATATATTTATGAAGACGAATATTTGTTTCATTTTAATGTTATTATTTATTTATTTTAGGCAATATTAGGCGAATTGAGTACTCGGTGAATTAACAAAAATAAGAGAAAACGAAGTCTCTTTATGTAATTTTAAAAGTAGGTAATTAAATTACATGCAATGAGATTTTTAACAAAACAGATTTTGTAGGAAGCTAAAGATTAGTTGTCTTTTTGTTACAAAAATTTGACCGTAATTAACTCTTTTCCATACATCTAGAACGGCATTCACAGCCCTATTGATTGCCGTTCAATCATCCGAGCCGATCAGCATTGAACTACAAAACGAACTACCTACAGCTCATTAACCGCGTTACAATCGCAACAAATATTGCAAAATTCAAGATTCCACTGAAAAAATGTACCACATTGGTACGTGATACTCGGCCAAGGAAACTGGGTGAAAAATTGACACACGTACTTTGGATCCAAGGTTGGCCAAATAGGAATTGGCGTGACAAACTATATCGGCGTGTTTACATCAGAATTATAGCAAAAAATATTTCATTGATATTTGATAAGCTGTTGAGTAATCTATAGGTATGTTTGGGTGACAAAATTCCTTGGAATTGTACACGACGAGTATCAATCGTACAATTGGAAGCTATTATGTAGGCGTTCTTGCAAAGGTACCTAAGGTACATACAAAGGTACATACAACTTTATTGTGTTATTGGCAATGATTTTATACGAATTGATTGTATGTTACGCTCACATGAATATGTCGGTTTTTATCAAAATCAGTAATTTGTTAATTGTATGTTTGTTTGGAATAAAAACAGGCATTTGAAGCTAGTAGGGACCATACTCGAAGAGACATGAAAATTCAAACCTTTTCACCTTCTGTATAGGTATGTGTGAGAACAGGCCTGTCCATCAGTACAAATAAATGTTTAAAAGGCTTATTTAAACAAAAGAAGATCGTTGGTTCACCAGAAGCATCCTGTCAGATTCAAATGACAATAATTGCAGTAACTTTTATAGACCTAGAACACTGATATAACCAGAAAAGCTGAATTATAGCCCCGGCACTTACTTAGTAGTCCGAACTAGTATCTTGTTTAAACGGACAATTGGTACTTTAAGCAATGTTACGCACAATGTGTTATTAGCACTATGAAATTGAAAGTAGGGCGTGACGCGTGAGTAGTTATATTCTCACGGAGAGACCAAGAACAACCTTGTTTGAAGACATGACTGTGGAGAAGTAGTGCTGACTCATGGATATCTTGGGCCCATAACCGATTTCTTGAATGAACGAACTTTCTGTAAATATGGAAATACAAATGTCGTTGTTTACCTATAGGTTATAGGCAAATCTATAGAAGCAGGGTTCATCACTTCCAATACAGTCTTGTATTCTCTGTTTTGACCAGAATTAATAATCCAATGTCAGCAACAACAATTGGTTTTATTGGAGAATTTACAAAATATACAAATTCATTCAAGAAGGGGTGGTAGTAATCAAGCCATGTTATGATAGGTTCAACAATGTGACATCTTTGAACCCCTAAACTTACGTTTAGATTGAGACTGGACTTTCAGTAAAAATGCTTTCTCTTAAGAAAATAGTATCGTTGACAAGTAATAAATCGTACCTCATAAACATTTATGCACGGCATTTTCGTAAGCTTTACTAGTTCAAATACTGTTAAAAACGCCATCTCTCGATATTTTCCTTAACTAATTTCAACAGCGCGCCGCGTAAAGCTTAGACTGCGCCGACGCAACACATAGCAGGCAGCATTGAACTTTTACTAGCGGCTCGTTCGTTATGAGTTTGTAGTTGGATAGAATACAAAGAACGTATTAGGTACTTTAAGTTTCTGCAAGATGTCGCTCATACTGTTAGGTACGGAATATAAATATTCAACTAACACAATATCTATGTTCAGAAATATGAGCAATTGGTAAACCTTTGCAACATTAAATAAACCTATTTGTTTGCTCCGATGGTCAAAATAGGTCAATCAATGAACTATGGTTTCGCTATAATATCACTCAGCTATACTAGTCATAGGAGAGGGAACTTAAAGATTCCGATAATACTGTATTTTTACTGCATCGTTTGAATTTCATAGCACACAAAACTAGGCAGGTGGGATAGCAGAATAGGGTAATCTTACTTAGTGTTGATGTCACAGTCTAGGTATCTTGCCATCATCCATGCCAAATCAGGAGCAAAACCATAAAATTATGACAAACGACGCCTTAAATGAATAATTGAATATTGTTAACACAAACCTAAATCAAGCAAATAAGGAATACAACTTCATATTCAAGTTACCATTATGACCTTATATGTAAAACACTACATCAAAATGATACAATTAACACGCAATTTAAGATAGAAATCTAAGAGCCAGGTGGCAGATTCCAGCTTATTTACATTATGCACTTGATCTACCATATCTGTTTTCTGTATATAACTAGTATGTAAATTATTCGATAGAAAGAACGGGCACAAGATGTGAATTGTAAATAGATACTTGTTTATTAATCGTCTTTAATCTCAAGGATAATTATGATTTACGATAGCAGATACGGGAATTGAAATAAAGTTAGTTGCAGGAAGGAAGCTAATAAAAAGCAGTGTTTATGTGCACCCAAATATTTTTAAATAGTCTATCGATTGGGTCAGTACCAATTAACGAGTTAAGAGCAATTAAAAGTTGCAAAAATACTTGTATTATTTTTTGTAGCTTTTCATAATGATTTGCATAAAAATTATGTCGTATTTCAAAATTATGTCGTATTTCAAAATATGCAGCCATTTATATTATTAACTGCAAAGAGTTTTTAAACAGTTAAAAAACACACGTTTCCTATTTGAAAGTATTGGATTTTTTCATAGTAAATTATGTTTTACTCACTTAAATAATTTAAATAATGCACTTGCCTTATACACCTACTTTGTTTACTAAATTCGCGATTAGAATGTTTTGCTCCAAAACTAGGTTAAATGTTGATGAGTGCGATTTCACACTTACCTTGGAATTGAGAAAACCTTCGTCCTAATAGCCATTTGCTATGTACCACCGTTTATGTCCCCGCATGATTTATAGACAAGCTGTTGAAAATGCTTTAAGACTATGAACTTGTGGTACAGACGCAAAAGAGACTAGAATTTGTCCAGCTTTTAATACTAAGATGCAGAATTTTGATAGGACTACTTACTGTTCCTCCGTCCGTCCTCTTACATCCCGAGATAACTACTTACCATAGCCGGTTAAAAAGTAGCCTACGCTCTTTCTTAGGGTCAAGATTATCAGCATAAGTTTCATTTAAATTGGTCCAGAAGTTTTGGTGTAGAACCGCGACAGATAGACTGACAGAGTTACTTTAGCATTTATTATATTAATAAGTTTAAACCTTGATAGGGTAGCAAATCTAGACTCTAGACAGTAAAGTTTTTAATTTATTGTTGTTGTTTTCCATTGTACATTATAAAACCTAACTTTTAGTTATCCTCGATTAACTCCTACTTCCTCTATCTTTAATTCCTGGTTCACTCACCTCGACAAGATGATGACTCTCATCTGATGATATCTCTAGGAGTCGTGTTTGTTGGGGATTTCCAAGTAAAGTGTCATAAAGTGCGGTTACAAGTTGTTTGGTATTCAGGACAGTGAATAAGAGTCATGCAAGGGATTTCCTTTATTCTGAAGATAATTGTTATTGTTAAGTACTTATAAACTGATTTGATAAAAATATAGTCAGCTGTTCAATTAGTAGTCTTGGTATTTCTAATGCCTACTTACTGTTTTAAATTCTTTAAGTATACAAATTATACAAATATTTGAAGCTAATGAGTTGTTTGTTTATTGGAATGTGATAATCTCAGAAACTAATGCTGCACTGATTGGAAAAAAATCTTTAAATGGCTTATAGTCAATATTTTTTGAGAAAGGATAGACGCTATTTTTAACCCAGATGCACTCAAGCGATTTTACGAGACGCGGGTAAAACCGCTAGTGGAAATTTGCAAGTAATGAAAATAAACCTGTCAGTATACTTGGCCAAATTGTAAATCTTGTACTCTATAATTATAAATTGGATACAGATTTGGCTGCCCATGAAACTGTTTTTTACACATAAATAAGTTCAGCCCCGTGGACATGTTTCGTCAAAAGCGCAGACCGGTAGGTAACATTTAAAAGTTATTATTTTTACGACTATTTTAATTTATAATAGTTTTTGTAATTAAATAATATTTTTATTACTATACTGCAACATCAGACAAGGAAATTAGACTAAATATAAACCCACAAATCAGGTTTTCGTGTTATTTCTAGATCAACCACAAATTGATAGTCATTGAACTGATTTCACTAATCTTTATTACTAATAGTAATGTTATATGCATGAACATTTGCACAGAAATCATAGCTAATTAAAATTGGCGAATAACTTCAAGTGCCCTTTACATAAGTACCTACACTCTACAAAATTATACATAGTGTACAATCCAGTTTACCCAGAAATCGCCTTCCATGAAACTGTCATACTTCGGGTAGTTCTATTTATAATGGGTATTAAATATTGATATGCAGCTGATCACCAATATTATCATAATATTAATCATGTGTCACAAATAACTTTCGAAATCGCAAAAACAAATGTAGGCAGTTTATATTTAAGTAGGTAATCTGATATTTTTATGATAAAGATCTAGGCTAATTACATTGCAGATTTGGAAATAAAAGTCATATTTTAAAAGCAAAATGTTTGAGAACCCCTTTTTCTATACTTCAACACTAATATATAAAGAGGTGTAACGTTGTACGTTATATTTTGAATATTTAAAAATACTAGACTTGCTATATCTCGGCCGCGCGCCGCGAGCCGTGAGCCGTTGACGGGTGACGGAAACCGGTTCGGCGAACTATCCCTCCTATGAGGCGACGCGAGCAGAGCCGGCGGACAATCGCGAGACGGTCACTAGCACGACGCCGCGAGCCGATACAGTCTACTTCTACTACTGGTCTATGTACATTTTTAACTCGCGATTTTATTGCAAATAATGTAACCGTTAATAAACTATTGTGCTTTTAAAATAACTTTTAAAGTCAGTGTATACCCCAGATCGGGTGAGTGTTGCAAAATATTGCTTATTATGTGCATCTAGAAAAGTTATACGTGAGTACGTGACGTGTCGTAGGATGACTTGCTAATTTCATTGTGCATTCATTATGTTATTTCATGCTACGATCACGCCTTTGTTGCTGTTCTTGTGGAATATTACCTATGGCCTATGTACTTATTTCCATAACGCTTTTAAAAAAATATCATGTGGTATTTGACCTTACATGACCGGTGCACTTTGACCGTGTCACGAGGGCCACGCCCTACAATTATTTTTCCATATTCTTCTTTTCAAATAATTTCTTATAGTGACTACCTATTTATTAATTTCATTAACTTCATTTAAAATAGTGCTTTGCTTTTTAAATCATGCAAATACTTTCACCCTCATCACTTGCATTCAGATTACATTTTGTTAGCTGTAATTATGATTTGTCACGCTGCCTAGGCTGCCTCATCTCGATGCTATCTAGTGCTTGATCACTGCTTTCCTTTTAGTTAGGTAGTGAGTAAGTGGAAATCGGGATGTTGCAGTCGTGGCTGGAATATAACCGGACCGTAACTAAGACGGAACATAACGGACATTCCAGGGTTCAAGTACCTGACTACCTCCAGTGCACCTACCGTAGTGCACCTACCCTAAGTGCACCTACCTACGCACCTGTCTACCTATGTGCCTGTGTCTACCTACGTGCCTGTGTCTACCTACGTGCCTGTGTCTACCTACGTGCCGCGCCTATCTACGTGTCCTGCATCTACCTGCGCGTCCGGCATCTACTAGCGCGCTGCACACTTACCCCGCCTGACCGCTGCCGAGCTGCCTGACTATACAGGGTAGTAGTGTTCTATAGCGGGCCAGAACTTAACGCGAGCTCGATTATTCTAAACCCACTCCCGGCTCTGCCGATCTTTTCCTAGATTATAGACTTATATCGTTTACTAAATTTATTTTTATTTTACTATACTACCTACCACTAACCTAAACGTTACAGTGGCGCCCAATAAAGGTAGAATATATCGAGCCGTGTTTAGTTCTTGTTTGCTAAGCATTTTGTAGTTGTCCTGGTGTTGGTTGTCTGTCAGTTGTGTTGAATTTAATCACAGCCTACCAAATGTGAATATACCCACATATTAAAAAAAAAAAAAAAAAAAAAAAAAAAAAAAAAATTCTCTCTAATATTTAAATTCAACCGTCCATTTTTTTTACTTGACCTACCGTCAATATTTTTCTACCCCCAATTTTTATTTTTACATTTACTTTCAAAATTAACATACTTTAAATATATTTTCACATATGGTTGACTGACCACAAACGTGCTGATTTTGCATCCGAATTGTTTTGTCTTTATTATTTTTGTCTTTATTTTGCAACACACTCCTAACTGCGGTTTTAATTTTCTATAATGTCTTACCCTATTCAGTTTCTATCGCTACAAAAAGCTGAACTAGACTATGAAGTTACTGTTCGTGATGGTACTGGGGGAGATTCGGTTAGCGAACTCCGGAAACAGATATGTAGTTAAATTATCTTCTATCGTATAAAAAACAAAGTTATAATTTTAATCGTATCTATTCCAAAATATATAATCACTAAACTAAACCTAAAATTACTTCTAATAGAACCCTACAGGACAGTCACAATTTATACACTAATGAAATGAACTATTAATATAAATAAACTATTAAATTGATTAACTATAAAGAATAACTTAAACTAATTTTATCAGAATGTTACTACGGCTAGGTAAAATAAATCAAATTGTTAATAATTAAATGTCGTTGATTATAGCTAAATATATTTTATTTTAAACAAATTTTAAAAAAATCACCTAAAACTAAATGCACTAATACATAATATAAACTAAACTAAATAATATAAACTAATAAACTACAAAGAATAAATTATTAGTTCAACTTAAATTCTATAACTGTAATTAAAAATATATAACAAATTTTAAAAAATCAACTAAAACTAAATGCACTAAATATAACTAAAACATATACATAATATAAACTAAACTAAATAATATAAACTAAAAAACTAAACTAAACAACGTAAACTACACCCACTTACGACTACTACCCATAACTATTCCTTTTCTATTTTTTACCTATTGGTCTACCCCAATGGTGTATATGATGGTGGTCTACCCCATACATCGTATTACTAACGTATTAAATATATTATGACTATCGGCCCTACACCGATGGTTATAAACGAAACTTTTGATCGTGGTTCTACCCCATAGATCCCTTCTGTATGCTAAAGGCCCTACACCTTTGGTATTCTACGGAGCGGTGCAACTCCTTAAATAAGCCTTTGCAAGAGCGGTTGATTACTCTATAAGTAAGCCTTAAAATCAAAAATATAACTTATCTATTTATCCTTTCTAATATTCAATCTATCAATTAATAGTTATGTGTAGTTAGTAATCGCTCGGTTTCAGCTTTATCCTCTACCAGCCATGACTGAACTGGGTGAGTGTTCTGTGCACTGTATGCAGAATACTCAGGTCGAAAGGACGCTGACGCACAGATGTCTAGTGTGATGTCGGCTATTTAATGTAAGGAAGAATGGAAGGTGAGGGATGATTACATTATGAATGAAGACGAATGAAAGAGAAACTCAGATCAGTTGTTAGCAAGAGCGAAAGCAGCGGATTTTTCCTAGGAAAAATCCTACGCTAAAAAGGGGGGTACTGTAACGTTGTACGTTATATTTTGAATATTTAAAAATACTAGACTTGCTATATCTCGGCCGCGCGCCGCGAGCCGTGAGCCGTTGACGGGTGACGGAAACCGGTTCGGCGAACTATCCCTCCTATGAGGCGACGCGAGCAGAGCCGGCGGACAATCGCGAGACGGTCACTAGCACGACGCCGCGAGCCGATACAGTCTACTTCTACTACTGGTCTATGTACATTTTTAACTCGCGATTTTATTGCAAATAATGTAACCGTTAATAAACTATTGTGCTTTTAAAATAACTTTTAAAGTCAGTGTATACCCCAGATCGGGTGAGTGTTGCAAAATATTGCTTATTATGTGCATCTAGAAAAGTTATACGTGAGTACGTGACGTGTCGTAGGATGACTTGCTAATTTCATTGTGCATTCATTATGTTATTTCATGCTACGATCACGCCTTTGTTGCTGTTCTTGTGGAATATTACCTATGGCCTATGTACTTATTTCCATAACGCTTTTAAAAAAATATCATGTGGTATTTGACCTTACATGACCGGTGCACTTTGACCGTGTCACGAGGGCCACGCCCTACAATTATTTTTCCATATTCTTCTTTTCAAATAATTTCTTATAGTGACTACCTATTTATTAATTTCATTAACTTCATTTAAAATAGTGCTTTGCTTTTTAAATCATGCAAATACTTTCACCCTCATCACTTGCATTCAGATTACATTTTGTTAGCTGTAATTATGATTTGTCACGCTGCCTAGGCTGCCTCATCTCGATGCTATCTAGTGCTTGATCACTGCTTTCCTTTTAGTTAGGTAGTGAGTAAGTGGAAATCGGGATGTTGCAGTCGTGGCTGGAATATAACCGGACCGTAACTAAGACGGAACATAACGGACATTCCAGGGTTCAAGTACCTGACTACCTCCAGTGCACCTACCGTAGTGCACCTACCCTAAGTGCACCTACCTACGCACCTGTCTACCTATGTGCCTGTGTCTACCTACGTGCCTGTGTCTACCTACGTGCCTGTGTCTACCTACGTGCCGCGCCTATCTACGTGTCCTGCATCTACCTGCGCGTCCGGCATCTACTAGCGCGCTGCACACTTACCCCGCCTGACCGCTGCCGAGCTGCCTGACTATACAGGGTAGTAGTGTTCTATAGCGGGCCAGAACTTAACGCGAGCTCGATTATTCTAAACCCACTCCCGGCTCTGCCGATCTTTTCCTAGATTATAGACTTATATCGTTTACTAAATTTATTTTTATTTTACTATACTACCTACCACTAACCTAAACGTTACAGAGGAAAGATTTGATTGTTCGTTTGTTTGTTTGCGAATCTACTGAACCGATTTTAACAATTCTATCACTATTAGGAAGCTACATTCTTTGCGCTGACCTTGGGTTATGTTCTCTCATTTAAAATAAAATATTTTGACTTATCCGAGTCTTAAACTAATTTTAAGTCAACTGACTACGAAGTCTGCCTCACCTCCCTTTATCTAACTAGCTTCCAAAGTAACCAGATGCGGCTACTTGACTGAATAATCATACTACTCAGATGACAAAACGTGTATTCATAAATTATAATTCAGTAGTAATATTCCATTTAAGATAGGAACGGCTTGATGATGCAATTTTAAAGCAAATTACCTCATTGTCAACGCATGCTCAATGTCAATCCGTTTAAATTTTTAAAGGAAACGAAATAGGCGTTTTTATGCTTCAAAATGCAGATTTTTATCATTCTTGTACCTATATTTTTTATTTTTATGGAGGAATGTAAGTAATAATAAAATTCCTTTTCTAGAATCAATTTACATATCTTTCAATCTCTTGTCTGTGTCTGCATTTTATGTTAAGCTTTCAAAGTGATCGTTTAGCTTTGCATATTGTGTGCCTACGTATATAGGTACATATATTGACGAATAAATTAACAAATAAGTACTTTCAATTTATGGCCAGTAAGGTGTATATCATGATACAAGGTGCAAACGTACAAACTCATAAATCCTCATGTGTTAAATCTCAAAATGATGATAGGCTTATTCGATATAAATCTTAAGAGATACCGAATGCTGAATATATCAACATCGATTAGGGCGCAGCAATATATTGCAAGATTTTAAATGTTTATGTGACATTATGTTGTGGGAATGTGTCCGTTAATATTATTCAGATATTGATATTCCGTTAAATAGCCATTGATAAATGAGAAACTTCGCTTAAGTATCAGCTTTCCATAAATATTATATTTGGTACATTTTGTTGATGATGGTTCTTGATGTTAATTAAACGGAAGTTTATATACTTAAAATTATTTAATCGCTCGTGGTGTCTAAAATCAGAAAAAATATAGCCAAGAAAAGCTCTTCAGACAAAATTTACTCAGTTCGTAGCACACAGCTTTTGAGTCACTTTTGGATGCTTTGAAAATAAGTTATGTTGTTGCTTGGAATCCTAACAAGTTAATTCAAAAGCAAACCTTTTCGGATTAAACCTATTACTACATCATTAGTGATTATGAGTTTTTAAATTAGGTTCAATACAGAAAATGATAACGCCAGAAGCTAATATTAAAGCTATTCACCCAGTAAATAGTTTACTTATTTCTGCTAGAAGCGATTATATAGAATATTGGATTACAAAATGTTTCTTGCAATTTGAAATAGGCTGCTTAAATGAATTTCACATATACTTAATAATAAATATTATTATTTATCTCGGTACATTGCTGCAGACTAAATTATATGATAATGATAATGTAAATTAGATGATACTGGTATAATGTGTAACGTAATTGGCATAAGATGGGATATTTTCTCCATGGATTCGTAGTTAATGGAACAGCAGTTTAGCGCACACTTTGGTCATATCTATATAATTGAAGTGTAAAGAAAACAATTTATATCCTTATACATTACTAGTTTTTTCAATTCATTTACATCCTTATAGGTACATGTCTTATACTTAGTTTTTATTATAATTATCAAAACATAATTTAATTAGATAAAAAATATACCGGCCGAATTGATAACCTCCTCCTTTTGGGAAGTCGGTTAAAAATCAGTTAATATTAAAAAATACAGATAAAAATTAACTTCTGGTTAAACATTTTGAAACTCGACCAAATCGGCAATGAACAACTTCATTGCAAAAAATCTTTCTCATCGTTCTAATCCCACAATGTGGCCTTACTAATTTTATCTAGTAAACTGCGACAACTATCTAGAATGGAATCTATTTACTAAATAAGGCTGCTACTGTTTAGTATTCAACAATGCAGGCCAGCGGGCGCTTCCAAAGTCTGTACTTCTACGGTGCTCGTCCTACCTTTGTAAAACCTGATTCACACTAGCGAATTATTTCACCTACTTGTCACGTCTTAGTAGATATCTGGTTATCTTACTGTTGCTTAAGACTGGCGGTAAACAAGTATAATAAACGACAATGTTGAGCTTTGGATTTCGATGGATACCAAAGTAGAGCAAACTGAAGTTGATGGCCGATATTGAGCAGTAGTAGCAGATGCCTTTGACATCTGCAATAGGGTTTTAACTTTATTCAGGGAATGATTTGAAAGTACTAAAAGGGTCTTCACGTATTCGTTAAAGAAATAAATTGAAACTACACAGAAAACAGGCATTTTAAGAGAATCCAGGTGTGAATGATGTGAGTTTGTAACCGTTTATCCGGTCATTTGATCAGCTCGATATATACAGATTTTGCTCCTTTATTTTTTCTGGATAATTTTATAATTTTTAAACTAGGATGTAAGATAAAAAGTTATGCAACAAGCTGTCTACGAGGTGCCATTATCACGATGCATCCGTATACCTAATTCTCACGTCAGTCTAACGTGTAGTTTCAATGGGTTTCAATTGAATAATAACCAATTTTCTTCAGTTAACACTCCTTGCAACATACTCGTAACAATCAATTTATGACGATTCTTTATTGTTTATATTGCAACTCTGAAATATATTTGTAAAATGCACTAGTTTTTGTTTCTTTACATAAATTATTTGATGGCAATGATATTATCAGAAGATAAGTGTACATTAATGTACATTGTTTTAAATCAATCGCATTTCCTTCAATTTTCTCTTGTTGGTGGACACTTATTTATGGAATGGCCTCAAGTATGATTCGAAGATATCATTTTATTAACTTTACTACTATTGTTTCATAATCATTTTTACCTATTTAGCTTAGCTATCAACGATCAGCCTATACTTTTATTTAAACAATTACCAAATACGAGTAGGTGTGTATTTATTACATACAACACATTTGAAAGCATATCATTATCCACTATAATAAGTACGTGATTTATTGGTTTGACCACACTCCAATTTGTAATGAGCACCTCAAGCAAAATTATACAATGTATTAATCATTGGTCATTTCGAATTATGTACAAAGTCTGGTCTGTCACGAAGAATATTTCCACTTCAATCGTGAATGACCGTAAACGGTGTGTCGAGCTTAAGAAATATGAAATTCCGACTGCGGAATCTATCGATTTGGATTGATGCAGATATGGAATTTGATTGCATCGTTGGCAAATTATTCGATCATAATCGATTTATTAGTGCTTATTTTGGTACTGTAAGTACTATGTTTCGATCATAAGTTCTGCAGGATGCAACTATTATCATGGAAGTTACATGAAGTTATGAGAATCCCGTGAGAAAATCAGTACCGTCCCAATATCGTGGGATTTATCACACTAGAAAATAATTTTCCTTTCCTGTTATAAAATTTGTTTCACACTATAGATAATAAACACTTGACACAATGTAATCTTAATGAGTTAACACGACGTTTTTTTTTACAGCTAACATAATACAGTTATCTTAAAAGAGGATCACTAAAATGGTTTAAAGGTTTCAATACCTTTACAACAAACTTGAGTCTTGCACGGGTGTATTGGCTTGCCCGGACAACTGGATTGAGGAGTTCAGATAGGCAGCTCCTTGTAAAACATCAGTACTCAGCCGCATTCGGCTACACTAGAAGTCGACCCCAACATATAATTGGGAAAAAGGCTAAGGAGATGATGATTTAAACAGTTCTAAAGCTTTAGTATCTTTATAACTTCAATAAATAAATAATTTTTGTTTCTATGCGTTAGTGTGACTAACGCCTTATTTTCAACTTAAAGCTTAGTTTAAACTGAATAGAGAATTCACTCGTGGGCCTCGCCATAAGGGGTCAGTGACAACCATCCTTGGTGTTCGATCACAACGTGACACGCCGAAACTGATCCTTTGAAACATCCTTCACGTTCTCATGACCATACTTCTATGTATCTGTTTAGTTACATAGTTTTCGGTATAGAGTAGCGTCGAGAGGTATAGAATTATATTTATTTCAGCATGGAGTATGTCGTTGCTACAGTCAGTGAGGATACAGACTTTTTGATTCATCAAAGAACTTAATATAATTTTATGCTGCAAAATTATAAGTTTTATTTTTTACCATAAAATACTAATTGATAACCTTATAAAAGCTGCTACTATAAAATTGATTCTAAAACTGCAATGCAGTCAAGTTCAACCGCCTTAAACCCGAGATGGTTTGCAAGCATTATGATTTACCGTCGAGACCGTGTTACCCGCTTATTACATCGCAATACCTCAGTCGAAGCCCGTCCCTGCAGGCGCTGGTTACACCAGAAACTTAACATTTACTAATTTACAATGCAATTAATAACAAATTCGATGGATCTTGGAATATTTTGCGAGGAATTTGAATAGACTTTGACGTAAATACAGCGTAGAGCGTTCGATTTTATGCTTGTCGGTGGTTCTATGCAGATAAATTAATAGTTGAGCTATAATGTAAAAACAAATACCGAAGAGTATACTTAATATTTTAATAGAATTACTGGTCTGACAGGTAAGGCTTAGAGAATTTGGATGGTTAATGCTTAATTGGTATATTCATATTTTCAATTTTGTGTTATAATTGCGGACTCTAAAAAAATGTGAGCTTATGGCAATCAGTAAGCCAAAAATATTTCTAAAACTCATCAACATGAGTGATCATCCATCTACCATGACCTGCGGCAAGATATACCAACCTTGATCCATCCACTCGCATACTGAGCTAAGAGCCTCACATATCTTCCATCTCGTTGAATAAAACGACAAAATAAGCCTTTATTTTTTACCGTTAAATAATTGCACATGCCATTCACACGCACACTATAATTTCCATCTCAAATGAGTTCCTACATAATCATGTAGTTAACTAATCGTTTGTTGACATTACAAAAACGACTTGAACCGAGATTGATTCATTGAAAGCCGTTCTGAGATACCAATTACAGTAATTAAAGTGTACACTTCTTAGTTATAAGTTCATTGCGAAATGTTTAAAAACTGAGGTCCTTAGCCTGAGTGGAAGATGTATTTATTGCTTTTGAAATATGTTTCGTAATAACTACGATCAATGTTGTGTTTTGGAAAAATCTCATCACATTACCGGAAGAAAATTCTTGACCTTTTCGATCTTGGATCTAAATGATTGTGAAAGAAAACACAACTTGAGATGTTGTACTTAACGAGTTTGAATCATCCTCGAGTAAAAGTGGTATTAAATATTTGATATCTTAGTATTTCGATACACCTTTTCTCACACGGAAGATGTTCAAACACTTACTAAAATTATCACGACGATAAAGACCTGGCGAAATATTGCGATAGCCGCTACACTATAAACTTAAACGCTTCATATTGCACATGTAAATATCTTCAATCACTACGACAATCATTAAACTTCTACCATCACGTTCTCCACATTCCTTGAGTAATATCGTCACAACACTCCAATACTACCTAGACTATCTTTAGCCACCGGTTTCACCCGCGTCCCGATGGCAACTACTTCCCTTTCTTACCTACCTATATGGATAAACAGCAGCCTATGTTATTCTGATATAGGTAAATACACATACCTAGTCAGCCCCAATGTAAGCTATTCATTAGCTTGTGTTTGGATTCTAAGACTACTCATAACCTTATAAACAAATATATATTACAACACCCAGACCACTGACAACCAATATGCTCATCACTTAAATGTTGATCGTACCGTGAATCGAACCCGGGACCGTCAGTTTTGCAATCCTTTGCGCCAATGAAGTCGGAGTCAAAATAACTGCCAATTTTCATTAAAATCCAGTAGTCTGAGCATGAAAGAGCAACAAACATCTATACACACAAACTTTCGCGTTTATAATATTAGTAAGCAAGATTGCGGGATTCACAACACATTAACTTTAACAAAAGTGTTAGCCCATCTCCGTATTGTTGATCAGGCTTCGTGCAATCTCACACTGTTGCAACGGCTTCGCTTAAGAAACATCTAAATGTACCCCCGAGCACTGTTTTACGTGCAGGGATGTTTATTTACTAAGTAATACGAAATATACGTAATTATAGGTACGCGTTTCTCTTCGCTGATCACTTCATTTTATTCTCACGGAGGTGTATGATGACTGGTATTTTGTTTCTTAAAATTATATAGCAACCATAAGGTTACGTGTTATGTCATCTTGTTTTATGCTTGTTCTTGAGTTAATCAATAGTGTACAAAGGTATCTTTTATTAGGTGATTGAGTCAAAGATAAATACTTGACCCTGACATTGACCTCAATGCCACTAGATTCAAAATCACAGAGGCAACCCTTTTATCAATGATTTAAGCAATATCACTCCTAAAGATTTGTCACACCCACATTTTACTAAACCTAGATTACTTCGTCGCCTAAGTCCATTACGAAGTGTCTTTTAGTTTATCAAGATAATTGATTTCGATAAAGTCAATTATCATTGTAAATAATTACCAATATATCTACGTGAATAGGTCATGACAGGCTCGACAGTTGGAAAGGAACGCCCCTGTATTATGTTACTTTACACCTAATCTGGTTTCAGTACTTCTTAAAGTTAAACGGCTGGTGGTCAGATAATTTTCTACGTTGCGCCAAGCTCTTCAATATTTGTTATGGATAGTCAGGAGCTCATCCTCCGAGCTCTTTTCCCAACTATATTGGACTTTTCCCAACTATGTTGGAGTCGAAGGATGATGATGATGATGAGTCAGGAGCTGATGATTTAACTTATACGTATTGAATTCAAGCGTGTCAAAATTTAATTACGAAAACCCTAAATAATATGATGTTGAAGAAAGTTAATATTTTTCTGTATATTTTTCTAGTTAGTAACTATAGAGTAGGTATTAATGGCTGCATTTAAACATCATTTTATAGGAAAAGCTAAGCTGTGAACTATTTACCCATCACTTTAAATTAAAGTAAAGTGACCTCAAACAACAATAAAATGAGCTATACAGCTGCCTCATTTTATTATTCATGCACTTTTCTAGAGATCAATGTCATTGCATTTAGATAGTGCTTTTATTTACATGTTGATTTTTGTATTGATTAAAGATCTTACCAAAATCGTCCTTTTATCTAACATTTACATAATTATGTATATCGTTCAATAAATACATGAATTCAATTAGAATATTTAAAACTATGCACGCATAGGTAATTAATGTTTACAGCAACTGCACATGTTATTGTATAAATTAATTAATACAGCATTAAAATAACAGATGGATCTTTAAAAGTAAAGTTAAGATCGTGTAAAAAGATCGTAAAAGTTTGCACTGAGTTATAAATAAAACTGGCGTGTAACAGGACCGGTTTGCGCGGGTGCATCGTCTCGTGCGCAGCGTACATCGCCCGGTGACCAACATTTACCGATAACTGGGATAGTGGGTTTATTTATGAACGTGTAACGTAACGTTATAACGTAAATTATTGTAAGTAGGTGTGTGGTGGAAAGGTGTATCAAAGTAAAAGTGTATGTGTAGCAAATAAATGGTTTAAATGGTTTAAAAAATAAACTACAAACTAGTCCAATTTACAATTATTTTGACTACCCTAGTCTCGCTATTAAAGTTTCTCTATTTAAGTTTTAACTTGACTCCTTCATTTGTTTGCAACGAACCTATCGGGAAATACCCGATAATTTTGAAGCTCTTGTGGTATTCGGGGGATTATTTTTCCGTCCCAAATGTCGGCCACAACCTGTCAGTTTGACATAGCAACGACCAGAGAAAATATTCAAAAAAAATTATCAGTATAATACCATGTAGGTTGTACCACGTGACGTCGAATGGTGCAATTCTATTGGTCGATATTTGGGTCGGAAAAATAATCAATAGAAAATGAAAATTTTTGCATGACGTGATAGAGAATTTATTCGTTATTTTTCGTTATTATATTTTTTCGTTATTCTAAGTAACTAATGTTTTTTTAATAATTTTGATGGGTTTATGTACTTATTAAGGCAAAAGTAAAAAAAGGGCGATTTGTACCAATAGTCGTCTGATTTGTACGGATACTCGTCAAATATTCCCAATACTCGTCAACTTTTAATGCTAATGTAAACTCTATGCTCTTGAACATAAAGTTCAAGTTATGTACATTTTTATTGTGGTTGAATTTGTTAAGCATACTTGTACCTTTGAAACATTAACATTAAAAATAATTAAATATTATATGTCTGTGGAGGCTTGTTATTAGCAACTGGAAAATATATTTTTGTTACATATTATGTTATTAGTCTGTAAGCCTTCTTAAAATAAATAAATTAGGTAGATAGATAGAAAATCAAATCCCTATTTAGAATAGCAGGTCATAATCTGTTAGAAGAGCAGGTATTCAATAAAACAGATACATAGTTGCATTTTAATTTATATTCCTAACTATCAAACGCTTGGAATCATAAAATCAATCTGTAAAATATGTATATGTTATATTTCTTAATCATAATAACCGTGCTGTCATGTGGCACGAGGAAAATTATTACTATTAAAATAAAATATTTAAATTGTAAAATAAAATAATCAGTTTTCACAAAAAATAAACGCCACATTCATTTATCATCTCAGCCATAGGACGTTCACTGCTGAACATAGGCCTCTCCCTTGGATCTCCACAGATACCTGTTAGAGGCGACCTTCATCCAGCGTCTTCCGGCGACCTTTATAAGGTCGTCTGTCCACCTTGTTGGTGAACGTCCTACGCTGCGTGCGCTTACTAGTCCGTGGTCGCCACTCCAGCACTTTTTGACCCCATCGGCCATCTGCTCTGCGAGCAATATGGCCTGCCCATTGCCACTTCAACTTGCTAATCCGGTGGGCTATATCGGTGACTTTAATTCGTCTACGGATCTCCTCATTTCGGATTCGATCACATAGAGAAACCCCGGGCATAGCCCTCTCCATGGCTCGTTGAGCGACTTTGAGCTTTGAGATGAGGCCGATAGTTAGAGACCACGTTTAACTCATCTCGGTGCCGTAAGTCATCACTGGCACACACATTGGTTGAAGACTTTCGTCTTGAGGCACTGAGGTATGCCGGACGCAAAGATATTGCGTAGTTTCCCGAACGCTGCCCAGCCGAGTTGGATTCAGCGGTGACCTCTTTCTCGAAGTTGGACCTACCTAATTGGACTACCTACTTGTCTTAGGTAGATATATGAGTCAATAACTTCGAGTACCGAGCTTCCAACAGAGACCGAGGTGGGCTCAACAGGGACATTTGACATTATTTTCGTCTTGACATTTGACATTATATTCATTTTCAGGCCCACCGGTTGTGAAACTCGGTCGAGGCTATCGAGCATCATACTGAGTTCCTCCATCGACTTTGCCATGACTACGATGTCATCGGCAAACCGAAGATAAGTGATGTATTCGCCGTTGATGTTGATGTCAAGTTCTTCTCATTCCAGGAGCTTGAAGGCGTCGAGCCTTGGTTTCGCTGTATGGTCTCTTTAACACGATTTGTATTAAAAAGACGCACATCGTGTCGCAAGGACTTAGATATTCGTCTATTGAGCTGCCTATATGACTTCGCGTCGCTGGAAGACTGCAACTGTAGCAAGCGTCATTCAGCCTTGAGGCTTAAGGTTTGGTCAGTCAGTTTCTGAGATCTATCTTTACGACAGGGTCTAAAAAACTTAGACCCTACCGTGCGGACAGTTTTCACTAACCCGTCGTTGATCTCGTCCACTGATGCTAGGTTCTCAAGGCAAGCAAAGCGATTAGAGAGCTCGAGTTGAAAGCTTTCTGGGTTTTGAATATGGGACCGAGCAGGTCGGAGCGTAGACTTCATCAGACTGGACCTTTCAAGTTTAACATTAATATTCAGCGAGGCTTTAACGATTCGGTGATCGCTACCGGTTTTTACCCTATTGATCACAGACACGTCGCTGAATACCCGTTTCTTGTCGGTCATGAAGAAGTCTATCTCGTTTCTCGTGAAACCATCGGGACTTAACCAGGTCCATTTCCTGTGAGGAAAGAGTTCATTAAGAAGAGTCCCTCTTTCTCCAGAAAGTCGGCCAGCCTCTGTCCCCTAGGGTTCCGTTTCCCATACCTTAATTGCCCCACTCTCAACTCATCACCGCTTTTCTTTCCCAACTTAGCATTAAAGTCCCATATAACAACAGTGAAGTGGGTTTTGGAACTATGTATGGCCCTACTTACATCCTCATACATAGTCTCCACCTCATCATCGGAGTGTGACGAGGTCGGTGCGTACACCTGAATGACCTTCAGCGAATATCTTTCGGATATTCTCAGTATTAGGTATACCACCCTGTTCGACACACTGTGGTTGGTTGTTAAGTTGCTCACGAGGGACTTGTGAACGAGAACCCCAACACCACCTTGGGACTGTTGGTCGCCCTCCCGGTAGTAGAGCAAGTTACTAGACTTCAGGGTTACGGTGTCCTTTCCCTCTCTACGGACTTCGCATAACCCTATAATTTACCAATGTAACTTGCTCAACTCCTCTTCCAGCTCGCAGATCCTTTCGTCAGTCCTCAATGTGCGTATGTTGTGTGTTACCAGGGCCAGTCGTCGTGGGGGTGGATAGCTGGATCTCTTCCGCGGATTCTTAGCAACCCCTGCTCCGCCGTTACCTTGACCGCTACCCGCGCCAGGGATAGCGGAGCTGCCGGGGACTGGGGGCCTGGTTTCTGTGCCTATCATAATCATAATTTGCCATTAATCGCCACGCTTGGCAGGCGGGTTGGCGATCGCAGTGAGGGTGTGCGGTACACGGAGGACGCTGCTGCCCGACCTCCGGTTTGACCCTTAGTCGCCTCTTACGACACCTACGGGATGATTTCGGGAACGCAATTCTAGGCCGGCGTTCCACGGCGGTTTAGAATTTCATTATTCTATTCTAAACAGCTTCTATGACTTTTAAAAGGCCCTCTTGCTTGTAGTTTCTTACAGTCATGATCTGCTATTAAAATGACGATCATGCAATCACTGGGTACATACAATTTTAAATAAAAAAATCTTACTTAAGATTACTCTTTACCCATCAATATCGAATACGACAAGCAAAGAAGTGACAGCGCTGGAAGCTTAGTTTTAAAACTGATTTTAATATTTTTTGCATCAAAACAGTTAGCTAGTTGAATGATATAATTTTTATACAGGCGCTATTAAGACACGTTAGGGAGACGCGGTGCTATACGCGTTACGACATGCAGTTATTTCGAACAAAAAGTCAAGACAAACACAGTATTATCAACAAATGTAGTCTAAACCTTAAATATTTTTGTCCTAGAGAGTTAACAATTTTGTAAAAGTCCCGATATTAGCTATTTATTCGCATTTTGTACTGTAAAACACAAAATATCCTCATTATGACGAGTTTAGGTGCAATGTCCCAGTAGTCGTCATAATAATTCTAAAATTGACGAGTTTTGGGTCAAATGGGAGTTTTAAAGTACCAATAGATGTCACATTAAAAAAATATATCTTCTATGTTAAAAGTATTCCAAATTGCATATTACATCGTTAGCAAATAAACTTAACTATCCAATTAAACAAAGAAACATACCACAGACACCACTGGAGTTATGTAAATCAAAACACAAAACCACGTGCTGTGCTTCACTTTTGACAGCTGAACTTCAAGAAAAAACGATTTCGTTAGGGCACACACGTTTCGACTAACATATCTCCGATACCATGACTGTTAAAACCCCGTATTGTTATTTCAATTGTGCAATATATTATCAACAATATGTTGACATATAAACCGGCCCATTTTAAGTTCAGTAGAAAAAATAAATAAAAGTTTTTTGATTAATTGACGACTATTGGGGCATGACGACTTCACCCGCGTTTACCTTAATGAGTTAAGAAAAATTCTGAGACTTTGAAATGTTCTTGTTGTTTCTTTTATTCGAAGATCGGATCTTCAAATTCTGAAGCTACTCTTGAGGCAGAACGTTGATCAATATGAGTCAAACACAAATTCTGTGTCGAGTTTACCATAATAGAGTGAATTGATAATTGTCTATATGAGAATATCAATGCGGTGGTGCTTGAAAACAAACACTGGATTTTCTTCCTGGTAAAATAAGCTTGACATATGAATGCATTTATCATGAAATGCTTAACAACATCTGGTGTTGGTTACTGGCACAATATTGATAATACCCTACACGTTATTTTAAGAACCAATATATCAAATTAACCGTAACGGTGTGACTCAACTCTGATTTATTCAAGTACTTATCAGTCTTAAGTTACAAATATAGTTAACCTATTTAAAAGTGTGTAATTCGCGCTGAATGAATACTATCAATCTTTGGTAAACTGCCGATTAAATAGTAGAACAAGCATTCACTAAAACATGCAATGTGTCTATTTAATTTCAAAGTTCAATAATTATAGTATTCATGTACCCATATGACCACCTATTCTAATATACTAAGCTGACTTCAAGATGCATTGTACCTACGAAAATTATATATTATACAGCTTTTTATCTGTCTCGCAAACTATCCGTATCTCATAAATAAATACATCAAAAAGATTGCAGAATACAAAGAAGTTCAAAGTCAAACTCCGTCTTATAAATGGTGGCATTTCTTTGTATCATATCGATGCGATGAAGAGCCTGATTTTCATGAATATCAAGAAGCCATGATTAATGGCATCAGAGCTCTGGGCACTTTGTCTGGGCACATCCAAAAAAAAACTTGCCAAGTGCGAGTCCGACTCGTGCACGTAGGGTTCCGTACCATCCAAACTAATAGAATATTATATTTATATATATATTTATGGATATCGAGCAAAAATGAGCAAAAAAATCACGTTGTATGGGTGCCCCCCAGAAATATTTATTTTATTCTAGTTTCCAGTATTTGTTGTTATAGCGACAACAGAAATATCTACATCATCTGTGAAAATTTCAACTCTCTAACTATCACGGTTCATGAGATATAGCTTGCTGACAGACGGACGGACGGACTGACAGATGAGCGGAAACAATAGGGTCCCGTTTTACCCTTTGGGTACAGAACCCAAAAACTCGCATTTCATAAGAACACTTACTTCTACGTCTTACCTATCATAATACCTTTTTACTTCACACTTCATTCACGTAATCCTAGGTACTTAGGTAATTACATAAACTATTAAAGACGATTGAAATATACTTTATGAATATCGTAAATCTTATGTAAACAATAAAATGATTATATGAATGTCATGTTACTGGGTCAAGGATCTGCAGTGCATAATGATGAGTCAGAGATGGAACCAGTTCTTAAATAACATGCATTAAACTGCAGTAGTGATATTGAACATTCGCATGTTAATGATACAAATTATAATATTGATAATCGATTTTATGATGATATAGTGCAGTTACTTAATTTGAAGTCACAGATTTATTTATTTGTCTAGTATATTAATAATACCAAAAAAAAAACTTGAAATAATGTTTGCAGATTTTGAAATGAATTGACTTTTTGGTAAACTTATTTATACAGCCGGTACGACTGCAATAAAACAAGGCCGAACTTAAACACACTTTAAAAACAAAACAATAGAGAGTAGCTGCAAAAGCAACAGTACTCAAATCACTCGACACTGCCAAAATACAATGAAAGTAACAGTTTTAACGTAAAAGTGTGTCACTAGGTTATGTACCAATTCACTCTTACTTTCGGCCTAACGTGACGTGAAAGTAAAGACACATTATATGTAAGTGCAAGTGACACGTCATTCGCGTCACAAGTTGGGGTAGGTCGCGATCACTTGCACTCTCGATGAAAGTGAAAGGGCGAAAGTAGATCTAATATTTTGGTGGGTCGATGCGTCGCGGTTGACGTCGAGTTTGCGTCAGAGAGCGTCATGCTGTATGACGTTTCGTGAGATTGGTAGTGAGTATGTTTGTTATGACGTTTGAAGACGATCGGATTATTATTTACGTGGAGTCACAGACGTAGACACTTTAATAGTCATTTTAAATATTTGATAAGCCAATTTTGTTACATTTACACAACGGTACGAGCGGCGGGTTTTTTCTAAGCTGAGCAAAATAAAAACTACTTACTTCCGAGCAATGCTCTAGGTCAGGAGCACCAAAGGCGGATAAAAACCTCGTAGTCTATTTATATACCTAGCATATTTCAGTTAGGTCATAGGTAATCTATTACCCTGACCTACGATCGGAAAGGAACAATCACAAGGAAAAGGAGAACAGGTACTACTTTACAAATCGAACAAAAAATGTAATGATAATAAAATTGTCTACAATTTCTGAAGAATGTGCTTAATTAACACTTTATATGGTAGTGTTTGAACAAAAACAGTATTGATATGTAAGTTACATAGTTGCAGTAATAATACCAATCAGTGACCATAATTATGACATGGAGGCGTCGCCATGCACTTCGCTACATGACTAGTTTCACACACAACTCACGTGTTTTATATACAAGATATGGGATAGCCGCTGATTATCTTGAAAATGTAGGCCAATTAAGCATTTGACCGTATGACTTTAATGAGACGTAATAATATAAAATAAGCCGAATCGTTGCCGCCAGTAATTCTGAGAAGTCTGCAAATAAATTGTGAATTCCGAAACAGAGGTTTGGGCTGCTACATGATTATGTATGGGATAGGTGCGATTGTCAGCGGAGACAGAACTTTGCGATTTCAGTTCATTTAATTCCAAGCAACTTCGTATACAAAAGATAAGGACGAAAAGGAAAGTAAGGAGTACTTCATTATGAAAATGCTTTAAACCTAAATGGTATAAATGAATACATTAACATTGCTATTTTAATCAACAAACAGCTTTGATTCTCAATTTTCAACATTTTATTGACATTTTATTTGGGAAAGAACTTCTTTTGAGTATCATTTCAGAATATCATTTCTAAAGAGCGATTCGCTCCGCCTATCAACTGCGAGACTAGAACCTCACAAAATGTTACCATTGGACCATTTAAGATATAATAACCAATAGCAAGCCACCAATTAAAAGACTTTACCTCACATTTCGTGGGTAATCATTGTTGCCGCAGCTAATTCAGTGGGTTTAGAAACAAGAAATGCTTATAAAGCCACGCAATTATAGGTCATTTCTAATTGCTAAGTAAAATGTTATAATGGTCTTGCAAGACTTTGCTGAGTTCTTGCAATTATTTACCTAATAGCTATGTGGTACTGTGTTAGTTTGCATTGAAGTACAACGTAGATAAGTAGAAGATCAAAGTAAACAAATGAAAAAGTAAAGCATGGTAATTACTGTATCTGGACAATAAGGTAAAAAATTCTTCCCTCGGTACGAATGGAAGAAATTATTCTACTTACGTTTTAAAAGCTATATATTTCCAGAATAATCTATGGGTCTGTCCTAAGTCAACTACCGCATAACCAATATGATAAAACCATAAATGGATGTTTTCCCAGTAGATACAGATTTTATGTCAAGTTTAATATTCAACATTTTCCTGGCCATGTATTCTTTGCATAAACATTTCATAAACTGTGAAGCATATTACCGACACGTAATCAAAAGGCGTAGGTGGGTACTAGATCATTGCTTTCTAAGGCACTTTTCCTGGTTGTTGTCAGATTATCTAATCTTAACACATTTGTTTATTCCGCATTACTGTATGGAGAAGTGCAAATTGATTCTCACCCTATATTCGTAACTACTTCGGAAGCTATTTTGCTGTATCGTTACGCCAATCCCAAAGCCCATTCGGAAAACTTTTCATAAATTGAGTTCTGTTCTGTGTTCTTCAACTGTTTAGTTGAAGTCAAAATTTCACACAGCATTTAAAATATGAGCATGTAATTTTATCATTCTTTAGAATCTCATAAAGGGCTGCTATAAGTAAGACGTCTAAGAAAGATGGTCCGATGATGATGGATATTAAGCTGCTTTTTATACGAGTAGGAATAATTCCCCCAGGAGCGCAATTCTGCTAAATAAATAATGGCAAAATTTAATAGAAATTGAACCGCAATAGGAGTTCGGGCATTCTGCTACAGGACGCGGCTCAATACGCAGATGAACGCCGGTAGCGGTATATTACCAATATAAAATCATCGAAACACACAAAAACATGAATTACTTGTACTTTAAAAAGCATACAAATAAAGCATTGAAAGGATTTCAAGAAAAGGGATTAACGCCGTCAATTACCTACGAAGGATGTTTATACATACGAGTAAATTCACAATAATTACCATTCTCAATAAACTCAGGAAGATAAAACTTGAATATCAACGACATATTACTTATATTGTTGATTACATTTAAATGTTAACCTTAAGATAAACGAGGAACAAACAGATGCCTTTTATTTGTGGCGCCACAAGGTTGATGAATCTCGAACACATTGGTAATGGCGCTTATTTATCTGAATATGAAGCAATCACAAAAAGTTGTTGCTATTATGTACGTTAAAATGTATGAACTCGAATATTTCGTTGTTGAAGATTTCATTCATATATTTACAAGTTACACTTAGAGAGTTTTATTTAATAACATTCGTAGCTACGGTCTTAATTCGTATTTACATTTTATGTATGTGAACCAAATAATAAGTCTTGTGCATTTTATTTTAAATTGTTAAATAGGTATAGCTTATTAGCTATAATAACCTACAATTTTCACGAACCCTTTTCATATCGCTACTGCTCTCTATGTTGCTTGCGATCACGAGAAAACTACTGAACTAGTCCACATATATTAACCTAACCGTGAAATCTCCACAATAAATTCAAATGAGCCATTCAAAACGATTCCAAGATTTCTCGTCGAGGACAGATCAATACGTCAGACCAAACTTATGGAGTACTTTCGTACATTCACGTTCCGTTTCGAAACTGTAAAACATATTAGCCCTAGGAGAGTATAACTGGTCCCGATAATAACTGTAAACCACGCCGAGTTATTATAGTTGTTTAGTGAAAATCATAGGTATTAAACTTAGTTGGTTCGGAGAAGGCTTGGCGCGAATCTCAAAGGTTATGTGGTTCAACTGGCTGCTCGTAATCGGTTTTATATTGTGTTTATTTAATGTTCGGTGATTTGGCGGCTATTTAAATTAATGGGGTGATTTCACACTCTTTCTGTCGTTAATGATAGTGTTAAAGTTCATTCACTTACACAGTTTTAGTAAAAATTACCAAAAATAGGAAAGCTTCTCAAAGTTCTGCCTAATATATTTTTTTAATTTTATTTTGGTCTTGTTTCATGTCTTTCTAATAAAAGTTCTATAATGTTTAAAATCATAACCATGTTTAAAATAATATCTATTATTTTTGTTAAGGAAGGAACTATAATTTCTAAAACAAAAACTCGGATGATCGACAGGTCGTGATGTTCTACTTGAAAGACAAAGTATTGCCATCAATACAGAACAATACTTTAAGAATTCACTTTTGAATAATCTTTTCACCTTGCCATGAACTTCCTATTATAATAGCATGTCTATCAACAGTAAAAATTCAAAATAATTATCAGTAAAACTGCTTTTGTTTCTGTCATCATTACTCTTCATTTATTATTATCTGTCCATCGCAAGAAAAATACTAAATAGTTGACTCTGTTTACTTTAAATGTAACAAAAAGATAGATAGCCATTTATTTCTCAAACTATGACCTCTCATTTCACAAAGCATCCTTGTCTTAGCCTTATTCCAATTCATTTAGACGAACCACGACATACCCAATTATATTTTACACGATTCCTTCGGTCATTATCATAATATTCACTCCTTTTCAAGTCAAGATTTTTTTACAAACCATTCAACGCTTCTTTGGTCACTCAAAAGATATATTAATCATCACGATAATTGTTCATACTTATTAATATCTTTACAAATCCTCTCATTGACATTTTTATGAGTATCATAAATCACATTGGTCGCCTTAAGGCATTGCCATATGTTTTGTAATGAATGCAACCTTTTATTAGGTAACAACTTAATAAATACGGTTATGTATGCAGTTCAAAATGCGCGCTTTTGCAGCACATGCATGTTCTTATGACATTATCGCGGTTGGTCGCTTTAAGATCGACCTAAAATTATTTTTTACACGAAAATAAGAGTTTCACACTGTTTAGGTGAATTAACGTGTGCCAATCTTAAATAAACAATTAAACGCTCGTCTACGCTTCAACTCGGCATGGTAGATTTACAATATTTATATCAGAACAAAAGACACGAAATCCAACTTACTTCCTACCAGCTAATCTGACAGTCACAACTCAATTTCCAAAAACTTAAAAAGGTAAAATTAATAAAATCATCGAGATAAAAAGTTATCTAACGAAAAGCACTATAGTTTATCGTTACTGCGGATCATACAAATGTAACCAGGAAGCGAGATTTGTGCAACAGTCATCACGAACCACGATGTTCACGAAATTGAAGATCTTCACGTGTTGGAGTCACGATGATGGACGGTTCATCAATTGAAGAGGTTTTGGAAGCTTTGGCCTATCTTAGCATTGCGTGGTTTACTGATGTTAAGTTCATTTGAGTTCACATAACTGATTGGCTAGCTGTTTTGAAGGCTTTCATTTGGAACGTGCATTGATAGCGAATATGGATGAGGAAAATAATATACTTAGTAAAATATAGCGTAGGTAGTTATATAGTCTTCTTTCCTGAAGAAATATAATGAGCACGTAGATGATTTTTTACAAAATCATAGACGAACCAGTATGTAGGTAGTTATGAGTACATAGCAGTTCAAATTGAAATATTGTTGTTTATCTTAAGTTGAACATTTCATATAAACCAAATATTTGTTTGTGGTATTAGATACAAACTGTTTGTACAGTCACGTACACAGTTGACTCACCTGTACTTACAGCTATTTGGACATTTGCGTCCACATTCCGTACAAAATTATTTTATACCAAAGGTGTCGCAGAAGTACCCACAGATTACTGTAATCCTTGAGATGATTTGACAATCATGATAACATACAATTTGGAAAATATTTCATAATTAAATCTTTCATAATTTCATTGTGACTGCGGAGCAACTTCAAATTTTGCCTGAAGATAATTATCTGACTTGATTGACAGTGAACGCGCTATTCTTTGGTTGAGATAAAGTATAGACTTAGGTAATAATCTATTTTTAATTGCTTCTAATTTTTTCCTTTCCCTTAGCCAATTGTAAGCTCAATGTGACGTCGTTAGCAGCACTAAGTTGATGACTCGGCAATTTTATAACCGCAGAGTATGTATCAAATGGAGTGTAAAATTGGAGGCTAAAATTGCTGATTGAAAGATCATCAACGTTGGTATTCCCAGTGGGTATTTAAGAGTGACGCGTAAGTCAAGATATGTCTGAACCTATTACTCCATCTTTTTTAATCTGTGGCATTTAACCACTTAATGTCATTATGTGTTATGCCCGGTTTACACTTTGTTAAGTTAACACTGCAGGTGATTAGTGCAGGTGTTTAGTAATCAAGGTGTGAACGGAAGCGTAAAGTGATTAGTGTTAAGTGATACGTGCGATTAGTACTTATTGATTAGTGCGAGTGAATAGAATCAAGGTCTATTTTTGTTGTTAAGTGACTACCCCCTCTCAACTATTCCCCTACCCTCTCTCGCAATTTTCCTGTACTAATCAGTGTGTAAATACGTGTGTGTTAAGTGCGCAGTGTCAAGTTCAAAGCGAAAATGAAGTGGACGGAACAACATACTTTAAAATTCGTACAAGAATACATAAAGTTTGAATGCCTATACAATGTAAAGTGCGCAGAATTTAAAAACAAACAGTTGAGAGATGCGGCCCTATTGAAACTGAGTGAAGCGATGGCAATTCCCGATTTCAAAATTGAGTTCATTTTCTATATCAGATACCACAACAGATACAATCTCCTTAATTATTTGTCTCAATATTAGGCGCTGTTCATCTTCCATTTCTAGAGACACTATGCACAACGCACAGTACCACTATGAGCTTCTTCCTAAACACTGTGTAAACGGAGATGGAAAAGACTACTTAACACTTGAGACTTATCGCGTAAAGTTAACGCTTAACACTTATCACTTCACACTTCGCAAAGTGTAAACCGGCCTTTAAGCTTTATAGGTGTGTCGTGTGTAAATGTTGAGTGTTACAATTTGTAATTTTGGAAGTTAGTACAGGCTTGCGTGGGATGGCTGACTTATGTCTGCATAAGTGACATATTGATAAAGAATTGGTGTCAATAGGCATCATATAATTAATACTTTGTAAGAATGTAAGTTTTTTGTAGTTGTATTTATTAAATTGTAGATTTGTATTCAGTTTGCGCTTTTTTAAACTGACATAGATATTATGTAAATTAAAAACTTGGTATTTTATGAACAAAAACACAAAATAAAAATTTTATATATTTATTTATTTTACATATTTACAAGCATAATTACAGCTAAGTTATACATATAGTAATCAAACACATTACAGTAGTTAACTAAAATCGTTAAAAGGAAATAACAAAAGATTACCGAACAATTACATCTCTATATACGTAGCAATAGACTGCAATAGAGATTCACCACAATGAACAAAGAACTTCCGTCACACTCTCTGGACTTAATGGTCACGTCGGTATTTTAAAAACTAATTTTGTATTTATTTTCAACGCTCTTCCAGTCGTTAGATGACAAAATGTTACTCCTGCCCCAAACGACCAAATAAAGTAAGCATAGAACAATACAAATTACGTAATGGCAATATTATTCTTAGATGTATATCGTTTAAATTATTTACAATATATGACCTTGGCAGCCAACAAAACTTTTTATTTACAGGAACTGAATACGGTTTTCTTGATGTCTATGGCGGTGACGAAGCCGTGAAGGCGTATTGCGTAGAAATTTGAATTCGTTCCTAACAAACTTCATTAAGGACTTCATTTGTTTTAGGAACTGGCTGAATACAATGCACAAAAAAGAAACAATTAACACAAAACAAGAACATTACTAAATACCTATTCCTACAATGTAAGGTCACCACAAAAAAAATATAAAAAAATCGGACACGCCTTTGTGTACTTCACTATTTTGTGATACGCATCTAGCAGCGCCTAAAAATAGGATTTATACCAAAAACTAAGTCACTGGTTAGAGCGGTTAGACGACATTTTTTGAGTTTTTACTCGACAAAATGAAACAAAAGAAGTTCCGTCAATTCAAGTCATGTTTACTCGAAATAATTGAGCAAACTCTAAACTGTACACACAACGACATTTTCATATGTAAAACCTTACTAAAAGTATTGCTTTAGGTACCTATTCCTTTTTCAGTTCTATGGTGTGTATCTAATATTAATTATATTCACACGTGCTACGGTAATCCTTATTTCATTTTGTCAAGCATGAAACTTTGTGGAACATGCAACAAAAATACCGTGCTATCTGGCAATGTCAATTAACATCAATAAATATGAAAATCTAGACTTAGAGTACCCCCACACTCCAAACGAAATGGTCAGTCGACAGTGCACCCGATAATTCGTTTTTTTTTTAATTTTAATTCTTACCAAACTTTTTAATCATTCTTATATCGGTTAAATACCTGACCATATGCGTAATACTATTCATCTTCATACTCATTCACGAGCCCAAACAAACTATCGGCCGACTAAAAGTTTGCAGTTTGCGGCTACTCTTATTGTCCTGTATGACCATATCGTATTACAGCCGCCAACGCTTTAAGGTTTTAGTATTGTATAAACATAGATACATCTGGCACTTTTGTCTTAACCTAGTTCTTAATTTAAACATCACAGTTACTTCGGCGTTCATTTGTCGACATGATGATCATGTTGCAAAGAACTTAGTAACGTTAGTGATGCCGTGGAGCGACGTAGGCAGGCCATTGGTATGCTGGGGCTCGTGCCGTACCCTAGAAGAAAAATCAGTATCAATAACGTTGTTCCACTTTATTGTAAAATGTGGTCTTAAAATGTACCAGCTTTAGTACTAGGTCTAAACTACCATCACGAACAAATTTAAAGGACTACATCAGAATACATTATGCTAAAAAACTACCGCTAAGGGACTAAATCTAGCACTAAAGCCGGTAGTTTTTTAGCAACCGTTTTATAATAAGGTGGCTAAGTTTAGATTGCATAGTATGTAGTGTATGTTCAAACACGCTGACGTTTAGGTTGTCCGCAACATTTTTCCACTTCTGTCTATGACGTGAAAGTGGCACCCAACCAACAACACTCACAGAAATTAAAATTATGATACTATGTGATAAAATGAAAATATCAAAAGTCGGTTAAATTTTTTTACTTATTACCTGTCAAATGATACTAAAAAGTACACATTCATATACATGCTATTCAAAATGAATTGTAGAACAATACTTGTCAACTTACTTCATTAGAATTTCTGATGTTCCGCCGCGTGGAGTCCTTCTCATATTTCCACTGGAAGTCGCTAGCTGAATCCACAACACCAGCATTTCCCACATCCTGATTATCAATCATATTGTGCTTAGCATCATCAGGTCTTGGATGCTTCCTTTGAACTGTGTAAGCTGGGAAGAAGTAGCGGATACCGACTCCTGGCAGGTTTTGGGAGCCAAGGATAGATGCTGGCATGTTCGGGGACGCTTGGCTTCTCGTGCTGGCAAGTATAGGCTTGATAGGGATGTACGAGTTGACGAAACGTTGCGCATTTGTTTGAGGTGCTTGAGGAGACGGCTGAGAGTTGTAGATCACGTTGGTGTATCTCGGCTGGGGCACGAAGAATGGAGGCCGCCTGAGGGAAGAGAGTTCCAAATTTAAATTTGAATTATGTTTTGTTCTTTTAATTTTGACCTAGTGAACCTCTTTTCAGAGATAGGTCAAGGCCTCACGTTTTTAAGTTAGGAACACTATTTTAGTATATTTTATTTTTTCACGTAAATATTAGTACCTATACTCTTCTCTTGGGTAAATACGTTTTTTTTCTTATTTCTATAGGTTTAACTAATATTACTTTAACTAGTATTTTTAATACAATCATATAATTTTTATATAAGAATCACAATAAAATATACAAATATGAGTATTTTAATTGAAACTACAAATATGTATAATTTTAATAGAAACTTAGTTGATACAACCTAATTGTATTAAATCTTTAGTACTTACAGTAAAGCTAAGCCATAAATATTACTTTAATTTTATTTATCACAATAAAATATTACTTTACAAATACATGCACGCACATATTCAGTAGTTTCAGTTGATTTATTGACGTTAAATAAAAAATTCAAAGTCACAATATTAGCAGTCTTGTTTAAAATACATATAAATAACAACATTATTTTTTAATACTGAATATATTTTGATAGAAGTCAAGCATATATTATAATTACCTACAATATGTACCTAGTTAGAAATTATGCATTTTGCACCTTTTGATCATGACATATCATTTAAAAAAGTTTCATGAAGAACAAAAGATGATTGCAGAAGCTTTAGCCCGCGCACAATGCAACTATTTAGTCGGCCTTTGCTAGGAAAAATGTAAATATTCAAAATACAGAAAAATGTAACATTTATCTTCACACTGATTTATGAGCAAGAATCAACTATCGGCCGACTAAATCTTGTAGCGTGCGCGCGATCTTATAAACATAAAATACAAAGGAACAAAATATCTTCACTTGGAGGCCGGCCACTCTTCACCGAAGAAGTCATAAAATGCATCTTCATGAATTCGCCTAGATTCACAAAAAAAAAGATTAGCCCTTCACCAAGAGTGTTAGATTAATCTGTACAATATTCATAATAATTTAGTCAGTACACTAGTCATAAAAAACAAAATCATGGTGAACTAGCTTCCACCCGCGGTTTCCCCGGAATCAATAACCTTCTGATCTTATTAGCTGAATTCCTTTGACTGTTAATTATTTTTCGATTCCCATCCTTGCATTCACCTTCTAAATATCCCTAATAGGATTTTTATCTAGACTTATGAGATAAGCTACAGATTACTTATTAAAAGTCCTTATTGATTTAGTGTTTTCCAAAATATTTGAGTCAAGACCAATCTCCCTGAGGTTAAGTTTAAACTCCCAACTCTTTCAATAGACAAAAATTATAACAAGGCCCGGTTTCACTGGCTACCGATAAAGGGTCAGTTAGCTGTCTAATATTTAATGGTATCTGTCAGATATGATGCCATTCGAGACCTATGAAACCATAAGTTTTGTTTACCTGTCAGAAAATTTCATGATAGGCTATCAGCCGTAACCAGTGAAATTGGCCATCAAATCAATAAATAATCGTCAATTAAAGAAATTAAAAGGATGAATAATTTTACCAATGAGCATTAGGATCGGGCGTATCGTTGGAGCGTTCCTCCCAAACAGGCGCAGGTTCCCGGAAGGGCCGCGGAGGGGGTGAGGGCTCCGGGGTGGGGGGCTCGATGGGACCTCCTTTAGTGCCGAACTTCACCATGATTGCGTGTGCGCTTGATGCGTACAGCACCAGGCATGTCAGCAACTGTGGAAAAGAAAGATACATTGAAATATTTATATTGACTAAAATGATTTGATGCGGTACTTATAGTCCTAATAAATTCCTTGATAGGTATGCTAGCAACCAATGATATAACCCTCTTTAAGCAAGTTTTCGCAAATAACAATAAGATTAAGATTTTTCTAAGAGAGTCTTACATACATGTCATTTGTTGATAGATACCTACGTAAAAAAAAGTACCGTTTTGTTAAGTACTTTCAAAATCAAATCAATCTAAAAGTTTTCTTTCTTTATTAAATGAGAGAAATACAGCTCTCTCGCTATTCACGTATCTATGTAAGTAAAATCGTCTGAAAGTTTGCAATAACTTCCATGCTTTATAGATATTTCGCGCCAAAGGTTAAACACCTATCATTGTAAACGTTTTGCATAGCTCTATGGTTAAAGTATGACCATAAAGTTGGCTCACGTCAATACTTGAAGTTAGCACGCGTAGGCGACATTGAATTTGTTAAACCGTCTTAGTATACATATTAGAATCGGTTATTTGAAAGCTTAGCATATATTTCAGTGTCGCTTACCTCATATTATTTCGTACCTAGCAATCATGGAATAGTTAGTTGAATGTTTAACTAACTTTAAGACAAAAAAGTAGTACTCCGTATACATATATAACCTACATATATGGTTTTCAGCATACTTAGTAGGTATGGTGTCAGACTAAGAGAAGCTTTTAGGTACACTTGAAAACAGCGTTATTTTTTTTGTACAAAGTTTTCTTTTGAAATTTTGTCTTTTAAGTTAGATGAGATGAACTTATATAACAAAAACTAAAAAATAGACGTTTTTTCAACCTGATTGTTCTGATATAGTTATACATATTCATTATGTTTTGACCTTGCAACTATGTTAAATGATGAGGAAGTCCACACAAAATATAACGTCCCTCAAAGATTTCATCATCACTTTAACAAAAAAAAAAAACACATAACACTGTTCTAAGCGATGAATATCGTGTACCTACAGTAGTAAAGATTTCCTGTTTAATTAAAGTACTTACTCGTCTTTAAAAACAGTATGGCAGTCGTTACGGGTATTCAGAAGCCAGTAAGTCTGACACCAGTCTAACCAAAGGGTATCGGGTTGCCCGGGTAACTGGGTTGAGGAGGTAAAGCACTGGTACTCAGCTGAATCCGGTTAGACTGGAAGCCGACCCCAACATAGTTTGGGAAAAGGCTCGGAGGATGATGACTCGTCTTTAAAAACAATTAGTTTTTTACTCTATTTAAAGTCATTTTATTTCACGTAGTTGAAAAAGCCCTGTGGAAACTCTTGAACAGAGACTCAAAAAACGTGCCTACTAATTTATATTTTTTAAGTTCCTATATTTTCTCAGGTATCTTATTTAAAAAGTACAAAGCGAAAAATCAATTTCAAAATCTTCACTTGACTCAAAAGATGCTGCCTTTTCAGACCATCTCAGAAACCTACCAGTTCTATAAGGAAAGTCTTTTCAAAAGTCACTACTATAATTTCAAAAGTCTACTTCCAAGCGAAAACTCGTTAAATTCAAAGACATTATAGTCGAATTAAGCCCAAGATGGGCTACGTAGGAGCCAGTATTCAATAACATTACTTGGCATAATTACGACTGACTTCAGTACTTAATGACATGTTTTCTTGCCAATGACATTGAATAATGTTGCTTAGCACTCAAAGGAACAAACCAGTTTGTTATGAATCGATTACCGGAGTTATCGATCCAAGTAATAATCGATATGTTAAATAACGTTAACAAAGTAGTGGCGACAACTTTGTAATGGTATGCGATTAAAGGAAAATTATTGCATATTGTTGTAGAAATTCTCGGTATTAGTGAGAAGAATGTCATTATGGATTGATTACTTACTGACGTTGTAACTAAGATAACATGATAACGCCGCGAATAATGAAAAAAATATAAATCAAACTCAAGCTACAGATAGGTACTCTCTCTAAATAAAATTGAGTAGAAGTAAAATAAATAGATCTGTCAGTGACAATTTGCAATCTTTGCAATAAGTTGACAAAAACGACTTTATCACGCAAGGAAGATATAAATAAACACTAAGCGCTTTAGATAAATCATTAGACTAGGTTACGATGAAAACCCCATTCTCATGCAAATATACCTACTACCTAGTTTCCGCCAAGTTTCATTTTAATTAAGACAGCTTCATTCAATCTGTATCACACATCTTCATCTCACAACCTTGACGCACTTACTTCAGCTCTTATCTTTCCCACGCGAACATCTTTTTACCACATTACGTGCTAAGATCTAAAAGCTAGTTTTTTCACTAAAGCTTTATCTTTTAAATGCTCAGTAAATTGCATACATTTTTTACTTACCGGTCCCCATTGTCTATGTTAAGTTGGCACATGAAATGTTGCAATATGTTGCCAAACTTACGATTATAAAGTACGAAAGCGTTATCAAGACATCTCGACGAATTTATTAAAGTCGAGCATCAAAGATTGAGTTAGACGAATGTTTGTTAACAAGCAAATTGGTTCGCAGCATTCAGGGGCGAACGATGTTCATTAAGATTAGATAATATCATAAAGTTACCGTTTTACATACCTGTAACCTCGCCGAGAATCCCATGTTTATTTGTTTGTGTGTTGACTACCTTGACATTCGTCACTGCTCCCTGTAACAACGGTAAATAAATGAGTACAATTTGTTGGCGAGTCAAAAATGTTGATGATACATCTCATTACAGTTCAGATAACTGCTGTCAGAATAATTATAACCCATGTCAAGAAATTACAGGTCTTACAAAAAATATTGTTATGATAATTCATGTGTCCATACTGTATTATTACAGATTAATGCAGTTGATTGAAGCTTATTTCAGTTTCGAAAGATTCTTTTATAACTTTAAGTGACGATACCTACCTAACTTTATTAATAAACCACGATAATAACGAACCAAACAAAAATAATTTAAACAAAAAGCATTTTAAAACAATGCAGACTATAATCAAAATGTCACAACACTTCAAAAAACAAAAATCAACAGTCTTTTGTCCACGAGCCAAAAACAAAACAAAATCGAGCGAGCAATCACTACGGCACTCCAGAAGACAGGTTTCATTAAGCCTAAGTACATCATTATATTGTATAAGCTGTTTTGAAACATCAAAGGAAGAAAGGTGAACAAGTTAGCGTATCTTGCACGCATCACAATGCTACCAGTAAATAGAGCCTGGCATTTGCTACCTAGTAATAGATGTGGTGTAACACTTACAATATAACTTAACGATGACATGGTTAACAAGGTTGTATCTGATAAGGTTACTGGTTGGTTTTTGGTTTAGGAATGTGGTATGATGGTGGTGTGGATAATGGTAAAGTGAATATGAATGTTTGAATTGATGAGCGTAAGAAAGATACTTCTAGATGGACTTTTTTGAGGGTGCAGATGAAGAAGAACTCATTTTCGAGCTTTTTGTCCCTAGAGAGTTGAGACACAACAAATGTAGGACTTTGTCGTCCTCAAAATTAGAGTATTCTGACGTTCCTCTGCATTCAAAGATCATCAATCTTTCAACGGATATGACCAGCCCATTTAGTGACATAAACATATTGCTAAACTTAATCATAGAGAAGTTAACAACTATGATCTATTGCGCGATAGGAAAGGGTAACAGTGCAATACAATAAATTGATAAGATCTGGATCACAATCTGAACATTGTTTTGCCATTGATCCATTGTTCGCGAATTGGATTATATTTATGATGAATTGCAATAAATATCGTATTGATGGCAACAAGACTTTACACTAAAGAGATAATTTAAATATTGAAGATTAACGATCAAATGTTAATAGGTCCAAAACATATTGACATAGTTACCGATGCTGCAACAGCTTCAGTAATTTATTAGTATTTGCGTATGTACGTTGCACCAAAATGTTAAAATATTAAGTGCCAACGTCCGTATTTCGGCACACGGCTCGACACAAATTCGTGCCAAGAATACACATCGATGTGTTGAATTTTTAATAAGTATTCAGTGATGCCACAATTCTCCTTTTTGCCAGGCCATATGTTATAAAAGGCCTACATTTAGCATTGAATAAAAAATATTTTATACATTACCACTACTTATTTTGAACTTAAAAAGGAGAATCGGTTAATATAAATTTTATATCATCGTGAAAGGTTAAGTGACTCCATGTCAGTTGAAATATAAAGTCAATTACACATATAGTGAACCAATCTTGTGATTTCTTTTAATGTGTTTAATCAAAGTAATTGTATGTAATATGTTTAATAAAGAAATGTTTTGCGTTCCAAAAATGGTGCGCGAACACCGTCTTTTACTTAATGTAAGGTCAAAGTGAGTAATCATGTTGGCATAAAAATTTCATGAGTAGATAATAATAGTTAATTTGCATTTGTATGAATGTAATGGCACAATTCACGCTGGTAATGAATGGAGAATTTTCATGTGGGATAAGGAAAACATCCGCGCAATTTTGGCGAATAGAAAAGTACTTAAGTAGAATTGCACTGCCCAGACATTGTGAATTTATATTAGCTAATGATACCTAAGCGAAATAACCATTTAGTAATAACTTGCATTGCAATTTTAATATTTGTTTCACTCATTTTTAATCACTGTTTTTATATTCAAGTTTGTAATGACGATAAATCAAGTATGAATGAAAATTAAAATCAAATTACTTAACGGGTAATTATCCATGCGTATTGACGCTATATTATTCCGCACCAATTGTTAATATTTGCTTAACAGTAGCGATTACAATACAACGCAGTTAATTCAACATTAGTTCTGCGATTTGTAGCCGAGTCACGAGTTTGGTTATGATAATCAATAAGTAATAGACTTGTTGTTTCGATATTCTAAACAGTATTGCAAGTTTGATCGTATCTCAGTACTGTTAAAAGAAATTTATGGCCAGATTTAAGAGTATTTAGATGAATAATGTTTTTATAATCATCACTAAAAAATATTTTTTTCCAAGCTTTCAAAATGCTTATCTGAAATATTTAAGAATAAGCACCTATGCCTACTAGTGACAAGAATGCATCCATGTGTAAAAAATGTAAACACATTTACATGTACGAAGTTCATTTACTCTGTGATGCAACCTTCGATCAAGTAATGCGTAAAGATAGGCAATAAATTACTGTTTGTTTTCATTAATTACTCACGATATGGAAATTATAGTCACGCTCCTATTCGCTAAGGGGCTAGACGTAGTGGAATCTATGGGCATCTTGTGTACTTCAGCACATCCTTTTACATGATTAATTAAATAATAATATAAGTACCTATAACTAGTTTACAAATAGTGGAATCCGGTTGATTGAATCATAAAACATATCTCGTTATTTAGAAGATCGCGCTAATCCAGTTTCAAAACACCGCACCGATTCTAATAACAATTAACAAACTGCATTTAAGATAACAGAAGTTGGATGCTTATAAACTTTTTTCCTATTTTCCCACAGAGTATCAGATCACGAATATCAATTTGTTAAATGAACCAGTATACCCATTTTGAGCGAATTTAAAACATGAACGATACGCTTAATCTTAAGAGTGCCCGAACCTACAGACTTACCTACAGACTACAGATTCCAATCAAAGTTGTCAGCCGGTCTGATACCGGCTAAATAATAAGATCATGGTAATGTGTGTACTACCATTCATCTTCATACTGATTTATTGAGCCCAAACACACTTCCCCAGCGGGGCCCAGCAGGGCCAAGGCCTGCCGGGGCTACGGGATTGTTCGAAAGAGTTACCGCGGCCCTGGTACATAAAATACCTACAAAGGATTACACCTTTTTTTAGTCAGTAAGAGTCTGACACTCCCTCACCGCTGATAATCCACAGCGGGAGGGGTCATTTGATGATTTTTGACGTTCGTTAAAAAAACCCCAAACACCCTATCTATCGGCCGACTAAAAGTTTGCAGTATGCGAGTACTCTGAGAATGTGGAAACAAGAAATACGTACCTATCATTATCGATTCGATCACAGTTCACGCGTTATTTGGTCACTCGATGTCACACGTCAATCGGTCGGCAAGATGTGATAAATTAAATTAAGTTTATTAGTCAACGCTATGCTTAGAAGCCAAATAGAGGCGTATTTTTCCCTAAATGTGTACAAGAATTTTGTCATAAATTTGCTTCTATAAGTCTTAAGCTGTGTCTTTTCTAGTATAAATTAGGAAAGCCTGCCTTCTACGTGTGTTATTGTGAAACGGTTTTAGCTGCCAATTTCATGTTATTTACAATTGGTTGTATTAATTCGATACTCGACGCGTGCAATTTACGTTGCGGTGTGGAGAAACTGCTCGTGGTTATCGATGTATTTTCTCAAATGCATTGTAACCGCAATTGTCATCGATATTTGTATTGTGTTGGAGAAGTTCCGATTTCCTTGTAAGAGTATTCCTATATCTATTTCACTCCAATTTTCAGCATTTTTTTTTTCTTGTATCTATCGACATACTTTCAAGAGACTTCTATGTTTTATCTATATGTAACTAGTTTAATACGAAAGTATACAAAAGGTAGGTACAATCCGTGCAGGTACAGGTGCTGGCATTAATTTTAATTTATTATGAAGCGTTGAAACGCAAATGAAACACAATGAAAGCTAAGGTTCCTACGCAATTACAAATCTATGTCATTGAAGTACAGTGACATTTTAATTGAATTAATTAATTGATTCAATCCATCAATATGCATATTGATGCAATTGTTTTCTCTACGACATTCCTCAAGGAATTCCTGCAACATACATTTAATTGAACTGAAGAATAACAGATTTTATTTAAACAATACAATTTGAGTCTTAAGTACAAAGAATAAAGTTATTATTTGTGTGACAACAATATATTTATAGTTACGCATTATTTAAAGCTAGTTACACAATATCGGTACGATATCGGCCGTTATATAGGCAGTGGAACTCGATCATAATTTGTCATTTACTGTCGATGCCTATAAGTGTCAATAGGATTTCTAACATAACAAATAAATTGAGTATTTTATGTAATAAAGGTGGATTTAGGATCTGCGTAATGTTTTTCTGTTTAATGAAGTAGTACTATAATCGTTTATAATCAGATGTTCTATCCGGCTACTAGATTTACGAGACTAAAGTTTTCTTCTGGCAAACATTATTATTATCTTACACTTTACATGTAAAACGTTACTTTAGTATGCAAAGTTCTGTATCTGTAATGAATGAAAATGAATCATCATTTTTCTTTCAGTTCATTAATTACAAAAATTCATTCATCAGACATGAAAGTCGACATTCGTATCAAGCTATAGTTTAATTTCAGTGAACAGAAGTATATCCCCAATTTGTCTAGATCAAATAGGTCTAGTATACACCCAGCCTAACCGAGGAAGCATTACAATAATAATTGGCCTGTTTCCTTGGCTGCGCCTTGACAGTGCGTCAAATAACAAAGAGCCAACATTAGTCAGGACAGGTAATGTAAATGTCCCACCCACTCGTGCGCATAATGTTACTCAATGGTTCGAAATTCGAATAGAGGTGCAACTGTCGCCCGTTAACTAGCTTCGCGCCGTATCGAATTAATGCGATAGGAGTATCTATTCTGTCAATCATCGGTTATAGAGTTTGTTTGTAAAGATTTATTGTGTAGGAAATGCAAAGGAGATAAAGACATTATGCTCAAGTTATGTTTGAGCACGCGTTCTAAGATTACTTCTTGGGTATAAAAGATTTTACATGTGTATGCAAATTGCTGTTCAGTTTTTAGTACATGGAAATTGTCTCCATGTCTGTCAGCAGAAAAGTAAAATGGAACAGTTCTTTATTTCTTCCCGGAATAGGGAAGTGACTTCTATTTGGTATAAGTATGTATTATATAAATCATTACATACATACATAGAAATGAAGAAGCCCCATGTGCATACTCCTGATTTTTCTGTTGGATGGCAACAAGTCCTGATCTCAATAATCATATCAATTTCTTCGTACATATTTCCCACGAGCTCTTTCCCAACGTTTTAACGACCCAAAAGGTGTTGGCTTCAATAAATAACTCTAAAACGCATTTCACGTTATAATATTAAACAGCTAATGTCGGAAACTCGTTAAAGTTATTAATGGCCATTGAAATGGGAATACGGACAATAAAATACAAACCGTTCGTACGTGTTTTAGCAAGCATCTGATTATTTGGCATTCAATTAAGCTTAGACAATAAATTGTAAGAGCTATTGAATAAAACATAGTCATACTCAATTTGCACACGTTGTAATTCAGAAAATTATATAATTCCCATAAAATATATTAATCAGATAAGTATAACCTGTATCAATATTCTCAAGAAAACATGTAAGCATTGAATAATGAATATGTAATATTAATACAATTATGATTTAAAATTGTAAGCTGTTAAACTGAGCTTGGCGCCAGATTAAAAGATTATCGTTCAGTATTATTTAATCATCTCATAAAATTGCATTAAGTTTATACAAGTCCTATTTTAGTCGGAACTGCGGGATTGTCCGAATGAGTTACCGTGGCCCTGGTGCACAAAAACTATCATGTTCCTATGATGGTTTAGACAGAAAGACGCGAACACTCCTTTATGCTGCACCCACATCGGGAGTTCATGATATTTTCAAAATTATATTTTCGCTGAAAAGTTATAAATCATCTGAATCCACATACATTTTTATGTAGCACCTGTATCAATTTAGTTATGTTAGATCGTTTGTTGTTTTATTTTCAGCTTCATTCCTTTTAAGCGTAGCATTAAACCCACTAGTAAGATGATTAATCAAATGTAGACTCAAGCGACATATCTGTATGATTTCTTACACGATATCACTCGTAACATAACGTAACCGACAGGTTGAACAAGGAAGGGTAAGTGTATATGATACACGCCCTTTCTCTGTTCGCCTTACGTGTTTATTCTAGCGTGACAGCGTTTGGTCATATGATATTTAAAAGTGCATGTTCTTTTGTCAATATTTTTTATTAGCATTAGATGCGAAAATGGTTAAAGTGAAATCGATATGTTGCAAGTGTTTTTAATACATTAGGAGTTGCAAAAAGGTGTTAAATATAAAATTAATATAAGACATGAATTTGTTCAGGAATTGGAAACAATCTGTTTTAGTTTTGCCCTATGATAGACCTTGCCCTGTAGATAAACGAAATTGCTTAACAACGAGTGCAAGACAAACCTATTTGCCACCCACATACCCAAAAAATAATAGGTGACTATTTATCAAAGACTAACTTAATTAAACCAATCATTTCTTAAATGGTTGATGTGAAAAGTTCAAAAATTATGCACGATGATTTATTTGAAATTATTTATTAATAGGTCGTCCTCGATTTTGTTTATATTTAGCGCCATAAATAATATCTATCGAAAGTTCAAGGCATGAACGGTAATTAGTTAAAAGAACTGATAGATTTGACGGAAATTAGTCATTAAATGTACTCTATTTTTATTATAGGTTATAAATTAATAAATTAGCAGGTACTCCAAAAAGAGAAAAAAAAAATTTTGGACTACCAATTAGGTGCTTACACATGAAGTTATAAGTGCTTTTTCAAAAGAATACCGATACTCGTACCTTCTGTTCACTAAGTTTCAAACTAGTTTAAATACTTATTGGTTTTTGATAAACACTCTAAAATTAAAAAACCTTTGTTTTAGCAAAAATTTTCAGCAGAATGTTTACTAGTATCTGACCGTGACCCGAAAATTGTATCTTCTCAAGAAACGCTCCAAATATTTTTAACTTATAAGATAATATTTTATAGTTTTTCAATTCCCAACATAGAAAGTAGAACAGTCGAAGAAAATCTTGAGGTGATATGTCAAATCGTACACGAAAAGAATAAAACCTTTTAGAAATGATTTGCCAGTATAAATAACAAAACCATGCTTTAAAAACATAAGCTAAAGTTACCCGAGATGTGAACGACCTGAGTGCAGTCTGTCTGAGTTTACGCAGTTGAAAACGGCAATTAATTTTGTATGTGCATTTAATGTGTTCAAATGCACTAATGAATGTAATGAGTCCGTCAATTTGTCAGGTGACGTCACGGATCGGGACAAGGTTAGCTCGTCAATTCTATGTCATGGGTTTGTTTCACTTGCGACTTTCAGTTTGTCTCTAAACTGAATTTTAATAAATATACAGGTTATGATTTATCATTTAATTTAGTTTATCTCTATATTTTAATTTTATTCTTACAATTTTAAAACATTTGACACTAGATAACTGCTCACCGTAGCCAGAAGGTGTCAAAAACTCCTACGTCCATCTCCTAGTTCTAAGTTACCTCAAATTTTAACCAAGAGATATTTTAGGAATTCATCATTGTATAGATTATTAGATACTGTTTAGTTAAGTAAGTTAAGTATTAACTGTACAAAAATATCTATTTTTATTTATTAGGTACTGGAAAACAAAAGGCTTGATATACAAAAGGTTTAATAACAATTAGACTATACCTGTCGCTTTTTATTGCATGCGCAAATCTATGGGCGTCAAGTTCAACGAATGCTTACAACAGTATTTCGTGAATACATTATACACTCCACAATTTCTTCAGACCTTGTCTCACTTACACAAGCAAAAGCCACCATTGAAAAGCAAATTGATAAAATGTGCGTATTGTACGCGTGACGAATAAGGCCACGCATGATCTGAAACCTAGTCCCGACTCTATGACGAATGTACCCTTTTCGTCACACTTCTCTTAATTACAATCATTGTGTCTAATGGCTGTAATTACTGTGTGAAAACATTTAGGCAATGTTTAGTTAATTTATTGGCAAAGAGAAAAAGGCCTACTAAATGTGGGTCATAAATATTTTGGCACGCATAATGCACTACGAAGTTTTTTGATGTCAAGTATTCACACTTCTATAAGATAAATTACCTTTAATTAAAAGTTAAAAAGAATACTTAATTATCATACTGATCAGATACCATACTAGTACCCAATTAGTCATTACTCTAATTAGTTCTAAAGTAAGAACAATCGTTCTTGACCAGTCCATACAAAGACTAAGTATTCAGATTCTTTTAGCCTCATTAATCTTTTTAAATAAGGTAAATATTCCTAAGTGTATATTGATGACACTAAACCATTTTGTCCAGACCTGGGCCACTACACATCTTGCAAGATGGAATGGATCTAATTACACTGGTCATTGTCGTTATCTTACAGTTGTGTGCCAGATCCACCGAAGGATAAACAGTTATTTAAATGAGTAAGTCATCGCTGAAAACGATTGGTATTCAATGAATCCACGTTAAACCATAAGTCAATGCAAAACGTGTAATGTAATCACGCTTAGGAGTTAGTAAACGCAGATTGTTGTAACAAGTAGAATGATAAACTTTGACTGCAGTTTGTCTTGTAATGCCTTTGGAACACAGCTTCTTGATACGCTGTCTCAACCTACTATTATTTTCAGTCTCTTTCAAAACATCGGTATTTCTCATCTCCTCATCTATTAAAATCACGATACTCTTATAGAAGCAGAATTTACTAAAGCAGAGCGATCTCCAGTTCTATAATACTACTCATAATACTCGATTTTTTTACAATGGAACTAAACTTACCCATCCTTACTATCTTTACTAAATGTATTTTACTATAACTTGGCCATTCGTGGGTGTATAACGTTGGACCAAAACGGTAGGTAAGTGTCATTTTCTTTGAACATGTAGGCGCCTAAGTATACCAGTTGCAATAATCTCTTTATTAACAGCCATCCAGCTTTATCTCTTGTAATGTAAGGCCATTTTTAAACTGAGTTTAGATTGAGGTCGCAAGGAGCAAGTTAAAATGTAGAAGTAAACAATGAACGTTTATTTCTGAGCATTACTAAGAATTATCTATTCCAAATCCTACCAATATTATAAACGCGAAAGTTTGTATGTATGGATGTATGGATGATTGTTACTCTTTCACGCAAAAACTACTGAATGGATTTTAATGAAACTTTACAATAATATAGCTTATACATCAGAATAACACATATGCTACAATTTGTAAACATATTGTTCGAAATACTAAACCTGCGCAGACGAAGTCGCGGGCACCAGCTAGTAGCATATATTATGTGCTAAAAAACTAAACAAGAAATAACTTCTAATGTTGTTTCTTAAGTTTCAGGAACAATAAATTATTATCCAATTACCTACTTTCTTTCTGTAACAAGTTAATTTACCATATTGATATTAATGTGCCTGACACAGCCTTATTCTATAAGTGAAACATTGTAGTATTCAACTTTATGCCTACATAAATATTTAACATCTCCTTTAATATATGTAAAATTGTTGGTTTATCGATATTCTTGTAAATCTAGTTTATCAATTTGCTCGTTAAGGGTAGTTAAGTTGATCGTAACTTTATTTATAACTTGCCAGCACTTAAGTGTGTGGTGACTGATCATAATTATTATATGCCTGGATAGGAATATTAAATCTAAATCAGAATATTAAAAGCGTCTATAACTTCAACAAGAAAAGGTTATGATAGCCAATTTGCCAAATTATACTTGGCCAGTCACAAAATAAAGTCTAATAAACTTCTAACATAAGTTTATAGTTTTTTAACTAATCCGTCGATAAAAAAGTTAATAAAAAGAAAAATCCGACCCTGACACTCATAAGGCGCATATTTTTATTGTTTCCCTATAGGATTCGGTTACTGTTACTGTTACCCCCGTTTTATCGTCCCTCTGCTGGGCTCAGGCCTCCTCTCACAAGGAGAAGGATTGAGCATATAGGATGCAGGGAAGTCAGTAAAAATATAAATTGAAAGACTACAAAGTTGATTGCCACAAAACAATGTTAACAAAAAGCACATACATCCTTTTGATAAAACCTTATTCATATCAAAACATACAGTTGGACTTAAACACATGTCATTAATGTTGTTCGCTTTATTGTTTTATAACAAGCTATTGTTTTAATTCAGCTCATAATTACAGTATAAATGCATGGAAAAAACAAGGAAGTAATTATATTCTTCATTTATAAGTTATCTGCTAACTACTTAGAATTAGCTGATGTATAAAAAGTAAATTAGTTTTTCCACAATGGGAATTTCTTTCATATTAAGCTTAGAACAAGAATATTTCTTAGAAGAATTTATTTTAATTTAATTAATTCCTCATATTACTCCTAGTTAAAATATTTTGCAAATACTTTAGACTTGACTTTAACTTCTAAGAGTTACGTAATAATGTCTGCTTCAAAAATTTACGAAGAACGTTTACGAAGACAATAGTTTGAAATGTAAAACAAAAATAATGTTATTATTACATAAACATAACTCAAGAGTCATGCAACAAGGAACTTACTACGTTCATTCGTTTTTCTTTTAGTTCGAAGTTATGCTCAATTAAGAAGCTAACTCTTCGTGACGCGGTTGAGCAAATATTAAATAAAAGTAAAGGTGTTCTTGGTAAGCAATGTTAGATTACTTGGATGATAAAATTTTATACGAAGTTAGTTTTGTTTTCGTGGGGTTTTTAGACTGCATAAATCAAATGTTGTATTATGGGAACACGAATAAATCATTAGTCGATTAGCAAAGGGCGAAAGTTTTTGGCATAAAGTCTTAAGGTCGTTCTTAGAAGATAAATCATATTCACCCTTCATTATCATATTTTCCCAAAAATACACATTTGCCCTTTAAGATGTCACTTAAGTAATTTCTTTGTTTTTATGAAACTTACACACGCTTCTTTCCGAAAATGGGTCTCCCTTGTCAACCATAATATTGAATAGCACCGGTATTCTCTTGCAAAACTACACATACACATATATAAGTATGTATGTAGTAGGTACGTGTTAATACGGCGCCAGCAACCTATACCTAACGATTTACGCTCTATTTCTGATCTTATACCAACACATCGCCGTCTCACAAGATTGCAAACGATACCCATTTGTAATACTTCCGCGTGAGCTAACTAACACTGTGGCCATATGTTGGTTGGCCTAAGTTGACGGCTTGGACGAAATTCCTGAAGTGTGACATACCTGGTACTCGACATATCTGGCTATTTAAATGACGTTGCTTTGCATACCTCTAGAATAAATAGGAATTCTAACGAGGAAAGAAAAATAAAGGCACTGTGTAACTACCTTATCATAAAGTGGTTGGTATTGAAGCGTTATTCTTCGAAAATATTAAGATTTTTTTACGTGGAATGAATCGCTAAATTGCTACTAGTCTTAGAATCGAAAACCGCAAATTAATGCATTAAACACTTCGATTTAGTGGACGTGTTATTTTAAGTTACTTATGAAGGTTTTACCTCATGTAATTCTAAGTAAAACTCAATTTTTAGATGTGTTATTAATTTACAAACATAATTGATGGAAAACCCATCGCGACAAAAAACTTTAACACAATGGAAAACTGAGAATGAATCGATGGTTCTATTATTTTCTTAGCACGTTAAATATTCATGTTCCTGGGAAAAGATGAGAAAAGATCCAATACATGTTCGTTTGTTCTGAGAATTAGATGAAAAACTGGTTTGTAACGAGGTCGCTGCGTCGGTGTCATGAATCAATCAAGGAAAATTATTAGTTAACACTTCTAAGGCAAAACATGAGGCATTTTAAAATAAAATAATTTATTTGATTAAAGAAAATACAACGAGTTTAACTAAAAAACAACTTTGTTTACGTTTTCAAAGATAAAATGAATATTCTTTAGTTTGACATCACTGTTCTTGCACCGAAGTTTCACGTTTGAAGGCAATGCTGACTGTGTGTCAGAAATTTACTAACCGAACATTAAACATCAAGTATTTTATGCAATGTATATTATATTTAAAAATCAGATACAAGCAGGATACGAGAAATCAATTTAGATATTTCATAGCGCTACTTATTAATTATTAAAAATGATGATATAACTAACTGGCGCTTCTGACGGAAAAACGTAATTAAGACAAGCATATTAACTACTGCAGAAATCGATATTACTCGATGTAAATGACAATTATGCGTTTCATATCATAAATTGAAGGAATTTAATTAATGATGAGATAATCAAATGAGTTTTATGTTAGCACAAAATAACCTCGTAATACGATTTAATAAGTTCTACATTTGATATTGCAGAAGTTGCATAGCGAGATATTCAACAATTCAATTAAGCATTATCTTGCTTTATTGAATTGAGATATTCAGCTCCCCATATGGCATAATGTAGATTACTGCTCTCGACTTCTTTTAAATGCACTCATACACGTACAAAATAGAGGCAAGTCCCTATTCCTAGTAACATAAACTACAAACACAATGCTATATATAATTATAAAAAGTTTAACATTAGCACGTTGTTACATTGGAATACAATAGCGGGAAGGCGGCAATTAAACAGGTACACATTATTAGGGCACATATACACGCTGCGCCAGAGTTCACGGTCAAGCCAGTCTTGCATAACGCGATGCAGTAGAAAACAAATAAAACCGATACAAATCTTGATACCCCATAAATCTTTGGAAGGTTACATTTTGCAAGTACTTGTGAATTTCAAACTTTAAATGTAAATGTTTTTAGAGTGGGAACGGTTTAGAAATAACCCATGTAACAGCACGATGTGTAAATTAAATTAATCTTTCAAAATAGGAATAGTGTGTGAATTTTTCAAGTTTGTAATTAGCGCTCATTTAATTAGGCAATTTTTTGCAATTGACATCTAGATGTATTTTTAAATGCCTCTTATCTTGCGTTAATAATACTGAAAACATGATTTTGAGTCATAAACGATCCTCATTAAAAGACCTATTGTGGAAGAAGCTGTGAAAAGTTAACGCGCTTATAGAGCTCAGAATAATTCCCTAAGCACCAGCCCTGTTCTGATTACCAGCTTACTCCGATTACAACTTTTGAATACTCCCCGATTCCCACCACAAAAATGAACAGTGCAAGATTTTCCTCGACTTTACAAACCCGACTAGACTTGATTAACTCCTTTCGTATCTTAAGAAAGTAAGTCGCTACGCATCATGTATCTTGAATTACATAAGAGTACCGAGTAAATAGGTGAGCAGTGTTGACATGGGAACTTCATCGTAAATATATATTGCATAACATTCGTTGATGGAGGTCAAAGAGTACGTTACGTGTATACTGTGGCGCCTCGGTTAGTTTATTATTTCATTTGGATTGGGTCATGAAATTCGCGATTTTCCAAAAAAAAAAATTCGCAAAACTTGCTATATATATTGAGTGTAATTTACGTGTGATTTTACTTGAGTTAATTTACTTTATCTGCTTAAAAAGGCTTCCGAGTGCAATCTTGCATTTGAATTTCATAATCTGAAAAATAGCAATATACTTATATAGAAATTAAAAAAAACGTCATAATGCCGTTCAAGGGAAACTATCCAACATGTCACGGGATCGAAAACCAGTAATCGTTTGTTTTAAATTTCACCATAATAATATGGTTACCCACACTTGATAATCCGCTGACATTATGGCCCAACACCAAGAGGTCGTCGGTTCATTTTACTTCCACACAATAGTTCACTGCTACCTGTCAACTGTCATTATGTTGTGACCAATGGAAGAAGAAATTCCTTCAACAAAAATATATATCTAAACACAGTATAATGTTAAAGGTGGTGAATAAAATAATATTTTCAAATGTAGACAATTAATTACCTTGACTTACAAGCATATCTCATGCATTTCTAGTTTACATTATAATAAAAGTCAAAACATTTTCAAAAAAAAAGATAACACCATTTACACATTATGAAGAGGTTAGCGTATCAAGGCCGTATATTTTAATTTACGAAATCGCCTTCAAATATACGACTGTGAAGTTAAAAACCTAAATGGCTGCAAACAATAGAATTAGCAGAGAATATGCAATTATAGTAGAATGTTGTAACAAACCACAGCTCATCATAATATTTTATATGGGGCCATACCGCACGCGACCGCATAATTGAAATATTGCGAACTGTGAACTTTCACCTCGATGTCGAACATAATTTATGTGATTGCCTCTTTGTGCCGACAGTAATAGCGTCAATTAATGTCTTTTGAATAGTAAGTATGGATTCGTGATCATCATAATCTGGCGTCTACTTAAGCCCTATGTAATGCGGCTAGCTAGTAGATGATTGTATGAATCTAAACAAAACACTTCGTCTATTTGTACCTACTCTCTAGTGAGATTTAAATTGTCATCAAAACGTCAGCGGACTGTGTAACTATACCGCTATAAACTCAGCGACCAGCGTCTATTTTGAAAAAGAGTTTGTAAATAATGTCCTTTCACAAAGTCACTTTGAAGTTAAGAATACCTCTTGATTTATAAATGTCGAACTGTAATTAGGTACCAAAACCGGCCTCATCAACCCCAATTGCCAATAACACCCATCTCCCTGCCACGTTATCAAAACAAAATGTAAACAACACTAAATAAATTACAAAACAAAAAACAATTCGTCACCAAATGCAATTTGGTCCGCATGCACCTCGCGTCCACCCTTCGTCTAACCGTAACTCTTACATAACCCTTAACTTTTGCAACTAACCGTTTGTACCAAAAACCATTGAAGAGTTTCCGAACTATGGTTACACGCTACCATTGACGCAAGATAGTACATCTTTACACGCAAAAGGTAATGGTTATGTAAAGAAAAAAATAACTTTTGTCTATTCTTTTTGGATGAGTACTACGTGTCATATTATTTTAGCGGAGAGTGTTGCGAAGTGGATATTATTGTTATTGCATCTATGGTAATGCTTCTAAGTTTAAATTTAATCACAATAAGAGTAGGTCACGTTTAAGTGGAAGAAGAAGTGTTCGAGTAAATGCAAATCAGAATTCGAGATTTGATGAAAAGACGTTTGCATCTAATCTTCAACAAGCAGAACAAAGTACAAGTTATGAAGAACTTAAATAATCATTTTAATGTTTATGTAGCTAACACCACCATTTTAGCATCACTCTCAAGAAACATAACTTACAATCATTAACCATAACTTTTTATAAGACGCAATTTCGACACTATTCAATATTCTTAAATCGACGAAGAAAGGGTAGTACTTTGTTTACTTTTTGCACATTATCCGACTGCCATAGTAGTAACAAAAATTCCACTTTCTGTCTGTAGCAATTTTGCGTGTCGTCTTCCAATTAGCATATAATGGGCAGACGCGGAGCTATGTGCAATGAGTGAATTAAAACAAGCATTACATTACGTCTGTTAAGTAATCCGATATTACAAACGATGTACAAATAATGACAAGATCATTTTGTGGATGAACCTTTTCTTTTTACAATTGATAAAGACCTCTATGGCTCTATCCTTCAGGTATGTACTTCGTCTTGCATAAAGAAACCGTTAACTTTAAAAACATTTCTCCAGGAAAAAATGTAATATTGATAAACCCTAATTTAAATACTTTTGCCAAATAAAGGTACCTTTGCCTATTCTAATAATTAAAATACCTTTATTTTTGCCAAATAAAGGTATTTTAATTATAACCATGGTAACCATGGGCAGAAAACGATTATGTGTAGGTAGAGGAACTGGGTCTAAGAACCGCGTAATTGCAGCGACATCATCAAAATTGTTTGCATTACACCTTGTAAATACAAATAACCCTCTTGGACGTCATTAAGTCAAAACTACAGAGCACGTATTAGCGAAGGTAATTGCGTAAATAATTGTATCCTGGAAGACATACCCAAGGAATAATGTTTGGAATTGTACAAGTACGTAGATACGATTTTACTTCGAAACTCCGGTCACGAACACTGCAATGTATGGTTTTAATGTTAACAGAACATCAATATTAAGTTAGACATCGAAAATGTGATAAGAAGACACCTTAAATTGCCGTAATTTATCAGTTTCGAATATTAATTAAATATTATTAACCACATTGTAACACGAAAACGCTAACGTTAACATCTTCGTTCACTGCCGTGTCAATTAGATCGTTCAAATCCTAATACATACAGCTATTAAGGCAAATTAGAATCAAATAATCGGATGTTAGAACATGAAATCTACGTTCATGAATCTTATATTACAGGCCATGTTAAAGTTGTTATTTCTAACACTAAGATTCATGATATAGAAGATTATTAATGAGGGTCAAAAACTACAATGCAACAGATTTCAGACGAACTGATAATGATTCATAACAAAACAATTAGGCTACTTCAAATTATTTCAAGTGACATGCCATTCAAAATTAAAACAATGAATTAGGAAAACAGGCCACGGACTTTGATAGCAGAAATAATTTGAAATGCACTAAAAGCAAGACACCTAGAGTTCAATCAACTAGCAACCTTAGCCCTTATCAATAAACTAAAACAAGAAATACTTGAATAGGGTCAATGGCAGTTAAACACTTAACCGTGAAATTATTGAATTACGATCGTAGACCACTATTACAATATCGAGGTTTATGTAACAACGGCTTTTAGATTCATTAATTGATCGGCCGAAACTATGCCAGCAGTCGGCCTTAAGAATGTTACGCGACAAACAATTGCCAACTTTTGGGCACTTTGATGAGTTGATTGACGTTCACCTTACTTCCTTTTATTTGTTCTAGAATATACTTATTTTATTAACAGTTAAAATAATGATATATTCACCTTTGGCTTTATTTAAAAACACAACCTGCATTGATTGATTGTATGATAAATCCATAAGCAACCTTCGACTTTAACTTTTTTTATCTCTCTATGATTTCCGATCGATCATGGTTGCACACAAATTCTAGTGTTCAAACAATCAGTCTGAACAAATGTCTTTAGGCCATAGACATACTTGTTTCGATACGCCAATTGAACCCACGACCCCTTGACTAGAAAAGGCGAATTGGTACAAACAGTTGAGAATGCAGAAGAGGATAATTTATTTCGTTGTTAAAATCCTTCGTAAATTTTCCTCAAGCAAAAAGCTTGTTATTAGAAGTACCTTGGACTTGATGACATTATTCGATGTCAAAGACCAAGAAGGTTGTAAGGTCAAGAAGATTCAATCAGGCAGGGTATTGGTGGAATGCCATCATCATTAACTGCAAGCGACCGTGCATCGCGAGCCATAATGACCGTCATTAGCGGAAAATTACAACCAATTTGGAGAAGAATATTGATTTTGTACATTAATACTCAATCTGATGAGACGTGTACATTTTCTGCGTATTCCAATCTTCATTGTTAATTAATATAAACCTAGAAGCAGGAAATAATATGAAATACGTCAAATTCAACGGACAGAATCAAGAGCTAATATTAAACCTATGCAATTACGGAGGTATAATTATTGAGTTCTTGAAAATTAGTTCAGAACTATTATTAGATGTCCAACGTACAAATCAAATAGTCCATATCGATTATGCGGAAGTCAGTCGTCAAAGACAAGATATCATAAATCAAGCTGTTTAAAACCAAGACTATCATTAGTGCATGTATCAGAAAATTTGTAAACATGTTATTACAGTCAAAACCCATTAGTTTATGATGGCCTATTACGATCATTACTGGTTTGAAGTTCAAATTACGTAAGAAGTAGCCATTTAGTCAATGTAGACCAATGCATCGATTTATAAAGGAATTTCATTAGTATCGCCATTTTATTGATAGTACAAGAAATTCATGACCATTTAGGATAATTAAATTTAAACGATTTTTCGACACGTATAATTTTATCGATCATAACTTTTTTAATCGAAGTGGATTAATAAAGTTGTTCAGTCTACTAAATTATTAATGAACCTAGAATTAAAAGGTAAACAAACTTATGGATTAGTCAAAACATACAAATGGCACTATTATAATAAATACATAAGTAATTATGCCATTCATTAATACAGTATTTTGGAGGTCTTCTACAAATGAGTAAAAACACGTGTAGCACCTAAAAGGTGGACCAAAAAGGCTATTTAATATCAAAACAACCTTAAGATGCAATTAGAATTACATCACACGATACTTTGCATCAAAGGTATCAAATTATGAAATAAAGAATGTATGAACGAAGGTCAATACCGTGCATTTAACAAATATCCGATGACAGAGATAAAGGTAATACTAATATGAGTAATCATATCAAATTGAATTGTGAAATAGAAAAGACATTTTGTTCGCACGGGAAGAGATTATGATGAAATCGAATTGGGTGTAAGAGCTCACGTATTCTGTGTTAAGATACGTACAGATCAGCGATCTAACGTACGCGTAGACGGACGGTTACGGCTACACAATTTTCGGCACGCATACATGCTCAAATGTACGTGGACTATACGTCCTGACCTATCGTTCGCTGTGTGTGCGTAAAAAACTACGTGAAAGAGGAATGTTTAGTCTTTTCGTAGCTCAAGAGAACGCCCTGTAGAATTATCAGTAGGCCGACAGTTGATGATGGTACAGTCAACTGCACATCAGTGGTAACAGTTTTATAGGAAAATCGTACTTATTACTATTGAGTTAAGGTGCATGACAGTTACCACTGATGTGCGGTCTACTGTACCGATGGTTGTCAAAAAAATAAAAATAAAAAAAATCTTGATACCAATCAGTCTTTCCGAAACCGGCTAAATACCTGATCTCTGTAGTGTGCATACTACCATTCATCTTCATACTGATATGTATGAGCCTAAACAAACTATCGGCCGACTCAATGTTTGCAGTGTGTGTACTCTTAGACTTGACTTAGATGAAGCAACGCGTGCGGACTATAGGACAAAATTGAAATGCATTTCGTTCATTATGTTGGACATATGTTATAACGTAGTGAAGTGAACTTAACACCGCTATGAATTGTGCTGTCAACAACGAATCCCACCCAAAACAAAAATGTGAAAGGCTGCCAAGTTCGATAATATGGAAATCCTTCGCCTATAAAAGAAGTGAGATCTGAATAAGTACCAAGTTCCATACACATACCTCAGTTCAAAATAGTTACTTTTTAATGATGCTACTTGGCAAGTTTTCACACACCTTGTTATAAACCTACTAAACGCAATGAATCAAGTATTTAATTTTCTATTAAAACTTGCCAAGTAACATTATTAAAAAGTAACTATTTTTAACTGAGGTATGTGTATGGAACTTGGTACTTATTCAGATCTCACTTCTTTTATAGGCGAAGGATTTCCATATTATCGAACTTGGCAGCCTTTCACATTTTTGTTTTGGGTGGGATTTCATTTATTTTTGTAAGGTTGTTTATTTTATTTTTTTCTTGTGATTAAGTTAGTTAAGGAAATGTCTCATTTATACTATCTTTCAGTTTCTTTTTTAATATGCACTATGCTTCTTACAAAGAAATGAACTAGATTAACTAAATGGACTAGATTTACCAACTGACTGACATGACATGTTATCATATACAAGGTGTTGATTTGCATTTGTGCCATAGTTCAGGAGGAGGACATACAATACGTAAATAATCGATTGGAATAACAGTAGATGAGAAATAACTAATATGCACTGCTTTTTTTGTCATTGTAATGTTGTGGTATTTCAGAAGTAATCCAATTTTATGAATGAAATTTATGAGTGATCGTTGCGTATGCTTTGTGTTTGCGTTTGTGTGAGGGTGCAGCACGGTTTTAAGGCCAGTAACATACGCGACAAGTTTAAATAAGGCTAGATGGCATTTACGAAATTCCGAAAAAAAATTAAAGAAAAAAAAATACGTATCAATTTTTTTATTGATTTGGATCGAGAATCATTAGCATAATTACCTCCTTGAATATGGCACGAATGCAAATCAACAGCTTGTATTATGTTCGTGGATCAAAGTTTCACATTCGTTATTTTCGAAAGTGACTCACACTTGGCCGTTTTCAGATTTTTACTTTGACTAAATACAAACCTTTGTAACGAATTTCACATCGGTACGACCATTCGAAGATATATTATATGAATATAGATAAATTTAGTTCGTTTTAGTTCCTTAGGGGTATAAATTTACACTGGGTATTTTACACCTTCATTATTTTGAAACCGACTCACACTTGGCCATTTTCAGATTTTTCCCTTTACCTTGACATAAAGACCTACCTCCATGCCAAATTTCAAGTCAATACGACCATTGGAAGTGGTCTAGGTTTTTGATGAGTGAGTCAGTGAATCAGTCAGTGAGTGTATAGTAAAAATAGCGATTTTCTGACGTCAATATCTCAAGACCTACAATAGGTATATTAATGAAATTTTGTATTTTAGATAAGTGAGGGGGTCTCAACAGATACTAGAAATTTGAAATGTGTAAATAAGATAGATTTTGAGTTATAGGGGGGTCGAATTTGGCCCGAAATGGTTCGTGTAATATAACCCACGGCCGGTGTGTCGCTTTTTTTGCTCGAACTTGGCGGACACACTGCCGTGTGTCTAGATATTCAATTGCTTGAGCCCCTGTAATCGATTTTCATGTTGGTGTTCATGACATTATTGATTTGTTCTTGTAGATTGTATCATGTTTCTGTACTTATTTTTATTTAAGTGTAATGCTGAATTTTGCTATATTTGGCTTATACATCAAAAATGGAATAGATACGCCAATTTACATGTTCAATCGACTAAATGATATTAATTAATTAATTAGAAGTTGAAAATTAGGAGTAAGTACGTTAATCATTTGAATGATATTCTCTACAATGATTTGAACGGTTGTGCTATTTATTTTATTCTGATAATATATATAGGTAACGAACTCTAAAAGTAAGTTGAATGTTAGCTTCCGGAATCTAATATCCACGCTACTGCTATTAATCAAAATACAATAGGAAACGCAATTATACTTTTACGATATAATATTACGAACGATTATTACGACACCTCCTTAATAGCTGCGCCTCAGATTTCTGCCGTTAATTTAATAGGCGTAAACGGTCAAGTTACATTGAATAATCAAATGCAAATTTTTATACTCTTGCAATTAATATTTTTGAGAATCAGATTGTAATAGGCACCGCTGATTAAAATTGCTTACCCATTCTTGTCGCGAGTGTACCTTTGCTATTTTCTAACACATAAGTAGATTTGTTTACATACACACTGATATGTTATTGTATATTTTAGGAGCAGAAAACAATTGACGCTCGTGGATATTCCTCAAAATAACTCTTCACTTACGTAAGTAAAACCTAAACAGGACCATATCAAATCCGCTACGTCTAACAGAAACACTGAATCATGAGACATCATTACAGATAAATCTGAGCAACTATCCCTGACATTTAACCAAAAGGAAAATCCTACATGTGACTAACAAGCTCGTCCTACTTACACATGGAGAAATGCTTTCCTAGCCACACCATACATGGTTGAAGGAAGTTATCCAACAGCTGTGTAGATGACAGATATGAGATATAAGGGACAAAGGGCCGCTTACACTCTCGTAAGGCTTAGAATAAATCATTGAAATGTTAAGTACTATGTCTTGTCGGTGATGAATGGTGAACGTGCTATTTGATGTCATCACATTTTGTGAGATCAATTGTATGTGCACTTAGAGACTCTTTTGTAGTTTGTGTTAGCACTTAAATTCTCATAATTACAATCTATTCTCAAAATATGCAAAAAATATTTAATGTTATATTTTAGAAGTCTTTCTGATGCATCAATTTTAAATGTAACAGAGACAGAATTATGTTTAAGCTGTCTTTTAAATTGGGTGGTTTTTCAGTACTCGGTGGATTTTTTTCTGTTTTGATGTAAACAAAGTTACTCTTTAAACTAGAAAGTTTATACTATCTTCTTCCTTACAGGATGTTCTTTGTAGTCGCGATCTAAGATAGCCTTACCAATCTTTATTGTGTTGTCTCAAATCGACGTGAAACATCCGTTTTTGGTTTGCCCTTTGCGCACTCCTTAGAAAACTAGATATTTTTATGTGAGGAAATAGTAAAAGGTAACTGTTTTGTACGGATATGGAATGCACGGTTATCAAAATATCGATATTGAATTGTAATCACAAATCATTGCCAAATCAACTGACTTGCTGAACTGTAATTACACTAATTAAACCTTTGTGTTTGTACAGTCGTAAGTACAGTCAACGTAGGTTTTATTCATACTATACTTTAGTACGTCGTATCTACTACTACTTAAAATTTTACTATAGTGCATTCCAGATTCGTGATTCTTTTATTTACATAGATATTTACAATACATATAAAAAACTAGCAAAAAAATAAAAATAACCTAGAACTAAACTCAAAAAATTAATCCCCATCGCTGTCAACTGGGAGGGTACCTAAGAGGCTGGCAGCATTACCTCGTTGGATGGCCATGCTGATTCTTTGTTGAGTGTTTTAATTAAACACATTTGTTATCTTTTACATAAATTGCAGAAAGGTGAACTTGCGTCACACGGTAAATGTACATTTATAATATAATTAAGGAATGTCGATCAAAATTAATCTTACAGATTTAACTGTCAAAGATATCCTGCGGTTCGTATCCTAGATCAAACCTTAATCGGTACACTTCCTAAATAATAAATAATTTAAAGTACCTAAAATTAACTGTCCATTTATTTGAACTAAATATATTTTGTACGATATCGCAGGATTAATGTTGCCCTCGAAATGTTAAATTAATGAAAAACTAATTATAAGTACTTAGCGTTGTAATGGACACCGACAGGAAAATAACAGTTATTAGAGGGAAGCATCGAAATCATAAATCATTGAATACGTTCTTACCTAAATAATTGGTAGCGTGTCATCGGCATATAAGTTCTTACAAAATCAGTGCAAAATACTTTAGTACATTGTTTGAAGTTTTGTCGGTATTCATTGTAAGTACTATAAGTAAACTGAAAGTACTTTATAAGAACTTTCAGCTTTGAAAAGAGTGTCTATGGAGTTTTCTTGTTGATTCTTTTCCATAAGACCCTTTCTTTGGAACCGTGTTATTATGACGTTGCTTTAGCACCTGTAATAGGTCTATATGAAATGAAGCTTTGAAAATCAAGGATCCCCTCTTGATTTACAGGTCTATGTCCAGCAGTGCCTATGAAGTTAACGATTGAAAATCGAGTACTTTCTCAAAAAAGAGACAAAAAATATATAAATAGGTATACTTCAGGACGGTATCTTTTGTTTAAAATAATATAATTTATTCATACATACATTATGCTGAAATACTAACTAGTTACTCCTATGCATGTCGATAGATTTTGCAACTGCCGACAAAGCATAGCCAGCGACGCGGGTCAAGCTAAGTGCAAGCCTCAAATATGTAGTATTAAGTGTCGTACACATTTTTGATAATAATGCCATGCAACAATTAAGGTTTGTAGTATGGTACGCCTAATAAATAAATTACGTATTTTATAAATATAAAATCTAAGTATTGATCAATACTTCAATAAGATAGGTCGAATTTCATAACTGTGGTTTGATGAAGAAAGGGAAACGTGAGAAAAAGTAGCACTGGCTGACTGCGAACCACGCCTAAATAGGCTGTGAATAGCAAATCATCTATCTTTTAAAGACTGATTCAGAAGTACTTAAGCCTAGCCCAAGTTGCGACAAAAACTACATTTACTATCTTCCGCAATCTAGAGAAACACCTCTAAAGTTAAATCAGTCCCCCCAACCTTAAAAACAAATTCCTGTTATCAATAATTTGGATTTATTAATTTATCTTCTAATTTCATTAGGTAAAATTAAAACAAACACATGAAAACTGACGGGTTCTATAGGAATAAGAGGAATAACAATACAATACAATACAAAAAATACTACTTATACGTAATTGAAAAGTGATCTAATAGTTACTGTCATTTTCAGAAAAAGAAAAACAGTTTTCTGTCATTGTATTAAAAAACAAATATCCATTTTTCTTATTGGTAATTGGGTAATTAAATACAAATTATTGTTTGGTTTAGAGCTTTGTCAAAATAACAATGCATGCTTGTTTTGTCTTTACTACAATAGTAGAATAGTTTACGATTGTATTGATTCAAACCTGACATACGTTCACGTTTAGTGTATGAAAATTGACTAAGTATTAGAAGACTGTAGATAAACTTATATACTTGTTTATAAATAAATAATCGGTACTTTACCTCGATACCGTATATAAATCTTTTTATTTTCCCAACGTTGTTTCGGCCGAAATGCACAGACCGTGGTCACGGCTGGACTCAACTTATGTATGTTTACAACTTTTCACGGAATTTTATTTACTAGCCTTGTTTAACCGTAGACTTTGCAGTAAGCACATTGCCAATTTAGTTTGCATAATATTCAACATATTTATTTACATATTTACAAATCTACAAATTAATTCATGTATTAACACTCAATTTCTAATGTTAACTAGCCAGACGTCCTACAGAATGTTCTATTTAATATAAATAGCACAAATAAGCAAATTATCACTTAATTTTGAAAGCTAATTTATTAATCAACAAATTGAATTTATCCATAACAGAACTAGTTGAATTTCCCCCTAAAATGAATGTTAATTAATGAATACGTACTTGAAATAGACAGAATATTTGTCTGTCGTATGTCTCATTTTAAAAGATTTCACATGCTCCAGTATGTTTCATTAAATATGTATGATATAATCCAAAAACGTACGTAGGTATGTGAACCTAAGTTTTATATATGGATTATGTAAATAATTAGCTTTCTATTTATGTGTGGTGCGCTGAGTAACTGCTCATTACGAATATGTAATGACAAGGATTGCACATCGACAGATAGAAATGGATCTGATATTTAAACCCGTTGCGGCTTTAAAATGTGATAAATAATGATTTAATTGAAATTTATGTGTTTGAGCTACTTTTTATGACAAATAGCAGCTTTATTTACACATTGGAGCTGACAATATTTATGAATCTATGTTTCATTTTTAAATCTTTACTGATCAAGTTACAACCATACCTTGACTTTAAGTTAAATTAAGTATCTATTCTGTGTTGATTACACACAAAAGCAACGAATTAAGTCGTATTAGAATATCCCGTATTAATGTTACCTAGAAACCTATATATGTAGGTACTCTATGCAGAGAAAAACTAGGTAAGATCTGATAAAACGAGTAAACAATAACATCGCCAAGCTTATCAGCGAGTTAACAACAATTGATTGCTTATCGCCTTTGTTTTGACTTTCTGAACTGTACACACGATTGTCCAAACCGTTTAGTACCTATCGGAATTTCTGATAAAACTGTGCTGTTTATAAAAAGAATGAGTCCTGTTTAAGTAGCCTTCAGTGGAAAATAAAACCCTAATATTTACCCTACTGCTCTAGTTTTTGCTGCCATTTGAAGATCAAGGTCACATTAGTTAATTTTAATGTTTCTTTTGGAGACCACGGACTAGCAAGCGCAGCGTAGGATGTCCACCAACAAGGTGGACAGACGACCTTATAAAGGTCGCCGGAAGACGCTGGATGCAGGTCGCCTCCAACAGGTATCTGTGGAGATCAAAGGGGGAGGCCTGTGTTCAGCAGTGGACGTCCTATGGCTGAGATGATGATGATGATGAATGTTTTTTTTTTACTTGGTACACTTGCTAAGAGCTTAGTAGTCCAACATAATTATTTAGGTACCTCTACGGTTCCATCTACAATTTAATGTAACCATCCATAAATGTCCGTGCCCACACTGCAACAACTACTAAAATTACCATTCAATTTCGTATGTTGAGAGTAGATGTCAGTATTTTTTATAGAATAAGTTATTAATTAAACAACGAAGTAGAGCGATGCAAATATTACGAACTAGAAGAAACTACTCAATACCGCGCTCTTTGAATAAATCTAAAGAGTTCCGTAGCATTATTACCTGTTTTATAAAAAAATAAAAAAACATAATGAATGACAGTGACATTTTACTTTAATAGTTCTAGATTTCTAGATCATTAAAAACCTATTTATGTATAACTACTACATATTTATGAAGTTGTTTTATTTTAAAGTAGTAAAACGTCTTCTTTTCCTAAAACCTGTAATTTATGTACTTCTAATCTATTCGATAATAATAATTGTCAAATGAATAAAATATGGCGGTTTTTAAGCCCTGAAATAAACGGAGGTAGGTACCTATTTCTAAAAAAAAACAAAACAACCAATGATATATTATGGGTTTAAGTTGTTAAATGTTACATTAATTTGATTATACGTGAAGATACCTTTTTATTACTTGTTTATTACTCTGTTGATTTTCTCAGTCACGAATAATATAAAACGCTACCCGGTAGTGAACTTGTGACCGTAAGCTCAGAAGATGAGAAATTAAAACAATGGTCACGAAATATATTGTACGTAATGATGATAATTTAGAATTTAGATGATGAATGTTTTTGGTAATACACCTACTAATATGTAGGTATGAATGAGGCCGCGTTTCATTTGTTTATGTTGCGTTATAAATATATGTAGAAAATCGGTTGTTAGTGATCCATAGTATACTAAGTAAAGCAGGTTTATTAGAATAGTTCCTACAGTTTATTGTATTCCATCATAATTTACTATTATGTTCACTTAACTGAATCTACCGAATATTTATTTTTATAATAGGAATACCTTGCAACTTTTTAAAGAACCATAAAATTGAATAGCCACTGAGAGTACTCAGTTCTAGTAGTCAATATTTATCCCATAACACATAGCAAAAAAATTATTTCAAGAGGCCCACTGAACCCTAAACACCAAAAAAAAGCCTACAGTACTCGTATAAACTAAACAGCAATTTGATGATATCATGACTGTCCGGCGGCGCTACGCGTCGTCGACCACGCGCCTGTCTTTACTACCAAAGGGGCATTCATTAATTGAATCAAACTAGCTTTTTTGTATACTATGAAAAATCTCTGTCACGCTCAATTTATCTGATTGCCCTTCTCCGGTGCAATTTGATAAGCGACAAGTAATTTTGGTTTTACTGTCAATTTTCTTGATGATTCTAAACGTTAGTTGCAGAAATACCCATTAAATTAAAGCTTCATTAGATCTATTGGTAATACTTTTTATCTTGTTGATAAAGAAAGAGTCAGCAATAGATTTTATGAAGTTTAAACTTAAATGGACCTTTCTGCAACTGACGGCAAGAATGACAGGACCTAACTTTGTCACGATTCACAAACTTTCTTAGGCATGACATCAGCTTAATAAAACAATGCTGAAGTTTACAGTATAATTCGTTTAAAAAACTTGAATCAATCACTGATTTACCAACAAATTCGGCCCTCTAAACAGCTTACATAATAATCTGGAAAAATATCTCTCCTACATAAGGAAGTGTAGTGCAATTGATATACGTCTATTGCATATGTAAATACTGGCTATGAATTAATCATAGCCGCTGCACCTTTATAAGGAAAGCCTGCTGAAAGATCAACGATGCTTGAACCACTTGAACGTACATGGAGCACAAAATGACTAGCGGAGGTGCCATAATGGAAAATCTCTTAAGAAAGTAGCGCGCCAAAATACGCGTGTGCGGGGGACGAGGAACGTTTCTTTATACGCCTTCTTTGGACCCGATCATTTTTTGAAATACCTAAAATCGTTGAAATATTATCCTCTTATATTATGTTCCTGACTGATCGTTTTGGTCATGCCTACCTATGTACATATTTGACATAGAGGAAGGCGCCTGACCTACCAGCATTATGACACCTCCGCTCATCTTTCCTTACTCTGTAGTCATAATAAACCAAATTAATAGTTTCTTCAGCTCATTAAAGTGTGGAGAGTAAAAATTACGTTCCGTTCTAAAACAAATGAACGTTTAAATTCAATTCGAGTAGCAATTACGGAACATTAACGGTTTCACGATAATTCAAATATCAATCACTGCTATTGTACGAGAGTGATATTTATTTAATGTTTATTAGAACTAGATAGTGTTTGTATAATTATATTTATAACAGATCAAAAATTATTAAATGGTGCATTGCTAAAAGTTTAGCTGTAATTAAATCAGTTAGGAAAAAATCTGAGCTCTGTATACGAGTAGTATTTAAAGATTTAAGTCTGTGTTGTCCTAAGAAACAGTTTTGATTGATTGAATCTAATTTAAAATAGTGCTTCTGTACTGAACCAGTTTCTAAATAATAATACAAAACCAAGACATTGAAAAAGCAATCAGACAAACAATTCATAACAATAAATCAATCATAAAGTGGAATACGAACAAAACAAATAAAGATTAATGAAGAAAAGGCATTGAAGGTAAAAATCAGAAAAAACAACACGCATTGTATTGAATTAAAACGTATTGAAAGAAATGAGGAAGCCAGTAACGCACGAAGTTGATAAGCAAGAAGTAAACACTACTATAAAAGTTATATGCGCTTTTATCGAAGGTTTTTATTATTTTTTCTATAAATCATTGTTCTGAATGCTGAAATAAATAATATTTTAACTGACTTAAAAAAAGAGGCTCTCAGGTTGACCTGCATGAATGTATGTACCAATATATGTTTGAGCGCGATTATCTCCCAATTAGCTGAACCAACTTTGACTAAATTTCAGCATAGCTTTTTTCAGATTTAGGAAAAAAAATTGGTATGTTATGGAAGGCGTTAAAATTTTCTTTAAGTTTAAAAAATGCAGTAGAGTGAGTCTAGATTTCGAAAATTTTGTATATTTAGTCTGGGTGACAAATAAGGCAAACAATGGATAAAAGAAAACGATACTGTTGTCGCGTAGTGTAAACAATTGATAAAAGAAGACGATACAGCGTAAATAGTAGAAGTGTATAATGAACGATTGACTATTGTTCTATAAAGACAGTTGATGAAGAATAAGGCTATTCAATTACCAATTTATGAGTAATTGACAGACTCATTTCCAGAAATATCATTCAACGACCATTGTTTTAAAATTTTGGGTGAATTTCATGAAAATTATATTTTAACACCTAATCAATCTTTGGTACAGTATGAGGATGGGTTTTGCCATCCTAAACAAAATATAGAATAGCTAAAATATCGCAACAACGTCAAGGAATTAAGGTTTTATCTTTTAAAGTCTTCATTCTTAGCACTAAGGGCTCGTTAAAGGCATGCATAATACGCGCTAAACGATTATTTAGCCTTAATTTGCTTTGACAATGACATTGCATTTACAGTATCTTATTACAATTAATTTAGAATAATTCCTCAGTCTGCCTTCTAATTACATTCATGATGAATATTTAGCTCTAAGAAACCAGATTTATCCGATTGTAATAACAACAGCGAATTAATTTGCATTGAATTTTAATCCTTTGAGTAAAAAACTATTAACATGTAATCTTATGCTGTCCATATGAGACAGAGGTTTATAATATTTTTTGTGGAATTTCGAACAAAAAGTTGGTTCTCTCCAAAAAAGTGACTGCACAAACATTGTTTGCCAACGCTATTCACTTTTTTGTACCGCCTTAGCAATAATTTACATAATTATAACTCAACAATCAAAGTTGTAGATTAAAGTGACTTTTATATTTATATTACGTACAGTGAGACGGGCCGGCCGAAATACTTATCGCTGCGGGGGAGTTAGCGAATGATTGCTTCCATATAGAAACAAATGAAAACGGTGAAAAGAGTTTGGAATTTTACTACAGCTTCTATATTACAACTTTTGGGTTTATTACTGTTCGTTTTTACGTTTTTAAATTGCGTTTTTCCACACCCCATCTTCGATCCTTGCGATCTTCTCCATAATAAAGATCAGTTGGTAAAATCGTGTATCTTATTTTCTAATGCTCACAAAAACATTGTGTTTATTATAATATCAAAGTCATTACAGGTACTTAGTGACTTCCACCGTAATGTCTTCGTGATCCATCAGAAAAGCAGATGGCAATGTTTGGCGAGGTCATGACCTTTGCCTGCCTTTGATCAACAAAACGCCGCTCAATAAAAAATGCTAAATTATTATGCATATTTTAAAATCATCTTCCATACTATATTATTAAATATGTTTCGATTTTTTTCTCGATTGAACTAATCAAATTCTGATATAAAAAACCTTGAGCCGCCTTTTTATTTTTTACTATAAATCGATTGAGTGGAGCATTGACATTCTCGCGCAAAAAGTCGCGATCCGATGAGGTTTAAAGATTACACGGCGGAGTTATGGTGTATCTTGAATGTAATGAAGGTCAATGATACTTAGACACCTTCGAGAATTACCATACACTTCAATGTTAAACTCTGTAAGTGTACTTATATTGCGTGAAATATGAAATTACGAGCAGTTACTTGCTAAAGGTTTTAAATATGTATGAGTTATTACAATTTCTTTATTTGACTCGTATTATAATTGTGTTGGTACGTACATTACATTGTCCAGTGCCCGCTAATAGCGTTACCACATACGTAGATATGTATTACAGTATTCTGATGTCTCGCATAAAATATTCGTCACGGGCCACGATTTTGCATTCGTTTTTATGTCTTTATATACTTATACAGAGAAAGCTTATTATACCCTTCTCGTAATGTGAATTATATAATTTTTTGAACGAAATTAGTGAAAAATCTTGTTTTTCTTTTGTTTTTAACAAACATTGGCTTTGGCTGACATGCGATATTAAGATGTCACAGCGGTTTCAAGAGACTATAAAAGTATTAAATCCGCACGAATGAAACAATAACATATCGTTTACAACTTAAAACAGAAGCAAGTACTATCAAAATCGGATTATGGACATGAATTGTCGTACGTAGGCGCGTACTAAAATGGTAATCCTCACAGCAGATGTTCGAGTTTCAGCTTAAAACTGGCATGCATTAAAACTAAGTATACGCACTCCAAGGCCTCTACCATACTAGATATGGACAAACCACCATAATATTGAATGGAAAAATAACAAAACACACGCACCCTTTCAAAATATTTGACCGGCGTTCACGTTAGAGTTAGATCAGTAATCACCACGCGATGTATTTCGATCACAAGTCACACAGGGGCACTAGGCGGCTAGCGGATGTGTCTTCCTTTCGACGCGCGAACATCAACTGTTGGATTGCGCGCGCGCGACTCCGAGCCTCGCCTGATAACCGATAGCTACCACGGATAAACTGAGTACATGTACGACAAAAAACTGCCGCTAAATACCTTCTCAAATACTCAAGTTTACATCATTTTTTTAACAATATACGCATTGTTTTTTTCGAAACAATCATCGATTCATCCTTATTGATTCAAATGCATATGAAATTTATCATGCATATCGTGAATTTCGCTATCGCTCAATAGCCGTGCAGTTTTATTGGGATTTCAGTGACGAAAGTTTTTGTAATAAATTCGTTTTACGACCTTTTGTGGCCATAAACGTGTTGAAAGGGCTTATTGTTTTAGAAACACATAAAATCTACGTGAGAGCTTTAGGAAGGCTAGTAAAATAGTTGCATAAGTTAATGGGACATACAAATACCATTTAAATCCATCTCTCGGAATAAAACGATTCATATACCTAAATCAGAATTGCAATTTTATACAATACCGGCTTTTCAGGTAAATTAATGACTAGAATAATTAGTAGCCTTCTTTCTATTTTATAAGAATGTATTATTGTCAGTTCTGAAAAGAGACGCAAATCAAACCTTCAGTATGTTTTTCAAGATAGTGTACAAACTTCTCTGGTGCAATTCCTTATTTTTGTCATGATAACAGTTCTAATTGAAGTGAATAGTTCATTTTGTGCTAAATCACAAAATCCAGTTACATAATTTCAACTGTCACATTTTTCCTTTTCAAATTCACTTTAAAAAAACAGGACTAAAAAGCGACTTTAAGATAATAAAGTGAACCTGAAAACTAAAGTTCAGTCTCTGGACGTATTTTCAGTTGTTTTTTCATTGAAACCGGACGAACTACCTTCTAATTTTTGTTTGTGACCAACTTTTTGGGAAATATCACTGACTGAAAATCATTGACTGCATAAGATACATGAAATTGAAATTTCTTCAATAGACCAGAACTACTACTATACTACACTATACTATACTAAGACCATAACTATCACTTAGCTTTTTAGGTAAAGAGAGTGCCTTAGGTTAAATACGGAATCCATTCATTCATGGTGGGTGGTGATAGAAAAGCAATCAAACCATAGAACTATGACCCCGAATGATTATAAAGTCGTGTAGGTCAAACAGTGGAATGTTGAATTTTTTCATAATGTTTTTAGGCCTGTTGAATGAACTTTCGTAAGCATTAGATGTAAACTGATAGCGTTGTTTTAGCTTAAGTAATATATTTACTTTCACACTAATTTAGCTGTCAAACTGAGTAACTTGAGTTGTGATTTAATTTGGCCTCGTGTAAAAAGTATTTAAGATAATAGTTTTAATTTTGACTAAAGACGCAGACTATAAAACTGTTATATGGCGCCTGTTTTATGATTCATATTATAATTCTGATTTTCCTTAATTATTTTGCATTTCTCGTTATTGCGAATGGAAAAATATGCTCTGTTTCATCATGTGTGGTTTTAAAAACGAAAAAAGATCTCTTCTGCAATATACATACAGTCCTTTGCAGATAAACTTTTACTAGGTTAGAATGTGTTCTCTATACTAATATTATAAAGCTGAAGAGTTTGTTTGTTTGAACGCGCTAATCTCAAGAATTACTGGTCCGATTTGAAAAATTATTTCAGTGTTAGATAGCCCATTTATCGAGGAAGGCTATAGGCTACTTTTTATCCCGGTACGGGAAGTAGTTCCCACGGGGTGAAACCGCTGGCAGAAGCTAGTCAACTATAAAATTAACAGTTACATATAATCTCTATCTAATTACAAACTGCGGAGTGTTAATTGAAAATAAAATATTAAACGGTTATAGGCCAACTTATTATATATACAAACTACACGATTTCAGGTATAATAAAAACACTATTTCATAACAGACCACTTGATCTGTGTGGTCCGTTCGATGCTCAACTGTCGCAATGTGAATCTATTTGAACACGGAATTAATGATGGTACCTTTCACTGCTTTTGCCCTATAGTTGACCTGTAACCTGCCACGTAGTGTGAAGCTGCAATAACGCACTCCTTACTAGGAGATGTTCCCGATTCTATTTTATTTACGCACTGAGGTAAGTGGCGTTTCAGAATAATGCCGTGGGAGTCAGTGTACTGAAACGTTACTTTTTAAAGTCTGCTTAAACCTCAACTTTTGGGCCGCGGGATTATTCAAAAGAGTTACCACGGCTCTCGTACATAAGGGCTTCAGAAGGAATGACGGGTTTTAAGCAGTAAGAATCTGACACTTCCCAAGGAAGGGTGTGTAAAGAGTGATACAGGAGTCTCATACACCAGTATATGAACTAAAAATAAATGTTTTCGAACAATAATACCAAATAGCTTAAAGTCTTGCCTTCAATGCCGTACATATGCACATAATAGGTAGGTGGGTAACGTTCGAACTGAATAATTTATGTTTTATTTTTTCATAAAACTGGATCCTTGTTTACGGAAATCGGTTCATTTTTATAAAAATAAGAAGATAAAGTATGCACCCGATCTTTATAAACTTTGTAGCATAAATATAACGTACTCCATAAAAAGTAAAAAACGACAACATATCAAGACCATTCGCTGCTTACGTAGGAATGTTATATTTATCAGGTAGGACGTGCATTTACGCGAAATTAGTACGTACACACTCCATTTAACTAATACATATTAATCAGTATTAAAGTCACTGTAATTCAAGAGTTTATTTCAGACATAATAATGCCTGCTCTTTTTGATTTAGAAGTCATATATGCATCTATAATTTAAATACGAAAAAAATACCACTCATAGATATTGATTTACTAATCAAGTAATTTAAGCTCTAATTCTCGAATATAAACTGAACAAAAAACTACTTTAAATTAGTTCAGGCATTACGACAAAGATAATCTATCTATTTAGCCTAATCCCATTTTCAATACGCTATTTACATTTATAATTCAAAAGGTGACTGCACCACGAAATGGAATCGGTTTCAACAATATCAGAATGACGTCAAATTATTTCAATTATTAAACTCAATTCGAGGTTACGCCTACTCATTGTGCACTCAGCTTTGTTTTGAAATCATCATCTCTCGAGTCTTTTCCCAAATATGTTGGGGTTGGCTTCCAGTCTAACTTGATGCAGCAGAGTACCAGTGTTTTACAAGGAGCGACTGCCTATCTGATCTCCTCAACCCAGTTAGCCGGTCAACCCAAAACCCCGTTTTAAAACTGGATGTCAGAATTACTGACTTCTGATAAATACCCGTATCGACTACCAAAGATATTCGTTCCCATATCACAGACCTTTTGAAATATTACTTACATTTTATTTTCTACAAGACTTACATCGGATCGAAATAATCTCTCCATTACCCCGACTCATTGCATTAAAATTATACCTACTCTTTGACCCAACCATCTCATTTAATCATAGGCACCAAACATTAGAAAGCATCTTTTAATTAGCAAGCAATTATTATATCATCGACCAATTAAACACATGAAAAAAATAAACTAATTCGTGCACCAACATGTGCGTGAGTGCTTACAAGCGGTTTAATAACAGTTTACACGGGGAAACTATAAATCGTACTTAACATAGATTAAATAATGATTACGTGTAACCGCAGCCTTACCGGAAAACTAGTGCCCTATACGATGTTATGTAAATCGTTTATAATTATTGATAATGTTATCTAGGAACGAGTGGTTGATGCATGAGCTTCTGAGCACAGATTGATCGGTCCTGAACTTCCCTATACATCTCTCTCGCTTGTAGTTGATCCAATTATCTAAGAATAGTGTCCGTCATTATAGTAAATATTTGCAACTGGTGCAACTGCTTGGTAAAGGGAATATACAGGGTGCGCCACATTACATTATGCAAGCTTCATTTTGTTACTTTCTAACTTTCAACACTTACTATTTTTATTGAAATTCAACGTTTCTAGAAACACTTATTTTAATAGGAAACCCGACGGTTGATGACTCATCTCAAGCAACCTTTTTTAATATGTTCAACCTAATATAATATTCTGAAACGAAAAAATATATTAATTTATCCACGGCCATTGTACAGCCTTCGTTTTAATTACATAAGTGTTATAATAAACAAAAGTATTCATACACATACACAGTCTTTGAACATCGTACATAACATACTTCATATGTCTGGCATAATAATAACTACATATGTGTGTATATTATTCTTGGAATACCTTTTTCGACTCAGTACAAAAACTAAACTGCCAATATTAGCATACAAAGCACATATAATGTAACAAAAATAATAATTAATAAGTTTTTGTGTGTGGACAAGCTATGTCGATAACACATGTTCAATCTTCGGACAAATAAAACAGTAGTAGGTACACATTGACCTGTGATGTAGGTAATGCTGTATGCATGTATTAAATGCAAATTAAGGAAAATAATTTACGCCCTAGTTAAAGTAGTCCTTCCTACTGGTGGAAATGTTATTCTACTGTTCGAATTTGGACAAAATGTTATTTCTGCCGAAAATATAATCTACATGGATGTTTCTATACTTTCACTATCAAATCATATTTAATCATTTCAAAGAGAAAATTATCTCATGGTTCGTATGGACTTCATACGAGAAGCTTGCCGGACGACACTTGAGTTCCAGGTGCATATAAAAACGCTGATTGGCGACTGTTTCACTTGTTTTCGTTACCAACAAATATATTATCATCCGTTGCACCGCCCATAACGTCTCAAATCAAACCGCACCATTCAATTACTTCCACGTTGCATAAAACTACTTTCAGTTATTGGTTATGTACATACTAAAAGTACTATTTAGGAATTGAGAACTCATTATGAAGGTTGAAGTGAGAAGATTCGATAAGAATATAATATTATGGATAATAAAACTATTTTGCGATATCGGTTATGAACCTACTGAAAGTACGATTTAGGAATTGTTACCTACTACAAAGGTATATAAGAAGTTATATCAGAAGATTCAATGAGATCATTCTATGAACCTACAGTTATGAATCTACATTTAGGAAAGCATAGAAATTAAGAGATATGGTTTTGGTTTCTTTAAAGCTGTGTTTTAACCGTTTTAACAGTCACATATTGGTATTATCACACAAAATCGCGCGAAACTAACCGAATTTGAAAATGATTAACTTACATGAATATTATGAAACCTTGCACACTTACGTCAAATCGTCCGATTTTGTACAGCTGACAGTTACATATGACAACACCTGTCACTTAAAGTAAAGAGGAACGATTAATTAGGTGCACCTATTACATTTTTTAGGGTTCCGTACCCAAAGGGTAATACCCTATTGTTTTCGCTCCTCTTTCCGTCCGTCCGTCCATCCGTCCATCCGTCTGTCACCAGGCTGTATCTCATGAACCGTGATAGAGAGTTGAAATTTTCACAGATGATGTATTTCTGTTGCTCTCATAACAACAAATACTGAAAACTAGAATTGAATAAATATTTTGGGGGGCTCCCATACAACAAACTTGATATTTTGTCAGTTATGTAAATAATGGTACGGAACCCTTCGTGCGCGAGTCCGACTAGCACTTGGCCGGTTTTTTTGTTTAATTATTGGTTCGTTTGTTGTATCATTAGGTACACTTACACATGTTAAGGCATTGCTGTAATGCCTTTTCAATTATGATGTTAATCAATTAACCATATACTTAAGTAAAGTCAGCTGCGTATGCGACATTGAAAGATGTGCTGTTGACCTTACTCTTAATACTCGCCGATTATCTAAGACTCTATAAATCACTTGATTTATTAATATTTATGAACTTAAATTAAATAAATCCAAACACGCTGAGAAATTAAGTGTTTAATTTTTATTGTTAATATTATGAAGGTTTGTTGTAATAATTACATACATAATTTTAGATTTTTACTAGAAAGCAGAAAACTTTAATAAGTCAAGATTTTGTTCTGACTGATGTCCTTAACTGAGAATGCTCTGGCTATGACAAATTACAGCTACACCCATTTCCTATAACTCCCCAGTTTATTAAAGTTTGTTCTGAAATATACCTGAAATCAGGATTCTCTACATTCAATGAAGAATGAATAGTATTAAGCAACTGAAAAATGGATACTTCCTGAAATGGCGAAAACGATGTACAAAATGTGAATTATTTATTACTGACACGACTGACAGACAAATGACAATATCCAAATTTCAATCATTAGCACCACAGATTAAAATTATAGATAAACAGTCTCTCCGCCTCCTTGGGGCTCCCATCCTAGACCAATCTTTTTCTACATTTATTTCGGAAAAAATTGATAATTTCAACGATATTTCGGAACGCCTACAAAAAATTACAATGCATTCGGCCATCACAATTATTCGACACTGCTGTTTTGGTCCTACATTTACATATTACCTCCGTTCTTCTCATCTCTTTAAACATAGCCACCTTTTAGACCCAATTGATAAAATTATCCGCCATGCCCTCAACTCCATTCTCAATGTGGCCCTGGACGACCGAGCCTGGCAACAAGCCACATTGCCCATCCGGATGGGAGGCCTCGGCGTCCGCAAAATTACCAGTATTAGTTTACCGGCATTCATATCCTCGGTTCACGGCACTGAGAAATTAACCAGGAATATTCTTACTCCAACACTGGCTGATTTCGAGGTGCCGTATTTAGCCGAGGCTATGGATGCATGGAAAATTACTTGCCCGAATGAAAATTTACCCAGCAACCCGTCTTCCCAAGGACAGTGGGATGAGCCGCTCTGCAGAGTAACCCGGAATAGTTTGATAGAAACGGCAATTACTCCTGCTGAGCGAGCGCGCCTACTGGCTGTGGGTAGATGGGAGTCGGGGCTTTGGCTTCAGGCACTACCGTCGTCAAATATTGGCACCATGTTTGACGATACAACTTTCCGCCTCGCTACTTGCTTACGTATAGGAGCACCGTGCTGCTCCCCTCATCGCTGCCACTGTGGTGAGGTTGTCACCAGCCTCGGACACCACGGCCTGTCGTGCAGCCGCAGTGCGGGCCGTATTGCCCGGCATGCAAACATCAATGACATTATACGTCGGGCTCTTGTTGCCGTCGGGGTACCAGCTGTATTAGAACCAAACGGCTTGGCACGCGACGACGGTAAGAGACCAGACGGCATGTCGTTATTCCCTTGGAAGATGGGTAGGCCTTTAGTATGGGACGCAACCTGTGTCGATACTCTTGCGCCATCACACCTTCCAAGTTCTGCGTGCTGTGCTGCTGCTGCCGCTGCGGCTGCGGAGAACCTCAAGCGGCGGAAATATAGTGGCCTTGTCGGAAACTATATTTTCGAACCGTTTGGGGTTGAAACCCTCGGGTCGTGGGGTCCGAATGCCCACATTCTATTTAAAGATCTCTCAAGGCGGCTGGTTGACGCTTCTCGTGACCAGAAGGCTGGCTATTACCTCGGACAAAGAATCAGCATGGCGATCCAACGAGGTAATACTGCCAGCCTCTTGGGCACGCTCCCAGTTGACAGCGATGGGGACGAATTTTTTGACGCTTTTTAGTTGTTTGTTTTACTAGGATAGTTTTTGATTTTTATTGTAAATATGTATTGTAAATATCTGTGTAAATAAATATGTAAACGATGTAAAAACGAACATTTCTTAACTTCTCCTTTCAAACAAACATAATATTGATGTCTGATCTGTATTGGGATTCTATAAAACTCGATCAACAACTCGCATTTCACTTCGATTCGTAATGTCATTTCATACTTTAGGGGAGGTAGGGGAGCGATGGGCACTTTTTCACATTTATTGCATAAAAAATCAGATTTTACAGATAATCAACTTTTATTGCCATTTCTTATGTTTGGCTAGATAAAATCAAAGAGCTATCCTAAAAATTACAATCAGTTTCAACATTACGAGATATTTAAACGGTTTAAATAAAACCGTCGACACGTCAAAATTTTGTTTAGTCTGACATGCTTTAGTTGGTACTTACGTAGTGTTTAAAGTTACTTTTTGCTTTTTATAGAGTTTATCGTTTATAACATTTTGTCATAATAATTGCGTACTTTTTTGGGTCGGGGGTTTTTTTTAATTTATAATTTTATTATTTCATGGTTTTTTAAAGGAGCTCCTTAATGTTTCCTTCTTTTTATGATGGGTTCGCTAATGCGATCTCAGCCAAAGGAAGCTGTTTAACAATCCTCATGACAAACTGGCTCTGGGAGAATTGCACAGATTGAGAAACAATAAAGATGGACCTTTGTTGATCCAGGGTTATATATCATTCTAGGGTTTCATCCGCCACATCCCATTTCCAGAATTAGGTTCTCGTCAATTAGAAACATGAAGAAAACTAGTCAAGACAAATTAAACGAGCCCAAACTCGATGGGTTTACTAAAAGGCAGTTCAGGGTTACCTATCTTCGTGTCCTAACAGCAGACCAGCTCAGTGGTTCCAGAAGACATTAGTATTTCAAATTTTAGATCCCACATATGCTTGCAAGTAAACTGAGCGTGTAACATTCCTATCACACCTAACAAACGAGCTGATGACCTTGAAGACCTGAACCGATTTCCACCAAACATAGCTAAGAACACTCCCGAATGACATTCCTTTTAAACAAAAAAAACCCCATTACAATCGGATCATCCGTTTGGGAGCTACGATGCCACATACACACACACACACACAGACACGTCAAACTTATAACACCCCGTCGTTTTTGCGTCGGGGGTTAAAAAGAATGGTTTGCGACGGGAAATTCCTAAAGATTTAATATAACGAGCAATACAAGAGGTATCAAAAGGTTAAAAAATAAAATTAACAGCTGATAAATATGGAGTCCCTAGATCAAGTTGGCAACGGTACCTGAAACAAGATTCTATAAAGGATTTTTAGCGCAGATTTATAACCTCACAAATTTTCACTGAAGAAGAAGAACAAAAATTTACAAATTATACATTACATGGTATGTCCAAGCCTCCCTACCATAGGGAGCATTGGACACTTTTGACTTAGATTATAAAAAAAAAATCGGTAAAAAAACTTAAGTAAAACGGTTTTATCTTATGTGCACTGAAAACTAGAAAATAAAAAATAGTTACTTACCTGTCAACCTACGTAGGTGGTCCCGGTCATATTAGACTAAAATAAAAACGTGGGGCCCATAAACTATTGCTGTAGTACCTCTTCTAGAGGTATAATAGGTGTGGATTGCATCGACTTACTATAATCGTAACAGGAGATTTTGACAATCAATCATTAATAATAGAAAATACACATACCTTTCATTAGTTTTCTCTTTATAACGATCCGAAACCGCAACAAAATATTTAAGTACTTTTACGAGTGTTTGTTCTTGACAACTCACAGAAATGACAGATAGTCTATGGATGAACACCGTTACCAGTCGGTAACGTAAACTACCCAATAAAAAAAAACTATGATCAAATCAGAATAAAAGGACCCCCCCCCCCCTTTTAATCTGATTTGATCATGTCTCCCAACTGCCCATCTCTCCCCTACCTCCCCTATAGATAGACAGATTTTGGCAGATCTGTCAAAATCTCGACTTTAATTTAGTTCAACTTGTCAACACGCTCGATAGTGTAGCGCTAGTGTAGTTTGACAATGTCAATCACGAAACTTTAAGGTAGAATTCCGTGGGTCGCGATTGTCGCAGCCGCGCGCGACAAAAGTCAACCTATGAAAATGTATGGCACCGCTGCCGAGGGCCGCGACAGTCGCGCGCGGACGACGAATTTCGTGAGCCGCTGGCGGCCGTACGCTTCTCAACATGGTCTAGCGCTTAATAACATCTATAGAATTTTAGTAAAACCAGAATTAAATTGTTGACAATGCCGCGAGCAGCTTACGAAATTCGTCGGCCGCGCGCGACTGTCACGGGCCTCGGCAACGGTGCCACACATTTTCATAGGTTGACTATTGTCGCGTCCACGGAATTCTACCTTTAGATCGAAGTCGAAGTGAGAGTGATGTCGAAGTGAGTTGTGATATTTTATAGAATCGACATGCTGTGATGTAAGATTCGCTTATTAGTTAAGGGAAAGTAATTTGTAATAAACTTTACCTTTTGACAGCTCAAGATTTTGCGAAATAAATTATAGAATTGCTTTCCTTCATTCGTCATTTATAATAGAAAGGAGACCTATCTCTTTGATAAGCTACTTTGTACCAAGAATACATTTTTTGTCCTGTAGGCATTATTTTGATATAGAGATTTATAATAGATATATTTTTTTATATTATAACCTGTTTATGAAGAATACAACGATTAAAGAAATTATTAGCAAGAGGAAGAAGTTTTGTAACAAAAGATGTTTTATTACAAACCAAATTATCAGGCATCCAAATACCGAAAAATATCTGATATTATTTACATAACTTACAAGCGATAATCGAAAACCAAAGTTATGTTGTTGCAGCAAATGTAATTAACATTGCTCAACGATTTAATCGATACGAAAAAATCGATTTTATTGTATTTAAAATGGCAATGCAATTAACATACCTGCAGACAAGCAAAATGGCAGCAGGAAATAAAAATATGTGAAGTCGTTAGATTATACTGATGATGATTATTATCTTTACTTCCGAATAATTGACTTTTTGCACAATTATTTATAAGTTATAAATAAATATATAAATACATAATAGGTATATTTTTAAATATACACAGCTGCCGTTGCATCTTTGACTACTAATGATATTGCGTAGGTAGGTGTATTTTATACAAAAGTGTATATTGTCAAACATTATAAAATAATCAAATAAAGTGTCACGATTTCATTGCATAGGCTCTCGGCGTGCAGGATTGGGATCTACGTTCGCCTTCCGAAAATTATAAGTAATATGATTATATCATGGCAATAAAAGCCACTATTTTCTTCATTTAATATTCACCCAGATACTTATTCAATTTATTTCTACAGTTATGCAGATAAATGAAATAACCTGGTGACATATTACAGCCATCAACACGGAACCTAATTTAACTAAATCATTGAAATACCTAAGTATGCAATTTACTTCTTATTCAGACCAAAGAATGTTCAATGCAGTAACGCAAAGAGCAATTCATATACACCATATAACTGACATAACCAATTGATTGAATGCATATTGCTGCATTGAAATCTTCGTTACCTAACGTAGGTGAAATTTTATCAAATAACCTCTGTATCCTTTCGAATTTGGACGCAATAAACAGTTATATTCAATCATAAAATTTCATGCAGGTTAGTTCCAAAACGTTCATGGATAAATAAAATTACAGTGTAAAGAGAACCGGGAGTTATCGTTGGATATATTTCAGTAGTATATACAGCGGTCTCCCCATTTCATTAAATTGTCTCAAAAGGGCTTCAGCTCGCAGCTTTCGGCTCCACGTTCGCCTCCCAAAAATCCAGGATTTTATAATGCTGTGTAGAGACATACAAGATAGTATGTAATATTGCTTATTCAGGATGCTTGTTCATCCTTACTTGTGGTTCTTAAGTGAGGTTATCCTATCCGGAACAATGTAAGGAAAATAGTTAACATTCCCATTTTTGGATTTAATTAACGCCTAGTATGGATTTGGTCTATTTCCGAGTATTACGGCTCACGCAAATCCGTATAGTGCATAACAAGCATGTAGTGCTTGATATCTTCTTAGAGATCATTCTGATTCAGGTAGCTAGTGGAACAGTTTACGTGAGATAACCTGAAGTGGTCTGCTAGTAACTAAAAAAACAGTAAAAATGTATGAACATAACATTATTGTGCATGCGAAAGGCATCGAATGCTTAACTTAAGACGGGCAAAGTTTGGAACCGTGTAACTAGTGACGTTTCGAAAGAGCTTTTATAGGCTTATTTGAAATAACAAAAATGACTTTTGATTATCGCAAATTATCTGATTCTATCTTCAGATTACCAAATTTATTACATGTATAGGTACTATTCTCCAATTTCATACATTTCCAATACTCAATTCGATATACTGAAGATTATTTTCACACGAAAAAAATATAGCTATATTTAATAACTAACCTCCACCCGTGCTTTGATAACATACGATACTTTAATAATACTTAACTTATAATTAAGTTTGCATATTAATCACCTGATTGGTCTAGTTGTTAGAAGCTATAAGCCCCGTCCTAACAGCCGGTATCAGACCTGTGAGATATTGGCGACGATAGGCCTGCTCAGTGTATGTTGTATTACATAAAGTTACAGAGAAATTGGAAGCTAATGGTGGGAAAATAGGCTTTAGGTTTTGTAGGATAATCGTGAACATGTAGACGTCCAAGTAAATTCCAAAAGAAGGTTCTCATATAATATTTGTTACTGATTTTAGAAGGCATCTAAACTTAAAAAATGCCACTCTTTTAAACTCATTTGTAAATCATAATTTGAAAAAAAATAACCGTCTATTTTTTATCAATTATTTATTTTTTATATTTACGTGTTTTAACTACCTGCATCCTGTAACACGGGTCTCACCTAGCTCAGAAGCAAAGGCTTCCAAAATAATTGCACAGACCGTATTTTTATGCCAATAAAACATTTATATTAACTTAAAATTACGTGTTTTTTTATATGCCGAAATCTGTTAAAGGCACGGTTTTCATATTAAAGTGACAGTGCTCATTATCATAAGATTTATGCCCTTGTTGGCACTTCAAAATTATGATCTGACTTGATTGATTGCATTATGTTTATGGGAAACATAAAATATTGAAGACCAATGAATTTAACTGAACATCAACGAAAAAGGGTAATTTTCATCGACAACATAAACGACCGGTTTTCTTAAAACTACTGTATCCTTTGAAAATCGGACGTGAATAGCGAACAGTGAATAGTGAACAGTTTTTTGTAAGAGAACCGCCGTTTAGGTTGTTCATTTGTGGGAACTTTATGTAGTCTGACTACTTTGTGAACTTGGCACTTAAAAGCTAAATCTACTAACAAGTCATCAGTGTTTAAAGACTTCGGCCTCTTCGGTCGTGATCTCCAAAGTCAACAATACAATTTACGCGTGACTTCGACCACTTACAATGTAACTGGACAGTGTGCTGTACAGTTTGACACGACTTGTAACAGCACGTTGAAGGAATTTTTCTTAAATGTCAAATACAATTAACGGACACGCTCCACGTTCGGTCATTTCAACGACAAACTGAATATAGATATCTTAATTGTTAACGTGGTATATAGAGTGCTATTAACATTTATAGGATGTATGTTCTTTATTTTCCTATTCGTCCCAATTCCTATTATTTTTTTCAAATCTTATTTACCTAAAAATGTTTGTATGTTTTTGGTCCCTAGTGGCTTAATAATATTCCATGTACTTTACTACATGTACGAATTTCTATACCGTATGAAAGAATACCTAAGTCCTCTCTCCCAGTTGAATGGTTCATGAAAGACTGAAAGTTGTAGATTTCTGGCTAATCAGAATTGTATCATCGATTCGAAGGGATATAACAAACAACTGTAACATAATGGCAGTCTTTATAAAATTACAAAAACAATCACCCTATATCAACACTAGGTGCAATTTTTTATAAATTTTCGTAACAAAAGCATTACAAATAAAATGTCGTCGTACTTAACATTTATGCTCGATATATCTCAAACCAGTTGATCGTGTTCAACGCGCTACTTCCTCGTTTATCTTTGTTAACTCGTCATGTATGTATATTATGTAGGTATGGCGACCACCATAAATGGATTGATAGGCTGTGATTACAACTGGCTGTTGACTTGGAAACTGAGCTTGAAGCTCACCAGACGGTAAATGCGTCAGGTGACGTATTCTGTGACTGCTACTCTCAAAATGCAAACTCGTTATACCTACATCCAGTGAGCAAAAATAGATTTTGACCTACATAGGTACAAAAAAAATATGATATAAAAAATCCAAGAACTTCGATTAACAGCGTCCCTTATTTTTAAACTCTCATGAGTTTGTATGAGAGATGAATGATCGTCTCTCTACAATGTAGGTAGCAGATCTTGAAATAAATAACAAACGTATATACCAGTTTAATAGAAAAACAAAACCAATGACCAAAGCTCAACTACTGTACACGCGCCCCAACCGCAATCAAACCAGTTATCTCATAACATCGATGAACTAAAATCGAGCAAGAAGAACGGCAACTAATTCAAGGTGAATGTCAAACAATAAATAAATGTATGGAAGCGAATCACTTCCTACACTACCGCACATTGTCGATTTAGTACTGAGGACGATGTTCATTTGTTCTATAAGTACTGCAACGAAAGGGTTAATGACCGTGCCTTTCCTTTGTTCTCGAGGTCTATGTTATTGCTGAACAAACAACATTAATGTCGAGATTAAGTGTACCTGTATACAGTGAAATATGAACATGTTTTATTTTCAGAATATAATGGACCTGAATGTTGTGTTCGGCTCAGAAGCCTTTGAGGATGAAATATGCTATGATAGAACAATTATTGTGTAGTAAATATCTAAATACATTTTATGTTTCTGAAATCTTGGAGTCGTTTCACAAGTTTATTAACAAGACTGTGAGTCTGCGCAATAATGGGTTGGACCCACCGGAGTCCAAAATAAACGAGTTATTATTTGTTATCGGAACGATCCTTTCAGATCTTTATTTAAAGGCTTCTCAAGCTGTATAAAGTGTAATGAGAATCATTACAACAGAACGTATATAAAGCATCAATTCATCACAGCCGTACCATTTATAGCTTCACCACAAGGAAATGCACATCACTTATGGCTGATTTACATTGAGTCAGTAACTGACGTCAGTCCACTGACAAGTCAGTGCTGACCCGGCACTGCCATCGTGTAAATTGATTTGAAGTCAGTACAGTACTACTGACGAGACACTGACACTACACTGACTTCGTGTAAATAGCACGCGTCAGTTTTCGGCGCCTACACTGACGTCAGTTACTGACTCAATGTAAATCAGCCTTTACACACTTAAACACGTTTAACAAATCACTCTTCATAAACCACACACCCACACAATGACAGCTTTATTCTTTCTCACAATTGTCACAAAGTATCTCCATCAAAGAAGCAATAAGCGTCGAAATGCTTTTGGCGCCCTCCCACAGAGCTGTCAATCAGGTTGACACCTACCGGATTTGTGCAACAACCAGTCTAGTCTGACCTATCGACGTCACTCTAATACCCCCTCTTGCGACCAATAAGTAGGTACTTCGGCGGGATGAGGTAGGTCATGTTATACTGGTGGGTGAAACAATTTAGTACTGCATCCGTTCTCCGTTTCTTTATTGAAGGTACTTTATGGGGAGCCAGTGATATTGATGTGAACTAGATTGTGCATTCACTGGCAGTAAAATGGTTATGGTTTTGTTTTGTACTTCGGTGTTTTACTAAAAGTTTGCACTGCTGAAGAATAATTGTGCCTGGTATTTTGCAGATGATTGCAGAATTGTCTAATAATTCATCGCAAGAAGTATATATATGTCGGAGGCGAACATCAGGATGGCACTATCGTCCGACATCAGTTAGGGTAATCAAGCAAAGAGATAACTCAAAGAAACTCAAAATTCAAACGAACTCAAAAGTCAAACGTTTATTCAAATTAGTCAGAACAAAAGACAGCCCCCAAAACGCCCGCCCTTCGCCACTTCCTATGTGTTTTGGCTTGGGGAGAAGAAGTGGCGGAACAAACTCCCCAGCAACACATGTCTGTCTGTTAGGTTAGAAGAACCTTTACACTTTAATTTCAAACGACACTTTACAATATGGATCTACAACGGTACTGCAACACTAGGCAATAACACTAGGTACACTTCGCGTAACGAAAGGCAGTATCGAGATGTGCGCAGCACGACGACTCGACCAAGACTGAACTAAGACTGAACTAAGACTGAGCTCCGCGGACGCCGCGCTGACCGCCACGACTCCGCCAAGCGCGCCAAATTGTTGTTTCACCGAAAACGCCACCAGAGGGCGCGCTTGCGTCTCGTTCAGTGACCGTACTATTGACTATCTCCGACATATATATCTTTTTATTTTGTCTTGACTACGAACTTCCTTTTGATTTTAAACCACTTACAAAAAATAATAGTAGGTAAATCATTTTCACCTAAAAATCTGAGCATTAATATTTAAAACCATATGCCAAGATAAGCATCTATCCAACATTGTATACTTATTAACACGTGTAAGTCTTTAAACATTCATAATTACCAGTTGACCTGCAGCTGTTGTGATTTATCACACGAAAGAGGCCGCATTTGATAGCTTGATAATTCAATTAAGGGTAATAGGCCTAAACGAATATAATATCTGATATGTATGTATAATGTATATTAATTGGTTTTTATTTATGTCATCTCGACTAGCAACATTCATTAGCTAAAGTGTGCTAAAATGTTTTGACATAATTTAGTTTTATAATCAGTTGCATTTATGTCATGGCACGAGAGATAAAGTGACATTAAAAATACTTTGCATTCTTTGTGGTTAGGAATATTGGAGCATAAAGTATAGTCATGGAGTAGTGAGATGCTATAATATTGTGAGAAATTGTTGCTCAATCCAACACCCAGCACGATTGGTGGAAATAAAATGACTTCTAAAATGATCGGAAGACAAACCGCTTTTCTAATTTATATAAATACAAAACTGTATATTTAAACTGACATATTTTATTCAAAAGATAGGCTACATTTTTTTTCTCTTTTTTCCATATTGTCAATATATTCTTTTTTGGAAGTGGTAACAAGAGAGGATAAACCAGTCAAATTTTCGCATGTCATTACATAAAACTCAACATAACGAATCATTTTGTATGTCATAGCATCGGAAACATTAATCAGAATCACGTATGGTTTTTCTACTCATACATCACACAAAACAATAACCGATGGTTTTTTCTATATTACTAATAGATTAGTCACGTCATATCGTCAAGTTGAAAGATTATCGATGTCAGACGGAAGACGTTAACAGACAACTACAGACTAATATATTTCTTCATTGTGTCATCCTGTGTCGGAAGGCAAAGTAGAATCTACGAGTACTTGTCGTTTGATCATCCTAACAGATGGTAGTAACTGTTGCGTATGTATTTATGACGCATAGGAATGGGAAACGAATTATAAAAAAAGTCTTGAGCATCGTAAATCGTGAAGAAGCAAAAAAGAAGAGGACTACCTAGTACTTATCTGTTTAATGCTTTTGGGGATGACCAATTAAACGATGTATGTATTTGATTGGATTGTGTGGAAAACGATATGGCAAAAAAATGTCACTGATGATATGATATATGATACTGATGAAAGAATGCGTAAAATGAGTTTAGGGCTGCCAATTACACGGGCGAAAACGGTTTACGCTGCTTAATTTGTAGGCTTTCTTGATCTCACTAATTAAGATACCTTAAGACTAAAAACAGCACGAGCTTTGGACCCTGCGCCAATAAAAAACATTTATAAAGTTTAATTCAAACTGTTAAGTGCATATTGTAATTATTTTCTTGATGGTGTCTTGAAGTTAGATTGTTGGCACGTGCAAAGATTTAGATAAAGTGAATGGAATTCGCTGGATGCGGGCAAAACTTGAATACTAAATTATATTGCGATGTTAGAGGGGAGGACGACTTTCCGATAAAATTATAATGTTCTTTATATCTTTGTGAAATTAATTTGCACAACAGTTCATTGTGCAGTAAAAGTATGCAAGCAAAACAAGAGCAACAGCTACATGTTCAACTTTAAGTATAAAAAATAAATCATATCTCAGTCTCGAACATTAAATTAAATTGTTCATGATATGCACAGAGCTTTTATATGCCATTAACACATCATAAATAACAGTCATACATCTGATCTTCAGTGATGTCGTAACTGCACTCCAAACACAGAAAAGCCATGGCCAAATGCCATCAAGATTGCTTTCAATATTATTTATCGAAGACAAAACTTTTTAATCGAATTGTTACGTGCGTGAATCACGAGATGTCGTTACAACCTTCGAGCTAACTATGTAGGCTAAGAGCCTATTTGCTGCACATCTTTTCAGTCTATTTTGTTCTATTATTTACTGTTTTAGACAGACCTTTGGGTTTCCGTTGTGTCACATTCCTTCCATCCATGCTTTCACAATAACTAATGTTACAGTGTTTAGAAGCCCAATTAGGTCTCCCGTTGAGATATTGTGCTCAAATGGAATAGGGAATATCAAACTTGACCTTTTTGGATCAACATAAGAGCGCACATCATCAAAACAGATCGTGTAAGTCCATTGCTACTGGGTTCATTCCCCACTTGGGTGCACTGGGTTTGATTACTGGATTCGATCTTTACAGATCTCCACACTCATATACTCGTGCCACAAAAAACCACACAATAACACCCAAAACCTCTATCCTATCTCCTAGCCTAACCATGTATGGACCTCGTACAATTCCCCTGAACGGCGGCTCATTGTCATTGTATGATAATACATGACGGCTTGTAATGACAGACAAATTTGAGCCTCCCATTTCATGCTCGCCAGTTTACTTGGCACTTAACACTGACAATGGCCTACCGCCCACAAACCCAAGTATATTTAGAATTAAGATAAAGATGTTGTCATTATAATTCAATATACCCTTTCAAGGCAAATTACTTTATTTTGATGAAGTGTGTAATTCAATTTAAGATTAATGGGCGCTTTGGAATAATCAATACAAGTTTATGATAGTTCCATTTGAGATGTTTTGATTTTTTAATGGAATAAGTAGGTTATTAGATTCAAGCGTTAAATTAGTGTGACTGATTTAAAATGGTTTTGAGTTATTATCACATAACACCTGTCGTTGCTGAAGGGATAAACCTTGAATGAATTTGCGTTGAATGAGCCGTTATGCTGGACATAAACTTAAAAATCGACATTTTCTTTGCTATCTAGCAGTAGAACTTCTTGGTCAAATAAGATATTTTAGGAAACATAATAACGCACCCATACTAGTCACATCACGCAAGTCATAAAATAGTTGACCCTACCACAAACTAAGTTTACTTTATAAAGCAACACAAAGTAGCAATTGTAAACAGTAGTTCCATAGCACAAATGTCCCCTCGATAAGAACAAACTTATCTGTAATCTGAGACAGAATGAGCCACTGAAATGGCCCCATTCATCTAAAGGTTGCCTTGCGAAACATCGTTTCTTCACACCTAAATACTCTACAATGCAAGACAGAATTCAGACCAAATGTTATAGCAGTTCTTATAAGGAATAAAGAGATACATTTTGGTCAAAAAACGTGCGATAGACTGATTACAAACGTCTTTATTAAGTCGAAACACGTGTTATCTAGAATATGGATCGAATACAAATTGATTGTGTCACTATAGTAGTTTATGTCTTAAGTTAGATGGTAAAACAAATGCACAGTGATTAAAATTTTGAAGCATTTTCCTTAAAGCGTAAAAACAACATGGTTATCGTTCTTTCTAAGTGCTCCTTCCAGTCAGAATTTCTTTTCCAAAATACTTTAGTAAACACCTCTTTGTAAATCACTTAAAATTATGGCCTGTTTTGAACTGAACTAATACGCTTACGAAAACGCATCTTTGCGTATAAAACCTTCCAGCTACATCCACAGATCTATTAAACATTTACACTTACAACACTCAGGTATGCCTCGAGCCTTGTGTTGCTTCGCGGATACGTTTCCTAACATCAAATTCTGAAGCAGTACTACATATTTAACTCTTGAACAACAGTTGATCACGCCTCAGTCAGATACAAGGCACATTTATCTATCTATTATGAAGTAGGGCCCCCAACGTTCGTCTATCATTATTCAATCTAGAGAACGTCAAACTCCAGATGTCTTGGGTCGATAAATCGCTGATTATTACTATCAAGTAAGTTGGTGCCACTAAAGATTGCTAGTTGCTATTGTGCGCAACGCTAATAAACACACTTTCGGACTAACTATAGATATTAATTTACATTGATATTACGAAACTGTTTGGCATAACAAGGTTGGCATGCCAGAGGATTACGGTGAGTTGGAAAACGAAAATAACGTACTTGAGCTTAGGACAATTTTGTAAGTGGTAAGTGAATGGTGAATTCTGTTTTAGGTTTTTATTCTTCAAATAACTTCATTTATGAAACTCTTTGGTCAAAGACTGCCATGCCTAGACGTAAATGCGACATCAGTTGATGGCTTGACTCGATTGTAATATTTACAAATACGTAGCAAGCATAAAGGAGTCTTGAATCTAGTGTTTGGTAGCAACTATCGCAAGATGATCTCCAATCGCAGCTTGAGGTTGAACGCAAGAACCTACCGGCAACATGTCACATTTTAGCCTATTTTTCACATTTCTTTTAAAACAATAATCCAATATTATTTAGGCTGAGGTTGATGATTATACATACGCTTCTAAATATTCAACGATATTTAGCATATTATGTGGGTTATGAAAATCTGCCAGCCTCTCGTTATCTGCTGTTACTAATTTGTGGATCGGTTCAACCTGCGCGAGCGCATAATCGTAGGCACATTACCTTATTACGTCATCTTGGTAATAGTTAAGTATGTGGTTGAATTTACCTTTCTATGGGTTTTATGAAATCATTAATTAAGGTCAGGTTTCAACTAAGAATTTTGGATTTAAGATTAATCTACCAAACACACTTTTTGAAGGAGATTCCGAAAAAAAATCTTACTGAAAAAAATCTGTAGTAAATAGTTCTTTTGACCTTACGCCCTTTAAAATTCACGGAGATATTATGACGCAAATACCAAATGAAATAAATAAAAAAGTACTACTGGCAATTCGAAATAAGCATATGCAACTTTTTTTTCAATTATCATTCCTCGGCTTGCATAAATAGACCTTTTAAAGTTTCAAATATCAAAGTAGTTTTTTCCTCAAGCGGTTTTGCGTTAACATGCATAAAACTAATTGATTTTGATATCCTAATTATTTTTTTACTAAAAGAGTCGTGACTGAGAATAAATGGAGTGTTATCATATTATTATTTTCTTTTTTTCAGTCAAATATAATTATTTGTAGTTCTTGGTACACCGTTTGTGTTTGGTAGATTAATCTTAAAGTGCGAGTAAGCTAATTTGAATTGATAGATTCAATAATATATCAATATTTTAAAAAATAACTATAACACTATTTAAAGCTTCCTGTTTTGTTTTGCCCTACTTCATTTAGTAGGTGCTTGACCACCCTTCAAAATTATCATTGACGTAGGTCAACGTTATCCAGTAATACTTTCCTGAACTTCAATATAGTGTATTCAATATACTACCCCTTAACAGAACTCATTCGACCTCACCAATACAACTGTAGTTACACTGACTTTATCTAATCGCTTGAACGCCAACGAAGGGAGAAAGGAAAGAAAATATGCAAGTAAAGCTAGGAAGCAATTGTTTCATGAATGTATCGGTGTTCTCTTAGCATTTCCAGGTGAATGCTGATATAACTGGGACAGTAGGCGAAGACTATCACGACATCATAATAGGAAGTGCAAACTGTATAAGCTTAATAAATAAATAATACCTACAGCAAATAGATATAGGTGAGATTAGAGCTTCTGCAGTATTGTTTACAAGATCCCAATCATTTAATGGCCTGGTAAAAAGCATTCAATACTGTCGCTTCATGTTATAAACTGGTACTTAGCTGCATCTGGTTAGATACGAAGCCGACTCTAACGTAGATGAGAGAGGCCTAGTCAGATGATGATAAATTCATTTCAGGAACGTCACGATATTGCAGTAATCGAATATTATAATCAATGAATTAACCATCTACTACATTTTAATTCAACCTTAAAAACGGCATTGTCTACCAATCAACATTTGAAAGACGTACACTTATTAAATTATAATTGCAATTAAATGTACAAAGATTACATGTCAGTAATACACACGATTTGCATACCACATTATTACACAATTGTGCAGTGAATAATAATTATTAGAAATTATCGAAGCTACATGAAAAGGGTCATAGTATTATTTTCGCAACCGATGCATCCAAGGTAGCGTTTCGCCATAGTTAGGGCTTTGGTTCGGATGCGCTCCGTGTTGAAACTAGCGAGCAAAATCGTGACTTATTACACAAATACTGATTCTGTGATGCCCATTAATAGTACACGATTTAATTATGATTATTTGTTTGTTGTTAATGTATTGCTGGTGGCACGCATGTATTCGCAAGCAGGTACTTTTAATATGGTCTTTGATTTTTGCAAAGAGAAATAAATTAAAGAAATAATGTTAAAATAATCTTGTGTATTCTTGCTAGTTTGTAATCCTGTACTGTACAAATCAATAGCAATTCTGGTTATAATTATTTCAGCAGTTTTCAATTACTTAGAATGTTAATAAAAATATCTCTGAGATTAGGTATTGGACTTGCAAAAAAATCCACTAATACTTTATTTAAAAAAATACAGGTACTTATTCATATTATCAAGTCTTAAAATCACACCTAATTGATTATCTTGCCACACTAGAATCCCTTATTTCTTATACCAATACGTTAAGTACAACTTCCTCGACATAATATGTAGTCGATCCTTATATAAGCTTTGCTAATTGGGCGTCACATATCTTACCCCCCATAAAGCTTATCTACAAAAACAATTTTGTAAGAATCTAATCTTTAATTAAAATGGCGTCTATGTGTTACTTTTTCCGCGTACGATGTTACCAAAGATTTCCTTGCAGCCAGCATTAGTAATGAGTTTTTATTTCATGACTGTCTTATGCAATTGGTTTTGCTTGCATTCCAAGATGTGCAGGACACTTTTTCGCTTCTTATTACCACTTTCAGATCTAGGTTAGCCATAAATTCTTAGAGAAACGGCTGGCGTTTACTAAGCAATGAACTTTACTTTGTTATTACACATACGTACAATAAAGTGCATATTAAATGATAATTGCTTCAAAAATATGGCGTATTTGATTTAAAAATTTTTTTTTCTTTTTAATAGTACACTTTACTAAGATTATACTTCTTTTATCAGACTTCGAGCACCGCAATATTGAAAGTAGGTACAGCTGTTACGAAGACTGCAGATTTGTTATGATCCATAAGTACCTACCTAATCAGAGAGTTGAACCACGACCGTACAGTACTCATCTTTCGTTCGCTAATCTTAGGTGTAAACGTGTTTCACACTCGAAACACAACTGCGATTCGTGAGGAAGCAATCTCAAACTGCACGTCCCTACATCGGCACGGCACGAACACCGTAAAAACATTGCCTACACGGAGGATGAAAAAATGTCGGAGATGCCATAAGCATGGTAGGTCAGGCCGTGCTGTAGGTCAAGCAACGTACGGTGGTAGTGATCAATTTCTAGAGAAAAGAGACGTTTGGCTTCCTTGTCAAATCAAAACCAATCTGTCAAAGATTGGACTTGATTGTTTGGTGATTTTATTCTGAAAATAATTATCGGGTTCCATAGAAGGCGTGTAAGGGCGGAGCTAGTAAAGTTCCTCGATCTCCGAACACCCGCATATCGGCGCGCTACTTTCTTAAGAGATTTCGTCTTATGAAATCTCCGCTATTCATTTGTTCTCCATGTTCGCCTAGAAATAAATTGAAAATCAATCCAATACGTTCCCATCTTGCATTGCGTCAACGATGCACACTCCCAAGAAATATTATAACTTCTATATTTTATCGGTGAAGCAACACTAGCAATTCAAACTTATTGAATATTACATATCAAAGTATTTTACAAGCAGTTCTCATTTTATGGCATTCCAATTTGGACAACATTTTAGTGCTAATATGGCATTTCGCATATTTACGTCTGTGAACGGTTTTGTCCGTTAAGTTCGCGACGTTTTGATAGCATTATTTAGATAACTGCATATTAAGTCGAGCTTTGGACAATGATAACGCCTAAAGGCATTGAAATGAGAAAATATTGAATACCTAATGGTTAATATTAAATCAAGTGTTCAAATAATTTCAGTATAGTCGGTGTTGGCTAAATGATCAAATCAGTGAGTGACTTTTAATTGACCACTCATATTATTGTTTCTAGTTGTTAGATGTAGCCATTTTTAAAGTACCGATGCACATTGATTAATTTCATATTGCCCCGTGCCCAATAAAATGATATGGATGAAATGAGGTCGTAACATGGCACGAGTTTCAATTCACTGGCTGAATTTATGGATAGAACCTTGGACACTGTCGGACAGTCTTCTTCGTGCAGCTGTCTTGTTTAAGGCTTTATTTTCACTTCTGTAACTCAGTGAATGTATTTATTTTGAAAAGGTATTACTATCTCATAATTCACACAAAGGGAGAGAGATAAGTAACTTCTTTTAAAAATGTAGATGCTTACTAATAGTCCTTAAACGAATGAAACATAAGTATAAGTAAACTTTTTACATTCATAAATACATAGGTAATGTAGATTCGATCTTTTTTTTTCTTGTTTAGTTCAATTAATTTGCGACCAACCAGCAGGAAAACAAATATGTACATGTACAAACAATTTTCTGGTCTTGAAATTAACTGCCCGTAAAGCTTACTTTACTAATTTCGGACCTCATAAATGAGCTTCTATGTCTTACAAAACACGGCTAATAGCGACACCAAATCTAGTAATTATCGACAAGGCCCCGCCCTATGTAAATTAATGGAGCAGGATAATATAAAATGCAGTTACTACTCCTAGCCTTAATGTCACGGTCCGAGAAAATGCTACACTTTGAAGCGAACCAGTAATTAATCAAGAACATTTTATTTGATGTAGTTACGTACATTCTAGTTACGCTTATTATCAATTTTATTTATAACTTTGGTCTGTTTTTGTGATTGTAACTAGTTGTTAGTGAAGTATTGTAAATCGTAGTTGCACGTGTTAGACAATGAACATTAAACTTTGCCATGGGCATTGTCATTATGTACTATCTTATGTACTCTCTTATTTACTCTCTTATGTACTCTCTTATGTACTCTTTCATTTACTCCCCTTATGTACTCCTCTTATGTACTCTCTTATGTACTCCCCTTATGTGCTCCTCTTATGTACTCTCTTATCTACTACTCTTAAGTACTCATCTTATGTACTCTCTTATGTCCGCCATGAGATTATTTCCTTTGAAGCCAAAACTTTGTACCTACGAAGACTCTAAGGGTATTTTTCCTTGGGCATATTAAGTCCACATATCCTATCACTCAAAACTAAAAACTTATTACAATTACTGTTGTAACTTTTGATACATTTTCCACGTTTTCCTACTTACCTGCAATGTTATTCAATATTTTTACCCACGACGGGAAATAGCAGGTATATGCGTTTAGGGTGAGACGTGTGCGTAACTCGAACCTAGCATCGCCATAATTTCACGTATTCTACGAAACAGACCAGCACATTATGGTTCATTCAACTTCATTTGTTTTTGATAATTGAGCTTTAATTGCTTAAAAAATCGTAGTTAATTTATCATTACCAGTGCAATCAGTCGTAATTGCTGGGCGTAACTTAATTGAACTACCTACATTACAGGTCTTTGTACTCTAAACTATGAAATGTAGAATCTCCGTTTCTTTCCTTCCTCTGTACACATACTAGACACCTATGTATACAACCTACATATATAAACGAGTTAGTATGGTGAACGATTTAATGTAAATGCTCCTAAAAAGAAAGTCCTTTTTTACAGACTTAAAAAAAGGAGTAGGTTCTAAGAATCATTTTTTTCCTTTTACAAATAAATCTAGTAGGTACCGTTGTCTATGTAGGTACCGGTAGCAGAATATTTTTTGCATTGACAGGCAGCAATTTCAGATAACACATTGGTCATTATTCAAACATAGAATATTATTCATAAGTTACAATTATTACAAATCGTGATCGATTGCTACAAAACTACCGATCAATAAATGGAACGTATACAATATCTTATTTTTTGTGATCATAAATTGTTATTAACAATTCTAAAAATAAAAAATATACTGACATTTATGACAATGTACTTTTGAATATTTATAGACCATTATTGTAGTAATATCCTGGCCTATTTAATAACCCTACATGAGCCTCCGGGTATAAGTAAAACCCTAGTTATTTTACAATAAACTTCTCCCTGCACCTTTATCCTAACATCATAAAAACTGTTTACCCGGTGTATTGTTCTTTGAGCACCCAGATAAGATTAAGCAGCTACCAACAGCTAGAGCTAGAGCAGCTAACAACCACAACCTATCTTTGTTCCTCATTGAGTCTATCAACCTTCTACCTATTTTTGGTTAGCTACAAACCATCAAGTTATGTGCATAGATTTACTCTTGGACATAGTAACCAAAACTAGGCTGAACATTTTGTTTAGAAGTAGCAATTTACAGTACAATGGAGATTAATCGCAAAAAAGTAGTTCCAAAAAATACAGGCAGCTTATTGATGTCCCAACACCATTGACTGACACTAGATATTAATCTTATAGTCACAACAACAAAACATCCTTCGCGACAATGGAACGACAAAATAATTAATCTAAGCAGGCCAGATGTGCATAAAAACTCGTATTGCTGGAGGTCGGCCGTCACAATGCCGTTGTTATGAGCTAGCTTCATCAACATGCTTCGTGTAATGAGTTAATGTCATGGCAATATAATTACGACGCGTTAGATTGTCATGTAATAGATAGATAGGTTTTGTTATTGTATTTTTTAAGCGATATCTCTTTGTATAATGTTGTTAACACTTGGCGATAAATAGAGGGGTGTTATAAGTTTGACTGCTAAGTATAGTGTCTGTTGCACCACAGCTCCTATACGGATTTTAGTTGAGAGCTGATAATGCTGAAAAATAAAGAGTCAATGCACAAAGCACTGTCTTATAACTTTTAAACGTGTAATCTTTCGTGTAAGCTTTGGTTTATGAACATGTTGTGTTCGATTTTAATTTATACACCTATTGATAATATTTTATTTAAACAAAAGTATTTATTTGTTATTTTAAAAAAATCTATTTCAAGTCCTAGGCTTGAAGATACTGGCTGAAGATATGTAGGCATGCATTACATAAATGCATTTACCTACATTCATATTTTTTGCTGAACAAGAAACACAAAGGATATTGAAGACGGGAGAGGCTCATTAAAGTAGGTTTCTATAGTGATGAGCTAATGGCCTGCAAATACCTATTACGATAGGTTGCTTGGTCATGGTTTTCAATTGAGTAAGTACCTAATTTAATCATTGTATCTATATCCGCATTATATAAGCGTGTGACCAAACGTAGAATATATTTTCAGCAGTATATTGTATTTCGGTTTTTTCTCGATCGAGTTCAAAATATTTTAATGGGTCATCATCCTCCTGCCCTTATCCCAATTTTATTTGGTGTCGGTGCAACATGTGTTCTTCGATACTCTTCTATATGCCATCATCTCACAAGCAACAAAATAAGTATATAACAATATATAAAATAATTTAGTGAGTAACAGAATAAAATAATTGCAAATTATGGAAATGTAACAGTTATGATAATTGTTTAACATTTATTTTTATATAGTGCAGCTGTCGTTAAAGTTTACATAAATGTTTATTTAGTAATTATTATTAAAGTAATTATTATTTCAAAGCAGGATTATCTACAGAAACAGCAATATTGTGTTTGAAGCAAACTGTCAAGTACTACACTGATAGAAATACACCTGTCTTTGCTTGTTTCCTCGACTTATCGAAGGCATTTGACCTGGTTTGTTATGATCTACTGTGGCAAAAACTGAAGCAGTCGTCAGTGCCAGACGGTCTTATCCGTATATTTCAATACTGGTACAACAATCAGGTCAATGTTGTTCGGTGGTCGGGGGCCTACTCAGCTCCTTACAGGTTGGAGTGCGGCGTGAGGCAAGGGGGGTTGACCTCACCTAAGCTCTTCAACCTGTACGTTAATGAGTTGATAGAGACGCTCAGCAGCACGCATGTCGGTTGCCATGTTGGGGATGTGTGCTTGAATAATATCAGCTACGCTGACGACATGGTCCTGCTGAGCGCCTCTGTTTGTGGGTTGTCGAGGCTGATTGGCATTTGTGAAAAATATGCTAAGGAACATGGTTTGCTGTATAACGTCAGTAAAAGTGAGTGCATGGTCTTTCGGGCCAAGAGGTGTCCAGATTACTTAGCAGCAATTAAGCTCAATGGAGTCCTACTTAAGAAAGTTGATACTTTTAAATACCTGGGGCATATATTAACCTCTGACCTGAAAGACGGTGCAGATATTGAAAGGGAGCGTAGGGCGCTGTCTGTTCGTGCGAATATGATAGCCCGCAGATTTGCTCGGTGTACAAGGGACGTCAAAATAACCTTATTTAGAGCGTTTTGTACGTCCTTTTATACTGGCAGTCTGTGGGTGGATTATACGCAGAAGCAGTACAGCGCTCTACGTGTCCAATACAATAACGCATTTAGGGTGCTCTTGGGGCTGCCTCGCTTCTGTAGCGCGTCAGGGATGTTTGCCGAGGCGCGTGTTGATTGTTTCCACACTATAATGCGCAAAAGGTGCACGTCCCTGGTGCGCAGGGTGCGAGGCAGCCGCAATAGTATTCTGAGAGCTTTTTCTGACCGATTTGACTGTCAGTACGTGAACCATTGCTGTATGGTTCATCTGCTGAATAATGTAAAAATATTATTTTAATAAATGTGAGAAATTTAAATGTAATTATTGTAATGTAACTGTATGTATTGTGATGAATTATTATTGATTATTGATTTTTATTATGATAAGTTTAATTCATTCATTTGTATTGTTTGTAATTTATATGGGTGTAAAGGCCTGAAATAAATGATTTATTATTATATTATTATTAATATTATAATTACCTTATGTTCAAAATGTCATGGCAGCCTTTGATTTGTATTCTGGTAATTATTTATATAAACACACAATTATTTATTTATTATCTAAAATAATATGCAAAATGCCGTTTTATAATTATCTATTAGACTTTTCTCACATAAATTAATAAGCGATAGCTTATTTATCTTGATTATTTTGTCATTAAATAAGTATTAAAATAAACGAATAAATGGTTTCTCATTAGTATTACTAAATACTTAATAATAATCCAGCTTACAAGGAAACTGCACCGGAACAAATTCTAAGAATTATATTGACAGATAAATAGCAAAAAATACATCAAATTAGCTTGGACTGACACGATGACTCAAAAAGTAAAGATTCTTAATAATAGAAGTGCATACTAACAAATCCTGTGGTTTAACATTTAAAATTAAAAAATATTTTTACATCAACCTTATAAGTCGTATTTCCTTACAATTATACAAATCAAACCCTAATCATTTAATCTCCACAAAAAGTAGGACGAGTCTGCACAGTGCAGTTCTTACAATAATAATATGTCGATATTGTGACGTCACGCGCGTGATGTGAGTAGACGTGACCTTTGAATTGCGGTATACGATGCACCCATTGATTCACCTAGCATGCATCATGCATCTAGTGAACATCGATTCTCTTCGAAGCTCACTGTACAGATGACAGACAGACAGATATTACAGCTTAAATGAAAAAAGAACTATCAATTATAATAGGTACCTAATATTGCAAATAGGTATCTTTTATAAACCCTTAAGGTCTTATCACAACATTCATCACGTGTTTCAGAAAAAATCTCCATACACTGTTTTTCTTAAACAAATGAAGAACGCCTGTTTAACTTTTTTCTAATAAGTAATAAGTCCATTATATTCCACGTAATTCAAATGCATCTTTTTCTAAGCAGACATGAACTTTGATTACCTACGCTTGCTTGACATGGATTGAACTGAAGATTGAACTAATAAAATCGTATAGTTCAAAGATGCGCAACTCGTGAACTTTTGAGAAAGATGAACATTTTCGATATAACCTTAAGTCACATTCCATTGTTATGATTTACTAGGTTGCCTACTTACTGGGGGTGTGTCGGAAATCTTTAAAATATCTTCCTAATAGCATTATTGTGTAAAATACGATTTCCGATCTAAAAATTATTTGAGATTAATTAAATATAACTACTTGTGAATGGAAATTTCGCCATGTAGCAAAATTGCAAATAGCTGTTGATCTAGTTGCTGAAAAGATACATACGATTCCCTGAGGAAAAACAAAGAGCATAATGAACTAAAGCAAGTTTGTAAGGACCATCTAAAAAGACCTGACAAGACACAAAACAACAATATACAGCATCATCCAATCGAATTGATCCGAAAGCATAAAACCACCATGATTTAACATGCAAGCAGTCACGGCGTAAATGCAATTATTAAATGATTTATGTTCGGTAGCCCTCACGCGGCGCGGGCGCAGGATAGCCGACTAATTGAAGAGTCGTCTGCCGATCACGCTCACGGCCAATCTGTACACGACTGGGGCTTGGATGATCCAGTTCTTGTTGTGTAAAATGCTGCTTTATTTTGTTTTAAACTTCTATAATTACTAACTGATGTCCCGTGGTTTCACCCGCGCCCCTTGAGATCAACAGAACGCAACGGGATAAATATAATAGGTAGTCTACGTTACTCGGAAGACTGTAACATTGTAACAGGAAAAGAATTTTTCAAATTGGTTCAGTTGTTTCGGAGCGCATGGTACGTACAAATAAACAAACAAAAACATGTATCTTCTTTATGACATTAAGTATAGATTTACGTCATTTATTTTTTACATCAATTCTCTACCTCAGTAGTCTTCTTTCTTTGGTGGTTGTGCATTCTTTTTCCCACTCAAAAAATATATTTAGTAAAAAGAGGAATAAAATAAAATACAATAATAAAAATATCGTCTATCGTATCGTGATTCCGCTGTAAAAGCAGCATTTTAGCAGCCATCCGCCTTTAGATCCGCACCGTACTAACGGCCGTGATAGGATTTTTATTGATGAACACCTGCAGGTTAAGCAACTTACACGCTTATTGGAGCCAGCTGGACACATTTGTTTAAATAAATACGGCCTTTTAGCACTACTTACATACAAAATCAGACTTATCTTGTATATTATTGAAATAACGGGATAATTTCGTCATTAGACGCTGATGTTTGAAACGATATTTTAAACTTAAAGGTTGATATCCTAATACTAGTTCCAGATCAACTTAAGTAATCATCATAAATTATAATATTTGTAGTTTCAGATTTCATAAAATCAAAGAGCATACAAAGACAGTAAAATAAACAAGTTATTTCAAAACTAAAACATCTATTATCTAGCTTTGTAAATGTTTGTTTGTTGCACAATATAGAGAACAGCTGAATGGATTCAGAAAGAAAAATAATGAAAATATCGCTTAAAATAGAGATAATCTAATATTTTATTAACTATTCTGATATATAATAAGCAAATTAGTTCAAATATATAGGGGTTAAATCATCGTTTAACTTTGACATTATGAAAGGTCTTCAATAACCTTTGTTAATTTGATGAAAGTTGTTTGTATGTTTAAATTTGATTGTTTTTTTTTTGCAATATTCGGCATAAATATCAAAATCAAAATATTGAGATTGCAACATTGATATTCTTTATTTGTTATATTTTGAATAATTTACATAAAATAGTTGTAAATTAAAAAAGCGCTGCACAGAAATTAGTATAATCGTGTGAACTGTATGAAACCTTACTTAATCTAAAAGTTTGAATTAGCAACAAAATCCATGATGAGGCTTAGGGTGTATAATACACCGTGTATTGCACTATTTAAACATAACGTTACCCAAACCAAAACCCGATATAAAATTGCTGCCCATTGGTTTAATCGGCGATTAGATTTTTGCTACTTTATGGTTATAGCTAAATGGTGCAAACCCACTATTAATTTCACTGTATTGACTTTTCAATCAAATGATAGGTCTTGTTTCACCATCATCGTAACAGACAGTCGCCGTCCACTGGTGAACGAGCCTTGGCTTTGTCTGATCTTCACAATGCAAAATAATTTGCAAATGTCAAGACTCATCCCCTCTTCAAAGCCACACAATTCAATGTGATTCATAACATTTGTCACAGCCAAAAATGTAAGAACATCCGCTGAAAAAATCCCACAGCCGGACTTTAATCCGTATCTCTATATAACAATAGCGCCATATTGTGTAGGCATCTATTGATTAAAGTGATTATAAAACTTTAAATGGCAACACTCGTACACGTATGAGATCCTTATTCACATCCTATTATTGTAGTTAAAACCTTATTCGTGAATTAAATTCTGCTTGGTATAGGTATATGGGTAAATTAATACCACGAACACGATTAACAGAGTTTTTCCTTTTTTTGAAGCTTTAAGTTCAATACGAGGGAAATCATATTTTCCCAGTTATGTCCGGGTCAGTACGTCGATTCTATAAAATTCAGACAACAACTCGCATTTCATTCTCACTTCGCGTTCGGTTCGAAGTCGTGGTGGCCCAGTGGGTAAAGGACCAACCTCTCAAGTATGAGGGCGCGGGTTCGATCCCAGGTCAGGCAAGTACCAATGCAACTTTTCTAAGTTTGTATGTACTTTCTAAGTATTTCTTAGACACCATTGACTGTGTTTCGGATGGCACGTTAAACTGTAGGTCCCGGCTGTCATTGAACATCCTTGGCAGTCGTTACGGGTAGTCAGAAGCCAGTAAGTCTGACACCAGTCTAACCAAGGGGTATCGGGTTGCCCGGGTAACTGGGTTGAGGAGGTCAGATAGGCAGTCGCTTCTTGTAAAGCACTGGTACTCAGCTGAATCCGGTTAGACTGGAAGCCGACCCCAACATGATTGGGAAAAGGCTCGGAGGATGATTCGCATTCGGTTCAAAACGTTCTAAAAGTCATCTCATACTTTATCTCGAGTTTAATTTAGTTAACTCGCAAACACGCTCGCAAGAGTAGCGCTAGTGTAGTTTGAGAATGCCAATCACAAAACTCACGGCGGATTCAGATGCGAAGTTTAGAGTGAAGTCTTATAGAATCAGTTGCAGCTGCAGTTCCAACTTATGGGAGTTTCCTGGAGCTTAAACTCAACTTAGTTTTTGAACCTTAACTATGCTTTTCTTACTTGTGTAGAAAACTACCTCAACTTTCAAAAGCTTTTTTAGAAAGAATATTTTATTCCTTTAGGATTGTTCTAATCAATGCCATACTAAAAGTTCTGTCTAAAATCAAACAAATACTTCAGCAATGAAAGTCAACTCAAATCTGACAACGAAGAAGTGACCGAAGATAACAATCGAATACTGAAGGACACAAAACAACTTGCTCCAAATAGTTTCGACACCAAAGGCCGCATTTAACTACCCGTTTTAGTTATTAACTTAAGGCTGCTCCCAATTTCCTATCTATCGCTTCATTTGCTTACTGAAGATAGGTATTGAACATTGCTAGTATATGGTGTAGGTATCGTTTATTTACTAATATTTTATATTATAAATGCGAAAGTAACTCTGTCTGTGATCTGTCTGTCATGCTTTCACGTCTAAACCACTGAACTGATTTTAACAAAATTTGGTACAGAGATACAGTTGACCTTGGGAAAAAACATAGAATAATTTTAATCCCGGACTTTTGAAGAATTCTCTTGGAAACGCGATATAACCGAACTCCAAGCGGGCGAAGCCGCGGGCGGAAGCTTCTAAAATTCTATCTCTAATAAGCAAATCTAAAGATAGATAGAATATAGGGATCGGCTGTTGGTACACTCAGCTGGACCGTCGCATGTCATAATATAAGTCTATCATTGTCGTTTTCGGAAGCGTTGGAGAGCAGTCTTTAAAAGTCAAGGCCGACTCAGCTTATCGGACCAATGTAAACTTGTGTCATTTAAATATCAGCGCGCCAATACTTGCGGCGACGAATGTATTTGTCCCCTTTCGAAACGCCGTATGTTTTCCGTGAATGACAGTCGGTGGTTGCTTGGAATGTTTATGAGTTCAGAACAGCTTGAGATTTTGAATTTTTTAATCAAGTTTAACATGCCTTTTTTCTGTTCATAAACTTTTAGACATATCACTTACCTAATGCTATTTTGAAATTAATTTAAATTGGTCCACCGGATTTGCCTCGAATGCTCAAAAGACTGACATAAATTACATCGTGTTACTATTACTTGTGACTATGATTTCAACTACAGCAATAAAATATGAAACCTACAGACCCACTTGGGGCGTCCACGCAGATAATATACGTATCATTTACGAGCAGGTAATACAGCCAATCATTTACTACGCCGCGAGCATATGGTCCGGCGCACTGCGATACTCGTACATTCGGAAAAAACTCCTCTCATTACAACGGCTCTTTGCCCTCAAAATTATTCAGGGATTCCGCACTGTGAACACCCCCACAGCAATCTCGCTTGCCAACCTTACTCCTCTTCCCTCGAAAATTCTTGCAATAGCTGATTGTGAACGCACCAAACTCAACGGCTTCTCTTCTTTTCTACCCTCCGACATCCCACTGGAAACCCCCACCCACCCAACTTACTTCCTTCACCCCTCTCTCAGGAATGGCATTAAATTCAAAGAGTTAAAATCAGTGGAAGAAATTGCTGCAGTGTGTGGTCCCGACACTACCCAAGTATACACCGACGGCAGCAAGCACAACGACAGGGTAGGTGCTGCTGTCGTTATTATACAAAACAATAGCGTCAGATATATTAAAAAACTGAAACTCCACGAGTGCTGTTCGGTGTTCCAGGCCGAAATGCTTGCAATACTGCATGCCTGCAAGCTGCTTTTAGACCGAAGATCCTCTCCTGCCACAGTCCTTTCAGACTGCAAGTCCGCCCTTACAGAACTGGCAAACCCCTATAGCTCGAACCATTTTGCTACGCAAGTCCACAATCTCCTCTTGGATGCTGAGTCTGCTGGCCTCAGTATATCGTTCGCTTGGATTAAATCCCATATCGGGATTCCAGGCAACGAACTGGCTGATTCCGCCGCTAAATCTGCTGCCAATCTTCACCGCTCCTGTGACTATGCATCGATCCCAATCAGTTACGTTAAATATAAGAATAATCTCCTCTGCCGCCAGGCAGCCTCTGATCTCTATGACACAGCAACTCACATCAAAACTCTTATCCCCAGCTATGAGCAGCTCCAAATATATTTAGCGTCAGTCAAACCAAACTTCGCGATCACGCAATATTTATCCAACCACGGCTACCACAAATCTTATCTTCACCGCTTCCACATCACCCCCGATAATCTGTGTCCATGTGACGGGATTAGCATTCAGACCTGGAAACACCTGACTCAGGAATGTCTTCGCTTTTCTTCCACTCGGAATGACCACTTGATTGTGGCGGATGGTTCGAGCCCCTATGATATAACCCAGCTGACGCCAGAAGCTATGGACACCATGCACAATCACATTTTTCAGATTGTCAGGCAGCTCAAGCGGTTTAACAACAACAACTAGCCCATTTGTAACCGCCGATTACCATACCATCATCCCACCATTTCCCAACATTACATCATCCCATCATTTCTGTACCATATCCGTAAATTTAGTTTTATATTTTATTTATTATGTATGTATATATTATATAATTGATATAACATATCCCTCCTCAAACTACCCACAACATCTAAAACCCCTCCACAATACCTCCCCAAACCAAAACCAGTCAGGAGAAAGGCGCAGACATACCATAAGTGTTACCCTTTCTCCCCAATGTAAATATTAAAAAAAAAAAAAAAAAAAACATATCATTATAAATCATAATCATTGAGTGACATAGCACATCCTGACATTACACTAGCATTTCATGTTAAGGAGGCAAACCACTCGTAAGAACTTAAATATCAGTAGCCCAACAAAATACTGGCGAAATTATAAATTACGAAATTCTGTAATATGATTTCTTAACCGTATCTAATGTCGCTTGAACCACTATCTACTATGAAATCAAGGATTATAATATAATCTCATTGGTCTATGAGATGAAATATGAATAATTTTTAGAAGGTATACTTCTGGTATGGGCAATATTTTAAGCCGATCATTCGGGTTAATAAGTCACTTACTGTATTACTTATAATAATTTTGTAAAATTATAATTTTGTTGACGTATCAATCAAAACGGAAATTCAGGTTATTATGAAAGGAGCTTGGAATTAAGTTGGACTACTTATTGGATGTTCAAAAATTTAATGAAACCGCTCTTATTAAAAAAATCACTTGAACTTGTGTTTTCCTTCTGTCTCCTAAGTTATTTTTAAGCTTCGATAGACTTTTCCCAACTATGTTTAGGGTGACTTTCCAGCCTAACTGGATGCAGCTGGGTACCAGTGTCTTGCAACCACTATGTATGAAATAATAGTTTTCTGAGCTTCAAGCCATATTGAGACGGATACAAAATCGCCTTCATCGTAAACCTTACCAAAATTGGAACAAAATATCAAGCAATATCCGTTTTATAACAATGAATCATTTCTTAAAACAAGGGCCGTTGTACCTTCACCGGGAAATAATGCCCCTTCAGATCTCCAACAAAGAGTAATTGGTAGAAGGCACGTTTGATCGATCGGTATCATCGTAATTGGCTCGGTAAACTTGGGCTGTACTATAATTACTATCTGGATTATCTTAGGGAGTAAGCACAGTGAATGCTGTGCTATCACTAGTCTTTAGTGTCAAACCTAATACTGCACTGGATCTATGTATATGTGTACTCACGATGAACCCAAAAATTGTTAGATCATTTTCATGCCGCTTCCACTATCTCATCATTATCAGCCTATTGTCCTTCACTGCTGAACTAAGGCTTCCCACAGTGAGCGCCAACCATTCCGGTCTTGGGTAGAAGTACTTAATTACCAACTTGCATTAAGAAAACGTGGTGATTAACGTTCAATCCTTCTCTGAATCAGAGGGGACCTGAGGCCAACAGTGGGACAATAAAAAAGGCTGATGATGATGATGAAGTAGAAGTGGGACGACCATATTATCTGTAGGTATATGGCTAATAGAGCAGACAAGTCTTAAAGTGAAGAATATCATTGATATTTTAAATATTCGCTTGTGAAGCCGCAGCGGGTTGCTAGTGGTTTCATAAATCATTGCAAAGCCCGCGGCATTTTGTTTAATACGGTTGCTGAATATAATGGATACCTGTTTGATTCACTGTGTATTGTTAACATCAATGTTCTACCGTTTAATGGGCACAGATCTTAGAAGCCTACCTATTGTTTAAAGTTTAAATTCTTAGGTCTAGGTCAAACTATTGCATACCAACTAATAATTTAATTATTATTGTAGAGCCGTTTGCTTGTTCCCATGTAATTTTGATCACTCTCGCTCGAAATCATTGATGATAAAAAAATTAATGAACTAAAAACTTTCCTTTCTATTCCGTCCAAAATATTAAGAGATTAAGTAGGTATGTATGGATAAACACCTACCTATACGGACCAATTATTACCATAATTGGTTTATTTATTTTATAAAAAATATTATATAGCTATTGTTGGTAGCAAAGCATAGCATCTACTACACTCAGTACTTTAATAATGTCCGACTAGGAAGTAAAAGAGAGAGAGGAAGCGTCTTCAAGTTACGTATGTTTGATTAAGTTATAATGTTACCTTTAGGACATACCGCAGATTATGGTGGAGACAATAATAACAGGCAATCAGTTTTACAACTATATCATTCTATTTTGAAAGTAGCTGAACTGATGATCTAAACATAATAGTTCTATATATGCATATAACTTCACTAGGAACTTCATACAATTCGGGGGAAAATCTTTCCCCTCCCTATTTCACATGTCACTTTGGGATAGTGTAGCTTGGGAACAGTAAATTCTTCAAATATGTACATTCAGTCGTTTTGGACTCAATTCAATGCATATAAACATATTGAACATGATATAATACAGTGAAATTCGCCTCCGTATAATATTATAAATAAAAAGTATCTAGATTAATATTACATTGCCTAAAGCTTACTACAGCAAGTATAAATCTTTCAATTTCGTAAAAACAAGCAATCGATCAATCAATCAACATAGATAAAAATCTAAAAATCACATTAGCAACAAACATTTTGAGTAACTCCACTAACGGGACTAATAAAATGTTTCGAATCAACAAATTCCCACGAATAATGTCAAGATAACGCAAGCAAACATCTCGATAATTTTGCAACAAACAAATTAAAAAAAACTATCGCAACATTCAAATATAAGGTAGCGGTCTATCGACGGAATTCAATCGAATCGCAATCGAACAATCGAGTAGCATCGATATAGATAAATTGTTATGACTAACCGATTAGCGATATTGCACTCGAATCAATGGATGTCAAAGCAATAAAAGGTCTTGCTGTTCTCATACTTTTTAATCTGACTGACTAATAATCTCTACTCTATACTAATACAATAAAGAGGATACATTTGTTTGTTTGTACCCTACTTCCGAAACTACTCAACCGATTTGAAAGATTCTTTCACTGTTGGAAAGCTAAACTCTTCCCGAGTAACATAGGCTATATTTTATCCCGGTACGAGCAGGAGTTCCCAAGAGACGACGGCGAAACCGCGGGAAATCGGTAAGTGCGGTATAAAGAGGCCGGTTGTTACCGAATATAAGCGTGTGTGACGTAATTATTTTGACCAACAGTGTAAATGAGAGGAGGAGGTACCATATCTCACTAAAGAGAATGCATGCTATTATTTATAACCTTTCGTGTCTAATCATGAGAGAGAATTTGGTAAGGTGAAATGTTAAGCTAAGTAATCTTTTCTGATTACGTAAATTTGATCTTTTTGTATTTGAAGCGGATTTTTCCTGTACTACAGCTATTGAAGTAGGTACCTAATATGCTTCACGTTTGTATGGGAAAACCCTAGACACATCCGTAAGCTTTGAACTGGTTGCACGAAGAAGGTATTACAGCGTCGGCAAAAACCTAACACTTATATTTAATGGCAATTATGCAGATTGGATATTTTTGTACTAAACAAACTAACATATTCGGAAGTAGTACGTGGAAGCTGGGCTAAGTAGCATTGAACCCAAAGTAGTCTAACAAACATAATATGCTACTTTTCCGACGTTATAAGTACCTAACCAATTTCAAAAAAATATTATATACCTATACGTATAAGTGTCGTCGTGGTGGCCTAGTGGGCAAAGAACCAACCTCTCGATTCCAGGTCAGGCAAGTACCAATGCAACTTTTCTAAGTTTGTATGTACTTTCTAAGTATATCTTAGACACCAATGACTGTGTTTCGAATGGCACGTTAAACTGTAGGTCCCGGCTGTCATAGAACATCCTTGGCAGTCGTTACGGGTAGTCAGAAGCCAGTAAGTCTGACACCAGTCTAACCAAGGGGTATTGGGTTGCCTGGGTAACTGGGTTGAGGAGGTCAGGCAGGGCAGTCGCTCCTTGTAAAGCACTAGTACTCAGCTACATCCGGTTAGACTGGAAGCCGACCCCAACATAGTTTGGGAAAAAGGCTCGGAGGATGAGGATGACGTATAAGTTTACGTTCAACGTTATACGTTTAACAATTAATAGTCAATCAAGGAAATATAGATCTTGTTCCGTAAAGTAATCGAGAGTATCAGTGAAAAAATTCAAGATTTTGTCCTGATCCTCATGTAAAATTATACCATAAGCCTTTGTAACGGCTGTCTAAAACAAACCTAGATAACGATTAACTAATCGATAAAAGTAAATCCAACTTAAATCTTATAAATAAAACAATTCACCGATAACCGAGTATTAAAGGCAATAAAATAAGTTAGAACTTAGATCGGTAACTGTATTCATTGTGATTCAAAGCTGGTGAGATGATTATCGCACTTTATACTCGCATCATTGGGCTTACAGATCGTGAACTTATTGTATTGAATCGATTATTCATACTAACTACACTTACTTGCATTAAAATCTGGTAACTTTATGACATGCACTGTTACTGTTACAGCCTTTTTTATCGTCCCACTGCTGGGCATAGGCCTCCTGTCACGCGGAGAAGGATTGAGCGTTAATCACATGTATGACGTGCAAAATGTACAAAATGTAGGTACATGTAAAATTTGTTAGTTCGCAGCTACTTGATGATGTAATTAAGTTATTGTCACAATAGAAGACAAAAGATCATATTTGTTGAGTTTTACCTATGTTTGTTCATACATTTTCCTATTTTTCGTGAAACAATGGATTAGTTGCCATTCAATATAACCTTTTGTTTTGAACGTGATGTAATGATTTCAATTCATGCGGTGAAAAATCGACAGTAAAAATAAATATTTAGCTCATATTTCTAGAACTAATTTACATGAAACTTAATAACAGTGCTCTGCTAGATTAGCAAAGTAGTTACAATTATGAATATTCAAAAATTAAGTAACTTTGTTTTTTCCATAGTGAACTCATAAATCTGAATTAATTAAGGAAACCAAAAGGCCATCTTTACATATAAATCTTCCGAAACCTCTATAATTCATTGAAACTGCCTACAAATCAAAAGATAATAATTACGTGATTATAATTGCATAATTTATTTTATATACACGTGTCTTGTCAATTTATCCAAACGTCGGAGGAAGCTATGAGTCGAGTTGATTGCTGCACGCATGCCTAATATTATTTGTTTACCTTTTAATTAATTTTAAAATTCATTATTATCTTGATTTGATTTGATTTGTTTATGTATAGAATGAAGAAAAAAAACTGTTGTCCAGTGTCAAGTTCATTTCAGAAATATTTTATTCAGTAGTTACATCTCTGGTACTTATACTAAAGGAAATCATACCCATTTCAATATCCAATCTCAATTTCAACCTGTTTAGGCATTTCATCTGTCACTCACTCAATCAATCAAGCTATATTGTTTTATAAATTTTTGTCGACAGCAGCCGTCAGACGAGATTTTAATAATATTCATGAAATCTCATTGTCTTAACGCGTCAGTTTTGAGTAATTCTCGTTGGCCCCCACTATTAGATTTTTGACATTTTAACATTTGTGGTGTTAGATCCCACATTTAATAATAAAAAAAAGTCTCGTTGGATAGTGGAAACTATACTCGGTGGATTCCAAATGTGTTTAAAAAACCGAGTATGTGTTACATTACACAACAAAATTGTTAATCATAAAGTACAGGTATTTTATTAGTGTTTCTTTAGTTTTTCAATATATTTCTATCATACGTGATAAAATCCCGAAAAATCTAATAAAATAAGAATTTGGCAGAAGATTTTTTCGCTCTAAATCGTAGTCAGTAAGCAAAGTAGAGTTTTTTTGTCACAACTTCCACCCAAAAATATAATTTAATTCTTAAAATTACTAGGGCAGCAGACATTATTCTGCCTGGCCCTATATAAATGCAATACAGTGTACGGCTATAAAAATGAAGACGACATTGTGATCGCATACCGGATCCTTTGCTCGACTGTCACGATTCGTTCTTGAAAACTAAATTCTTGGCATAACACTAAATTAAATCGTGCTTATCTCTTCCTATTTGATTGGCCTACCTATTATGACCCACCTATTATTACTACTATTATTACTATTATTTGACCTACTTATGTTTAATGCGATATCTTTATTAAGTTTAATTTATTTGTAAGTAGTATTTTTTCCAAACGAGTGAATCAGCCTTCTATGTCATGTGTTAATCCGGAAAACCTACAGCAAAAAAAAAAATGTGTATCAAAATCCTCTCTTTTTTTATTTTACTTTTTATAATCATCATAATTTGAATGACGATGTCGTCTTTAATGAAAATAACAGATTTTCTGTTAATCATTTCAATGAGTGGCTCAAGATAATTTTAAAAGTTCTACTGTCCATGCTTCAGGCTTCAGTTTTACAACAATAATTGCAACAAATACAACAACAACAACATTTGCAACAATAATTACAAAGTATTACAATAATAAAACAATTTAAAAATAACAAACAATGCAATTTTCGATTTCGAATGCCTCATAACTGTAAAAAAATCGTAGTAAAGAGCCGCGAGATATTCCCATATTGTAGCCACCAGTAAAATTAAAACAAAAACTAATCGAATAACTTAACGCCTTGCAGTTTTCACATAGCACTTTATTCTACCAACATTGCTTACATAATTCAAAAGGCGTTAGTTAGTGTAGCAGAAAATAATAGCGCCTAGGAAAAGTTCAACACTGGAAAAGTGGACTTATATAAGTATTGCCTCGATATTGAATGTAGGAGCCCAGGTTTGGAAATATATACGTACAGAGAGGAAAATCTTTGGCAGTTGTCGTTTATCGGAATATAAAATTAATTTAACATTTATTTTGACTGACGTGGTTTTGGCACTTAGCAAAGAATATCATGCGTTTAAGTATGAGTCGAAACTTAACTACCTCCACCATTACTTTTTGGATGAAAACTACTGCTTCGATTATTCATATCATAATCATGAAAAAAGTCGTGATTGCCTAGTGGGTAAAGAACTCTCAAGTTCGATTCCAGGTCAAACAAGTACCAATGCAACTTTTCCAAGTTTTTATGTACTTTCTAAGTATATCTTGGATACCAATGACTATGTCCCGGCTGTCAGTGAATATCCTTGGCAGTCGTTACGGGTAGTCAGTAGCCAGTAAGTCTGACACCAGTTTATCCAAGTTGTATTGGGTTGCCCGGGTAACTGGGTTGAGGATGTCAGATAGGCAGTTGCTTCTTGTAAAACACTGGTACTCAACCACATCCGGTTAGACTGGAAGCCGATCACATAATTTTCACACACTCCACATCACACCACACCACACCACATCACACCACACACTCCACATCATACCACACCACACACTCCACATCACACCACACCACACCACTTCTACACACACACCTAGCACACATGCCATCACATAATTATAGCAATAAATAAATTTATAAACCAAAATGTACTAATTAGAAAGAGCGGCGCCTTCTAACACAGGCATTATCTGCTTAAATGGAGGTGCCATTGCAAACAAACTGTATCAATTTTTATGGTTATGAAATAAATTTATTTATTTATTATTTATTTATTATAATTTTACCAACATAGTTAGAAAAAGGCTCGGAATATGAAATCATGAAAAATAAATAACACAAATGCATACAGGTTTCATGAATTTATTTATTTACAACTGTTTTCCTTTTGGTATCTACAAGATAAGACCTATCATAACTAATATACATCTCAAGTCGGTAACCGGTTCAAATTGTTCTTAAGAAAAAATGATATTTGAAGTGACGAAAAATAATGACGAATATACACAGATATACTGTGTAAGAAATTAACTTTAAATAATCAAATAATTATGCATTTTTTCGCTCCTAATTCAACTTGACTTACTAATACTGGCCATTATTAAACTAAATTCTCATGTAAATGAATCTGTGGCACTAACAATACACATTCTTACCTCTAAAATTATTTAAACTAAAATAAATAAATACATTAAACTCTAAATTATCAAATTATGTGGCTGAGGGTAAGGTCCGTCGAATTCAAATCCACCGTAGTCAAACTGTGGCTCTCCTGCTTTGGAGAATACTGAAACAAAACAAAATATTTGATTAGAACACGGAGTAGTAAATATGAATTTTAAAACAGTCTTTCGTTCTCTTAGTAGGAGGCCTATTCTCAGCTGTGGGACGGTATAAAAAATATTTGCTGACAAATGGAGGACACTCTTCTGCCTAGCGGAACCCACCCACGCGGCTCTGGTGCATAAAGGGCTTAAGAAGGAACATAATGGGTTTTAGTCGTAAGAGTCTGACAGTCCCTCACGCTGCTAACCCATAGTGAGAGGGGTCATTTCAAGTTTTCCCATTAAAAAAGGGATTTCCTTTTTTGGGAAGCCGTTGAACAAGACACGCGTATCAGATTTTATATTACAGCAACTTATCCTTAGTGAGCTGTTCAATTAACAATTAATTTGTAAAAAACTACAATAATTCATAGTTCTCAACTATTCAGAGGTGATTGTCTGCAGTTTGACGCAATCCATATAAAGTAAGGGACTGCATTCAAACAACAGTTTTTTTTTTCTTTATCACACAATAGACTGCCGCACAATGCGATTACATATCGTGTACTGGTACTAATTAGACATAATAGCAACTTGTGCGTTTGTACGTATCCGGTACTTAGAAGCACTGCGATATTTTTTATTTGATATGTTAATACTATAGTCACCCGGCAAACGTAAAGAATAAATCGATGTGATCTACGATCGTTATCAATGACAATGACCCATTGAAATGCCATTAATGATTGCATTTGCAAATGTAATGAGTTATTGTTAATTATTGGGCAAACGTGTGAAGGTTGTTCTTTGGTATATCTACTTCCTGAAAATTGACAAGTGACACATGTGTGTTATCCTCAATTTGGACGATGGTGCTCTATTATAATAGTGCAAACATTTCGTTGTGGTATGGTATCCCATTGTTATGTTACCAATACAGTTGGCAAGGTCAGTGATTCCTGAACATCCACGGATACGTAAACTGTAACTGATTTGCGCATACGCTAAAACGAGGTACAGGATCTTCAACTTCAGTATTGTTTTTTATGATAAAATTTATAATCTACTTGGGATTATATTATTATCATAAAAAATGTTTGGGGATTTTGTTGTACCACTTCTTGTTCCAAAAGTACATAGGAATTGTTGTAGCTCGAAGTCTCTCTTTTGATGACGTTTAAAAGGTGCTTATTGATCAACCAAATGACCAATTTTTCATGGCCCCTATAGAAACCAAATAACACAAAATGTACTTACAAAATGGTGCAGCCGAAGGGTATATCGGCTGAGCATAGTACTCAGGCACTTCAACAGGTACTTCAACGGGCACTGGCACAGGCTTCGGGTAGTAGACCGGCTGTATTTGCTGCCGAGGCGGTGCGGGGGCCGCATGGAAGTTCGGTCCAGTCTTAGAGACGACCGCGTTGAAACCATGGACCGGGTCCGCGGTGTAGTCTACGGTGCGGATCGAACCGTCGGGTTCTACTAGTGAATATTGCCCTGGAAAATAGTGACGATAGCCTTAGTAGTGAATTCTGAAAATGCTAATATATATTTTTGGGATAAATACCTAAGTATATGACTTTTTGGACAAATATAAAGGGTCTAGCTTTATTACATAAATAACATAGGCAAATGTTGCATTAGTGATATTGAAAATACTGCGCGAGTAAGTGAAAAACCAAGTAAGTTTCAAAAGCTTGTAATCTGAAATTAGTTTCACTGTCTATACGTTTTCTTTTCTCTCAGTAACTTAAAAATGCTGCTAAACTATGTAAGATGAACAATCAGAAATCTAAACAAGCTTGTAACGAGATGCCCGCTAATGAGTATCATCAAAGAACCATTCTCATGTCAGTATCACAACATCTTACAGTTATTAACGAAAGCGTAAGCTACACGACAATTATATCAATTACACTATTATACACCGCCTTATATCAACTGGAGGTCATTAACCTCAAAACAAAGATGCGAATTTGGAAATCGCTTGAGAAAAGGCGCGTTTTTCACTTGTTTTTGTGGACTTCACATGGTTGAATGTGCTAACTATCGTTAATGGTGTCATAGATTTGAGAACAATGCGTCATGGAGATTTATCAGCTGTTATTTGTTGCATTGTATGGACATGATCTATGTACTATACTACCGAAAAGGGTTATGCACAATGGATTGTGAGTATGGGACTGTTCGTTGAATATTAATCTGTGGTAATGAGGTTGTATGATAACAATTGTTTATCTCTTCCGTGGTACCGTTATCGGTTTTAAATTGTTTTAATATGATCGATAAGATAACGCATGTTTATCTTTATTATGCCGTTAATGTATGAAATAGTTCAGGCAAACTTCAAATCTAAAGATGAACTTTTGTCCAATCTTTTAGCCAAATACGGGATAACAACTTCAATAGCATTGTTATGTAGTAGGAAGAATACGAGTAAACACCGGAAATCTGAAAAACATCATACGCCTACCTCTAGAATTGTTTATCTATTGGTGCTGACCTACCTACTATACATATAAATAAACAAACATAGCTTATAAATGGCAGGAAAATAAACAATACCAAATAACCAATGGACACAATAGCTTACGTTAATATGGCATAGGAAAGGGTAATAATATCCGTACCTTTAACCACATCCCCATCTCTGGTTTCATGTTGTGATTTCACGTCGCCGGTAGTGTGATCTGCTACACCGTAGTTGAAAGCATATCTTGGCGTATCCTGAAGAAGAAATGTTTACCATTTATTATATACTAGCTGACCCAACAAACTTTGTACTTATCGTTTAAACCTTCTCTAGGCAACTTCAAACATTTTAAAACCAAAAAAGCCAACTCGGTCCAGCCGTTCTCGAGTTTGAGTCAGACTAACGAACAGCAATTATTTTTTATATATAAGATAATATATTCGAACATTTGATTGTGGCAACCCAATACGCCAATACCTCAGTCTTAACAAGGGGTATTGGGTTGCCCGGGTAACTGGGTTGAGGAGGTCAGATAGGGCAGTCGCTCTTTGTAAAACATTTTTACTCAGCTGCATACTGTTTGACTGGAAGTCCAACCAAACATAGTTGGAAAAGTATGTACAAGTTAAGTTAAGTACTCAGTTAAGTACAAGTACCTATATAAGGAATTCATGGTTAATAAGCATAACCATTAAATATGTACCTCGTTATTTATATAGCAAGCATAGATAACAAGAATACTCTGAGCATTCTTCAACAAACAATTAATTATTCTTATTTGAAAGTACATAGTTAGCGATAAGTACAACTTCTCAGAAGCTTCCAAAATTCATGTTTTTCAATATCGATTGTCAAAAGTTACAAAACTCACATAATAATCATAACCAGGACCAATATACACGCGCCCCGACGCCGGAATTTTCGGCGCAGCCACCGACACTCCCACGCATACCGCCAAAATCAAGCACAAACAACGACACATTTTACCAAACACTGAACAATTGAAACACTAGGAACAACCGTCTTGACCAACGTCTACTCCTTGAATACCACAATGGTGGGTTCGCAAGCATTTATATGTGGCCTTATTTGAGTGCCAGCCTTGGTACGCGTTCCTTACTGCCGAAAGCCTTCCGAAAATGAAGTTTCCTCCAACGTTTCGCGGCGGCTAATTGAGAAAATTTTCGCACGCTACAATAGGGCTCGTGTAGTTTAGATTGCTAAACGAGAACAGACTTCTTGTTGAGTTTTGTTTGTTTAAGATATTTTCGTAAGCTGCGTTTATTGGGTTCAATTACGTCGATGACTGTTATTTTAAGATTTATAGCTCTCATATTTTTACTTATATTTTCGAATTTGAACGATTGCCACAGGTGATAGTTAACAGTGCCTCTACTAAATTAAATTGAGAATTTTATTCATAAGATGCAACTACACGTTTGCGATTGCATTTCCAGAAAATAATTATGCATACTCACGTATTGTTCTGCCAAATTGCATTTAGAAGTATAAATTGTCATTTTGTACATCATTTGCCTAAATTGTGTGAATAAGCACACTATTACTAGTGAACAGACTATTATCTATTTGAATCGTTACTAGATTTTACAATATTATCAATTATTTTTTGCAGGGCAGAGTTTAAATAATATCCGTCTCGACTTGAACTTAATTCTCGTCCCTGAATTAAGTAGATACTTACAAGACCGAACCACAGAGACTCTGAATATGGCAACTAAATTAACATGAAACTACTATAAACAAGGCTATGGCGACAGGTACAATACAGCCTCTTTGGTCATACAATAAAAGCAAGTTTCAAAAACAAATGACTAACAGCAAATATAGTACCATTCGTGTACTTAACTGTGTACTTAAGTTTTTCAAATAAATTGTATTTTCAAAATAAAGAACTTGTTACAACTTCGATCACAGCAGTTTATGTTTCTCGCAATATTGTTATGGTGTTCCCCTGATTAGTGTGGGAACTATGAGGGTTATATGAAGATAAATACTGGTTATAGGCTTATGTTGTGCATACGTGATGAAGATAAGGTGCGAAGCTTACTAAGCCTTGGTTATTGATCTCGTGTGAAACTGTGTATTACTAGGTAAGGTGTTGTGTATTTTGTGTGCTGAAATCGTTTGGAGTAAGTACATTTTTTCATTGGTCGTCTATTCTATATCTTCAGTACAATAATGTAACCTGAAAAAACTCTATACCCTCTTCCCTCCATGCTTCATACTATCTATATAACAATGTTACATCTAGTCATCATCAACCCTCACTTATATTATACTACTTAGTATGTGTTCCTCTTTTTGAGGTGAGAAATAATCAGATGACGTCCCGATTTGTTAGCAGCGTGAGTGTCCGACTCTTAGTGACTAGAAATGATCTCTATTGGTATTTCTGGACCCCTTTGTGTTTCAGGACCGTGGTAACTCTTTCGACCGGCTTCTTTCCTAAAGGGCTTTCGCTGAATCTGATCACTGCTCTTTGAGGAACGTGAGCAAGGAGCACGTGGAACAATTTACTAGTATTAATAAACAAAAAGTGTACTCCAAACTTTTTACAACATTAGTCGCGATATCTATATTTAGAACATCGTAAAATCTCGTCTTCCGATACTCAGCAAATATTTTTTTACTACAAACACCGTATCAAATCATACAAACCCAAACAAAGAGTGGTAGACTGTGACCAATCTCTGTCTTTGTTTCTAAGTAGACTTGGATTATCACCTTCTAATATGCAAAGGTTGACACTTCCTCAAGTTCCTTATCTGAACAATGGGAGAGTCCTTTCATCGAGTGTAAACCTTCGCATTTGATTCGCTTAGCGATTGGTAGAACTACAAACAAAGATTTGTACAACCCTGTCTTTAACGCTTGTCACCAATGAAAGTGAATAATTTTATTTTTTATTTTATTTTTTCTTTTAAGGAATAGCAAACAGTTACATTATATAAACTTACAAATAATATAACAATGACTTGTTGAGGTCATAATGTAACCCACAACGCTATCCACAGGTAAACATAAAAATTTAGAACAGAAATTCTAATCGCTAGGAACATTAATAGCAGTACGCGTAACAAATAACAATTAGGGAGAGTGTAGTAGTGTAAACATGACTTTTAGCAAAATATATTAATAAAAAGGAAAGAGGAGTTTAAAGATACGATGACAAAATTAAAATGTTTGTTATGAAGAGGTTTTGTTTTAAGTAGGGAACTATGAAGGAGGCTTTTGAACTTATTTATGCTACAATTGAAAATATCAATGTTTATAAAGGTGACGTTATAAGTGTCAACCATACGGCGGATAGGTGAGCGCAGGCCCGAATTAGTGCGACAGGTGTTCAGCGCAAAAAGAGTGCCTGGGCGCACCTGTCGCCTGTGAATGGTTCTTGGTACAGCATAACAGATCATATTATTTAGGTTTGTGCAGTTAAATTTATTTCTGACTATATTAAACAAGACAGTTGCCTCAAGGTACTTTCTTCGAGAGCTAAGGGGAAGGAGTTTGTATTTGCTTACTAAAGTAGGATACGGCAGGTAAGCTTTATGACATCTATAATGCATTGCACGCAAAAATTTGTACTGGACATTCTCTACCATCTCAGCGTATTTTATGTAGAATGGATTCCATACCGAAACTGCATACTCTAGTTGCGAACGAACAAGGGCTTTGTACAAACATAAATACGATGTGGTTTTTTTGAAGTCAAGAGTAGACCGCATGACAAATCCGAAAAGTTGAAAAGCTTTGCTGACTATTTTGTTGATGTGTAAGTCTAGGCATAGTTTGGTGTCGAGTATAACACCAAGGTCGCGGACTGATTTCAGTTGAGATAGAGGCTCATGACAAAGGTTGTAAGAGTACTTAATTATGTGTTTATTTTTAGTAAATGTGAGGAAGTTGCATTTGGGTAAACTTAGCTTAAGTTTGTTTCTAAGGCAGTAATCTGTCAGTCTGTCCAGGTCTTGTTGGAATAAAGTAGAATCGTCAACACTTTGGATGGAATTATAGACCTTCAGATCGTCAGCGTACATTAGAAACTTTGTATGATGGAAACATTGACCAATATCGTTAACGAATATGTTAAATAATAATGGCCCAAGGATAGAGCCTTGTGGGACGCCTGATGTGACCTCGATGACCCTTGAAGCATGTCCATTGATTACTACTCTTTGACAGCGATTCAAAACATAGGAGGCAAACCACCGCAATAAATTGCCTCGAATCCCATTAAAAGATATTTTATTAAGCAGCAGTTCGTGATCCACTTTGTCAAATGCCTTGCAAAAGTCTGTGTATACGGCGTCTACTTGCAGTCCGTTGTCAAAGCTATCAAATAAAAAACTGGAGAAAGACAGGAGGTTCGTAGTGGTAGATCGCTGTTTAACGAAGCCGTGTTGCTGCGGTATAATGGTATTATGTAAAACCGGGTACAATTCATTGTGGACAAGTTTTTCAAAGACCTTTGACAAAGTGGATAGCAGTGAGATTGGACGGTAATTCTCCACATTACCCTTCGAGCCACCCTTGTGCACAGGTGTGATGTTTGCATGTTTCCAACTTTTTGGAAACACTCCCTCTGTTATGCACTTGTTATAAATTATTGTTAAGGGTATGCAGATTTGATCAGCAGTGCGCCGCAAAAAATAAGGCGGTATGCCATCCGGTCCTGGGCCTTTAGCAGGGTCCAGTGATCTTAATTCTTTTAGAATCTTTTCTTCATTAAAATATAGGGTGGAAATTATATCGCAGGCTGATGAAGTTTCTGCGGGTGGTTGCCATTGTGATAAGAGTGGTGACGCGGGTTCGTAAACAGAGTGGAAGAAATTCGAAAATACATTGCAGATATCTTTAGGTTCAGTGGCTTTGGTGTCTTTGTAATATACTTTTGCTGGGATGCTAGGTCTGTCTTTTTTGTTTGATACGTATGTCCAGAAGTGTTTGATATTTCTTTTTAGGCTATCTTCTACCGAACTTATGTACTTAGAGAAGCATTCACTGCACATATCCTTAAAACTGGTTCTATGTGCAGAGAATGTTTCATAATCCGATATGTTTCCGTACTTTTTCCATTTGATCCAGGCTTTTTGTTTCTTTTTAAATATATTTATCAAAGGTCGTGAGAACCAGACTGGATAATTGGAAGATCTAGGACGTGCAAGGGGAGTATGAGAGCTGATAATCTCGTCCAGTTTATTATAGAACAATGATAGAGCTTCTTCAGATTTCTCATGTGCAAGAAGTTTATGCCACTCAGTTTTCTGTATCACATCGTTTATGTTTTCATAGTCTGCTTTATAGAAATTGTATTTTTTCAGCGGCTGCCTGTTAAGGGGAGGATCTTTAATGTGAATGTTTATATTACAAATGAATGGGGGGTGATAGGTGTCAGCAGGAAGTAGAGGAGGTGATTCTGGAAGCACACTACAAGAAGCATTTGAGATTAACAGGTCCAATATTTTTCCTTTACAGTTAAATGTAAAGTTGTGTTGAGAAGCACTTAGGAGAGACATAAAGTTGTTAAGATGGTCACAGGACGCAGTTGAACCAATGCATAAACAGGGATTAATGGAAGTATTCAAGGTAGAAGGTACAGGCCATGTTGCTTCTGGAAGGTTATAATCTCCGGCTACATAAAACAAATCAACGTTAGGGTTACAGAGGGCCTCATAGAGTGATTCAAAGTGTTTTTCGTAAACAAAAGGTGGGGTTTTAGGGGGTATGTATGCAGCTGCCACAACGTGATATTTAAATTTTTGGCTACTGGGTATTTCCACAGCAACATGTTCTATGTAGGTGTGCAGAGAGTGTGCAGTGTTTAAGCCTATTTCAATAGGTTGGAGGTTTTTCAAGACTGCCACCAAAACGCCGCCACCATCCCGTTTATTCGTGCTAGACCGATCGCGATCACACCTGTACACAACGTAACGCTGGTCAATGAACTCATTGTTACTGATTTCCGGTACTAGCCATGTTTCTGTCAGTATGATTATGTCGTATGTTCTCGTGAGAATATTCATGTATAGAGTCTGCAGTTTCGTACGGATACCCCTACAGTTTTGGTAATAAACGGTAAGTTTCTTATCAATTACTGGTGATGGTAGGATATACGTAAGTGTAAACATTGCGTGCTAATGAAAAATAAGATGCCAATAGAATTTACGCTGAGCAAAATCAGTGTAAGATATAGCGTAGAGATATTGAAAAAATATTTTCCCTTGAGACAATAAAGCGAGTTCACATCAGTCAAGCAGAGTAAGTCAGTTTTGTAATAATAGCACAAATTTGATAGTACAGTGTTTACAACATGAGTTTTATGAATTAATAAATATGAAGTGTTTACAAGATATTTTAAGAACAGACAGACTACACGTAGAAAGTACAATAAAATTAAGATTGTTTTATAAAACGGTAACCGGTAAATTTAACGGTAAATTTTAAGTTGACTAATGTTTTGTTCAATTTATCTACTACTACATACTTATGTTACTGCAGACATAGGCTTCTCAAAGCTAACACAATGTTGGCTATCCGCAGCTAACATATCAATCATTTTTTTTTACTAATAATTCCGAATATCAAGACTCGGGGCAGAAGCAGTGTTGGCGTTCATTTTGTTATTTTCAAATTTTTCGGATAACACTGTGGGGATTTGACTAAGTACTAGAAATATTTATCAGATTAATCGTCCCTACATTTCCACGGCAAAAAGTAAGCCAGAATCTAACTTATACGTATTTCCCGTACGTATATAAGAAAAATACTTTACATCACGCTATACTATTAACAAGTGAAGAGCGGCTAATAAAATAAAAGAACAATTTGTTAAACTAAACGCTTCTGCTAATAGATGAGCCATTGAACTTTTGATTATCGTCGCGATAACAAACATCGGATTAGCATAATGTCCATTTGTTTTGTTTTCCCAAGTGGCTAACAACAAAGGGCTAATGAAGTAATTACGAACACCCTGAATTTCGACAAAGATTCAGATAACGTGAGTTAAGGTTTTATTTGTTAGCTTAAGAAATACTGTTGAACACATCACCTAAATATTTTTCGAAGTCCTGTATGTATATTTTACACGCCTGTTTTTTCCCCCGAATCTATACTAATATTATAAAGCTGCAGAGTTTGTTTGCTTGAACGCGCTAATCTCAGGAACTATTGGTTCGATTTGAAAAATTCTTTCCGTGTTAAATATAGCCCATTTATTGAGGAAGGCTATAGGCAACTTTTTATCCGGGTTCGTGCAGAGGTTCCCACGTGTGGGAACCGACCCGTGTGGGTGAAACCGCTGGCAGAAGCTAGTCGACTCATATTTTCAACCCTCGATAAAAATGATGGGTCTTAAATACCTCTTTGCAATTTCAACATTTTTAATGGCTATGGAAGTCCGTAATCATAGTAAACTTAACGCTTTCTACCTGAGTAGAATACAATTTTCCTCTTTACCTAATTTAATTTTTGAACTTATAAATAACTGACCAAAGTATATTAAAATAGTGCATTACAATACCAAAACATACAGCACTACTTAATAGCTCTAGACAAAATACATTTAAGTGTTACAGCCTTTTTTGTCGTCCCACTGCTGGGCACAGGCCTCCTCTCACATGGAGAAGGATTGAGCGTTAATCACCACGCTTGCTCAATGCGGGTTGGTGATTTCGGACTATAGTCGTGGTGGCCTAGTGGGTAAAGAACCAACCTCTCGAGTATGAGGGCGTGGGTTCGATTCCAGGTCAGGCAAGTACCAATGCAAATTTTCTAAGTTTGTATGTACTTTCTAAGTATTTCTTGGACACCAATGGCTGATAAAAAAGGTGAAGGAAAACATCTTGAGGAAACCTGGACTATAGTCCGAAAATACATTTAGTTACTACTAAATCTATTTACGGCATTGTTTACGAGAAATTAAAATCTATGGGGACAGCCGTACCGCCATTGTTATCACGCACGTCTTTATATCTCATTGTTCCTATTCACACAGAACTACGAACAAACGATTTTTCCTTACAAATTATGTTCTACGGTATGTATCTTATTCTGGCATTGATAAAAGTCCTTCAGGTGTTCCCACGCAACAGAATTTACTATGTATTTGAATGATATGAATATTACAGTTTAAGGTTTTTAATTATACGGTTTTGGTATGCTGGTTAAATGGTACCTATTTGGGGTTTTTTTTATGAATACAATTATAGAAGCACCTACTTACACTGTTCTAAGATATAGGCGTTGGTAGGAAATAAATGTACAAAAATGGACTCAAAATGTACTCCTTAAATATTTCTGGGCATTAACGGCCTTCAAAAAAGGAAGTTTGATGTTTAGAACGGTCGCAATTCCAAATAACAACAAGCGATGTAAAGAATTTGTCGTTTTATTGACAAAATAGTTGCTACTTAACATCAATAAAAACAGTAAATACACAATACATAACAAACGAAGGACATTCTATGACATACAGTACAAAATCAACCTACAATTACTCAGGTACTTTTCGTAGAAATATTTAACAATAATAATAAATAAACGAAAGGTTCAACAATCAAATTACTAGAGATCGATACACTTGACTCACCCTTTCGTAAAACAATTTCAAAAAATATTTCACACTACAAAATACAATATTAAATAAACATTTAATCTAATGCAGTAATCGTATAAAATCGAAAATTGGCCTCGATTGAACTCGCAATCATTTTTTTGTATCTAAAATTTACTTAACTACGGCATGAAGACAACTCCGGCATGAATTTCAGAGCAAAATGCCCAAAATATAAAATTGAAAATATTTTGATCGTGGTGCCACATGAACTAGATTTAGAAATTGTTTTCTCTTTCCAATTAATATTTTTGATCGGATTGAGAAAATCTGGAACTAAATAAAATTCAACGAACTAGTAATCGAACTGAAGCTGCATTGCAAATTCTTAAACCCATAATAGATTCATCTGCAGTCCTTATCATTCATCATTGCAACTATTATGGTCATGAAACGTCACAGCAGGAACATTGATTTAAATCTTTAAAATCATTTTCAATCATAACTACTTTGGGCTGCAAAGAAATTCAATCGGAGTATCCAATAGGTCTCTTAATCAGTAGTGGTTTAATGATGAAGATGGGCAGCCTCATGGGGCGAAATAGGGGCGGTTTTGTGGACCACGGCGTTGAAACCATTGTGCTTGTCGGCTGTGTAGTCCACTGTGCGGATGGAGCCGTCGGGTTCAACCACTGTGTATTGACCTGGAACAGAAAGTTGGTAGATAGGAGTAGATGTAGTAGGTATTACTTAATCATAATGTGGCTCTGCGTTTATCATGTTACATGGCCATGGCTTGATGTATCGATCAATATGACCACGCACGTAGTTTTCTTATTATTTAGTTGTGTGTAGTAGTGTTACTTCAACGGAAGTCAATTATTAGATTATAGGAATTAAAATAAATTTTATGTCACTACTAATAATTAAATAACATGCGATAGCAACTAAGAAGAAAAGGTTACCTTTGACAACGTCGCCATCCCGACTTTCATGGTGAGTCTTAATGTCCCCACTGTGGAAGTCATTCACGCCATATTTGAAGACGTATTTTGGATACGCCTGAAATTAAAATAAATAAATACAATTAGAATTAATAAGATTTACGACTTAATTTATAAGTAGAAGACCAAAACTCATATCGAGGACTGATTGCGATACATAGCAAAAGTCTATCAAATTGAGATTACATAGTCAACGGTTTGACCCTTATTACGAAAGACTGAATATAAAATATTCTAAAACACATAACCCAAAAGAAATCGGATACATAATAAATCAAAGGAACATGACATCCAATTAACTAAAAACAGGCAGGTCAAAGCAATTTCCCTCACAATGAGGTTACCACGGCTTCGGATTATGTCATGAATGTCAGATCTCGTCCGCATGCAAATAGTGAACTCGGAAGTGTCATGCGAGTAGTGCTAGTGAAACCGTTTGAACTCACCACGTGTTAGTGCGCAACTGTGCTGTAGATAGAATAATGTGGAGTTAATTTATGGGCGTTACTATTTCTTCATCTATGGGTGTATCTTAAGTAATATCGGGGGTGATCAGAGTACATAGGTACATATATGACTTTTTTTTGTTGATTACCAAACTATAGATAGATAGTTGGAATTACATCGGATTATTGAAGTATCTGTTATTTTTGACCTCAAAGTCAAAAAGCAGATTTTACGGTGATGTCAAAACCAAAGGTTCATATGGATCTGTTACAGATTCTTACAAAATTTCACTACAGGTGCACTGTTCTGAGGAGTGGATTTTATGGATAAGAACCAGTAAGAATCCATAGACACTAATTTCAAAACAAAAGCGTTTACAATTATTGGACTTACTCTAAATATGGATATGTTTAAATCTTAGTGATTTTGGCATAAGGTATTTATTTTCAGTAAAAATATCGTCCACGTGATGTGACTCGTGACCATACAGACTGATTATTCAATAGATATGCCAAGAAGATATTGAAAATCGCTCTCCTTTCTAGCTTGTACCAAACCCGTATAACTTGCGCACGGGCACAGTTCATCAACAAGCGGAACGTCGCACAGGAAACGCGATCTTGTCGCAATTCCTGCTCATTCGAGATACAGACGTAAGTACCAATAATTATGTGACTTTTTTACATATACTGTCATAAGAATTGGCTTTCGAAGGCATTGTTGTTCGCAATTGAGATAGGAAGTTAGGAATGACGTTTACAGCTGGTTTACGTTTAACTTTTACTCTTATTGTTTATTAGTTTTACTGTTCTTAATAAACATTATTATTGGCAACGTTAGTAATAGTTTACGATATTTTCACGTAACATTTATAAAAGTTAATTAATAAGTTAACTCGTGTTGGCATTTTATGTATGTACGATGGAATTCTTCTTTCAACTTGATAAAACGTTGTAACAATTGAATGTTTTGCCTTAGAATCACAGTAAAGACACAAAAGTGAAAAAGCTATAAAAATAACATTATATTTGACGTTATATATGGATATACAAGTTCGTGGATATTACGTGATTTATGATATAAAACCATAACTTGAATGTATTAATAAGCCGCGATTAGCATTTCCCTTTGTCGGGATCTTATGCAATGTTCTGATCCTGCGTCGAATCTGTGTTTATATCTTGGGAAATTACGTAAATTTTATTTTCATCACACATAATATCTCGGCCTATACCTATCTACTTAATTTTTTATTGATTTACATATTGCTTTTTATTTACATTTAGTATTATTTTATGTAATGTTGTACTTATTGTCAATTCTTTTTCATCCAATGTGGAAAATAGCAAAAAAAAAAATAGTTTACTATTTTCACAAGCGACTCATCTAGAAATAAAATATTTTTTTAGAGTCACTAAAATCTACAATCTTATTACCGTGAGGACTTTCTATGTACTTTTTAAGTTCTACCGATGTATTCATATAAATACCCATTTACTTTACATAACAAAACATAGGACAACATAAACATTACTAAACGTTTCAAATAATTAAACAAAATAATAACTCGTACGGAACGGTTCTGTAAATGGAAACCAAAGTAACCGATGAAAGCGTAGAAAATTGTGGTGTGTAACATAAACCATTGCTTTAAGTATGGGATTACGTTGTATAACGTTTAAGAACCGCATAGTACCTATGTATATTTTTCCATATTGTAACATAATAGCTATTCCTCATGGTTTTACATTCGTCCCAGCAGAACTACTGTCCGCAAAAGGGTAAAAAGTAGAACATGCCCTTTGTTAGGCGAAGAGCTTTCTTTAAATCGGTTCACTAGGTTTAGCGAAAAAGCAGTTATACTAATAGAAATGATTATATACCTAGATTTTTTCAATGAAATTATTAGAATTTATTGTTACCAAAACTAGATAACGGGATTTAGTGGCGATCGTAGATAGAGATAAGTGGAGATGAAAAATTGAGAAAGCTGACCTCACTACCATGTGGGATACATAGCAGGAAAGAGGGTCTGGAATAGTTACATAGTGATGCTATGTGCTGACTTTAGAAGATCAGACCTTACCTTTTTGGATGAATTGGCGTCAAAAGGTTTAAATGTTCTTTACGATATTCTATTTTTCCTTACAAAGCCATTACACGGTAACGTAATGAATATGAGCAAAGTATTGTTTTGTATTACTTATCCACATTACTCGTGTAATACTAATTGATTACGATAGGTATCAGTCATAAATCGATACATTTTACGCAATACCCAATAATAACGTTTTGTAACAAAACGTTACGTTCCGTTTTTTATTTACTTTTACCCATATTTGATGTTGAGTGGTTATAATTAAACTGTTATCCACTTAGACGTAACGGTTACTGCATGTGCACTTGTAATAGTTTTCGTAATAGTGATTAATTTTTTTTGTTGTTGTTTTTGGTTTCGTACCTACTTGACAAAAAATGGAAAATAAAATTGAATTGAAATATTTTCTAAATCCGTTCAGTACTGGTGTATCTAACCAACCACCATTTTCTTGGAGCTGAGGCTACCCAATAATTGCGCTCAAATTCTGCCGAATTGTTTTTTTTGAGCATTTGAATTTTGGCTACTTGTTAGCTTATATTAAATACTTATATCGCTTCTTCAATTCCAAATACAAGAATTTCCGTGCAAGAATTTTAATTACATACTTTATTATGGCCATATCACTCATTCCTCGTAAACTTTACCTTCATGGTTAGTTAACGGCAACAAAATTATAAAAGCACAGACAGCACATCAAGCTACCTCAATCTGTCAAATTTCTTCAATAGATTTTCAGCCTTATCACAACAGTGGAAGGTTAATGTTAGATTGGTGAAATTTAACAGATTCGGGTGGGTTTGAGAACTGATATATAATACACTAGCAGTTTTCCCGCGGTTTCGCCTGCGTCCCATGGGAGCTGCTGCCCGCACCGGGATAATATATAGCCTATGTTACTCGCAGATAATATAGCTTTCTAATGGTGAAAGAATATTTAAAATCGGTCCAGTAGTTTTTGAGTTTATTCATTACAACCAAACAAACAAAATTTTCCTCTTTATAATATTAGTATATAGATAATATAATTAAAAATATATACTTACATAATAATCTACGTGTTCATCTTCCGAGATATGGTGGTGTTCGTAGCTGAGTTTAGGCTCTTGGTGCACGATAGTGGCGGCTGGCTGCAGGTCGGAGTGAACCACCCTGATTGGTCGTAAATTGTAGAAGACCTTGCCGTGTGTGCACGCCATTAGTGTCAGAGCTACGATCACCAACTGAAAATTATATTAAATATTTTCTTTTAGAAATAATAGAACGATTTTCATGTTAATGGATTGTGACATTCCGAAATAAATTATTTATTGTTTCTCTTCGGCAAATTATCATCACCAGTTTGGTACTGGCTAACCAACCAGTCTTACCAAGGAGGTTCGGGTAGTCCGGGTAACTGGGTTGAGGAGGTCAGATAGGCAGACTCTCATTTTAAAACACTGGTACTCAGCTGCATACGGTTAGACTGGAAGTCGAACCCAACATGCTGGGAAAAGTTGACTTTGGTTTGGTTTCGATTTTTAAACTGGTGTAACAGATACCTTGAACTGATTATTCAGTACATATAGTTTATATAAAACTGTAGAATCTTCGTGCATGTGTTACATTTTATCTTTAATCTAATGTGTCTAAGTAATTGACTTCCTACTTCATTAATCAAGCAACCACAAGTGTTATTAAACTTATCTTAATTACACTCTTTGGATATTGGATTTTGTAGAAAATTGCCGGAATAAAATACATTGCATAAACGTGTAAGTTTTTTATATGCGCTGAATAAATAGCATTGAAGATTATCGTTCATTATCTCCTATGTATGAAAACCGTTTTCAAAAGGACCGGTTTTTGAAAGAACAACCTCTAAATTCTTTTAATCACTAAGGGCTCATAATCGGAACAAAAACCATTTGTATTTCTCTATGAATTCAAGAGGTCAACAGTAAAGCCCCTAATTTAGGGCTAAGTGTAACATCAGGTCACCAGTCATAAATTAATTTCATTTACGACTAAAGTCAATGGATGTTCATTATAAATTACTTCAGAATGGCCATTATGTAAGCTCAGAAAACAAACAAAAACAAATCTAGAATCCATTAGTTTTTCAGAGTCATTACCCATTATTTTGAACTTGAACACAATGTATCGTCACGTATCCATCTTCCATCAAACAATGGGATAGTTTTTCCAATATTCTCATAGACTTTCAAGATACCATTGATGGTGAAGTAGAATAAGTTTTTGCGCCTCGGGAATGTTAAGTGTTACTCTTGTTTTCACTTGAAGATCGTATTAATGACCTTTTGAGTAGTGGCTTTTTTAATCTTATATTTTTCAATAGCAAGCGTCAAACCGACCGTAGATCAGGACTTAATAATTTCATCAGTAGGTAGAGCTTAAAGCTCACCAATGTATGGATTTGGCAAAACTGCATTGATTTTCTGAATCAGTATTGGTCTTTCTGTAGAAGGGATACTTTTCTTTAAGATTAAGATAATGTCAAAAAATAATTTCAATAAAATTTCTTTTTGAAGTTTAGGTAAAAACTAACTTACCTAACTGCAAAGTTTCGTTTTGTGACGTCATGTGAATGAGAAATATGATGTGCATGAATTCAAGTCATATAAGAATAATCCTAGTCTTCTCATATGTTTAGCAGAAGAATGTTAGTTAAATCGTTAATTAAATTTTGTATAATTTACGTTAACATTAATTAAAAATAAGCTATTTTTTATTGGTTTTAATAAGATACTTATTAACAATATCAATCTTTAAATACTAAGAAGTGTTTCAAATGTTAAGTTACAATATTTTTTAATTTACAGCAAGGCATCTTACCTTGAAGGCCATTTTCGATTCTTCAAATTAACACCACTACTTCTAATTAAGGCACCAGCACACGATTCGTAATCGATTTAAAAACTAAAAAAAATCGAATGATACACTCGTTTCGAAAGCTGAGTGTCGAATGTGGTGAGTGAAACTACTCGCTAGATTTATATGTGGGTACCTAGGGTGGTGGGTATGCCGCAAGTTGGGGCGATAATATTAAAACTGTAGCTAAAGTAATTGTTAATAAAATTGTTTTATTGATTATATTTGATTGATAATCGTGTGAGTAAAAAGCTTTTTGTAATAGTTTATGTCATTGAGAAATTAAGTTAGGTGCCAAGTCATAATATCTTTGTATAACATATCAAAAGTAATTATAATCACAATTTTATCAGTTGTAATCTTTCATGAAAATCAAATCCATTGACTAATCAATTTAAGTGATTTTCCGCAGAGTCACTTATGTTGTTTTAGTTTCGCTGAGACAATTTTGTAAACCTCTATAAATACTCAGTATCATTACAGATTAATTTGAAAATATCGTAAATAAAATACATAAAAACTTTTCGATATTTTTCATCGTTAAAACAATGTATCTTCAGATCGCCTTACCCTATAAACAGGTGCTTACTACCATAACTCAACAGCTATCTGTGTTAATTATACCATACCATACTTAACAAACATTGACTAAAATTAACCTTAATAATAAGGCGCCACCGCGTACAACAAGTACAAGTTATATCATAGTTGCACGCCTATCAGTTAGTGAACAATCTCATTACATTCAACTACGTCCAGCGGTTATCAACACTGCATGCAATCATCAAACGCTCCGGTATTTACTCAGCCATAAAAACTCCTACTAACACTCACCACAAAGAAAACAACATCGACTTAAAATTAACCTCTCCATCATCACTCATAGTAACGAAGAAGACAGCAGCATAAACATCGACGTCGATTGATAAGTATTGAATAATACATAATAGGTACGATAGATGACTGCTACACTTACGTCAGTTTACGTACAAAAATACAACCGCAGATACTAACATTATAAGAGAGCTTCCTGCTGTGAAGAAATTGTATTGTTAAGTCGGTAATATCAGAACAATATATGTCATTAATCGAAGCTGACTTATGTTTAATTACTGCTTATTTATTATAAATCGTCACCCACTAAAACTCTGTAAAAGACTGCCTTATTGGTTCTAATTTCAAATATCGATTTGAACCAAAAAGAGTATCTAACTAATGAGGTTTTCAATCTAATTCCATGGATGATGATGAGCAACAGTTATTACAAAACTATTTGGATTTGTGAACATTCGATTCGGTTAGTTTACCGCTCCCTTGCTCAAGAGAAACAAAACAAAATATGTAGGTTTTGCATGTTTTTCTATTACAATATGTCACTAATACGCGACCAGTTACATAAGTTGCGCGCAATTGCTACCCCACTTTCCTTGCACCACCTAATTATGTGACAATAGAGTAATGTACTGGTTGTTATGTATCCAGAAAATTATATTATGTATGACGTAAATCAATGATGTTGATATTGTGTTGTAGATAATGCGGTGGAGGTTCAATTAGTCATGGTGGATTGATTCCCTACTGTAGGAAGCGACTGGGTTTGTTTTGAACTGGTTTTGTCAGGTGATGTTCTGGTCGTTGGAGCATAAAGCACCTTTTTACTAGGTCTTGACTTCGAATGGGAATATAGAGAAGGTTAATTGTAAAAAGACTTACCTTCCCACTCGGAGACATTTAATGATTACTTAAGTCACTCCTTAGTGACGGAATTTCATACAAATCCTTCACTAAGGAATGGCTTAAGTAACCATTAAATGATTCTGAGTGGGGAGGTTAAACACATCCTCTGTGCAGCTATTAGTCAGCTTAGTCAGATTCGATCATCGAATAATAGACTATTGGAAAATAGGCCTCGAGAAAAGTGTCTCTATAGTTTCTGGTAGATATGTATCAATTTTAATTTCATACTTATCCAAAGAGCAGAAACAATAATATTTATTATTATATTGCAATGGGTAATCAAATTAAAGATTTCGTATAAAGAATTGACATTGCAAAAATACTTAAATGTATTACCTCTATACTTTTTCATTGAATATTATTTATGACCTAGTTACGCCACTATGGCTAGGTAATATTGTTTTAAAATAATTTCCAAATAGTTATACGTGGCAAATAGTGAAATGTGCTTTTGGATACTGGCAGTTTAATTTAGAATAGATAAACATAAATCTTTTATTGTATTATTGAAATTCAAACCGCTCCAACTTAGGAGCCAAGGCATCATCATACAGACAACGAGAAATAGATTAGAATTAAACATGATTGCTCCAAAAAATATTTAGAATTAAACATTAAAAGACCGTATCAAATTGTAATGTGAACAATATTTTCGCTTAATTAAGCCCAATAATAAGATTGACATACATCTAAAGTCTTAAAAAATTACTAGCTATAAAAGTAAGCTAGAAAATCGAGTAAAACTGGTGCATATATAACATTATTAACACGAAGTACATGCTGCACAAGTTCTTCAAAAATAATTGTGACAGCTTTATCGAGTTATCTGATTAGGACATTTTAATTATAATTGGGTTATTAATTATGCTGAAAAGACAATAAAAATATAATTGGACTACAATAAGTTTAGTGTCGTAACACAAAATTTTAGGGAGTTGTGACTTCGTTGTTCGTTGGAGGAAAGAATACATGTTCAATAATTCATATTCACGTACGAAAAAGAAACTTTTTTTTTGTTTTATTAGAGCAAGAAGTATTTTCTGGTTATTGCATTGTCTATTATCTTATATCTTATGGTATTTTTTTGAGTTTTTTTTTCTTATTAACGATGATACTGTCAACGTCATTGTATGTCAGAATTTTTAAATATTTTAGAACGCTTTATTTATATTATAATTCTTTCGTCTATTTTATTATGTTGAAGAAGGTAAAGTAATCTTTTTGTCGCTATGTAGACTAATCAGATCACTTATTGTATTTGTATTCGTTTTGTACGAGAAATTACGTCATGTAGTAGTCCGGATGCAAAACCAATACATGGCATTACTATTAAGAGGAATAGAGTAGACTTTCGCTACATATCAATAAATAGCGATGTTCAAAACATAAAGAGAGGTGACGTAAAGAATCATATTAGCATAAGAGGCAAGCGGAATATTAAGCCTGCTGGTTTGGTTTTTACTGGTTTGTGGAGTATCTAAGCCAGTAGACGACAACAAATTAAGGGACCGTGGTCTACATTTTTATTCGTTTTGCATTCGTTAGAAGTAGGCTTTTTGCTTTGGAAATATATTAGTAGAGAATCGGAGTAGGAATGTAGATTTAAGTAGGTAAGTTTGATTTAAATTATAATACATGCTTAATAAAATGAATAAGTGACAGGATTCAGAATTGCAGATTCATTAACAGTTTCCCGCAGTCAAATCCGTGTCCTGAGGGATCTTCCTCCCCCATCCGAATAAAAAGACTATTTTCTTTCTAAGGCTCTAGACTTTCTGTGTACTAAATATCATTTAAATTGGTTCAATAGTTTTGGCGTGAAAGCGCGTCAGATTGACGGACAGACAGAGTTACTCCCGTATCTATAATATTAGGTAAGAATTAAATGTCCATTAATACTAAGCCTCGGTATGTATCTGTTAAATAACATTCAAAGTGGCAATGTTCAACTCATCTATAGTTATAGCTCGTAGCATCTGGATCTTATGGAACTTGTAGTAGAACTACCGCATGCTAAGTAATGTTATATCATCTGATACAGAGCATTTTCTGTACCATTCATGCAATGTAGAACCATGCAATGTAGGTCTCCAAAAATCATGGTACGTAGGTAATTATATTTTATTTAGAAGGTATAGGTAAGAGAGGAGATTGTGGCTAAGTCAAAGCCATGCGGATCAATCAATCATAAGGTTGATAGCTGGATAGGTGACCTCTTGTCATAACCAGATCTTCCGTGTTTCGGAAGACACAATAAACTGGTGGGTCCCGGCTGTCCTTTCGGCATCTTTATCAGTCGTTACGGGTAGTCTAAAGCCAGAAAGTCTAACAGCCAGGCTTAACACTGAGTATCGGGTTGCCTGGTAACTGGGTTGAGGAGGTCAGGTGAACTATATGTAAAACACTGGTACTCAACTGCATCCGGTTACACTGGAAGCCAACCCCAACATAGTTGGAAAAAGGCTAGGCAAACGATGAGGTAAGAGAGAATAAGTTTGAAGTAGGTATTCAAGTAGTAGAAAATTGGGCTGTGTTTAATACATACACCTTATAAAATTACATAAACAAATCTCTTCAAGGTTCACATTTCCAATTCTTCCGATACATTGAGCGCTGAGAAGAAACTGATTCAATGCTCAGTTTGTTGTAAGACTGTGGCAAAGTCAGTACTTTATGTATGCAATTCGGGCCACGTTATCTGCAAGAGCTGTCAACGTTGTGGTATGCAATTTTTACAGTTAAAATCTCAAATATCAATCTGTTTTCTACCTAATCACTATAGATAGAATAAAGTAGATAGCTGTAACAACACAAACTAAATACAATGACTACCAAATTTTTGCGACAGATTCTAAAATGGAAGACAGAAATGAATGTGGGGACTTTAATCCTGAAGAAGATTTCAATACCGATAATGATATGAAACAAGTCAAAAGTTGTGATGGAAAAGCAGATTTAGCCAGCGGCGATCATGATGAAGCTCTTATATCTCAGGGTAAGGGAATCGTTAAAACGAATGGTAATAGTTCAAATATCAAATCTGAGATTTCGCTAACTCATATTCTCTCGAACAGGACTAGATAATGAGATGAAGGATTTCTGCAAAGACGAAGATGTTTGCAAGGTAAATTCATCCTTACTTTAATATTATTAATTCGAAAGTAACTCTGTCTGTCTGGCTGGGTTTGACGCCGAAACTACTGAACCGATTAAGGGATTGTTCACACCAAACGTATTGTCCGCCGCTGACTGTGAGTATACTCACTGTCTGCCCCAGTGTGAACGTCGACTCAATCTGCAGTACGCGTACTCACCAAGCCGACAATAGGCTATAGCGTACGATGCGCTACATGTGTGAACAAAAGAATAGGCTCTTGTAGGTTCACACTAGATGCGTACGCTGAGCGGCTGACTATTCTACACATAAAAGGGCTAAGTATTTGAAGTTGCTCGTAGTATTTTATAAACGATAAAACTAGCGTAATTTATTTTTTTCAAATCAGACGTTTTACTGATATTTCAATTAAAATATACATCCCTTAAATTTGAAGAGATGTTTTCTTGGTCAATTTCATACTTTATATTTCGAATATAGACTTTATCCAAATAAGTTCAAGAAATATTTTCGTATGACAGTAAAACATTCGATGAATTACTATCTTTAATACGTTTAAGTTTATATAAAAGGGACACTAATTATCGACGTGCTGTACCAAGCGCGGCGGTGCGTACGCGGCGGAGCGGCGCTATTCGGCAACTGCGTCCGCGTAGCCAATCCGCGTCCGCCGTGCATAGTCGCGTAGTAAAATAATCGGCCACTGAGAGTCAGCTACAACAGACGACGTAACAGCGTATAGTCGGTTCGGTGTGAACGACAATTTCAATATATATGGAAAAGCAATAAACTGCGTAACGCGCGCTCACAGTCAGCGGCCGACAATACGTTTGGTCTGAACGATGCCTTAGTTGAATGGTATACAGTCTGAAATGTTATTTTTTATGTGAGTGCGGGATGCTACTTCGGGACACGGGCGGAACTGCGGGGAATTATAGTTAGGAACAAAAGTTTATAGTAAATTAGTTTGATATAAGATTTGAATAAATTTTAGGAAAATTCTTCGAAGCACACAATTGAAACAACAATTGAATACAAGAATCCTTACTACCAAGAGAGCAAATCAAGTGGAACACCTAATCATGACTCCATCAAAACTTCTGAAACAATACAAGAAGAAACACACAACTGCAATTCAGTGCAAAGGTATAACAAAATAATATTTATCATACCATTATATCAAAATATTCCAACATCTTTTTTTTTCAGGCCAGTGCTATGTCCAGTATCCAACTGCTCGAAAATGGTAACGATTGATTCCATAATGCTGCATTTTCATTTTGACCATTCCAAAGTACCAAGAACGACCATAGATGACATCACCCCCCAAGAAGTTTCCCTTAAATGTTCGAACTTTTCAACAGACGTTCAATGCGTAGCAACATTTATTATTGAGACCCAGAGGTATGTATAAATATTATATTCATGATATGAGAGTATCATATTCTGTGCCAATAAAATAAATAATTGTTTCTAATCAATTATTTTAGGCAGAGCCAGACTAACAAGAAGAGAACAGAGTCAGTGCAGACTGGTCGCAGTTCTATAAAAGACTCCAAATTACTGCTTTTGATGGCAGTGAGAATGCCAACGAACTACATAAAACTGCCAAATGTGAAATGCGATGCCTCACGAATCTTCACCAGGACCATCCATACACAGACTGAGAAAATTTACGAAAGCGATTTAGAGGTACCAATTTTTATTTACCTATACATTTTTTGATTTTTGGAAATTGGAAGACCGAATCAAAATGAAAGCATGTTACATACTTGTTTTGTCTTTTTCAGACTAATACAGACAGTTTTAGCAAGGACAGCAGTGACTACAAGTCATGCATTAACAAATACATACATGACGACGATGAAGTTATTCTTCTATGGCTCTGCAAATTAGATGACGCAGAAAAGGTGTTTAGTGTAAGTGAACATCAAATTATAATCTTCCCGTAGACTAGGTAAACAGTGTAACGTATTATCATGCCCCTTTAACCAAGGCTTAGGCTGATACATATTTAAAGTAAATCAATAATGATGAATGAATTCTTCAGGTAACACTTTTGGGTGAAGACAAGAGACGTGGCTATTGTTACATTGGCGATGCCGTTCATGTTAGGGACAAGCAAGATCCTTCATTACTCTACGACAGGTCTGAGTGCCTCATAGTCAAGTCATCTGCCGTCAGTGATCTCTACGACGAACGCGGACGTATTACCGCTATTGTTAGCATGATAGGATAGTTATTAAAAAGAATATTAAACATAAACCTCTTTTATTACTAAACATACATTAAATAGCTAATTAGAATTGCTCACAAAATTTGTCAGCTTCGAAACTGTTGACTGAAACACTACGAATGTTCCTATTTTCTTTATCGAAATAAACGCGAACTTTATCCTTGTTGCACTTCCTAGGACCTTTCAGTTCATTCTGGTAGAATATCTCATAATCAGGATTGGTTTTCTCAACCTTGTAGCGATTCGTTTTGGTTCCTTCTCTGTTTGGGAAATTGTATATTGGTTCATTGATTCTGTATTTGGCGCCAGATTGCCCAGCTTCGATCATAGGCATGTTGGTATTAGCATGTAGCATGTTTGTAGATGACATCTTTGCATCAGATTCTACATTCCTCATCAAATTGAAGTCCAATTTATTAGGTTGGCTATTCGGACTAATCTGACTATTTGTATTTGCACTTACTGCTGACACTAGTGATGAATCGCCTGTTGAATCTACAACTTTAATGCTCTTTAACTCCACTCTGCAATAAAAAGTCTTGATAAAGCAAAAATGTTAGAACTAAAATGTTAGAATTCAGGAACTGATTTTGATAGATTATTTCACTGCAACTGACTTTAGCCTTTCTCATAGGTAAAACAAGAAAGTGGGTTCTCTTCTAACTTTCTAATCATAATATGAACAACAATAAAGTCAATAATGCTTGATATATATTTTTTTTTCACCCGACCAATAATACCGGTGTTCTTAAAATTCAATAAATACTTGATATTTTACCCATAGCTTGCATCGTCTGCGTAATACTTCACTTGTATTGGATTTCCTTCATTGTCCATGTACGTATATCTACCAACTACTGTGCCATTAGGAAAGTGCTTCTCATCTCTTATCTCAGGCTGCGCCTCCAGATCTGGTCTGCTAGTTGGAAAACCTACAGAATTTTATGTAGTCAATCTTTTAAATGTCTTGAAAGTCTTATGTTTAATATCTTCTATTTATAATTTTACAAGAACTGAATGTCTTTGCATAGCCATCCCATTACCTCAATGATGGGCTATTATTTGTTTTCTAACTTTCTTCCACTCCGATCCATAGGCTCAAAATGGAGATTTATTTATCAGTGTTAATATGTATATTATACTTACATGTCACAGTTGTAAATAACATCAAAGGAAACACATAGAAATTCCACAAATGCCTGTTATTCACCTTGATACGGTTCATTGCAATAAAATATCAAAAACAGATCCTTGCTAGAAATATATCACATTTCAAGCTGTCACGGTGACTCAGTCAACTGATCTTTACTTTTCACTTATGGCTTTGCCGTCAATCCATAAGCCACCAGCATGCAACCTTTCTTGCTACTTGTCTCATGATACTGCGTAAATACTTCTTTTACCCAGCTGTTTTCAGAAGTTTCACTCGTGTCCCGTAGATTTCACCATTCATCACCGCTTATCGGGCTATCCCCCGGTGATGAATGGTGAAATCCACATGCGTGAAATATTTTATCAAATCAGATCAGTGGCCTCGGAGCCTTTAGGATTTAAACAACAACAACAAACAAGCGAAAAAATTTTTGTATTACACTTGGCGTCTAGAAATGTCCATATGGGATATTATTTACCTTTATTTCTAGAGTGCTCAGACAAAAAATATTATTTAGGTATTTCCAGAGAAATGAAAGTCCAATTTAAAATGTTAATACAAAACTTTATTAATAGCACAATAAATTACATAGTTACCTAATTAATAAATGCTTCACAATTGTATAACTTATTTACTATACTTTATATCTAGACAAAATTATTGTCAGTTAAGAGATTTCCAAGTTCTGACACTAGATGGGTGATAACATTGTTCTTATGTGGTTTTGGTGGTCGAGTCCATGTGACCGAGGGTTCCGTCGGTTCATTTAAAACGAGGGGCAATGGCAACGGTCTGTTTGTTATCACGTCTGAATATACCCTGAAAAAAAAAGCGTACGATTAAGTACATTGTAGTTTATTTCGCTACATTTGTGTAATCCTTTTTATAACCTCCTTTACGATTATGAAACTACATTAAGGAACTAATTTGAAGAAAATTAAACAAATTAAAAATATATATTAGTACAGAACGATACAGTGAAAGCGCCTTCGAAAACGTTCAGACAAGTATAGAAATCTGCTTGCGATAATCTTTCACTAGGCGTTAAGTCTATATGATAAAGTCCTAACCGATTTCTAGTTTGTCAACTACTACATTTTTAATGAATAAAATAATCATCGTCATCATCATATCAGGCTTAAATCAGTCTATTATTAAACATAGACCAATCCAATTGATTTCCAAAAATACGGCTCGGAAGCGGCTATGCTGATATGCTGGCAAAATAATTCTCTTTCTCAAATACAAAATTCTCAGTCCAAATAATTCCTTTATTTTACTTATTTGATTGGATTCAAGCTTACCGGTAACCCAAGTTATCAGCAATATATCTGTACTTCACAGGTTTGCCATTAGGATCGATATAGCCATACGTGCCAGTGACCGTTCCATTGGCATGCCTTTCTTCAGATCGGTACTGAGAATTGCCAGTCTCAGGGTCCATTACGTCGTAACCGAAGGAATACATCCCGGGATTTCCTGAAATAAATAGAAATATTGGTCAGTTCATATTGAAGAACTTGTGGAAATAGGTACAACGGTACATTTTGGACTTGAACGTATTATAAAACAAATTCCCCTTCCGCGTCTGTCTCTCTGTTCGCGATATACGTTATGATGTATTGTTTGTGATGTATTTTTTATAGCTGGCAGGGACTTACTGCTGTACTCCATATCATGTGCATCATAGTAGTCTATCATAATGTGTCAGACGAAAATCAACTCTTATATGAAAGTATAAGGTACATATTTGTAGCGATGACATAAACATCCATGGGTTACTATAAGCTCGCCGTCACCCCTCCGTCGCCGTCGGCTTTGTATTGATTATGTATTGACAATATAAAACGTTCTTTATAACGTACAGCTTAAGGGTCAAATTCAAATGACAAGTTAATCCCTAGGTTCGAGCTGCGGCGCGCGCAGTCCCGAGTAGACAAATCGCATTCGTCTGAGTGAATGACTAGCGTGTTCACTGAACGACGACATTTAATTGAATGACAAGGCCGAGCGTTGATTGAACGAGCGTCACTAAACGTCAAACAGCTCGCACTGACAGCACTGTGTTGATATTTACGTTATTTTTCGTTTAAACCTACTTTAAAGTGCGTTATTTGTACTATACTATAGTGCCACAGCATGGATTTACCTGTCGATACGCCACCGCAAGCTACTTTCAAAGAAAAATTTTATTCGAAACTGACTGAATACGAACAACAAAATCAAGGTAAGTTGCTTGTTATTGTTTGGTTCAGTTGTGGTGTGGGAATTAAAGCTCAGTTGCGTTGTGACTTTAACGTAACTTTAACTTTGTAAGATGTTTTGCCTTAGTGTTAGTTGTTGTTTTGACTAGTGTTTAGTGTTTCACTAGTGCTTAAACACAATAACAATTTATTCATTTTGTTAATCACTCAATGCGGTAGAAGCACGGTCGTAAATCTTTTAATTTTGTTTTTTTTCTATTGTTTTTAAAAATAACAGCGATTTTTGGATCGTCCTTGCATCGTCTAACATCCGCACAAAAGTTTATTTATTTTATTCCACCTAAAAAATCACACCTAAATAAGCACGTGCGCTTATCTGGTGTTACTGTTTCAGGTTCCCAAAGAAAACCATGGTCTGCCGAAAGAATTGTGGAAGTTATAAACAATGTTCGAAAGGCAAGGGTGGCCATAAAATCTAAGGAAGCCAGGACATCGATGGATTATTACTGGATATCAAAGTACGATATTATGACTGTAGAAAACGAAGATTATCTGATATTTAAAAATAAATCTTCGGATTTTCCGACGGTGCGTGTTATAGCTAGAAACGAATATTTTGACACATTGGAAGACATACATAAAGCGTGCGGTCATGGTGGACGAGACAAAATGTTACATGCTATCAAGTCAAAATATTATATACCTAGAAAAGCAATAGAAATATTCCTTGCTCTCTGTCCTACATGTGAAACGAAAAAGGTGTTACCCAAAAAAGTTACAGTAACCAAGCCAATTGCATCTGGATACTTTAATATTCGAGGTCAGGTGGAATTGATGGACTTTCAGTCTTGTCCCGATGGCGAATATAAGTGGTTATTAAATTATCAAGACAATGCTACACAATTCGTTAGCCTTCGGCCGCTTACAACTGATAGTGCACAGGAGGTAGCAATGGAATTAATGAAAATATTTATGATTTTTGGACCACCGTACATCCTGCAATCTGATAAAGGACGTGAATTCACGACAGAGATTATCACAAAAATTACTACAATGTGGCCAGAGTGTAAAATGGTTAATAGGAGCCCTAGTCATCCCCAGACCCAAAACAGTGTAGAAAAAAACAACCAGGATATCGAAACTATGTTGAGGACGTGGATGAATGACAACAACTCCATAAATTGGTCTATGATGTTGCCATCATGTTCAATATGAAAGAAATGCATCATTAAATAACATAATTGGAAAATCTCCATACAAAGCTTTATTTGGTCGTGATCCCAAAGCTGGATTAAGTGGTACAGTTATACCTCATTCAGAAGAACAATTACAAAACCTCTCACAGCAAGAAGAATCCAGTAGCGAAAACAATCTTGTGGCTTCAGCTACAAAGCCTATAAAATCAGAGACTGAAATTGACGAACTGAGCAGTAATATGGAAATTCCTGATCAAACTGAATCTGATCCAAATTCTAAATTAGTGCCCTGTTGCTCAAAAAATTCAAGGGATGAATCTGCAACTAATGAGAATAAAATTAAACCGGTTGATAGCAAAGACTGTAAACAAACGGAGGAGTTAGAGAATTTAGAGCTAAACTCGGGGGCACATACATGCAGGTCATCTGAAAATACCGTGGATGCTGTTCGTGACTTATCTGATGAGGAACATGAAGGCCATGATTTAAATGCTGTATGCAAAAGTGAACAAGATACACAGCCTCAACCAAATAAAGTTTTTAAAGGTACAAAACGAGCTGCCGCGAAAATGGAAAATGATACGGCAAAAAAATTACCACCTTTGAGTGTTGGTGAAACGGTGATTATTAGCATTCCTAAAGCAGACCGCGGTCCTTTGGATATACAAAATATAAGAGGAAAAATTGTTGACTTCCAAAATGGAGTGTATAGAGTAGGAACCAAATCAGGAATCATAAAGAATTGGTTTGAACGGCATGAAATGCAAATTTCATCTGATGATTATGATGATGATGTACTTGATACACCGATATCTTTAAGAGAGACTGTGTTACGCGAATCTTTATTTGGAAGCAAGGGTTTTCAAAAATGTGTTTGTAGACCAGCTAAAAACCAATGCCGCACAAAACGGTGTGCTTGTTTTAAGAAAAATATGCTCTGCAGTCCAAAATGCCACAACCGTTTTACCTGCGTTAATAAATAAGTGCTAAATTAAAAGCGCCTCCAATTTATTTTTTTATGTAGAATTAAGATATGTATGTACGTAGATTGGCTTACTTTATTTGTAATACTTTCTCATTGTCATAATTAGAAACTGAAATGTTTAGAATAAGCGATGTGACTGATACAATTAGTTAACAGTATACTTGCGAAGATGTAGAGGTTTACAAATAAAATATTAGACTAGTTCTAACTACATCAGAGTGGCTGCTCTTTTCTTTGATTCTTTTAAATAAATAGTAGGTATTGCCTATCTTAAATAAAACTTAATATAAAGTCATAGTGTGTCTTATCATTTCCCTACTTTTGCTGTTTAAAGTAAGATTACTTTTTAAGTGGCAAATATGGCCACAGTACTCAAAAAAAATATCCTATTTAACTAAACTACTAACTAAAACTAGACTAATTACGAGACATTTTACAATTTAATTTATTTTTATTTAAAGTAAGATTAACTTTAAAGTAGCGATCCCATGGATACCCTAAGAACATTATGAAACCGTCTATTATCCCATTCAACGACTCCATGTGACTGTTACATACATATGATGTTGAATGTTACATTCAACTACTTGACGAATTGTCCTATAGTCATGACAGATGACTGCGAGATATACAATTGATATATTATTGACATACCATCAATGTTATTGTATGAATAACTTGGTCCAACGTATTCTGCTAACGAAAGCCGAGGTTTTCTGGGAGCTGTGTACACCAGTACCGCCATTGATATCATCAGAAAACCCTGAAAATATAAACAAGTTGTTTTATTAACCCTCTTGTTAAACAAAGCTATTAACTTGGATACTGAAATTAATTTTGTTCGAGCAAAGACATATAAAATTATTGCCTTCATTAACGTTGTACTTTTGAAATTGAGATGCAATAAATCTTGAAGATACGTATTAAATGCAAAGTAAGAATTGTAAATAATGCGAAGAGCGGTCATTCGACTGGCTTTCTTCAATAGATTGCAATTGTGCTTAAAACCGGATTAAAACCCTGTTAAGAGATTACAATATCCTGTACTTAAGTAAACAGGTATCTTCAATAAGTACTCCAATGATTATGGAACCATGTGTAACTGTTTATAGATTAAGAAAAGTTAGTTTGCTATAAAAAATAACACCCAAAGGTAAGTATGTACATACTTCTTCCTCTCACAAGTTTCTTTTAAGATTCTAGTGAGAAGTAATATATTGAACAGCCCTTCTTTTTCTTTAAATGAGAAATTGCTTTTGACATTAATTGCAAGATAATCTAAACTTCCTCATATAAATCTGCCGATATGATCAATATTTGAGGTGCGCAAGAGTTTATTTGCCGACACATGAAGCAAAGCCGCGTGTAATTTGTCTACATTTAAGTCAGTTTGAGTAATGTTCCACATTAGTTTACTGTCAGTTTATATGATACGCAAGACGCAGAAAAAAAGGAAGTTTAATTATAGTTTTTAGTGTATAAAAGTAAATTAACTAATTAATCTTTTTTTTATAATTAATATTTTAGTATGGGAATGCTGGTAAAAAGCTCCAACATTAATATAATATCGTTTGAATCCACGTGGGGGATATGGATATTACTTATAATTTTATTTAAAAAAAAAAAACATTTCGTTTTGATAGTCAGTCTGAGAGCTTGTGCAAGGGAAGATTGTCATACTCTTGGGAAAAAATAGTTCCAGAGTTATTTCAAAATAACTGGTTATGTTAACTCGTTTTCGTTATTTTATGTTAATTTAGTGATATTTTTACCAATTATACAGCATAATATGTGAAGTATAATTTTATGATAAACATTTGATTAAAGTACTATTAATTACTAAAATGCTTAAAAAAACAAAGGTATTTTATGTATATTAAAATATTTAAATGAACTGCAGAAAATACATATAAACGTTAATTCAAAACGAGAACCTAAAAATTGAAAATCGAACATCCCTTACCTTAATAAATCCTTCCATATTTCTGAATACTTAATTCACAATTTCACACATAAAATCCGCACAGTGTGCACAGTGTTACAACCGTCGTCCACATGAATGAATATATTTATCCAGCTCACCTTTTAGTATGGTTTTCTTCGTAAAAAACAACGGCCACGCACAATATCCGCTAAGTTAGTGGGTGAAGGCAATTTCGCCCGTATTCACTAAGTGATGTCACTGTACGTACAGACAACGTCAAAAGTAAAAACCAACCAAAATTTCCAAATGTGCCTAACAACGTCATCATCTACCGAGCCTTTTACCAATTGTTGGGGTTGGATTCCAGTATAAGTAGATACAGCTGAGTACCAGTGCTTTACAAGGAGTGCCTAACAATGTATAGTCAACTTTAGGTCAGTGATAACAGTTTTATTGGAAAATCGTACTTATTACTATTGAGTTAAGGTCTTAAGGTGCATGACAGGTATTACTGATGTGCAGTCTACCGTACCTAACAGCAAATTTTAACGACAAAACGGCAAAACATCCTAAACCTTTTTAAAGTAGATGAATCTCTAGTAACTTATTGACGACACGGTGAATAGCAGTTTTGAAAATTCAGATGTGGTTGTGAATTGCAGCTACTTTTGAAGGTGACTGTACTACAAGATATGACAGTACGCCTTTTACGTGATAAAAGTAGATATATGAGAACCAATGATGGGAATTAGGATTCAATTAGGAAGTCCTAAATATGAGTAATGGCGCCTATAAACATGACAGAAACAGATTAATAAGAAATGTTCCTAAAAGGTTAGCCGATTTTTATGTGAAATTATTGTCATCATTATCATTTTAGACGGATGCATTTAAAGAAAATTCCCAAAAGGAAATCGGATAATTGATTCCATTTATAATTTATAACTCTGTAGTTAGTTATTTTTAATAGGTAGCTACTTTGGGATCAATAACTTTTACATGAACAGGCATAAATAGAAAGTATAAACAACAAATAGAGAAGGCCAGAGCCAGCGGCATATATGTATGTAGTTACATTGGAAAGAAGTATAAATGTGGTAGCAGCATACCCATATTTATGGTCTTTATCCACTATGTTATAAGGCTATATCAACAAAAACAATATAAGGAGCAAGAGTGTAGCCTGATGACAACGCAAATAAATATTAACAGCTTTCACATTTTAGCACCAATAATTCATTTTAACACACGCTAATAAAGTCGTTATCAAACCAACTTATCTCAAGTTAGCGGCACTTTTATTGTTCACCAGTTAAAAATAAACTTAAGAGGTCAATAAAAAGACAATTTTACTAAAAAGGCTTGATACCGTAAAATGACTGTTTTGGATAGCTCCGTAGAAGGTATCACCCACGTAGATCCACAAATTCTTTGGAGACAGTTCTTTTAAAATAATATATTATGTTTTTACGAAAACTACATCGTCGACTACCATGTACAATGTTACTCAAAATGGGATTTATGACTTCATAAGGTGAATTAAATGTAATAATACAATTTAACAAGCGAGTTCGGGATTCGATACAAAAAATAACAATCATCATCATCATCATCATCATCAGCCTATCGCAATCCACTGCTGGACATAGGCCTCTCCAAGTGCACGACACTGAGATCGATTTTCGGCTTCTCGCATCCAGCTCCTGCCAGCCGTCTTGCGCAAGTCATCACTCCACCGTGCCTGAGGACGTCCTACACTACGTTTGCCGAGGCGTGGTCTCCACTCTAGAACTCGTTTACCCCAACGGTTATCGGTTCTTTGGCTAATATGGCCAGCCCACTGCCACTTCAGCTTGCTGATTCGGTGGGCTATGTCGATGACTTTGGTTCTCTGACTCTCTCAAAAAATAACAATAACTATCCAGGAATGAACAATGCTACTACTAATTGCAGTATTGTGTGCAGTTTTCCTATAAGAAACCTTCATGGGAGTCACCATAGAGCTTTTGTTCCTGGGAATATCTTTACATCAGTTAGACTGTCCCAAGTGCTTTTCTGAAAAAAATAATTTTGGATAGTTAAGAAGTGCATGTGACTGATCTTAAGAAGAAAAATGCTTCAACTTCTCACCATATCGGTGGTTTTTTTTTTCAAAAATACAAATAATTATAACTGAATTATGATGGCACTAAAATTATAAATGATAGAAATGATTTCGGCACTTATGTTATGCCAAAAAAGATAAAATAAATTAATTTTGCTTTAGATTAATCAACTGTCCTCGCCAAATTAGGATGTCACATCAATATACCAATATAATTGGTTTTCTATTCAAACTGGCTTTTGTCGTTAACGATCACATAAATTAAAATTGTAGCTTAATAAATTAAATATGACTTTAATCATGACAGGTCATTCAACTTGCCGGATATTTGTCAATGTATATTGTATCCTATTAATGCAGCCTTGGAATAGCAGTGCAGTTTTGAAAAAAGATGACAAAACCCCTTTATATGTAAGAATAGGTATGCTCTAATCATCATCTTCCGAGCCTTTTCCCAACTATGTTGGGGTCGGCTTCCAGTCTAACAGGATGTAGCTGAGAATAGAATTGAATATGCTACAATATTGGATGATAATGAAGTGATTTAATTGCCACTGTTTTTTTATCTACTTATACTTGCTTGCAAAAAACACTGCACTTTTACGAAGTAGGTAAGTAGGTATGGTTGTCTTCATAAATTGAATTGATTGTACAATATCAGGAATATACCTATTTGTATTTAAATAAACGCTATGAAGATTATATACGCCATTACGTGCCTATGAAGATGATTCGTGTATCTTAATGGGCCATTTGCTCACTCGGTTATTAGCGTTGTATGAAATATTAACCAATTTATATCATGACTCAGCCTTTATACATACTATAGTGCCTACGAAGTAATGTATCTCATCAATGTGTTAATAGTTTCTGGTAATTTATATTTGGTTATAACTGCCCAAAACTGTACGGGACCATACTTTTTGATTGTTATGTGTTATATTTTTTCTCTTACCAGGAATCATAATTTCAAAGGTTACACAAAAACAACAACAGTTTTACAAAGTGATTCTTATAATAGTTACAAAATTATACATTTTATTAGTCTGAAAATACTTTTGACAGATTTTTAGTAAAAAAAACAAAATACAATGTCAAAATATTGAGATCATGGCAAATGAAACTGAAATGAAAAGATTTAGAAACGCGATCTATATCTAGTAAAAACTTAAACACAATATTATGAATGGTACAAAAGACTCATTTATTTATTTATAAATAAATTATAGGTGATGTCTAAATTCTATGATGAAAGCATTTAAAGCGATTTAAATACATAAATATATCGATAATTGTACTTCAGATGCTTCATATACAATGGCAAGTTATTCACACATGTGAATAAATATCCACAAACTCTTATTACTCAAATAATCCTCCCACACAAATATTTATCATAATCATACCCATTTTTGTAGCAATTCATTTTAAAAATCGAACATGTCACAATAAAACCTTATTTTTAATCATTACAAACAAAAACTAAACATGTTGAAGTCCAAAACAAAAGAGTAAAAAATTCGAAGTTCAAAACAATTTTGTTCGAAATTCAAAACTCGAAGACTCCGTTCTTAACCCTGTGCTTGCATACCCTGACCCCATCCTTAACCTAATGAACGATATAAACAAATGAACATAAACTAGAGAGTATTGTGTCGTAAACATAAAGTAGTAATATTTAGGTGGCTAGTGGCCGTAGCCATGGCCGTAGGAAGCCACTGCGATGGGGGCAGCCGCGTAGTGAATAGGAGCCGCATGTGCTACTGCCACTTGTTGCTGGAAAGAAAAAAAAGAAAAATAAATATCCTAGCATAAAAGAAAATAAAGGCCCGGTAGGCTCATAAGGACTCGTAAATGCATAATTTATAAGTAACTAGCTTTTGCCCGCGACTTCGTTCGCGTGGAATAGTGACTTCCGGCAGATTTTTGGTTTGACCAATAGATGGCGCTATATGTCCGGAATAAATTTTATTTTTAAATTATATATTTTTTGTAATAAAAACTACCCTATGTCCTTTCTCAAGTTCCAAACTATGTCTGTACCAAATTTCACACAAATCGGTTCAGTAGTTTAGGCGTGAAGAAAAGACAGACAGACAGACAGACAGACAGAGTTACTTTCACATTTATAATATTAGTATTAGTAAGGAAGTAAGGATTTAACCAAGACTATCAACTTTTTTTTTGTATTCTACTTTTAAAGTCACGAGCCACTTAATAAAATAAATTGAGACAACATTTTCCTTCTAAATTGATGAATTTATTAAAGGATAAATTTAAAGAATATAGGTAACTTCATTCACAACCAGAACAGAAATAATATTAAAGTCGGGAACTTATGAAACTTCAAATTCCGAATCTGTAACGGAGCAAATAATTTCTCTGCGCATGAGTCGTGCCGCGTCGGTTCAAGGTTGCGTCTACTCAACCGTTACATTTCACCCGTAATCTATTGTTATTAAAGATACTTTTTTACTATTTTCAATAACTTGGTACCTATTCTTTTCTTTCGACACTTAGGCATTGTAATGTGATTTTAGACTTAGAACTTCCTAAGTATAACTTCCTCTTATCGATAAAAGAATGTCATCTTCTATCAAAAAGTTAAGAAGAATACTGTACTAAACTGGTTAAACATACGAGTAACCATACAAGAAACTCACGTGTCAATTACAAATTCCTTCCACGTACTATTCTAAGGTACATACAAAAACTACTGCATAAACTTAACCTGTATGATAATTTGATACAAACGCCATCAATCCCATTTACCCGCAAAGGGCATACCGGAACGCGCGAGCAAAAAATATCTCACCAAACGTCAACAGACAGAGAATCGGATTTAGGCAAAAAACTGGGCACGAAATGGCCATATAGAGCAATGGTAATAAGGCATGCCTTACATTTACAGTCCTAGGCAGTTTTATCAATGAGCAAAACACTCAACTACTTATCAGGTATTTTTCTAGGAACGCCCAAAGGCTGTTATCTGGGAATTTCGTAGGTTGACCAAGAATCGCGAGTCACAGCGTTTCCTTATAAGCGCACGCGCCATTAGTATTTGCGCAAGAGACGCCCGTCGGCTCGCAATCGCAGAGAAATCGGGTTTGTGTAATGTTGGCCCATGACAAGTTATCAGTGAAAATCATACTTCTACAGAAACTTACAAATGAGAGGATAATAATTTTATTTTCTTAACTTCCTTGAAGACTCTAAAAGTTGAACTCTTGGCCAGTGAACTATGTGAAGTCATATTTATGACACATTATCTGTCCAATTTTCGATGAGTTTGATCTTAGGTTGATAAAATGTAAAAAAATCTTAACTCCAACGCTACCACTTGTTACTTAGAGGTCTCATTGACTAACACCCTCTCTTAAACAATAGCAATTTCTATTGATAGAAACATATCGCGATACACCATTTAAATATGAACATCCTCTTCTCCAATTCGCCAGTTTTGCTTGCCATTAAAGCATACATGGATATTATTATATTTAGGTTTATGATATTAACTTAAGATTGAGATATAAATCATACCGGATGAACGGCGTGTCCGGATTTGTGCACGACGGCGTTGAAACCGGTGTGATCGTCAGCGGAGTACGCAACCGTTCGAGTAGAACCGTCGGGCTCCACTAGCGAGTAGCTTCCTGAGGAAATAAGTTGGTAAATCTTAGCAAAGTCAATATGATTCTTGGAGCTTGAATTAGTTAGGTTCATTATCAGAAGACACAATTTATTCACAATTTCTGGGTCTCACACGCCTTTCATTTATCTTGTTACCCCTAGGGATAATAAGCACTTGTTACCGTAACAAGTAACAGTGCGAAAGTTGTGTGATTTTTTGGTAATGTTAGGAAAAATATGTCGCTCTCCCGCACGCGCTCCGCTGACTCCTTCTGTGACATGACGTCCTCACAGAAGGAGGCCACCGCTTCCCATGCCTCCTCACTTCGCAGCATGGCAGAAATCACGCTGGGAAGTGAGAGGTCGTCCCCGACTACTGCCACCAGGGTGTGGCGGGGTTCAGTCCACGATGGGCACACCTCGAGTGTGTGCTCTGCTGACTGGCTTGTTTTTCGTTTTTACTAGTAGCAACATTCACTTTGATCTAGTTTGTTTGCAAAGTTCAAAAGCCTTTTAACACTAACCTTTAACGACATCTCCGTCACGTTCCTCTTGCTGTGACTTTATGTCGCCGGTGTGCGGGTCCTTCACTCCGTAGTTGAACGCGTACTTTGGATATGACTGCAAAGAGAATTAAACGTTGTAAGGACCATGTAACTAAGGACAAATAATATAATTTAAATAGGTGTTTAATTTTATATGGCCCTACAAGTAAATTGACAAAGAAAAAGTTCGGGAGCTTAATACAAGGTTCAAAACCGAATTGTATGTAAAGATGAAACGCCAAATTAGGTGCAAGAAGGCAAAACGTATCATTTCTTGTTTATTATGTATGAAATGAAAGTGCCATTAATTTCCTAAACAGAGTACTTAGCAATCAAAAAGGATGATTCAGAAAAAGCTTTACAACGAAATCATTCCGAAGACAGAAACTGCACACACACTTTCGAAATACACCGTCTTCCACGTTATACTCACAATAGGCTCAGCTTGCACGGCATGTACCAATGGGGCAGCATGTACCACTGGGGCTGCATGGATCACAGGGGCGGCATGTACCACTGGGGCGGCGTGTACCGCAACCGGCGCGTGGCCGTAGTACCCGCCGTATTCAACTGGTACAGCCACCGCCACCGCTGCGCTCACGCATGCTAGCACCAAAAACATCTACAAGGAATTAAATCATTAGAATTTAATTAGAGAATTATTTTTTATTCATTTAAGAAATCACATTGATTTCATCCCCTTTAGGGATAGAGCTTCATCAAATTCGTTCTTAGTGAATGTCTAACCCTTTATAAAACCACGCCTGCCAAAAAAGCTGCTGGCTGTATAGTTTCTGAGATTTCATGATGAATCATTGAGTACTACATATTTCACTTTTATAAATGTGTTATTTGCGGTATTATGGAAGATTTAAAAGCTAAAAAATAAAATAAATGAATCTGAAGAAAGTACAGCTTTATATTTTATTCCTTTTATAGAAGTCCATAAAGTAAAAAGTTGCTAGATTTAAATTGATATAATGACTTCGAAGGAGGTTTATTGCTAAGATACCAACCTGTTTGTTGCCTACGGACATGATTTATATCTCCCGGCTGTTTCCGTGTTTGCTTCAAAAGGAGAGATGCTAAAGTATTGCATTATGAAAGCTTTCGTTTAAGAGAACGTAGGTAGAAATTGGTAGTTAGCAGTTTATGCTTGATATAAATATTTCAGGCTATTAAATTAATTAGTTTGATTATGCACGCCACGTTATGTAACAATCAAACAATAATTTATTTGCTTTTTAGAAGAATGTGCATATATAGCACAAATAGGTACACTTTGATACTAAGACTTGTCATTACTTAATTTACTCTTATTTATTGAGTAGTCAAAATTTAAGAAAATCAATTTTCCTTTTAAACGTTTTTATCTGGGTATATTGCACTAAACGAATCCTTAAAAACAAAATAATAAATATCCTTTTTAATGTTATCTTAATTACGCAACTCACCCGCATGTTAGTATCTGAGGTGCACAACGACACAACACACTCCCGGCAGCTTGCGTACGCGCAACCGCCTTATAAATATAGGACCCCACTCTAAGCACCTGCCTTAGATGCACCTACAGGCTACATTCATAGATACACTTGATACCATTCGATTGTTTTGACGTGGAAACAAATGAATTACGAGGTACTTTAATTTATAGAGAGAATATGACTAGTTTAGTTGATTCGTTTAGTTAATTGGATAACAATAGGATTAGACTTATGTACTTAAGTTAAAACCAGACACAGAGAGAACCAAATGTAGGCATTGTCTTAGTTTATTTTACTGGGCAACTATAAAATTATTCAGTTGATACATAGTGCGTAGGTTGCATGCCAATTAAATTATTAAAACTCATATTATATTTCTTCTTCTAGGGCAGTCATGTAAAACTCAAGCATGGCGCGTATAGATTCCCTAGGTAATCTACAAAGCAGTAAAACGCCCAAAACTGGCTTCTGGCTGGTAAAACTGAGCTCATCACGAATACCTTGCAAAAGGCAAATGTGCCTTCTCATATAAATCAACAGACTCGCAAATATCTAACAGTAAAAGTATGTACAATAAATGAATAATTTGAGCATGACTCACCCTCATATTATGATAGTAAACTACCGAATACCAATCCATTGAAGAATTGAAGTAACATTCGGATAACACTTGATATATTGTTCATGCATTTTCACGTGCAGAATAAACAGCGATGCATCGTAACATCTGAATGACGTTCATAAATAATACTTGAAATTCCTGTGGTAAACCTTGCTTTATTTATGGTGTTAGTCACTAAATATTTTATGAGAAGCAGCAAGTCACTTGTAGTTTCTTCAATCGATCTCTAGATTGGTCTTTAAGCTATGAAGTACCTAGACAAATCCTGCTATATGTGTTGCGGAGGAATGAGTATAATGTTATAGAAAGTAAGAAAGAAAATAAATTTTATTGCGCAACAAAAGACGCACACTGAAAATTAGGCAGAAATAATAATAGAAGGGGAAAAAGGTTATAAGGAAGATTTTAAATATGGACGTGGGTGGACATGAGAGGAAGGGTAAAGGTCCAAATGGATAAGGACAGATGCAGATGAATATTTTAAGAACTTTTATTTTCAGGAAAAATACAAACAGATGACATAGAGGTTCTCCCAAAAGGCTCTTCAACACATTTTAATTAAGTATGTATAGAAATGCACAAAACTGCATCGAGTTTTTCACACAGTCCTGGTGTTGGTTAATCTATGATCAATTTTCACCATTTCTGGTATATCCAGCATTTAATAGAAATATTTGAAAGCTGTTCATATGTGTAAGCACATAGGTGCGAAGAAAAATTCACACACACGCTTAGAAAAAATCACATACAAGAAGGATATTGCAGAATCTAGTCCAATAGTTGTTCTACATCTTGACCGATATATAACTGTCATTGCTTAGTGTAAATATTTCATTACGAAATAGATATAGTCCCACGGCAGTTGGACTGATTTTATATACTTTAAACATTTAGAAAGTGTTTCAGCTAATTGCTACATATTAAACCTTATATAATGTATAGCTTGTATGTGTGTGAACGACACGTTTAAGCCTTAAGTTACTGATAACGAGACCTAGAGTAATTATCTAGTTGTAAATTGACCAGCCCACCTAGATTTTGAAAGTGCTTTTCTATAAAAGGGGTGCATTTCGAAATGTTTAGCCTAAATTAGCAGTTACGATGGTTTGCTAGCGTCAGTTTGTCTAGTCTATTAGGTTACTAAACCCTAGTATTTTTTTGGTAAATTTTATGATACGTTATTGCCATTTATACGAAGGTTTCCAAGACTTCTCAATACCTTTTAGGATAAAGTTGAAAAGCACATAAATACATTTTGTAAAATAAGAAAACTTGTCATTGCTGAAGAAGACAATCATTAAACTCTAGTAACAAATCGTACAAAGCAGTACCATGTTACAATCAATATTCTATGCTCTCATTACCATGAGAATAAACAAGAGATTATTTATCGACTTGGTTCAGTTCAATACGAAATCAAACGTTTTATGCCAATAATCCTATACAAAAAGCTGTATTGAAGACATCATAAAACATACGTGACATAATGGATTCACTATCCTGGACTTGGCTATTTATTACTAACTAGCAACTACGCTGCTTTGAAGTTGACAAGAACCAGGATGACTAAAATGCCACTTTTTTCAAAGCGGAGCAAGACTATCAAAAGCTCATGGCATTCGGGTACTGAGTCGTCAAAGCATCTTTTATGTTGTCCGTTTGAAGCCAAGTTGACAATAATTTTCTTAATTAAAAGTGCAGCAAATAGGTAGAAAATGTCCTTTGGAAATTCAGTTTCTGCACAAATGTAGTTGACTACCTTAATATATACTTGATCTTACATAACGGTAAGAAAATTATGCTAACCAACGATTACCTAATACAAATCACGTGCAGCTGATATATAAATCCTTTTATTATGATTATGAAGTTCAAGGTCATACATACCACATAACGTTCATCTTTACGTTTGTTTCAAATGCAGCATTTTAGCCATCACCACCGAAGCTACGCTGTCTAGGCCACTTCTTATGCAAAGTGTATCTTTGTCCGCACTAACTCTGTTTTACGTCATTTCTGTACTGCATAGAATTTCTTAAAAGGAAGCTGTCTGTCACATTCCTAGCGAACATTAAAATTCTCAACAAACGGTATCTTAGCGACGGATGCTGACAACAGAATACTGTCCCTAGTTTTATATGAAACAGGGAATATTTATTCAATTATCGAACGGAAATGAATCTTACGCAAGCTGTGAATTAAAACACAGTTACAGTAGGTATAGTAGTAGTGGTAAACAAAATACAGCACAATCTTCCTTGCCTCGCACTGCCACGAAAAATCTATGCCGAAGTAATAAAGCAAATACTTTATTGTACTATATAAATTGAAAATGAGACCTATATTCCTAAATAGAATTAAAGTAATAAAACATGCTATTCCGGCATAGTATTTCATGTTGAAATTCGCTCTAGATTGCGCCTAGGTACGCACTTGAGATGCGTGGCCGTGTAGCAAGTTAAATTTGTGGCTGCGGCGGCCATTAGACAGGTGTAGGGATTCTGATTTAATGGCTAATTGCCTGTTTACTCGTTAAGTGTTTGCCTTTTTGGGAGTTCACCGACAAAAGCCGAATGGTTTCGTTGTAAGCTGTCATGATGGAGTCGTAAAAATAAATTACTTTCTACGTCATGTAGCTTTTTTCCAGTTTCTTTTTTCACACAATTAAAGTCTACTAGAAATAAATGATATTCTATTCTATTATTCTATTCTATTCTATTCTACATTTTTTTGAGTCTCATAATTTCCTTGAATTAATATTCGATCCATCAATCGAGTCAAATCGATTAATTCTACATTCTTGGAAACGAGATTTAAGTGGACTAAGCACGTTCCTTTGAATGGACCCTTTCTATTATTATACAATAACAATCGAAGCTCCGTTACCTAATGTTTGTAAGAAATAATATCAGGTTATATCATATACTTGTGGTATACTTAAGTACACTCCCGAAACTTACCTAACTTTAGACCGATAGTTACTTGACGTGATGAAATATTTTCAAGTTAGTGTTTGCTATTTTGCAGGTGATACAGTTTCACATATATTTTGTTGAGCTGGTTCTAGTAATGATTTATGAAGGTAATTAAGAAGTACTTGATGTGACAAACATTCACTATTAGGTAGCATACACTATACCTTTATTTGAGTAATCATGTATTTCAGCATAGCTAGTGAAAAAGACGAAAGTACTGCGCCATCTTCCCATAATAGTTTAGAAGGTGAAGTTGGTATAAAACATAACATTGTCGCTTTTTCTGTCCCTATGTCCATGTATTTCCAAAACTAACTACGCAAACGATTTTCATACGTTTTTTTTTTTTAATAGATAAAGGGATTAAAGAGGAAGGTTTATATTATATGTATATTAAATAGTAGAGAAATACTGTTACATCGTGTGAAGCCGGAGCGGGTCGCTAGTAATATATAAAAAAAACATTTACTCTTGTAGTAAAACGTTGGTATAATATCAGACCTAAAGAAGTGTCGGTACTGTTAAATTCGGCCATCAAACGTTATGAAGGCCCAATTTTATAATGAATAGGATGCTTCGGCGTACTTATAAATCGCGCAAACCAAACTAGAAGGATTAACGAGCTACTTACTTTACCTTATAAGACAAGAGAAGAATGTTCGTAATTTATATTATAACCAATCATCAGTAATTAAGAATTCAGCATTTGATGGCAGCAATTAGACTCTTAATTAGTTCTTAAAAGTCGTTAAAGATATCATGTCCCACAGTGTTTAAATCTATATAGTTTATACTAATATAATAAAGAGGAAACTTTTTGTCTGTTTGTTTTTTCTGTAATGGCTCCAAAACTGCTAAATCGATTTAAAAAATCTATCACTGTTGGAAAGATACACTCTTCTCGAGTAACATAGGCTATATTTTATCCCGGTGCAGGCAGTAGTTCACACGGGACGCGGGTAAAACCGCGGGAAATGGGGTACTTTCGAATAATTTTCTTTGCTAAACTGGTACTTTGCTTAATATATCGCCTGAGGCCCTAGTAATATATCTAGTACACACAGTACAGTTTAAATACTTGTACATAGAAAATTGAAGGATTGCAATAGTAAATAACTGGTGCAAGCCTTTTCCATATGAAGCAATTGCTATCGGACACATTTATTTAGCGAAGTCTATGAAATTGTGGGTTTGTGTGACATGGTGCAGATACTTGGTTTAGTTCAGGTTTTATACTTCAGTTTAGAATAAGATAGCTTGTTTAATATATATATACCTACCTACCCACCTCTATACATTCAACTTAACATATAAAGAGCTGCATAGGTACTTGTTATGGCTGTGCAATGTAATATTTTTGTTTAGCTGAACATTTTTCCTCTGCCACTGATACTCGGCTACATCCGGTTAGACTGGAAGCCGATCCCAACATAGATGAGCTTAACGTTTTAATGTGACATTCTGTAAAATACAGTTTTTTCCATTATCAATTAGGTAAATAGCATAACTTTGTTACTGACGCTGTTGGATAAAAAAATTACATCAGATAATCTTTTAACAGTAGATAAGCAACGATTATCATTAAAACAGTTTGCAATCCTTCACAAAAAAATGTTTCTTAACCCATTGATTTTCCCATGTTCGATTCCGATTTCATACTTGTCTAGCTTCCTTGAAGTGTTCAAATATTAGAACACCTAGGTATGCCTTAAAAGGCACACAATTAGTAACTCCACATAACTGTTTAGCAATATAAAGTAACAAAGTCCGATAAAAATGCGAACAAAAAATATTTATTTCAAGAATGTTATAACTATCGTAAATAATAACGAAGCCTAAATATCTTACTCAAAACTACAGAAAAACACTTGACAACCGTTCGGTAACTAAATTAAAAATATTTGAACTAAATATTTTAATTGAAATTAAACCGTTTCTTACTTGATTTATTTTAACGTACTACAGAAACTATGTAAATAGCATGAGCTATTTAAACTCAGCTCAGTCGTTAACGTGTTAGCCGGAAGACGTCCAGTGCTGGACAATTGTCTCCCCCAAGATTCACTAGTTTGCTCGACCTGCAGTAACCCGTAGCTCAGTAGCCTTTTGTTAAAAAAAATGCTTAATGGACATAAACAAAACACATTATACACGTAATATTAAAATTATAGTAACAAAACAAATGGCGTACAATGTATGTGTGACGTAAGCTTTGAAGTAAATTAGGACGCTACGTCTTGGCATCTGAAATCACACTAAATGAGAATCAAAGACGACTGAATAATACACGCCTCAGTATGATTCAACTTTATTACGACCAATGAATGGATGCACGTTTAATGATAGACGTTGAAAAATGAAAATGAAAATATTTATTCGCCGAGATATGGTTTACACAAAAGGTGGTAAAAACAAAAAAAGTCACTTAACATATCTCGCCTTCAGTAGGCATGCGAAAATTATAACATAAATCATGCTTAAAACTATAACGCTTATATATAAAAGCTAATTTCTATAATTAATGTATTCTTCTATTGTGTAGAAGCACCCTTCAATAAGCCAAGCTTTTAACTTCTTTTTAAATTTTACTTTAGGTAGCTCTCTAATTTCTCTAGGAATTTTATTATATATGTTAATTACCATCATTCGACTATTTTTCTTATGTAAGGTACTTCTACATCTTTCCATTCTTAATTTAGTAGGATCTCTCTGCCTAAATTTACAATCATCACTAACTTTGGGATAAAGGTGAGGATGGTTTCTAACAAACATACCTATCTCAGCTATATATAAGGATATTAGAGTCATTACACGTAGTTTTTTGAAAAGAGGTCTACAAGATTCGAGTGGGCCAACACCGCAAATAGCACGAATACACTTTTTTTGTACAACAAAAACTTTGTTTATGTCTCGTTCAATTGAATCAGATGGAAACTTTTTGAAAACTAAAAAATAAATAGAATTTCACTTTTTCCTGCTACAACCGTTTTTAAAGATGATTGCAGTAATTACGATGACAACAATCATGCCAAATAACTAATTAATATCCCAATTGACAGCGTCCTAAAATCTTTATGTTATCTTATAGAACTATCAAGACAAAAAACTTTTAAATCCTAAAAAGGGCTTTTACGAATTCCCCGTGAGATCATACTTAAAATATGACTATACAATAAAATTTTAAGCAAGTTTGCATAAAAGACCCGTAGTAATTAAGTACGTAGGTATAAAACAAGAAAAGTTCTAGAAGTAATCAAACAGGCTCACAGCTTGCCGCCGGTGACTAAATATCAAAACATATCCTGTAATACATCTGGTTAACTCGTTACGCATCCTGAATCATGTGTGCATGATACAAATGAATATTAAGAAGATCCAATTCGAGATACTTTTAAAATAAGAAACATGCAAAATATCAAACGGAACTTGTCGTAAATGGTATAGAATCCAGTACTAAATGAAAACTGGTGAATTTTCCCAGTATTAGTTTGTAAAAAAATTCTTAATGAATATTTTTCAAATACATTCGTTTCCACTTGTTCGTTTCAGAACAGATTCGCTTTGAGACAGAAGTAAAGTCAACGGCTCAGACGACATAATAGCCCACGTCACATTTGGATGCGGGCTTGCCCTTTGGTCAGATGTTCGGGTCGGGTCTCGTCCGACCCGATCAACCTTGATATCAAGAGATGTTGTTCCACAAAAAGTAGAGATATTTAAGGAAAATTTTGCCACACACCCAGCTTCAGCCAGCTGGAATAAGATGTAGCCGCTCTACGGGCTGAGCCGTAACATCAACATAAAAATATGTACCTTCTGTGTATCTCTCCTCATGATCATATCAGTATGCCAGACTAGTGTACAGCAAGCAATTTAGAAATCCCAGTTACACATGCAACTAGAGTGTATGAACTGCTTATCATGCATTACAACCAGGGGACTGACGGAAATAGGTTAGTATAGTACCTACCTACGTGATGAAATGGCTTCATGTTCGCCAATTATGTTAAAAGCCCGACAAGCTATGTGGAGATAAGATAAACTAGACTTTGTGTGTGATTGAGACATCATATAAGTAAGGTTGTCCAGTTCGGTGTTTGGAGCTTTGCTGGTCACCAACATTTTTTGATACACCACATCTCAATGTCAAAACTTTTTGATATGGTTTTCATTATAAGTAATCTTTATTTGTATAGGTAAAGCATCCTTTCTTTACTAGACAAGATGTATTCTGTTTCAAAAGTCAAGGATGATAGTCAGCTTCGTCACATCATACATGTAGCAACTTTTCTTTACTATCTTGCAATTATATCATTGTTGACGAAGTTTATAGTTTTTCTCCATCACTTCATTGATAATATTATCTACCGTATACTCACCAAACAAATTGCTTATAATAGTCATTGTTACTATCAAAAAGCTTAATTTTACAAAGATTATTCAACTACTGAATAACAATAGAAGTGAAAAATTAACAATAGTCGATTGATCCCCACGATTCTCGATTCTATGGCTGACTGTTTTGTAACATCGTAGTATCTACCTTTACTGGTTTGTCTCGGTATGCGAGTATGTGTGTGTGGTTTATGTCTGATTACATAGTTGCTGATCAAAGATATGTTGCTATAGGTACCTATGGTAAATCTTCTGAATTTATTGGATGTGTTTTGTTTTTCCTATGTACATATGTGGAAATTGGTACAGACGTTGGTTAATCCGAGAATGGGCAAGTCTTTACGAGTAGCCTCTATTTTATACAAAACAATATTGAACTGACTAATCTCGCAAGAGAGAAGAGATTTTTAGCATTCTTCTGTCATCATCCTCCTGCCCTTATCCAATTACGTATTTGGAGTCGGCGCAGCATGTTTTCTCCTCCCATACTTCAGCATTCTTCTGTGAAGGTGCTACATGAGGATTGTCGACCTATCACTAGTTCGATTTGGTTTCAATTCTATGGTATCACCGTAAAATATTAATCTAAAGAAAACGTGAAACTAAAACCCGTTAATAATCGAGTAGTAGATGAGTTGGCAGGGCGCCATACTACAATATCGTTGTTGACTTTTCTATCTCACGAGATAATAAACAAATGGACCAGAATTTGGTGTTTTTCAACCTTTCCCATTTAGAAGTGACCCCATTTTATTTTACTCCTGATGACAGCTGCTGCAGATGGCAAAATATATTATTCATGGCTAGCAGCCATCAACTTATGTGACGACCACACTGAAAAACATTATCCTCAAATAGAGCATTCATTTTATACTCAAGAGATAATAATGTATTGGATCCGGTTAGTTACTGATTATGCGTTATTTCATTTTCCATCAGCCACAATAATTGATAAGATTTTGACGAAGTAATTCGAGTGGATCTTCATTTTCATAGCAACATGTTTACACGTAGAAGATCGAACTGACGACCTTTTCCTCAACGCTCAACGATTAACTGTCGAGCTACTGAGCTCAAACTAAAAAGATTTATTTTAGGAGCCAACGTGTAGTACGCTAACCTAATTAATTAGGTCGGTAAATTCTAGGCTAATGCCTAAAGTTCGGGAAACTTTCACGTTAATATGGATAAAATACTTTTAGACCAAAATTGTCTTCTTCTGCTGTTTTCTCAAGTTCTGGAGAAAGTTTGAAGACACATGTCTATAAAAATATCACGCAACGTAGGTATATGTCGTGTCAACTTATGAACTGTTAAGAGCTTCTAAAACGACTAAGTACATTCGGATTGTTCTTCGACGAGAACGATATGGGCACTGCACACTTTAAGCCTATAACGCCAAATGACGAAATTCTTAATCATATAGAACCATTTGAAAATATCGTTTTGTTATAGATATCGTAGGTTGACGTTAAACTGCAATATTTCAAGAACTAAAAATAACTTCAATAGGTACCTAGCTCTATAAACCAGGGGACGTCAAACGGAGATCAAAGATAGCTTTGTGAGTTGGACATCGACCGACTTTGGTAAGTCTGTGACCTATTTAAGATTGTGTAAAAAATGTTTCTTCTGAAATAGCAATTTGGAATTTTAGGTACAACGCCTAAATGGAGTAATAATTGATCAGGAGTACTATCATAGTAGGTACCTATACACTACAAAATAATATAAGGTACCTACAAGTAAGTAGGTAAGTACCTTTTCGGAACATTTTGTTCAACACAAATTCAGAAGCCATTTTTTTGTAAACCATACTTATAAAACAACAAGTTTTTAGTGCTTAGAAAAATATACTTTTTACCTGAAACATACATTCATGAAAGGTTCGCTACTTCTGTGTTATAAAATATTTCTCTAGCAGCCATAAATGTTTAAAATGAAAGGTTGGTCTCTCAATCATTTATTTAATGAGATTAGTAAACAAATTATTATTACAGCTGCTACAATATTTAGACAACAAATTGATTTGTGATGTAAATATTTTATAGTTTATTCACCGGCTACTTTACATAACACAGCTGTTCAAAGCAAACGGCATTGTACAGATGATGAATACTGAAAATAGACATTCCACATCATTTTTATATAGGAAACGTAAATTCAGTTGGTACTTGTCATAATGACTGCTCTTTAGATCCGGCGCTCCCGCGCTATCGTAAAACAATCTGATATTCGCGCAGTTATTATCCAAACATCCTGTTATAATTTATTTAGTGCAGCGGCGCATGGAACGCCCAATATACCTAATTCTCACAATTTGGAGCACCGCGGCCCGGTGTGCGCCCGCGCCCGCCCATCGTTATGGCTCAAAGTGCGTTATTTATTTATTTTTATCAACAACCTGATCTTCCGCGCGTCTCACCTTAGTATCAATATAGACAGCGGTTTGAAGACACGACCACTTTACCGCGATTGACAAAACGGTCAATGCATTTAACATTTTGCGATCTCACGTACCACATGGATTTCGGTTGCTACGACAAGGATTCGGGGGAAGTGGAGTGCTACCTCGAAATACGTAAATACATTTTCACTAAACGCTATCAACGGTGATTTATAGCTTTCTTATTGTTGTGGAACATCGCATTGTAATTGATATTTTTAGTTGGAATCAGTGTAGTTTTTGGGTCGTGTAAACAGCTGGACTCTTCTGACAGTAAGTTAGACTGTATGTCAGCGCAGTCCGCGATTGTTAGCCGAGTAATACGCTGTTATTGCGAATTTATTGCTCCTCCCTCCGATATAACAATAACATAATAACACAGTAAGGTACGGCGGGCTCTCAAAATGCGCACGGAGCTAAGAACGATAAGCACTAGGCGTGACAACGTGCCCAGTCGTGAGTAAACACTCAACTTAGTGCGCTTGCGTCTCAACACAAATTAAATAAGCTCTAATTTTGAACATTTGAATATTTTAGATTGCGATACGGGTACTTCTTGCGCTATCACGATACAAATGCGTAAGTACCTTGACAATAAGAGTGAAAGCTTGCAGGCGGCTTAACTAAATAATTCGCGCTTTCGTCGCACTTATTAACCGATGTTCGAGTTTTGCGATAAATATTGTGTTTGTGATAAAGTTACGAATCGTGATATGGGCCAAAGTGTTGTAGGTTTCGGAGATATCTGATTCTCTTTTTAAAATTAACCGAAAAATATTTTGTGTGTGGCAGCGAATCCAGAGGCGGTGGGATGTATAGAACGATTTGCAACATTCCTATCGTTCCTGCTCGTGATCATCACCTTTCCATTTTCACTCTTCGAATGTTTCAAGGTACCTGGTTTTACTTTAATTTATTGACCCACCCAATTTACTGATGGATTACAATCAATCTCAAAGCGGATGTTTGAAGAACCTAATTCGGAGTTGTATGGAAATATTTAAATCAGTTCTACTAGTTTGGAATTTGATTAAACTTGTATAAATTACTCGCTGAAATTTTATCAACAAAACAATAACGAGGAACATCGCTACACGCTCTTAGATGCTGATCATTGAATTGGATCCGATTTATTTTATGAAGCAACAAAGAACTTTACATACGAGTAAATACGGTAGCATTTTACTCTTTTATCTGTTGATTACTCTTCTTAATATCAGACAAAAGCTATACTAATTCTTAATTAAACTGTACTGACAAATCTTCCAGGTCGTGCAAGAATTTGAACGAGCCGTCATATTCCGTCTCGGTCGAGTAAGGAAGGGTGGTGCAAGAGGCCCAGGATTATTCTTCGTACTTCCCTGCATCGATACGTATAGAAAAGTGGACTTGCGAACTGTCTCTTTCGACGTTCCTCCTCAAGAGGTAAGAAGTTTTCATAAACATGATTTAACAGTTATGCGAACATTTTAAGCAATCTATTAACGGAGTTAAAACAATTTTTCATTTTTTCTGTTGATTCGAAGCCCTATTTTTGCAAAAGGTAGGTAAATGAGCGAGTTGACTGTTCATTCATAGCATAACAATGCACGTTTGTTCCGCAGTTAATGAAGATAATAAACTTGCAGTATGTATCTAATAGTTTCTAGAAGATATACAGCTTATAGCCTAGAAGATAGGAGCTAAAATATTAGCTTTTGCAAATTCAGATTTAGATGAACTAAATGTTAATATGAATTGAGTAATTCGTCGTTTGAAATAGCTAAGTTAGATAAGCAACAAAATTGAAATACTAATACTTGAAGCGTATTTCATACTACAGGCTTTGATCAGCTTGTCAATCATAGTATCATTATTCAGTTTTCCACTTAGACCACGATCGATTGATTGCGATTTATATTTTATCAATCAATTGGTCTTATACTGTGTGCAAAGCGAAATTATATAATGATACTTTATTTATTCCCAGCTTTACTTACAATTATGTAACCTCAATGGTAATCGAATCATTTTATGTTTTCCGTATGTCTGAATTATAAGCATTAGTTATTTAGTTGTGGCTACTTATCACAGTAATAATATTTCCAATCAACTGTTATGTGTACCTATTCAAAGTTATTTGTTACTTGGATGAATTGCAGTACGTAACTTCGCTAATTGTAAAAGGGTTTACAGTTAAGGGTTCATCTTGTAGAACCATCTTGCTGATAGATTAAAAGATAAAGGGTTTCTCATCGCAACATAATCATATTCTTCAATTCTTTTGATATTCCTATCTTCAATTTTTTATGATACAAATATAGCATATTGAATTTGAATTTAGGATTCTACACCATCGTCTCCCGTAAATTACTTCACCTTCTATCTACCTAGATATGAATGACCTTCTATCTTGATTTAATGCATCACCTTGGATTTTTTTAAAACATCAAATGACCTATAAGACAAGTCTGTTTCAGACGTTATGATATGTCTGAAAACAGATTTTTATGACGTCCATTACGAGTCTGGCAGTTCCGCCGTGCGATCTCAACTGCACGTTAAGGAACCCGTAGAATGCAGACTTTTAGTCGGCCGATATTTTGTTGTGACTCATCAATCAGTATGAAGGTGATTGTACAAACATTACCAAGATACCAAGTCAGTCTGATACCCGCTGATACTTGGTATCAGACTGACTGAAAGCTTTGATTGGAATCAAAGTTCTCTTTAAAAATTGCCAACCAGTCGAGTAACTGTCGGCCAACTTTTTAGTGTGCAGTGTGCTGGTACTCTATACCAAGCCATGACCAACTCGGGTCAGTGGCTTTCAGTGCAAAATAAACACGCGAATAATTTAAATAAACATACCCACGCATTTATTTGGTAGTAGGTACTCAGGTAAATCTTTCAGTAATATTTATGTTATTACCGCAGCTTTGTAATAAAAGTGTTTCGCGTATTGATGTAGTGGCATTCTTTGCGATTTTTGAGCGTTTATGTATTGTGGAAGTCATTCCGTTTTACGGTTTGTATAGCCGTAATTCATTGAAAATCTACTATCTTCTAACTTTCTAGAAATGTTAAATTATGTTACACCAATATTTTTCATTCCTAACTTTCTTATTGCATCTTCTTTTTGGGAGTTGAAATAAAGCGTGACGTCTTATGAATTCTACAAAATAGCGTTTCGAAAAGTCAATCTGTACCTCGCCCTTGTCTACAAATAGTGTCTGATTACTGGGTCGATTTCCAGACAATTGGTTTACAAGAAACGTTTGTTTTACATGTCGTAAAACTTTGATTGATAGTTTACAGCCACATCAATTAATCGTTAGCCAGCTGAATGGCGGGAACAACTGGGTTAACGGTTTTCAATACCAATGCCATACCGGAGCCGTTTTGTTGTAGCCACGTGGTAACATTATTTACTTTATTATTGAAGCTAGATTTAAAACATGTGCTGAAAATGTGTTAGAAGCGTAGGTAAATGCATATGGTAGGGTTAGTGCCAATAACACTTATAAAATTGCCAATTGCAATAGCGAACTGAATTCTAAAAGTTCAAAATAACTGAAAAATCACCTTATAGACAAACATCTTTGCAATCAAAACAAAAACAGCACAGTTGTTATTCAAACAAAAACTCATAAACCAATTTCTTAAAAGTGGGTTATTTCTGCTAGTAAAACGTCATACAAAGAACTAGGGAAACGGCTACTATTCGTTGTTCCAACTCACAAGAACAAAATGGACTTCATGATGAATTAGGTGATTACTTTCCTTTCAAACTATAGCCATTATAATAGGCACATCGGTACCTTTAGAAGTATGTGATCCCCAAGATTTGTCGGTCTGGTTTATTTCAGTCACCATCATAATTCTCTCACGTTATGAAATTCTGGTATCAACATTGTTAGTTTTGCACTTAATATATCGAGTAAACTGGCTTCCATGTGTAAGTTCTCATAATGATCGTTTATTTATAAGAGCCCAGTTCAAGTCGCTCCACTTATCGTTGTTCAAAAAATTACTTGAGCCGTTCATATGTAAATATATGGTGAATATCATGAAGGATGCAAGACAGTTTATTTTAACATGCCCATTGTTCTGTCGAGAACAGACGGCCCGTTTGACCTGGATACGTTTTGTTTGCCGGATGAATTAACGACGATTACACCGTGTAATGATAGAATTAGGGCGTCGAACATACTGCGGTAACGTGTTAATAAGCTGTTGGTACATAGTGGCTCTGTTCTCTATAAAGGTCCACAAAAAAATCGTGAAAATTGATTAAACATTCCTTAAAATGTAAGATCAATAAAAAATGTATCTATCAAGCAACTAACATTGGCCAGTTTTTGTTACAGTTGCAACTATTTGATCACTGTATAACCTAAGTTTTTGTTACCTACACTTACGTTATCGTTAAGTAAACTAGGTTTTCATAAGAGTTTAAAAGTAATGGGTACACTCGAGTGCACCGTCGAATGCGCCTGCATCGAGGTATACTCGCTTACACAAATTGCATAAGATTTATTACTGGCCTTGCTCTGGAGATTGCACAGTACATTGTGATTCATCTTCAATTAACCATTTTGGATCAGCATTTGTGTTCAGTCTGTTTGTGGTTGTGCATCATTATAATTAGATACTGTGTGAATTGTAGCATATTTAAGCCACACCAAGGCCTCACAAATCAGTACAATCGACTCAGTGATCTTTATGATGTAACCGCTAATTTGTGATAATGGTACTATCAGAGAACATAGGTAGGTACCTACTTCATACGACTGTTATGTAGTGAGTATCGCTAAAACATGGCCGCTTTAAGTAGTCATTACCCGACTGCCAAAGAAGGAGGGTAATGTTTTTCGAGTGTATGTAAGTATGTAAGTATGTATGTATGTCTGTTCCTTTGTGACCTCCTGTAGCCTAAACGGCTTGATGGATTTTGATGTATGAGGTATCGTTAGATTTGTCTTGATTACGGGAGTGTCATAGGATACATTTTATCCTAAAAGTCCCACGGGATATTTTTTCTAAATTTCCCTTTAAAAAAATATGTATGCGGTATCATTAGATTCATTTCAATCACGGGAGTAATTAATATAGGATACGTTTTTTCTCAAAATTCCCACGGGAACATGTTAATTCTGCGTCAACGCAAAGCAACTCATGCGTTAGCAAGCAAAAAGATAGGGCGTGGCCTGGCATGCGGCGCGCGGCGCGGTGCGGAGGGGGATATGCTCGAGTATACAGCCCGAATGCGGGCACACGCATAAGGGCACACGTCGTTGACGGTCGTCTCTAAATAGCGATTTTTTCGATACTTCGTCGTCTGACGCGAAACTTATAAAGAAGCCCCACAATAATATTGATCAATCAAATTAGAATGTAATAAGAATTCTGTAGCGGCCACAGAAACTGCGGGTAATAGCTTCCTAATTCTTTTTCTTCTTCACTACCAACAGTCCAGATTGGCGGTAAATTTATGTTGCGGAGTAACATCACTCGTAATCTAAAGCCAAATGTCGTCGAAATAATTTAAAATGGTACTTACATATACATAGTCTTCTACATCTACAACATTTTCGTTAAATAAAAACAGCTAAAAAGTTATAAATAAAAGAATTATTATTAAAAAAACAAAATACCCGACTGCACACTAAAAAAAGAGTAAAACAAGCCCCACAATAATATTGATCAATCAAATGCTAAAAACTAATTATGTAATACCGTTTAAACAATACCTATATTAAAATACACTACAATATGTGTTCGTAATCGATAGTTAAATAAACAGAAACTTATTTTGAATACAAATTTACTGAATATAATTTATAAATATTGATGGAAAGCATCGCAGGCGGGGACCACCTTGACCGCCACCAACGAAAATTCTGCTAAATGGTGCACAACCGAAATGACTATAAATAAGCCTCTGTTGGTCCCCGCCTGCGATGCTTTCCATCAATATTTATAAATTATATTCAGTAAATTTGTATTCAAAATAAGTTTCTGTTTATTTAACTATCGATTACGAACACATATTGTAGTGTATTTTAATATAGGTATTGTTTAAACGGTATTACATAATTAGTTTTTAGCATTTGATTGATCAATATTATTGTGGGGCTTGTTTTACTCTTTTTTTAGTGTGCAGTCGGGTATTTTGTTTTTTTAATAATAATTCTTTTATTTTTACCTTTACCGAAAGTGCATTCTTGTGTACTAATTCGTTATTACGAGTGATAAATTAATATTGTACGATTAACTCTGTCATCAGAGGGAGCTGTCAAGAAAGCAAGCACTGTTGATGTTCTATTAAACTAGTAGCTTACGTGATTCTCGATGACGATTCTCAAACAAGCATAGCTTCGATAGAAAAAGGAGTACAAACCATTGATAAAAACCATGTGTTTAAACGAAATTAATCAGGCGTCGCGTCGTGATGTCGCTTGGAGAGCGGCATCTTCCCACGACATTTGAACTTGGCAAATGCCATCCAGTAAACTGCCACACAGTTACAATTACATCCTTTCGATTTGTTTAAGCACATCCATTAAATTAGCCACTTTAAAAAAATATACCTTTGTGACTTTTCGACATTTTGTCGAAATACTTAGGTCTCCATAAGAATTAGAATTATATTATTGTTAAACATAGGTATACGAAAACAAATGAGTTTGCCCAGAATTCTGTTAAAAATTTGTAGTGAAACAATATTAGACAACATTGAAGCCTTTTGGTTCAACATTGAGGTCACTGGCCCAAGAAAAGTAATGCGTAATACGTACACCTTGTTTTAATTTTAATCGTAGACAAGAAGATAAAACTAAGTTTAGCAACATGTAGCCGGCTACACCAAGACTTAGCTGGCTAGAACTAGGTGTAGCTGCACTTCGGGCTTTAGCTGTTAATTATACATTATGTACAATTGTAAACTTTACATAAATACATGTTTCCAGGTTTTAACGAGAGATTCAGTGACAGTCGCCGTGGATGCTGTGGTCTACTACCGCATCAAGGAACCTTTGAATGCTGTTGTCCGTGTTGCAGATTACAGGTATATGTAAACATTTTAGAATTCCAATATCTCACTTACTGAAGTAAAACTCCTATAAAACTAAACAAACAATTGGTAAATGAGCTCCTAAAAACTGCACACATTTATATTGTAATTCGTTTTATTTTCCAGTGCATCAACGCGTCTTCTAGCAGCAACAACGCTGCGAAATGTTCTGGGCATGCGCGACTTAGCACAGCTGCTGTCGGACAGAGAAGCGATAAGTCACATGATGCAAGCCAGCCTCGATGAAGCGACTGAACCTTGGGGAGTTGAAGTGGAGAGGGTCGAAATGTAAGCCAGTATTTGAATACCTTATAATGAATCACTTCAACGCCATATGTATTTTTCTTCTTTAAATGAGAATGTAAATATATCCTTTTAATGTCCAGCACTTTTTCCTGCACATCATTCATACACGCCGTCATCCACAGCACTAGCAAACGCCTCCTTCTAGTCTACTACTCCTTGTGTACCATATTCAAATGTTCTCTTTTCAAGAAGCAATACATATGTCTCAAATACTGACTTCCATTTCCAGTCTCTCCATTTTATCTCTCCAAGGGGCTATTCTCAGTGTAGCGGTGATGTTTTTGACTCCTAGCTAAGTGGACCCTTTACCGTGCTTGACTGAGAATCGCAGGTCGACTCAAGGTTTGCTTTTCTGTAGTAATGGCTGTGATGGTAATGTATTGTATTTAGAAGTAGACTAGATGTGACCCCTAAAAGCACAAAGCATGATTTTCGAAGTAACGCTTATTCTTAAGCAATAACTGACTTGAACGTTTGCAGAAAGGACGTGAGGCTGCCCGTGCAGCTGCAAAGGGCGATGGCTGCAGAAGCAGAAGCTGATCGAGAAGCCAGAGCCAAGATTATTGCGGCAGAGGGAGAAATTAAAGCGTCCAAAGCTTTAAAGGAGGCTTCCCTTGTTATGATAGACAACCCTATGGCATTACAGGTAAAATAATCTCACATATAATGACCTCATTAGAAATTATTGTGAAGGTTTCACTTCAATAGTTTTACAACAAATAATGATGCTTTTTTTCAGTTGCGGTACCTTCAGTCGCTTAGCTCGATATCAGCTGAAAAGAACTCCACAATAATCTTTCCGTTCCCAATGGACTTCCTAAAAACATTCATGGGCGGACCTGGCCCGAGCTCTCAGCACCAAGTCAACTTATAAATACAGACTCAAATGACGACGATTATATTAATTCTAGTCAAAAAAATAATTTTAATTAAATTGTTGAAAATTTTATTTAGTTTTTACTTTGTTGAATGCAGATTTTCAAAACATCAATATATTGACTGACGTTACATGTCATAACTTTGTAAATAGTGTTCACATTAAGCAATACTATGTTTGGTTAAAAAATTTCATATAATGGAACAAAGAGCAAAAACAGATACTACAAATACAAGTAAATAGTACATGCAACTCTTAATTACCATTTGTAATTTAACAATTAAGAAATTAGACTTAGCCGAAAGATCTTCATGAATATCAATGTGGTAAACGTACACTGTGTAACCCTTTTATCGAAAAACATTAAAATAATATTTTCATTATAGGATATTACAAAGAATCACGTAAAGAAAAAGTATTTCGGATATTGGCTATTATAGGAATAATATTATTTCCACTAATTTTGCTGATCTGCTTTCGGGTAAGTTTGTATTACAATTATTCATGTCAAGAGGGTTCGAGCTCCGACCACGTAAAGAAGCTGGTATGTCAGTATGATTGAATAACTTACAGGTAAATAGTAGCTGGACGTAAGCCCAGTGTGTACCCATTACAAAACGTATTTTAAAGGACCACTGCAATTCCATTTTCCTATCCAAAACTCACAACGATAGCTCACACCTTTACTGCTGCTCATGCTCATTCTTCTAATGAAAATGCTGATATTCCAATCATTGACCATTACCAACTCACTATCATGCCAGCACCAGCTCTAATTATTATTCTAGGTGGTAAAACAATACAAAAGGGCGATAATCATGCGGTTCGGGCGAGTTCGGAAAGATTCTCCAGCTGGACCGGGAATAATATGGGTGATACCGTGCACCGACAGTATTCATATGGTTGATCTCAGGACTCAGTCATTTAATTTACCACCTCAAGAAGTATGTAAAGTTTCTTGTATAATTTTTTCTTGTGTATGTAACTAAACAATGAAATCGAGTTTAATGTGAGAGTGGTCGTTATTGTGTTTTTTTTTTTCTATATCCATGATTGTTAATTTGCCATTTTCGAATCTTCATGTTTCAGGTTCTCACAAAAGACTCAGTGACGGTTACTGTAGATGCAGTCGTGTACTTCCACATAGACAAACCACTTCATTGCCTCTTGAACATCCAATCAAACAAGTAATAGAATCACAAAATATTACCTACATGATAATTCATTTCAGACTTTATTAAAAAGGAATTAATGCCCATTTTCAATTGCAGGTATGCAAACGAACTGATAACAATAGCGACTATCAGGAATATACTTGGCCAGCACTCGTTATACACTCTACTAACGAGTCGAGAAACAATAAGTCAGAAGTCCAGAGCTGAAATAGATAAGACCACTCAATTGTGGGGCGTTAAAATAGAGCGAGTTGAAATGTAAATACAACTTAACACTACACACAATATTTCCATTACTATTTTAGTTGCATGCTAAAGTCTATCAATATTGTCATCAGTGCATTAAGTCATTACCTATAAAATGCCCACAGTTCTGTCGTCCTAGCGGTTTACATCATATTTCCACTTAATAATTGCATCATCAGAGCCCTTTCTCCTATGATTTCTAGAAAAGACGTATTCCTGCCATTTGAGCTCCAAAAAGCAATGGCGGCCGAAGCTGAGGGTACTCGCATAGCTAAAGCCAAAGTTATCGAAGCGGCAGGTGAAATAAAAGCAGCAGAAAATCTTAAAGAAGCTTCTCTCATAATGATGGAAAATCCGCATATTATGCTGGTAAAAATCTTGTCAATCTACCTTGCCATCGACAGGTCTACAAAATTTACAATTTCTCATCACATTCAAATAAAAGTACTTGTTATAAACTTATACTCATTAAAATGTCTCACTTGGTCTGTCTTGTAACGTGACTCAGCACTACCTATTTGTTTCAATGGTTTATCATTTCGAGTACAAGACCTATCTTTCTGATTCGTACACCATATTATTTCAGCTAAGATACCTGCAAACTTTGAATTATATTGCTGCAGACCAGTCTACAACTGTACTGTTTCCATTCCCTATAGAACTTCCAGGAGCACGTCCAGTAAGTTTTTAAATACACGAATAAAAACTATTCAATACATATTTTTTCAATGAGCAACCAAACCACGCCTTCGCGAACGTGTCTCGAAATCGTTGGTTTGGCTGCATCTTTAATAGAACTTTTACAGCGAAGGTGCGAATGTTTCGGTTTTTTTTTTCAGCAATGCCACAAATGCAACTAAATCCACAACTCAAGAGATAAATAAAAGTAGGTATCTTCTTTTCCTTATCTTCTTACATAGTTTTGTTAGGCAAAGTATGTGGAATATTCACAGAAAAAGTAGTTTTCATGACATTGCGATCGACGAAAATAGTCAATTTGTACGTTTCAGAACTGTTTCTGATACTATGACAATAGTTTTCGATTGTCATCAACCGTCAAATTGGTAACCTCACTTTTCGTAACATTAATATTCCAAATTTCCGTATTTTAAACAAATAAATTGAAAAAAAAATGTCCTATACAAAAAGCAGCACAAAAATACAAGATGATGGCATCTCAATGGCAGCCAAAAGTACAGATATGGATTTAGAAAGAGCATCAAAAGTGATGTCACATGGCTTCAATTTAAATCAAGTTGCTGGTTCAAATGGTTATATCTTTTAAAATAGTTGAACTTTAATTTTTTACCATTCCAAATCCAATAGAATCCAATAAATTTTCTAATTAGGTACTCCAGTGAGTGCTCATAGCTGCGCACTCCATTATAAGTGGTTTGACTAACACATTATTTTTCAGATCAAAATAAGTGCATAGAATCATGCCTCGTGTTCCTATCTTTGCTTCTAGTTATAATAACGTTTCCATTTTCTTTGTTTACCATTTATGTGGTGAGTGAGATTTCCAATATTCGTTCAGATAAGGTCAGACTGTAGGCCGACCCCAACATGGTGGTAAAAAGACTAAGCAGGCAGATAGTCCTACTTCTATAGGACAAAATCGGCGCTGGAACTTTGTTCCGCAAAGGGTCAAAGCATTATGTTCACTGAATCTTTAATTTTCATTGGATATTGGATAATGTTAAACTACCTTTCTCTCTCTTTAGTTGCAATTTCTACTATTTCAAGTTTCACGTAAGAGTTTCATTGACTTAATAAATTTTTGCCTCCCAATTTTTCTAATGTTCAAACAGGTAGTTAGACAGTTCGAACGAGCAATCATTTTGCGTAATGGAAAATTACGTAAAAACAAAGCGTATGGACCTGGTCTCGTCTACGTGTTACCATGCGTCGATACCGTCAAGTATACCGACCTCCGAATCATTAGTTATGCCGTCCCGCCACAAGAGGTAATTGGTTAATAATTTAGTATAGAGTACCTACAGTAATTAACTCATAGGAACCTCCTTACAAGGAAACTTGAGGCTTACGTTTCCACAAGGATGCCTTACGATCCTTACAGTATATAAGTGTATGGACACAAAATTTTAGGTAATGCAGTTACAATAGTTTGTAAGCATGTAGCACCTGAATAGATTACCAAGGTATGGCTTTATGAACAGGCTTTGACGAAAGATGCTTTGACTATTGCTGTGGATGCAGTTGTCTTCTACAAAATAAACGATCCGGTTTGGGCTGTTGTTAACGTTGCTGATTATAAGTAAGTAAAAACACAAGTTTAAAATAGAATTACATTAGTTACCTGTAAAGACAAAAGTCAAAAAGTACTAGTACTAGTACTACTAGTACTACTAGTACTACTAGTCCAAAGACTAACGGGGAAAGAAAACAGCGTTCAGGAAACGTTGACTTATGACAAGTAATCTCCATTTGAGCAAGCATGGTGATAGACTGATATTAGTGGTGGCGATGGATAACAATGATATTATTATCTACGACCTCTATCATTGCTGTAGATTAGTATTCTGTAAACGTTCAAGTCCTCTATTTGTTTGTCCATACAGGATAGCCACTCAATTCTTAGCAGCTACAACACTCCGCAATGCTCTCGGGACTCGAAAACTAGCTGAAATCCTTGTCGACCGCCCCGCAGTGAGCTATCAAGTGTTCGAAAATATGAAGACGCTCACCCTTAACTGGGGGGTTGAGATCGTGAGATTTGAATTGTAAGCAGAAGATCAATTTTTTGTTTTGATCATTTATTGAGATAGGGGTGCCGAGGGCAAAATCTATTTAGGTACACTGTATTCTGTTTAGGTACAAAATATGTAGGTATTCTCATTTTTCTAAATCACAGAAAGGACATAAGTCTGCCTCTGCAGCTGCAAAAAGCAATGGCGACGGAAGCCGAGTCATCAAGGTTGGCGAACGCTAAAATTATCGTAGCCAACGCTGAAATAGAATCTACCAAGAACCTTCAAAAGGCTACTAAATTGCTCATGGATAACCCTTATTGCATGCAGGTACGTAGCATCATCGTTTAAAAAAATTCAAAGAGGTCGAGCTTCTGGTATACTTATCGTTCCCTGGTCTGTTTTTGAAAATTTTCAGCTAAGATATTTGCAAGCACTTCAAATGATTGCCGGAGATAAAACCCATACCGTAGTGCTACCGTTCTCGAAAGACACGATCAAATCATTATTGAGATGAACTATGGAACAAGTTAAAAGTGTAAAATTGTGTTTGGATTTGTAAATTAAATGACGAGTGATTGTATTATTCTTTTGTTTTATTAATCGAAAAGCTTTAATAAATATTCAACAACGTACAAAACACTAAACTAAAGTAATGTAACAGGACTAGTACTCTCCGGAGTCGTCTTCTCGTTCTTGTTTCGCATGGCCGTAATGGACAAGTTTCTGTGGTTGACCTCCTGCTTTTTTGTGGACGGTGGCCTGAAGTAACGGATGAAAAGGACCGATTAGAAACCTACACTTATCTACTAACACAATACTGTTGCAAATAACTGCCTTGAAAATGTCACATCAGAGTTTCTGATCTCTAGATCATCATTAATGACAAGGAACTTCATTCAAATGTTATTTATGTTACCACATGAGACCAATGAAAAACTACGGAAAACAAATATTACCTGGAAACCATTTTTGGGGTCGGCAGTGTATCTTACAAGACGGATGGAGCCATCAGGTTCGACAAGCGAATACTCTCCCTGGACAACATCACCATCGCGATGTTCCTTGTGGTTCTGAAGGTTGCCCGTGTGAGGGTCTTCTACGCCATATGAGTAAGCGTAGTCAGGTTTGGCCTAGAACACAAGTCGCATGCTTTATTATCACCATTCTTACGAAAATCTAAGGTAGATCGTGTCTCACGGAAAAAATATACTTACCACGTAATCAACAGTCTTCAAATGCGCATATTTAGCAGTGTCCGGATGGATTTGACCTGTTTGGTGATCGTAACCGTAGTCTGCGTGTTGTTGAGCCGGAATACCTTCAGCAGCTGGTACCTGTACCTCCACGATTTGACCGCTGACTGGCCCACTGAAGCGACTATACGAGTAGCCACCAGGAGCTTTGCCTGAGAGCACCACTGTTGCTAACATTACCGGTGTGAGGAACTGCAAGTAGAGAACTCAGATTAAGATTAGCTACCTGCACTAACCGTGTAGATTCAAATGCAACGACTTCAACTATGGTAAGGAGGTGCACTGAGGTGAATAACTCGAGAAATCAAAATCTTCCCAAATCTCGTCTGTTCCGTAATATGCAAGGTGCATTAGTCCATGAAGCAAATATGGAAAATTCCACGCTAATACCGCAAATCACGATGAAATTCGATGGTGTGTCTTATTTTCTTTTATTTCTTACCAATACTTTCAGTTAGAGGCGACAAAAAGTCGCGGCCTTCACGGTCAGCAGTTATTAACTCGTTACTCAATAGCGACAATGAAAAATAATCGGCCACGAAGAAAGTGAGACCCAGGGTTTTTTTATAATAAGCTGACGAGACTAATTTAACGATTGAAATTCATTGTTATTTTTATTCGAAAATAGGGTCGAGCTAATTTGGTTAAGGTTGTGTTTAGTTAAGAAAAATATTAGATGTCATTGATAGGATAAAGACTGACTAGATTGAGTCCCCGTGAGAGAACTAATATCAATTAGTTCTCTCACGGGGACTCAATCTAGTAAGTATTTTGTTTGGGTAGATGAAATAAATGGAAGTTATGTGTATCATGAAGTTAGCGAAATTCAAGTTGTAGTTTCTCAATTAAAGCCAAGCAAGGGTTGCTACAGTAAACATAACACCTAGCATTTATCAGCAATGAGGGTTTTCGAAAATGGCAATCCACGAGGTGGCAGCACCGAGTCGTCAGGTCCAATAACTGTCAAAGTGCTTATTTTTACTATGAATAGTGAACGATTTTAGTGTTTTTTTTATTTTATAATTAAAGCACTGCATTATTGTTTTACTATTGCGGTTGAGTAAATAAAAAAAACTAAATCATATTGTGTTAACTTTCAACAAGCTTTTCCTTAGTACCAGTGACTTTTGCACCTTCTCTCTTAGCTCAATTTTTAGTTCGGAAACCTTATTCTGACCGTAGTCCATAATAAAATCAATAACACTTCCAATATAACAGAATTTCAATAAACAATAAGTTCGGCACCTACAATTCCATACTATTTGACAGCTGTTTGGACCAGACGCATACGTGGCGCCACCTGGTGGCAGAAAAAATTTCAAAAACCCTCATTACCATCTAGCATGCACTTGTAAGTATGTAGGAATGTCACATTCTCAGCCAAACCAGAAAAGTACCAATAAACTGCAAAATCTCCCTAATTTAAATATTAAAATTAACCATTAGATATTAATTAAAAAATATAAGGATACCTAACTTTAATAAAACATAAGATCTTTTTCTTAATACCTAATTAATTTTAATTAAAAAAATAATTGACGAAATTAAATTAATAAGTAAACAAAAAATTGTACCTACCTTGAATACGAAAGCCATTTTTCGGGAGGTAGTGTCGTGGTGGTCTCCAATGATCCCTGCGGAACTGATACCCGTGCTGGCAGTGTTGTGGTTTTATACCTCTGTCACCTCGACTAGAATAAAGTGCAATCGTGAACTTGTACAGGTTGCGGCAAACTATGAATCAATAATTTTCAATATTTGGCACTGGGTACGCAGCCGAACGTTACAATGAAGTTGCGTAGATTTGTTTCAACTATCAATAGTTTGTTTATAACGATAACCTTGAATATTTTTTAATCAGTTTGTTGCATACTTAAATATACCCAACCTACCTTAGGTTAACAAGTTCGTACCTTCAGCAGCTTTGAATTCAATTTAGATATCTGCCCTAGTAGGTAAATGACCCTATGGAAACCCTAAAACGGATCAACGGGTTTAATTGGCAACTAGTTTTCGTTTAGTCATGACTACGATGCACTTCTTAGGTGTTTTTTGTTATTTTACCAGATTTATATTAACGTCGCGCTTTTTTGGGCATTTCTGAAAAAAAAAACATTGGTCCACTTGACCCAATATTCCTGCATACGTGATATTAGCGAAGTAACGTAGGTGTAAAGCATGTAACACTTTTGGCATGTAATGAGGAGAAATTATACGCATGCAACAAAATGTGTGCTAAGGAATGTAGATGGATAGATGGATGGATTGCCTGAAAGATGACATGAATAAGAAGATAAGAAGGGAGTGAGTGCAGGCCCGCCGCTAGCTGTTTGTTCGCCCGCGTGCAAAACTAATTATGCCGCCCTAAGACTACATACGTTTTGTCAAAAAATATATAAGGGGGGGGGATCCAGGGCGTCCGGACCCCCGACGCCCATTCATATCCATCTTACTTGTCCAACAGAAAAAAATATGTACATGCACCGCTCTGATTGCAGAAAACCCACCTACTTTTGGATAAATAACTATTGCAATACATAACATACATTACACATAACTTTTTATTTACTTGAAATGTTCAGAGTAACCTAAGCAGTCCTGGGTTAGCCCATAAGCAAACTAAGCAATTAATTAGGGCATTATTAACAAGCAATTGCTTAGGGCATCAATGCAGTGCAATCATTACCCAATGTATAGAAAGAATTGGCCCCTATGTATAGAAAGATTGTGATTAACTTAAACCAACGCAAAAGTCAAGTTATGAGATACATGTTATATGTAAGGAAGCGCGAGCGGAGCGAGCGCGAAATTTTTTTAGTCTAATGACACAAAAACAAATAAAAACTACTGTAAATTAACAAAGCAAAGTCAAAAAGTAAGATATGCACCAGAAGTGAAGTGCAAAAGCCGCGAGCGAAGCGAGCGCGATTTTTTCCTTAGAGTTTTCATGAAGTAAACATATCATAAAAAGTCATAACGGACGTGCGCGAAAAAAGATTTTTCGGAATTGAATGCCTCAACAATTAAACAAAGATAAAATGCGACATCTGATATGGAGCCGCGAGCGCAGCGAGCGCGAATTTTTTTGGGGATGCAAAGGGTGAAACAGTCAAAATTGTTAGGAGACGACCAAAGCTAGGGCGGCTTTTTCTGAAATTTTATTGGTTTAATTTTGCCGCCCCCTAAATAGCATTTGCTCCACGCTACGCCACTGGTTGATCTTAAATCGTTTTTAAGAATCTTTAATTTTGAAAATGTCCTTTCAACAGATGTACCTCCGGCAGTTTACCTAAGTAATATTCTTAGCGCTATTGCTCCGTTCGGAAATATTGAAATCAAATCATTAGTAAAAATATATTGTATTTTTAAATATTACGTGATCACTCGCTAGATTTGCCGCCCCCTAGGACGTGCCGCCCGCGTGCTATGCACGTGCTGCACGCCCGCTTACGGCGGGCCTGAGTGAGTGTCAGTACTATGACGAGTGACAGGGAAGAATGGAAGCGGAAGACATATTGTGCCGACCCCAAATAAAATTGGGAACATGGCAGGAGGAAGAAGAAGAACGTAGGTGCGAAGCATTAAGTTTAGTCAACATACCTATCTAATGTTAACTAGGCAAATCAAATCAATAAAATAAAATGTTAAAAATTAATTCATAAAAAGCTGATTTCCTAGAAAATAAAAGGATGGTTAACATGAACACACATACGACACAAATCCACCTCAATTAAAATTCATAATAAATCTACTTGGCGTAAAATATAGACACCCTAACTGCTTCACTATTATTTTTGAAAATAGTTAAATGTCCAGTTTTTATCCATTCTTGTTGTAATATAGTATTTTTAAACGAAACGATTGCAACGGTTGCTCCCAACGTCAAAGTGAAATTGACATTGACAATATTTGTCATTTTGCCAGCAACTAGCGGTTCTTGTGAATGTGAATTGGATAGAAAACAACGGATTTTCAATTTAGACAACGATTTTCTAATTATTATTTCCAAAGCTATAATATAAGGTGGCCTCAAAGTTAAAATTTGCATTTTTAGTATATAAAACAAGGCAAAATGAGTCCTAGGAAGAAACGGCCTAAACTGTCTCCAAATAATAAAAAAAGTTTAAAGCGGGAAAATGGTCCCGATGAGTCTTCCCGGAAACGTGCCAAAGCTGTGAAGAACGCAGACGTGGAACTCCAGACCAAGAAAAAGAAGAACTTCATCCAGGCTTGCAGACAGGTTTCATGTAGCGCCTATTTTGATCATCGTGCAAGACTACTGTTATTGTATCTGCCATCATGTACCAAAACAAGTGTTTGCAAACACCATGACAAGAACGGTGTAAGTTAAATGAGTCACTATTATTTTATACTAGCTAGGTACTTAATTATCTGTACTAATATTATAAAGAGGAAAACTTTGTTTGTTTAGTTGTAATAAATAGGCTCAAAAACTACTGGACCGTTTTTAGAAATTCTTTCACCGTTCAAAAGCTACATTATCCATGAGTAACATAGGGTATATTTTATCCCCGAACGGGCAGTAGTTACCACAGGATGCGGGTAAAACTTCGGGGAAACCGCTTGTTATATATGTATATAGGTATATAAAGTCTTTGTATCAATAATATGCAGTTTAAAACAAAATATAAGAACTTCTATAGAAATCATGAATAAAATGTATAAAGTAAATTGTTTAATTGACTATGTTTTCAGAAAGAGATCAAGCAAATGCCGTCATATGCACAGGAATCATTCTCAATAGAAATTAAGAGTAAAATTTGGTATGAAGCTTTAGAAGTTTGCCAATTTTGCATAACACCTGTTCAATATTTATCTGCTAATGTACTCAAAGACGTTGTGGAGATCATTTTGGTACGTATATAGAAAGTTATCTTTGAAACTTGAATTATAAAATGATAACTAAACTATAGATTTAATAAATAAAACTATTCTGCTTGTAGGTACTCCTAGATAACTATTAAAGTACTGATTTTACTTCTTTGCAAAGATGTTCTTAAATCTCTTGTTGGTCCCATATCACCAGTTGAAATAAAACTCTACACTCTTAACTGAACCCTGTTAACAATCATCATCATCATCATCACTCAGACATAGGACGTCCACTGCTGAACATAGGCCTCCCCCTTTGATCTCCACAGATACCTGTTGGAAGCGACCTGCATCCAGTCTTAACACTATTATCATCCAATTTAAGTATTTAATCCAAACTTTATAACATTTCAGAATGCCCATGAAGATGAATATGCAGACTATTCAGTGTCTCAAATTATAAACAAAAGCCAACAGATCCTGGCTCTCAACTTCAGCACACACCCACCATGCCTTGTCAAAGACTTAAGAACCTGCTATATAGACTTCCTAACTTCCCCTATGGACTTAAAAGAGGACACATTCACAAACAGAGCTGAGTTCGAACACAGAAGAGGAATAGTAAAGTACTGCATGAATAGAGTTGAGTATGAAATGAGTGCCAGCAGCCAAGATGGCCCTTTAGTGGACAAAGAGGAGAATACACCAGAAGATATGAAACAAAGCCTAAGAGGCACACATTTTCAGAAAGAGAAATTCGAAATATTTGAACTTCTAGACAGGCCAAACAGGATAGAACGCTTGTTTATAGTTCTAGAGAGTGTTGTAGAATTATTGCAGTTTGATTTGGCTATTTGGCTATTGAGGTATTGTTCAACCCTTATTACTAAACAATTTAATTATTTACATCAAAGTCATAATTTCACTGACAAACTAACACAACAATGAAATTTTAATTAGCTTAATACATATTGCTAATGTATCAAAATGATATTTCCAGGCACTCCAACAATATAACACGTCACATTATGAGGTCAACCAAACCATTAATGGCAGTTGTTCTGTGGTCAGTCAACGTACTGTACACTGGTGCTGTCACCGCCAACTCCAGGCAAATAATGAGAATTTTTGCACATGTAATTCATCTGCAGTACCCAGATTCTATGCAAAGAACTATGATAGTAAGTAAACAAATAATACTAAAAGTAATTACAGAATTCTGGGTTATAATTTAACATTACTTGCTTTTTCCTGCCCTTGCAGTGTTTCACCAGTGCCCTAGGCGAACTGCTTCTGTCCAGGCTAAATAAAGCCTTATTACTCGAGCATACTGTTGCTTCCCATCAGTAAAATATTTTATAGGGTACGAACGAAAACGAAACTGTATCCTCTTTATTATATTATAGTATAGATAAAGGATACTTACTTCCACACAGTGCTGGATTACATTTTACTTTCCATGTTAGGCCATGGCAAGTAAATTACCTATCAAGAAGTGTTTAATTTAATAATAAAAATGTATGTATTGTAATACGTATCTTTGATTTTCAGATATGGCTGAACACAATGGTCCAGACATATTATCTATGTGAGAGTTATGCAAACGTTGACTATCCAAATACTGCCAAATTCTGCAATACATTTGCAAATGAATTCTATAAACTAATCTCAGGTTTGTATCATTTTATATGTTTTTATTCACAATGTCTGCACAAGATCATAACAGTTTTTAATTTTCATTAGTGCTAGCTTTTGTTAAAGCCCTGTAAATTCCTACACTGTTCCAATAAAAACTATCAGTGCCTACATAATAGACATTAATGCTAGTTTCACTAATTGTTAATATATTTTTCAGGTATGCCACATGATTCCATTGTGAGGATTTTGGAAAAAATTGAACCAACATTTATGAGACATATGATGGGCATGTTACACATAAAAAAACTGCTTGAAATAAATAGTGATTGCATTATTAGTATTTTGATAAACTTCTTCAAAGAAGCACAGTGGCAGAACTATCCACCAGAAGACTCTGAAATTAAAATCTCCCCAAAGTTATTTGAGAAACCTAAAAAGGTAAAGAAAACAATGCAATATTTGCTAAAACAATGTGAGAAGTGGTCTCTTGAGGATGAGCCTGAGGAGAAGATAGTTCAATATGATAAACTTGACAATAAGGCCCTGAAATCTGAAACAGAATGTAGCTTGAACAATGTTGTTCATACTCTGTTTGTAACATTAGAAGCATATTTGGACACATACAATGTGCAAGATGTGCAAGAAACATGGAATAAATTAAATGAGCATCCAGAAGATGGTGAAAATAAATCACAAACTTTACTTGAACAGGGTTATGTTGTAACAGAAGATTTTATTAAAAAATATAAGCACATTATGAAAACAAGCCAGGAATTGCGAATTGTTTATCATAATCTTAGTAATAGTGGAGATATGCCGGATATTTTGGAAGTTTTTAAAACGATTAGCCTTTTAGAACCATAAGCTCTTGATGCCTGCAGGATGAAAGGAAAGAATTATGGGACCAAATCTTAGAATGTGAAATAAGAATTTTGATTCCTGTGCCATAAATTGTTTTTTTTTTTAATTTTATTATGTCTACTGCAGCAATTTTAAACCAAGAATAGCCAACCTAAAGGTACAGTTGAGCAAAGTATTTGTTTCTGTACACGTTTTTTGGGATATAGAATTATGGGACCAAATCTTAGAATATGAAATAAGAATTTTGATTCCTGTGCCATAAATTGTTTTTTTTTTTTAATTTTATTATGTCTACTGCAGCAATTTTAAACCAAGAATAGCCAACCTAAAGGTACAGTTGAGCAAAGTATTTGTTTCTGTACACGTTTTTTATGACTTATTATTAGTTACTAAGTGTTTTTGATTATGCTTATGTTCTTCTTACTTCTGATCCCACCAATAAACGATTAATGTATTAATGTAGCAAACTTGGAATACATGATGTGATTAAGATACCTTATATTAACTACCTATATTTTTATTACAATTACAGAAACTGGTATTTCTTATAATAATTTTAAGGAATAATAAATAAAACTATAATATTACTACACTATTATTGTTTAATTAATTAGTATTTTGGCATAAAATGTCCTCTAGCTTTTTTGGATCTTTTAGCTTTTTCAATATCCACATTGGGGTATTCAGCTTTTAGTTTCTCCATATCCAGGTCAGGGAACCGCTTAAGCAAATGTTGTACATGGTTAAAGTCCCGGTTGCGAGCTTTTCTTGCAGTGTTGTACTCTTTTTCTTTATATAATCTATAAAACTTTTTGACTGCTGCACTGGTTATGAAACCATTTTCAAGGTAAGGTCTAACCCAGCGCTTGTTCATAAACTGAGGGATGTGATACTCTGATTTCTCATGCTTGTCTGGTAAGCCAAAGAGGTTAACAACATCCTCAACAGGCCTTTCACCTGTCTCTCCCGTCTCCAGCTTGTAGTAAGCAACATTCCTTTCCCTTATTACTGTCTCTATATGGTCCATCGATTCTTGAACTTTGTCAATTCTCTCAGGATTGGGAAACAATCTCATCTTGTTCTTACATTCATGTTCCATTGTGTACAGCATGTTTCGTTCTTTTAACAGTACATACCATAGTTTATGTAAATCCGTATTCGATTTTATTCGCAATTCATCCAATTTCCATGCTCTGCCAACTCTGATATTAGTTTCATTCCAATTTTTCTTGTCATCAAAGAATTCCATTAAATCATATGAGGGGTTTGTAGTATGCACTTCGCGTCTGATGATTGGAGCAGCAGCAACTTTGACTACATTTTGTGAGCGAAAGCAACGGGTTATAGTAGTTCTTAGCAAATTACCAAACATCGTATTCATAGCAATAAATCGTTCGTTAGTTAAATAAGAAACTGCACTTTTAGGTTATCTTAATACTATATTTTTGTTTGACAAAAACCATTCAGTTCTGAAGTAATGATATTATGGTGATGAATTATTAAATAGCCATGGTAATAATTTTAATTTTGTCTTGACTTATGACAGTAGTTTATTAAACGAGTTACCTAATAAGGCAACCTAATAAAAATTTAAGAATAATTCATGTATATTCGTGCTCATGTATTTTAATTTGCCTAATAGCACCTGAGTCATTATTTTTGAACGAAAATCTTTACGTCATATTTTCGCGTTTAGTTAGTTGGTGTCGAATGGCATTTCAAACCCCAGTTCACGCTGTGAAGATTTTAAAAGGCACAAAGGCTTTACAAAGTACACTTAGAAGCTCTTTCAAAGAACTAATGTGAATTTTATAATATTTAACATTCGCAGTCTATCATATAGAAACATATATTCTAATCAACTCCCAAAAAATCTGTTCTAAAACAGCTTGACATTGAAAAGGGACAACTAAACGTATGAGTTGAATAATGTCGTGGTTGGAGTGAGTGGTTGAAAGGACGCATTTTCCTCGAAATACTGGAAATGATAATGAAAACAAATTCAAATGATCGATTAATTCACGTGAATTTTGATGTGCTCCCAGTGTTTATATGACTGAAGTACTGTTTGAATTGTGTAGTGTATGTTATTTACAAAGACTCCATCATCGTAGAGGAAGCATCAAAGGTACAAACATCATTCACCTCTTTTATTTTTATGAAACTTTTGTTTAGTTGTAAACATTTTTATCTGGCCTCGTTTTATTATTGAGTTGTATTGATTTAAGATAACGTTCAAAGAATCATTTTCATTATAAAATCGAATAAGAATATTTTTAAGAAAATGGGTATAAGTAAAAAAACGTTTTACTTAGGTATTTTTATTGTACTTGCCTACAATTTCATCACTTCTGCATGATCTTCCAACCCATCACTATTATAAATAAATAAAAACCGGAAGTAACTAATATGATATTATGTAGGTGCTATATCAAACAAACAATTAATTAATAACTTAATCAATAGTAGTAATTTTTATATTTTGATCTTTAGATAGGTAATAGGAAGTAACAGTACTTCCCGTAACAACTTGCTAGGCTGTAAACAATGAATAATTAGCAACAATTTAGCTTTTCAATTTCTTCAAAAGCTATCGAAAGACTTAATGTTTAGTACTTTGGTGTGCTTGCAAGTTGTTGATTTTATATCCAATGAGTCTTAATATTATGTTACTATTTACTTAATGTGTTTTTCTCTCTGAACATTTAAATATCTTATGTGTGGGTTAACAATATGTGACAAAACAATCAATTTCTGTTCCTGATTTAACTAAAGAGGATATAAAAAAGTTTCAGGAAACATATTTATTGTGATGACTGTAACAACAAAATCACAGAATACATAAAAAATTGTTTCCTCATAGTATCAGTTATTTAAGGATATTATATCCATATTCTTTAATTACACTATTTATACTGAACACATTGAAACAAATTGGGTACATAGATATCGTAGAGCCTGAGATAGAATATAGGTCTGTTCACTGAAAGAGATTCTCTCAGGACTTGGTCAAACCTCTGGGAACAGTTAATGTAAAATATTCCAATATAATAAAGAGGCATCACGTTTTGGTTTATTTGATTGTACCCTTAAGGCTCAGAAACTATTGAACCAATAAAAAAATATCTCACTGTTGGAAAACTACACTCTTCCCGAGTAACATCGGATATATTTTGTCCCCTTAGGGTCAGTAGCTAGTAGAAATTATATAAAAATTAGAAGTTGTATCAGTATTATGGTAAACTGAATATCATGAATAATTTTGGACTGTTTTATCTAAATATAGCATTACCATAGGCACTTTCACATTTTTAGCATTGTAGGAATGTAGTATGGAAAGTTAAATCTTCATTCTGTGGGTAAACCACCAAAAACAATTGAGCAAATGATTCAATTATGAATTTATTCTTAACTTTTGTTCAATTTTAACAGTTAAATTCATAACCAGAAGTATGATTCACAAGACTTAAAAATTAGAGATAGTTTCTGATACTGATATATGTAAAAAAAGTCGTGGTGGCCTAGTGGGTAAAGGACCAACCTCAAGTATGAGGGCGCAGGGTCGATCCCAGGTCAGGCAAGTACCAATGCAACTTTTCTAAGTTTGTATGTACTTTCTAAGTATATCTTAGACACCATTGACTGTGTTTCGGATGGCACGTTAAACTGTAGGTCCCGGCTGTCAGTGAACATCCTTGGCAGTCGTTACGGGTAGTCAGAAGCCAGAAAGTCTGACACCAGTCTAACCAAGGGGTATCGGGTTGCCCGGGTTACTGGGTTGAGGAGGTCAGATAGGCAGTCGCTTCTTGTAAAGCACTGGTACTCAGCTGAATCCGGTTAGACTGGAAGCCGACCCCAACGTGATTGGGAAAAGGCTCGGAGGATGGATGAGTTTCTGATACTTTCTATGACCTTGCTCTTGTTTCAAGTAATATTGTTTTTTTGGTCAAAAAAAAAAAAAAAAAAACTTTTCTAAGTTTGTATGTACTTTCTAAGTATATCTTAGACACCATTGACTGTGTTTCGGATGGCACGTTAAACTGTAGGTCCCGGCTGTCATTGAACATCCTTGGCAGTCGTTACGGGTAGTCAGAAGCCAGTAAGTCTGACACCAGTCTAACCAAGGGGTATCGGGTTGCCCGGGTAAACTGGGTTGAGGAGGTCAGATAGGCAGTCGCTTCTTGTAAAGCACCGGTACTCAGCCAAATCCGGTTAGACTGGAAGCCGACCCCAACATGATTGGGAAAAAGGCTCGGAGGATGATGAGTATGTGTAACCAGTAAGCATATGGGTGTTGTTGCTTGAATATGTAAATAACTATCCAAAATACACAATTATCACACACACCATCTGCATGAATATGAGGCACCAAATTCTCAGAAGGCACGTCGCCACTATTTGCCATCTGTTTGTAAATTAACTAGGAGTGCCACAATTCCGTTTGCCGTACAATTTATAAGGTGACAAAATACGTTAATTAAGATGGGGGCCCATCCTCTCGGCGTGTGTTGCGGGGGGTAATTTGTCGCGTGCATTAAGCAAGTTGTGCGCGCTCGTTACGGGCCCCACAGAACCGCACGCTAAACAACGTAACGTCTCAATTGCGCGCCTCTGCCGGCTCTCCGCCTGCCGACGATGTCATAAACATTTTACATGATGGCACGCTTATGACACCAACTGACGCAGAGATGCTACTTAAAAGAAATCACCCAACTTTCAACTCCATAACACTCACTGACTCGCTCAGACCTCACATTTTGCCATTACAATCAAAATCTACTTTGTGCCATACAGTGGCGGCGTAGCATCGGGTGGCACCCGGGGCGGACTACCTATTGAGCACCCCCCAAAAAAAAACGACAAAATAAAATCACGTAGTAAAAAAAAATCGTGTAGAAATCATTCATGGTGCTTTTCGCTAGGTTTAACTTGAAGAAACCGGAGACAGATCGCTGCAAAGTTATAAAGCGCTAGCGAAGGGAGCCCGAAATTTTTGAGTTTTGGAACACAACAGTAGATACTCAAACAACTTTGTAAAAAAAACACTGTAAAGTGAAGAAGCCGCGAGCATAGCGAGCGCGAAATTGTCGATTGTTGGTACGCAAAGATACCTAAAAAAATTAGAAAAAAAACCACTGTAAAGTGAAAGGCGCGAGCGCAGTGAGCGCAAAATTTTTGAGTTTTGGAACACATCAGTACCCAAACTAGTTTGAAAAAATCACTGCAAAGTGAACAAGCCGCGAGCGTAGCGAGCGCTAAATTTGATGATTTTTGTGACGCTAAGATACCTAAAGGAATGAGAAAAAAGCCACTGTAAAGTGAAAGGCGCGAGCGCAGCGAGCGCGAAATTTTAGATTTTTTGGGACGCAAAGATACTTACCTAAAGAAATGAGAAAAAAAAAACCGTTGTAAAGTGGAAGGCGCGAGCACAGCGAGCGCGAAATTTTTGGGTTTTGGAACACATAAGTACCTACTCAAACCAGTTTGAAAAAAAAAAACCACTGTAAAGTGTAGCGAGCGCGATATTTTTAGAGTTGTGGGACACAAAACCGCTTACAAATAGCGCATAAACAGCTTAGAAATCTCCACCGTAATGCGAATTTTTTAATTGTTTGTTTGAGGACTCTCAAATTTAACTCATAATTAAGCACAAAAAAATCGGTAAAAAAAACTTTTAAGTTAAACGGTTTTATCTTATGTGCACTGAAAACTAGAAAATAAAAAAAACTGTTACTTACCTATAAACCTACATAGGTGGTCCCGGTCATATTACACTAAAATAAAAACGTGGGGCCCTTTGCCTAACTATTGCTGTAATACTTTCTTCTAGAGGTATAATAGGTGTGGATTTCTACTTACTATAATCGTAACTGGAGATTTTGACAATCAATAATCAGCCGTAGCGGCTTCACCAGCGAACGCCGAGCTCACGATCTACCAAAGTATAAAGATATGCTTTGCCATAGGTAGGATTTCAGAGGGCCCCACGTTTTTATTTTAGTCTAATATGACCGGGACCACCTATGTAGGTTTATAGGTAAGTAACAGTTTTTTTTATTTTCTAGTTTTCAGTGCACATAAGATAAAACCGTTTAACTTTCTAGTTTTTAGTATTTAATGAAAATGCCTACCGAATATTCCTCATTCTATATATGGTTCAGCAGCGGTGAGGGAGTGCCAGACTCTTACTGACTAAAAACCCTTGTGTTTCGTCGTAGGCCTTTTATGTACCAGGACAATCCCGCAGCCCAAGCAGGCCTTGGCCCTGTTGGGCCCCGATGGGGTTGCTGACAGTATTCTACTTGAGTAGCCCTTTCATTTGATACCCATATTGAGGGGGTTGTGGAAAAAATATGTAATCCGCCATTTTGTACCGGCGGCCATCTTGGATTTACAATGTTATCGATATTAGTATATTGTATTGTCATCGGAATTAAAGGTGTGTACCAAATTTCAGATCAATCTGACAACAACAAGGTACTTAAATTTGAATGACTAAATTTGACCCAACAATAAATAATAAAACAAACAGGGTAAGCTAAATAAAACCGTTTAATAAAAAGAAACCGTGACTGTAACGAGCGTCGGTTGTTTTTGCTACTTCGGTACTTGAAGTTTTTGTTAGATTGAGGACTCAAAAAGTAAGCGTAGAATAAACTAGAAATGAATAAAAAACCGCGAGCGAAGCGAGCGGATTTTTTTTTCAAGGTTGAGGAATTAATTTAAGTAATCAGGTAAAAGCAAAAATACAAGAGAGGGGTGACAGCTGGACTGAGAGGGGTGACACCTCTCTCAGTCCCACCTCGATCATCCTGGTCATGCAGATATGTGCCGACCGAGATGGCACCCCCCCAGATGTGGTACCCGGGGCGGACCGCCCCCTCCGCCGCTACTGGTGCCATAATCATGAAATGTCTTCATAATCGCTTCCTACCTAATCAATAAAATATATTCGACTAGCATTGCTGCATACATAACGTTACGATCCTTACCATAGAAATGTAAAAAGAAATGTCGAATCAAATTAGGATTCGACACTCAAGCCATGTTCGATTTATTACTCGTATACATAATTTATTACGTCGGAATTATATTAGGAATTACCGTCACGTCCCACTTACTATATCTGTCACCGGCCGAATAGGTGCTTACATAGGATCTTCGTATAGAATCGTTGATTAAATCAGGCGCCGTCGCTTTGTTTAGGCAGCGATCGCATTATCTCGCATGCTTGTCAGTCACACTCGACCCGCTTGTGACGTCGGACATCTCACAGCTCTAGACCATGAGCCCGGAACGGACAGGGATGATTGTATTGCGTAATACAATAGGACATCGAAATTAATGCAACATTCGCAAAGATGTCGCATACACCCGGGTTCAATGAAAACAGAATTGCGGTTAAATTAGATGCAGTAAATAGAGCGCTCAGTCTTTGTGGGGCTTGTATTTTTTTTTGTCTACTTTCAGCCAAAACAAAATGTACAGAGGTGTCCCGCGACAGTTATCTTAAATATGAGTAAAATAATTTGAATCGCTTGTGCCCGACAGGGTCCATAATTGTGACATAAATTACCTATAGAGCAACAACTGTAAACATTATGGTATGCATTAAAGTATTGAGAATTGAGTATTTTTTACCCTGGAAACAAACCTTTATCATAGTCATACCAAATATCTATCAGCATTCATTTGTCCTACAGAGTCTGATGACTGGTCGACCTTGCTAGATATTTTTAGCATGATTCAGCTATCTCGTTGTGTGATTTAATAATATTTTTATTGTATCTGTATATTAAGGTCCAAGACGAACTAGCCTGATTTTAAAGAGAATATTGAAATCGCCTATTATTATGTAAAGGATCAAAGTCAAAGATCCGTAAAATTATGGGATCTAGGTGATCGTAAAAAATAGGAATAGGAAATTTCAGAGGGCCGGACATGGATTTAAACCTCCTTTAGAATGCTAGTTCATTTTAAAACGTAGAAATATTTATTTCATCCGCTTCAATAATTTTAATCGATATTTCAACAGGTATGTTATCCTTAAATCTGGCCAATCAAACTTGTTATATTGTCTGACAATACCTTTGGTGGTGTTTCCGCCCGCATTTAATGATGGGTCCCTAAAACATTTGGACCTTTTTTGGAATACCATTTAAATCGGCTGTGTCACCGGCTTTTAAATGGCATACAAATCGAATGCGATCATTTATTTTTTATTCCAACCATAGTTTTTCAATGTGGTACTTACGCTCTAATATTAAACCATTTATTTAACGTATTTTGTGAATCTTAAAAGACGTTTTCAAAGGACTAAAGATCAAAGCTATTCAAGCGAATAAATAAAAGATGGTACTTTTTTCTTTCTTTATATTCGTTAGGGGCCACATTCCATTTTGTTTGCTCGCAAGTAGCTGATATGGTTAAAACGATTTGTTGAACGATATCAGGACTCGACATTGAAAATGCAATAGATAAGTTTGCTAGTAAGTGAGAATTTGATTAAGTCATCAGTATCTCATCATCTGAATACTACGCTGGGCTCCCATAATGTAAGCCATTTCTAACGCTTTCAGTCGATCGAGACTCCGACTGAGAATACTTCCATTTGCATAGTTATTTGAAGGCAATTCAGGTGTTCGGTCTGTTCATCAACTGCCTACAGTAGATTTAGTAACTTGGCATTGAAATCGAATTACTTTTTGGATTAAGTATCCACATATTTCCATGTAAAAGTCTCCATGAAAAACCAAAAAATCTGCTCAAACATATTAGATATTTATTACGGGATTCGATGAAAACCTGAAGAAAAGAGGGAGGCGCAGTAACCTTAGTTATGATTAATAAATTCTAATTAGTGATTTAAAAGAAAGGAAACATGACTCATCAAACCGGCACCCCCATGCATGTTAAACACCCATTACAATCTGGACACTAAAGGCTGCGAGAGTGAAAATGCAAATCGATGCAATGAGTCAACCAAAACAAACCAAACACACAATCGCATGAATCGAATATGGACGCTTACGTTAGACACTGTTATTTCACTGATCAATGATCAACACGTTTTTCTTGTAACTTTCAGTTTACGCTTACGATGCTTACACATTTATTGTTGGTGTAATCGTTCGTGAAACGCTTTATTCTAGAGAGGTCACACGTTATCTAAAACAGCTGTCGGACGCACACGGCCTACAATGGACTCGTTTGTATCCCTGCCGTGTAATATTGTTTGTAATTTAAAATATCGGATGTGTTGGCACGGGTGGCGGCCGGTTTATTTTCCAGCTCAATTGTGGAGTTATCCGAGGTGTATTGTTGCGTTGATTAGATCAGGGGAGCTTTGTTCAGAGGAGAATGGCCGGCTTCGCGCCGCTATCGTCTGTCGGCCGCACGCGACCTGTTCATGAGTTTGCGGCTACACAGGTATACCTACGTACCTGTTTCAGCCGTCTAGCTCACCACAGCATACATTTGTACAAGAATACTCAGAATTAGTTTGTTTAATTTTCTGGTTGGCATAATTCTCCTTATATTTTATTGTCAACCTATAGTAGTGAAATAATATTACTTTACCATTTTTGTTGCTTTTGTGTTTTGTTTACTTTCTAATATCAGATTTCTGTTGTGACAAATGTAATTTATTTTGATATAGATACTCGAAGATACTCAACAAAAACGTCGAAAATGGAGGGTACAGTTGAAAAGACGCTAACAATACGCTAATGGCTTATGTTTGCGATGACTGTCCCTCCCAGCCAACAGGCTCTATTATCACGGTCGGTCCCTGTGCGCTGAATTGGCTAAATGTTTTGTGCCTCTGAAAAGATTCAAGATGACGGTGAAATTGTTGAGAAAATTGATCACTTCCACTTGAACAACCCGCCCTTGTTATTGCAGAACTCGTTATCAGCTTTATTTGTTTCCCATGCCAAATGTATCCTTCGCTTAACCAACCCAGACAATGAAATGAAAAAGAACTCAACAGCAGTAATTTTAAAAACATTTATTTTAATTCGATTCCTATACACATAGCTATATGTATACTGAAGTATATTCCTAAAATGCTTCTAGATTAAATAAATTTCATCGGGGCCATAAAGTCACAATGCAAAATGTATTTTATCCCCGTGTAGTTAAAGCGGAAAAGTTTACTAATAAAATCCAAATTTAGTCTGTACTTTTCTCACTAAAATACGAGATCGTCGTCTTAATACTTGTTCGAACATTATCCAGATATGGACTTTATGGAACATTTTTACTTTAGAAGTTAGCATTTGTTCAGCATATAATTTTAGCAAATACGACTTTTTCCTGCAGATATTTTAAGAGTCATCTATCTGTTTTATTGTTACTAATTGCTCAGAAATAAACTGAATGACATCGTTATTTTTAGTATCTGACAACATACGCAGTTTTGACTTTTGAACTCCCATTTATGGCACAAATTTGGAATTTGTGATGGATTACGCGCGATATCGTGGAGGCGATGTAAGCGATGTGTGTGCACACGTCACAGGGTGTGTCGATCAATCACGGACGCGGATGGACGAGCGACAGGCCATTAGGGGCGCTTCGTCGCCGGCTGGACTCAGGTGCCGTTGGTCCGTCCGTCACCTCGCCGCCGCCCGAGCCGCTCGACAACAGCCAAGCCCTTGTCGTCTTCAATCACCTCACCAACCGACCGCATGATTCATACTACTCTACACTACGGCTTTATTATTTGTTGCCTTACCTCGCTGTGCTGCCAATGAAAATTAATGCTGTGGCTTTCTTAGTTCATTTCTGTAACGAACCTTTGTTACAGCAATCAAGATTACGAATTTTCACCTGAAGTATCCAACGTTTATTGAAGTGATAACTTGTAGAATTCTTGTTATTACAAGCGCTCCAAATTTCCGAGTCTTGTTATTTCTCCATCTTTAGCACCAGATGAACAGCTTGGCAATAAACCGAGTTCTGGTGTAGTAGTGGGCCACGGTTGTGTGCGACATGTGCCATCCTTAACCATGCGCTAGATGGCTCAGCTAGACGGCATGCGGAATGAACTGCACTTCTTGTGTCTTATAACGTAATAACAACTGTGTTTTATGGCTCTGGTGCTTACCAGGGTGAATTGTATTAATATTGTAGCTCCTATCCGCTGTATGTCACTGGTTTCCATTTTGAATACCTTCTTGCAATTTCTGGTTATTAGTTAAAATTGTACATATTTAACCTTAACGACCAAAGATCGGCGATGGCATTATCTAAACTTAGGTTAATGGCACTATTACCAAGGGGATGCTCGGCTCAACTTCTCAAATTTCTATTTAATTTCAGTAAACTGGCACTTAATTAATTCTTTCAAGCACGCCAGAGACATTGAAAGTTTTCTTAGTAGCCATTTATTACGGAATACGGTCAAGCCAAGCCTGCTCTGTGGTTCCACGAATTATAAAATAGAGATATTGTTATACAAAGGTCGCGATACATAAGTAAGCTCGGCACGTGGCTTCCGCACAATAATAGACTGTGTCCATTAATTAGACCAACATGTTTCATCGTAAATGGACATCAGTGACGCGTACTGTACGGTAGCGAGCGCCCGTTATAACATGAACGTAATTGATGGTCGCACCTCTAATGCTTTTTGCTTTGCTTATGCATTACTCGACCCGTTTTTGTAGAGCTTCCGATTTCATCTAAAATGGTCACGTATATTCTCGTGTTTAACCATTTACTGTTCCCTAATGTTATTGTAGTGTTTTCGCACGGTATCACGGCATAAAGATTAGATAACTTAATAAATCGCCATCTATCCTCGTCTGTGAGTAGCTTATCCCTCGTTCCGCGTGAGGATGGAGCTATTCACCTTTCACATGTAGGCCATTAGTAGAAAGATAGGCTCGATATTGTAGCACGTGCCTCTTCCCGCGCCCGCGCCCTGCCTCGTTTGAGATAAGCCTCGAGCATTAAATATGTGCCTCTCGTGGCTTGTGGTCGGCGATAGCGCTCACTAAACGTAGATACACCAGTTTGTTTATAATCTTTTTATGTTTTGATCATAATTCTGGCAATTATTTCTTTTGCATCTCATTATCATGTTTTCTCTTTGCAGGTATGGTGCCCGCGCCGACAGTTTTTAAATTCTTATTAAAAATCCCTATCGTAAGTTTTAGTTAACTTCATTAAGTTAATGCATGAACTTCCTGTAAAATAAATGTAACAAAACCACTACTTACTTTCCTTATGCGTAGTGGATGGAACCCTGGGCAACAGAAACAGATATGGAAGTAATAGACAACATTATAATGCTATGTATAAAATTATGTTGTTCTTACCTAATACTGTGCCTGTCTCGTATTTCGCCAGTTATTTAATCGCTTTAAGTTTAGTGACAGATAGTCTCCTGACGACCCCTTTCGCAGAGAGCTCCGACTGTCAGCTGGCTTGACACTTGGAATACCGCGATACACCGAGTTTGTCGGCAAGGAATGTTGTGACGAAGCTGCGGAGGCGAATATCTTCGGACCAAATACCTTCAAGTCAAATACAATACAGAATTGATTTTAGTTAATCGTGAACGTTATTGCGATTTGCGTTGCGACCTACTTGCGTTCGGATTTTAGCACAATCGTGGATACCCGCTGAAATTTTAATGGCACTCGACCCATGGGATTCAGCAGTACTAATCGAATTGGCAACATTTTCGCTATGGAAACGGAAATTCGTGTTTATTTCGAATCCTCTTGTTTCCTATAAACGGGAAATAGTTTTTGAAGCCTTTTAAAGTTTGATGCTGTGTTACTGTACCATAAAATGTAGCATATTATTTTGAAAATTTCGTTGCTTACAATAATTATTCAAAGGTACCACAAATGGTGTGTAATCAATCATGTTATAAGTATTTATCTCACAAAATCGAGTGATCCATACTTATGTGGGTAAATTACAATATATACATGCACATTGTCTTTGCATGCATTAGCTCGGGAAAGCTCAGTACTTATTGACAAAATCGCCAATTCATAAAGCGACAATGTTACACACCTGATATCGTGAGATAAAACATCTACACCTCAAACGATTTTACGGTTAAAATGTTCTGTGTTCAACTGTTGGAATTGAAATTCCAAAAACTGCGTCCCTCCTGTCGATTTGGTAATGAACTGTAATTAGGGATTCGGCAGAAATTCTTATTGTCAATTTGTATTGTTGGTATAAAGTGAGAGCTCTAATTTATATCCATATTTATTAAGGTCGGGGTTCTCATTGACCCGAGGCGGCATGCCAAACCAGCCGTTATTCGTACAGTGATTAAGGTTTAATTTACAATTGTTGGTTCCGCTGATATTTTATTCGGATGCTTAAAACGTAGACGTCATCTAAATAAATATTTGAAATGAATCCCCTGAGAGTTTGGATTTCAGTTAAGTTGTAGGGCAAAAAGAGGCTTACCTATTGATAAAGTTAGATGAAAGTTAATTCTTTGGCTCATTTCAGTAGGTTTATTCCGTGGAAAGTATGAATTAAAGGCAAGTGATAGCAGATGGATTATTTTGTTCGTTAATTACCTATTCATATCTTATAACTCTTCTAGAATGACTAAACTGAAAAACGGCATGTACCTTTTTCACCTTTTGTTGAATATGCGTGCTCTTCTATATTCATACTGTAGTTGCTCTTATAAAAACATTGCATTCGATCGTACTGATGTTATTATTACAACTAGATCATCTGTTTCTGCCCATGACATCATTTTAGGCGTTATGTAGCATGCGTTCGACATATAGTTTAATTCTGTAAGGAAAACTACTAATACCTACGCCTACTTAGTATTTATGCCTGACAGGGCGTTACTCCTACGCATCCTTTGCCCACGTCGATTCATAATTTACATTGAAAGATTACAGAAAGAAAATTATTTTGTTAAAATACTATTTTTGTGGGCTAAATGTTTCCATCCAAAACAAAAGGTCACCTTTTTGACCGGTCCATGAAGTACAGTGTTAATTTCTTAATGTAAGAAATATACTGCTAGCAATTTAAGGCTACAATACGAAGGCAGTTAAGAGTTATTTTTTTTGTTAACCCATTCAGTGGGTAAGTGATTCTAACTAACGTCATATTCATCAAGATATTGCGTAACGGGCTCCTATAATGCTACATGCGTATACAAGCAGGACAGTATGATGAACATGTTACGGGCATTGTTAGCGGCGACGCTACGTCGGAACACCTTTGTTCTACCGGGGCACGGACGCGTGTTACTTTATCTTATTAAACACGTCGCTGGCGATCTCACGAACCTCCTCGCCACAATTGGCCCACGTCGCCGTCGTCAATTAATGCGCCTCACCACGCAATAACCACCAAATACCAACACAATATGGCAGTACACATAACACTATTACTGAGGGTAACAGTCCCGAAATAATGTCGCCCAATCAATTTATGCTCGACAAGACCACAGCAATTTACCTCTATACCTTCGTAATTAACTGGAATTCATCTTTCAAGCGAGTTAATCAAGAAACGGATAACATTATCGCAATCTGTTATACACACCAACGGTCACATTGCTGAGTTTGGAGGAAAATGCAAAAGCTTGGAACCAGGAAACGTGCTAATTGGAAACATAAAATACAATTAAGTCTTGCAATATTCAGCACCCAAATCTTGGGGAAATACAGGGATAATGTCGTACTGGGTCTATTTATCACTGACACAAGTAACTAGATAACTTATTAAGGTGACAATGCGTGCGTAAAAAGAATATTTGTCTTATTTAAGATAGGAGACACCGGTGACGCAATTGTGTTAGTGGTGTACACCTGTATTATTATGTCGCTTGATTACCACAAAGTATAAGTAGTTATCTGATTCAACGTACAACTTCGCTTGTTTCCTCTATTCTATCCCATCGGCTTTTTATGAACTCTTCAGAGTATCCTCAAAATCCATGTAAAACACAAGAAAAATTTAGAGCAGCGTCATGACAGTAAACCCCAAAGTAAAATTGTACTACAGGTAATTTAACAACCGAACTCAAACTCGTTCCCATGTACCTGAATGAAGCTGAATCTGTATCAAACATAGGCCTGCCGTCGTTTTTCATATAATGTGCTCCATAAAAGCGATACAGTGGTGGTAGCCGGCCACAAATGGCAGATGGTAAATTACCTTCCGTTAAGACCTGGATTGCGGCAGTTAGCTCGCTGCGCTGCGACTATGGCGCGTTAATGAGTTCATGCCATATGTGGCTATAACACAATGTCCTCGCAATTGTTACCGCAGATAATATCCATATTTTGTGTTTTGTTTTTGTGTGTTGCCACATTTATTCGTTGTTTTCTCTCTGTTTTTCACAGGTTCAACGTGTTTTAGACTTTTTTACATTATTATCCGCATTTTACTTCAAAATCAAATGGCAATTCGTAGGTAAATGTACAGGTACTGTAACCCTGTCATCTGCGAAAAACCTATTTCTTTCCTTTCCCTTTCTTCCATAAGACTCATTGCAATAGGTATTCTAATGGCACGGAGTATAACTTACCTGTTCAACTATTAAACATATTACTCCCACAGTGGTAGACATACCTACCTACTACCTTATAATTATCTAACTGAATATCTAATTGATTAAGCTAATCGGATTCTCCTTAACATCATTGTATATTCACATAAATGCCTAATTAGGTTAATATTCATGGACTTAGGGAGAAATGGAAGCCTTCATAAACGTGCCGAGACATCACGTCCTACATAAAGCGACCCATTTATTGAAGTACATATACGTATTTAATTAGTTCTGAAAATAAAGCATTTATTTGGAGTTTCCATGAAAGGGTTCCTCAATTTAATGATTACAATTTTCCCATTCACCTTTGAATCTCATTGACAGGATTGTAAGGAAATGTTCTTATAGACTGGTTTTGTGTTGTGATCGAATTTATCATGAATGATGTCTGTTTCAGTCGTGACACTGGGACTGTGAATTAAGATTATGATCAACTGTAGTAGTTCTTACGAAATAAAATCAATATCTATTTATAAGTAGCATATTTCTTGTTGTCACGTACAAATTTATGTAAACCAAGACTTTACTTTAGGCAGGTATTCGATCCTGGTATGTACCCACACATTGTTGTAGTCCTCAAGGCGTCACCAACACCGATCATGTCTAGTAGTCAAACGTTCAAACCATTAATTAGTTTAATTAAGATTATTACGCAGATAATTCAATAAGGGTGACCAACGAATTCATGTTCCTATTTACTTGCTAATTCACTATTTATGTTGAGGATGTTCCGTGACGAGTGGCAACCCCGGTCCCGTCTATTTGTCTTCTATGAAGTTGACGGTCTCAACTTTGTGATCAATAGTACTTGTCCAACTTTATTTATATCCAAATAACAACTTGTAACAGGTTTTCTCTTAAGATGAACGTTCAATGTTTGATAGTGTTCCTTGTTTTGCTAGTTTCTATACATTCTTAATATCTTTGTGCACGTAACAAACATCCTTTACACTGCCTTGTAGGAGACATCTGGTACAAAGGTAGTAAATTACTGACTCTTAATTAGCCTAGATTGCAAGTGCTTTTCTGTCTTTATCGCAATCTTCGTTGTTAATGTTCTTACCTCTTAACATGACGCGTTTATTTTATTAGTCAAGTATTAGAACTTTTGTCTCTGTTGATTGACCTTACAGAACTAAAGTTTGAATTTTGTCTGAAAAAGTGTACTATCAGTAAATTTTAACATTAATAGTAGCTACAGACACCGCCATGATTCCGCGAATGTTGCTTTTGATGTCTTTATTGCAAAAAGTATGTCTACGTTGTACAACCAATATAGAATTAAGTAAATAAAACCTTTTGTTCTCTCAGTATTAAAAAGCCACATTAAAAACGAGAAAACAATACTTTTAACTTATGTAGAGACAGCATTTTGCAGCGTTCCATTGTTTGGTTTCTGTTATAATTACGGAAGTAACTAACAACATGGCTACAACCTGTTGGAAACGGTGCCTACAATACAAATAGAAAAGTTAAATTCTACTAAAGTTTTACGGGCGAACATAAAAGGTACAATATAACCGCTGGCGAGAAAAACAACACTGAATATATTAACTGTCCTCTTTATTGACATTAGATAACGATTATAAAAAAAGTTTCGTTAGTGGGAGCCCACTAACTAAATCATTAGGTTCTACGTGGATGCAATCAAATGAAAATCTTCAAGTTTATTCTGCCGACAGTTTTCACGGATAACGTTGAGTAAAATGCCCCAGGAAAAATTAATCTAGTGTCTGGGGCCAACAAATATTGTTGTTTGGTCTGGTCCGGAGGCTATAAGTAATCTCGGCACGTTATGCACTCAGTCGGGTGGTTTATTGGGAAAGTGGATGCCTCGCCACTACGCCACTACGCTAACTAATGCCTCACAAATGTTTGTTGATGTAACGCTCGTGTAATTGGGTCCCACCCGCTGTTGTACAACAGTTGTATCTGAAACTAATTTCGTGTTTTGAAGATACAGCACTACTTTTTATCAGATTTTGTTATTTTTTGTTACGCTCCGTATTGCATTGTGTCCATTATTTCATTCCTTTGTTCATTGTTGTTGGCTAAAGAATTTTTATTTGAAAATGTGTACAAAAAGCTATGTAAAAAGCGGGTTAGGTTAGAACTTCACACATCTAAGTATATTCTACATACAAAACTAATATTGTTGACGTGTTGTCTAAATAAAATACTGCTCCTCCAATGTTTTAGTTGTCATTCTGCCACAGTTCATTCAATATTCGAGCAGTTATGTTCGTTTTGGTTCAATTAATAAATTTAATAAATTCGTAGAGGCCCCAGCGTACCGTCTGTCTCCGGTTCGTTGCGAAGTTATGAATTTATATAGCCGGACGTGTTCAGAATTTATGCGCAGATGTGTTTTCTTAGTTTGCGCCCTTGCAACCGTAAGAAATTCATCGTTCGGTGCCATCACCAGATGTCTCCTCGCCCGATCTCTCCTCTAAACTTAAAATTTTCGCTAATTACTTTTTAATTAACACAATGAATGAGCTCGTTTGTTCGTATTTATGTACGAGTCAGTAACAGGTAGCAATTTCTCTATTAATACAAATATTCATATTATGTGCAACATTCGACACCATTAACCCTAATGTAATTTAGAACCCAAACAAGATATCCACTATACAAACAGTGGCGCCTACGATAGCGGCTGCATGTAATCTGCAAATATTTAATTGTGTTTGTAGATTACCTGCTGAAGAAAGACATTAGAAATTATATACTCTGTAACTCATCTTACCGAGCTCAATTGCGTAGAGTTCGATACAGACCCTTCCCAGTTCTCCATCCAGCCTCGTCGTGTTGAACTCATTGAAAAGTAATTTAAGATCCTATTTAGTGGTTGCAGTTGACAGCAGTTATGATGGTTTCCATTGCTTTGTTGTCCCGCACACCCATTGTCCCCTGAGGCATGCGGTTAGTTTTAATAAGTTGCTTTGACTGTCTATTTCCGATTGTACGATCCCAGCGAATGCACGTAAAGGTTCAATTCTTGCCTCTTTATTGTAAGTGGGTCTCCACTCTCCAGCTCATTATGAGGTAGTCATATTACGATAACTCCCAAAGGAACCTCTTCATCGATGGTCCGCGCTGATAACTATTTCTTAGCGGTGTTCCATTTTCTTTATAGTACATTTAACAAATGTTTATTCAAGTGGTCTTTGAAACTCTACCAGTTTTCTTTACAGTGAATGAGCATTTCCTCTCGCTGCATTATGTAAATGGCAGCAAATAGATAACTGACTGTTACATAAACAGTAAACAAAACTCGGCAACACTAAAATGAGAGAAATGTTAAATGCGTAAATTAATTTTGAAATATTGGCGTAGAAGGTGGTAGAGACATTTAACTTGGGCTTTGAAGGAACCGAGATGTAATTAAAATAAATATTTGGCACGAAATCCGGGTCGCGGCGGTTAAGCGGAGACATTTCCACCCTTTGAACAAGTTCTTGTTTATGTTTGCTCATTAAACAAATAAAAGTGGAAATTCTGTCTTAATCTGGGAAAACTTTTACGTTACCTACTGTGCCGAGTTGAAATTATTTTGCGTAAATAATTCACAATTTCAGAAGTTGGAATTGGTTACTATTTAAATATTTAAATGATTATAACTTGGAGCCGTTTGCGTTTAGTTAATGTGTTAAAGGTGTTTGGGGAATATTTCTCTAAATAAATTAATTGTATCTGAGTCTTATCATATCGTATGACGAGATTTAGGTTAAAAGATACGAGAAACAAGACATTGTTGTAGTAATTATTCGGTCGATTTGAATTCATAGAGCGTACGCATAATTAAGTGGCAGTCAGCGGCGCTATTTGATTGCACATTAGCAAGCTAACTCGATGCCAAGTCACGACTAATGGTACAACAACGCTCTCATCTAATGGACTCGGCAGCTCTGCGCAGAGCACTGCCATCTAAAGGAAATAACAGCCTTGCAAATATACTCGTAGATTAAAATAGATGGTGCAACTAAATCACCGCATTTGGTATCTATTTTAAAAGTTTCCAGCATTTAAAAAGTTAATTGCATTGTTGGCGACATTCCATTTTACTCGATAATGTGGAAATGCACAAACGCCGTTATCTAACAGTATTTATTCGATTCCCTCGCTCCATGCCCAATGCACCTGCCCTCGCTATTTCTTTGCCAGTTTGTTTTTTATGAGAATTTTGCTCTTGCATTTATAGAAATGTCTATCCCACCAAAAACATTAAATGTAAAAAAAGCCAATCCTCTACGCAATTCCTCCACCGTAAAAAGTTTTGAGATCGCATAGAAGTCAAGTCCTGTTCAACTTTATTTGTAATAATAAATCAATATTTTGTGACTATATCAATAGTTTTGTTCACTTTACAATAATATTGACTTGGCCATGAGCACAATAAACTACAAATATAATACAGCATATCTTGGAGAGGTGAAAGTCAATCATGAAGTTTAATATCACAGAATTAAATACTTTTAGTTTTTTCAATTGTTACTAAATGACCGACAGTCAGTATCATCCAAATTCATGAACTGCACATTTACTATGGCGCATGTTTGGTCCATGGTGATCTCAAATTCCAATCAGTCCAATCGTAAAATCATGTCCATATAGAATGTATCAATTCAATGGTATTTACACATTATTTCAGGGAGCGACTATTAAGTAACTTGTGCTCATGGCCAAGACAATATTATTGTAATGTGAACAAAACTATTGATATAGTCACAAAATATTGATTTATTATTACAAATAAAGTTGAACAGGACTTGACTTCTATGCGATCTCAAAACTTTTTACGGTGGAGGAATTGCGTAGAGGATTGGCTTTTTTTACATTTAATGTTTTTGGTGGGATCTAATTTATTTTTTGTAGGTCTCCTTCTTCTCTAAGTATATAACAAATTAAATTAACTTACATGCAACTAACTAAATAAACTCTTTTGCAAAAAAAGCGGGCACCTGTGCGAAATCTTAGTTTTAAGGACTTTACGTGTATTTCAAAGGGTTTTGATGATTGTAGTATGTTTCTACCGTCAAAAGAGTTAGCCGAGCATGCGTGAGAGTGTATTCTAAATTTGAATTTTGTACAATTGCTAAGAAATTGGTTAAACCTTGTTTTGGACTAATTGCTGACAGAAAGATCGTCGGTGTTTCGAAAAGTTTTTGAAGTGATTTTCAGGAAAATGATAATGTAGTTTTAATTAATGATTAATGTACTTTATTGTTAGATCAAAACATTTTTGAAAAACTATGCGTATTTGTTAAAATTTTCACCTGCTCTAAATGGGCTATACTGATGGTTGATGGCAATGTTAAGAGTTTCGGTATTTTAGTGTAAAGCGTTCTATTGTTTAGATATTGTACCCACGTGTTTTAAAATATCGCTTTTTCATAATTAAACACTATTTAGAAGAGTATCAGTACCTTTGGCTGCGACAAAACCAATTTAAAGTAAGCAGTGCCGATCACAACTCGTCTCCTATCGGAGTTTGACATTTAAAAAATACAAAATTTTGTGATAAATGTTAAAATTAACCACATGAAAAATGATGAGGATCGTTAAAGCTATCCGAAAAGTCAAATTATTGCCGCGTTGAAGGTCTCGATAACTCCATAGGTATCGGGTTACTAAACGACGATTTAGCTGAAAGGGAGTCAAGAATTCAAAATTATTGGCCAAACGTATGTTTCTTAAGAAATGAGCAGATAGCCAATTATTGTTATAATTTAAGCAGGAAAGTGCTGTAGATGCCAGAAAATCTCATTGTAGGCAAGTTTATTTAATAAAATGTCCATGGGATGAAAACACGCTATTTGAACGCTCAGATTCATAGATCTTCAGTGGTCTACGGAGTTTCCCAAGATACGAGGTTGTTTAAAAATCAGTGATTACGAGACCTTAAGACCTCGTGCTCACAGTCTATGCGCTATTTTCTGTATTTTGTAGAATTTCAAGACTTTTAAAAATGTCAAATTCCGATAGGAGACGAGTTGTGATCGGCACTGCTTACTTTAAATTGGTTTTGTCGCAGCCAAAGGTACTGATACTCTTCTAAATAGAGTTTAATTATAAAAAAGCGATATTTTAAAATACGTGGGTACAATATCTAAACAATAGAACGCTTTACACTAAAATACCGAAACTCTTAACATTGCCATCAACCATCAGTTTAGCCCATTTAGAGCAGGTGAAAATTTTAACAAATACGCATAGTTTTTCAAAAATGTTTTGATTTAACAAAAAAGTACATTAATCATTAATTAAAACTACATTATCATTTTCCTGAAAATCACTTCAAAAACTTTTCGAAACACAGACGAACTTTCTGTCAGCAATTAGTCCAAAACAAGGTTTAACCAATTTCTTAGCAATTGTACAAAATTCAAATTTAGAATACATTCTCACGCATGCTCGGCTAACTCTTTTGACGGTAGAAACATACTACAATCATCAAAACCCTTTGAAATACACGTAAAGTCCTTAAAACTAAGATTTCGGAAAGGTGCCCGTTTTTTTTGCAAAAGAGTGTATATAACAAACTAAATATGTAGACCTAAACTAGCACGTAAACATTTTTTTAAAATAAATTAAACAATTTCGAAATTGTCGAATTTTTTAATCGAATATCTTTTAGAATAAAAGAGATTTATTTCAGAGGTAGATGGCGCTATCTCATGAAATTATTTGTTTTTTTTTTAACTAAAAACCGTAGCGCGATTTAGACCAGGACAACGCCATCTATCGAGCGAGCATGCAGTATTTATCGCACTGCATTAATATGAAAGATTTTATCATTATTCATTTTATTTTAACCTAGCTTTTTTATTCATATGTATGTATATTTAATACATAATAACAATATACCACACTACGTAACAATAAAACAAATAGTAACATTTTGTACATAAATAAATAACAAAGTTATCAATGCAGTCAAAATTCATACACAATGTTCTTTAAAAACCGCAAATATAAATTTGTTTCCTATTTTTTTATTAAGTTTTAAGGTTTTTATAATTTTCCCTTTATATGTAGCCAATAACCTATCTTGGTGCCAAATTTGAAGGTTCTAAGTTTGCTAGAAGTACTTTAGACTTTTGATGATCGGTCAGTGAGTGAGTCAGTGACAAAATGGTGTAACTTTGATCGCTCATAACTCGTAAACTATTTATTCAAATTTCTTGTAATTTTGGGACTGAGCTTGTTCTAATACTTACTCTTGGTCATCGAAAACCTAAACTCCTAGCTTTGTTCACATGGAAGATACAGGGGGCTGAAATAGCCGCGAAACGCTTCGAGAAAAGATGGTACGGCCGTGCCCGCTTTGCTCGAGTCTTGGCTGGGGCACTGCCGTGCCCTCAGATTTATCTTAAGCAAAAAGTATTTTTAGTATCTAGGGGTCCACTATAACTTTTTGCCAGTCATTAAATGTAAAATAACTTATTTAATTTACCGCATCTTTATTTAAAAAGAAAAAGAAAGATCTAGGTCGTCTGTTTTTAAACCATTGCTATTCAGACTGGGTACGGCTTTAATAAAATATTTATTGCACTATATAAATAGAAAATATTGTTTATCAAAAATAGCACACTATTTTCTTCCAGTGACGTTATTCTTTCGCCTCGTCGCTGGTAACAGGCACATGTTTTCTGATACACATAAATACTGGGGTGTACCTCCCCCATCAAAATATGATTCCTTACGTCTGCTTGTATTACCTCAGCGCTTTTCCCCGAATATGTTTATAAGCCAGGAAATGTATTTTCCGAGCTCAAGCCTTACATGTCTACGTTGATAGTTCATAAGCGAAAACGAGATATCATTAAATTCGTAGTGTTTCGCTATATTTGCTTTTTATGATTCGTTTTGCTAACTGCAGATTGCTGAGGGCTTTACGTGTGTTTGTTTTTATGACCATTTTATTTTAAGAGAACTAGTACCTACTTTCGTTTTGTGGCACGTTTTTATAAAACCGTAGGTTCGTGTACATTAACAGAGCTCTACAAAGAGCGGTAAAAATTACAAGAAACCCACACGAAGCGATCGAATAAAGGAGCAGAAACACAAATAAGGACACTAGCAGAAAGTGTTAAAATTTTAGAACTCTATTGGAAGCGAGGAAGTCTCGTGATTGGATTTTATTTCCTTCTTATTTTGATCGTCAGTCTCCTCAAAGGTCGCACTGTCATTAATCGCTTTATAAGAGAGGAAGTGCGAAGTGGAGCGTACAAGCACGCTGTAGCACCGCCTGCCCCGCGCCCCGCGCCCCTCGCCACCTCGGGCCTGAATTCATTATTGTCCTCCAAGTGAGGATGCGCTTCAAAGAAACTGCTGACTTCCACTCTATGTCGACCCGTGAGAGGGTTTAGCGGTTTATTGCGCTTTCGGGAACTCCGTTTATTGATATCGAACTAGCTTAAGTGTAGAAGTTACTCTATCCATCCAAGTTAAATTAACTATTTCTACAGCCCCGAGTGATAATGACAATCTTCTTAAGTATATGATCTTAAACATGTTGACAAAAAAGTGCAAGCTTAACCCTTCTAGGAACCTGCTTATTATAAAGTATAATTCATTCAAGCGTGCGAATACAGAACCACAAGATTTATTAATGCAAAACCGCGCTACATTAGTTTTAAGAATCTGATATTTTATTAATAAGATGAGGCTGACTTCGTCGAGACTTTAATTAAAATTCGTCCTTCTTCTAGTGGGAAGGTACACGCGACTTGAAATTTATGACAAAGTAACACTTGACTGTTCTTAAGATGATTTACTAAAATTATACAGTAGTCAAGCTGTTTCTACAACGTTCGTTAGTAGGACGACGGTACACAAAAGGAGAAAGGGATAGGACTAAAGGGTAGATACGTGTTTTTTCCTTTATGGAAAGCATGGTTGGTTCGATGCTGTATATCATAACAATCACCCCTGTCAGACATGTCGGGCAGAGTTTGAATATGATACATTAGCAAATTGTAGAAATGTGTAAAATGATTGCGTTATGGGGTGCTAGCAGTTTACAGCGACGGTGCTCCCCGCCTGACAGTTCCTCGTCTTGGCACCAGCAGGACACTTGAGACGCTCTGGCTGCCGCCCAACGCGCTTTATCTTAATGCACTCGCCTGTCCTCTCCCTTCACTGTGTCCATAACTCGCTTTTCCACTTCACGATTGTTTTAGCTATAGCACAACGCGTCGTTAGCGCGAAATTTGATACTGCCGCTCTCCTTTACGAGTCGTGCCGTGGCGCCACAGTTAAATAATGTACCTAATTTTAGAAATCTCTCCACAGTTTTGTTAAACTTCTAGCGAAATTTGTGCTAGGGAGTCGCAACATGCGCATTGGCGACGAGGACAGGAATTTAATTCGGGTGTTTCTTCTCCCATGCAGAGAGTGACGGCTCGTGACATGGTGCGACGTCCACCCAGCGATTCTCGCAACATTTTATGTAACCGAGAAAGGATTTTATTGTGTCCTAGAAATTCTGAATGTATAAAGTATATTGTTGTGGGTTTCACTTATTTTAGTTTAAACGATGTGACATTTTGTTAGATAATTTCGTCTGAGAGAGACTAACCCGCTTGAATTTCTCTTAACGTTATGGACATTTGCATTATCGAGATAATAATATTTGTATCTTAAACGGCAGAAGGGAAATGTCGGGTCTGTCAACCATAATAGCCTCTATAAAAAATACGGCAACTTAAATCTGCATCAAGCTGCTGGAGAACGTAGTCTTTATGTGTATTTTTAAAGGTTTGATTGTACACGTAACATTTGAAACTTAAACATAACGAGAGACTGTTTATTTAACCAGTACTAGTTTCAACCGTTAAACAATTTTTCATAAAAATGTGAACAAAGATCGATCACATCGCTGCTCCCGAAGAATTATTTTAGATGAAAACTTAAAACTAAAGTTTCTCGAGAGGAAACATCTGTCGCCTTTTCAAATCGGACTCATTGAACACAACGCTCAATTCTTTTACAATTACCATCATTTAAAACATCTTTCTTTACGACACAAAAATAATTTTAATTTAATATTACAGGCTGTTGATGTTGTTTTTCTTGACGAACGATTGATCTTATATTGCATTATCCTTCGTAAACATAATTACTTCTGTTATTATTGTCACAGTCTAAATAACAGACTGCATGCACTGAAATCAAAATTGTGCCTCGTTTTACTTATAGCAATCTAATCGGCTATCGAAATCATCTGAAATGTCAAATAAAAAATATGAAACATAATGCCATCAAATTAGCATCCGCTGCATATCGCGTAATGTCTATAAACTATGTCGCGTTCACTGCTAATGAGACCATATCTTGCATGTGTTCTAGGTCACAGCTTAGCACTAAACATGAACTCTAGCAGCGATTAGCACGGCGTGTATCATGCGTGATGTCAGCTGTTTGCCCATTATTCCACTAGGTACGTGCCACTAAACCACTGTCATACCCTATTACTCTATCTATTATATTAACGACCATTATGCATTCACATTGAGAAAATCTATTACAGACACTTCCAGATCAATTTCTCATAAATCATGAAAACTATTCATCTTTTTCATAAGTGTTTTCATATTATTGCTCTTTAACATATTCGATATTGTTTTTGGTATACATTTATGAAGGAAAATTTATTTAACTGTCCCTGAAATAAATCAAACTTGTCTATTTATGCCACACCCTTTGAATCTTTGTTTACCCAAACCCCGCAAAGGTGGATCCAATAAATCACAAACTTAGTTTCGCGCGATCTCATATCTTGGCTATCGATTATGTTTGAAAGACCTATCGACATTATAATTCGATAGAAGTATTTGAGAACTATATGATTTATGCGCTATCCCAAGTAATGTTTTACGTAGCTATGTAGGTACTATACGCATCCATTGAAATATATAGTATATGACTATTTACATAGAGAAAGTACGTCATGAAATTGTTGAAATGTTGGTCATAGCAGTAAAATACATTGTGAGCCGAATGTTTTAAAGATTGGCAATTTCACATCGCACAAATCTTGGTGTGTATCTGTAGGGCTGCATCCCACTATATTGGAAGTGGAATCACGTTCCATTTCGCGGCGGATATAGGGCCCCGCGTTACGGGCCAATCCGACGACACGATGATGGTTCGTCGACGACTACGATTTCCGGCTCGCACGCGCCTATATGCCAGTTCATTTCGTGTTCACTCCCAAAGTAAACGCAGTTTAGCTTCAAACGAGATATCAGACAAGCGATTGGCGTTCTTCGATCCTGTCGGCAATCACAGTTCCTATCCAGAATTATAAAAGGCGGACATTCGCTTACGCTGCGCCATGGCTGTGACATGTTGCTGAGGTCAAGCTAACTGACAGTTAGAATTACATTTCCGTTTTTAAAATACATATCACAGTCGCAGACTTCTTCGGTTACATTGGGGGCTACTAAACGAAGCAATTTATTGACTTTGTGCCGTCCACTCAGGAAATAGTTTGTTGGAACATTAAACAACTTAGTGACGCATGCATAACAACATTACCATGAGTGGAACCGTTTAGAACCGTGAACGAAAACTCGTTTCGAGTATAGAGATAAATTCAAAGAACCCAACAGGTTAGAGACGCGGCAGGGCCGACAAAGCCTGTTGGGCAAACACAAAGTAACGCTGAGTAAACATTGGGTTCCTGCGCGCTAATGCACGAGGACCTCTGAGCCGCAGCCACAGTTCTCGGTCGTGTCGAGGGATCTCATTAAACATATATTTTTAAGTAGGTACTTATGTATTCAATTCTTACCCACTCAAAGAAAAAAGCCTTTTTCGACTTTTTCTATTTTTTACTACTATGACCCAGAAAACTTTAAAAATATATTTTCAAGACAATGCAGTGAATAGGTCATGCGATCACTTTCGCAGACTTATCTAGATGCAAATGTTATTCACCGAAATGCCCGTGGGTAACTGAATATTCAGTCGTTCACAACAATGAACTGATTTACTACTTTGCGATTCCGCGTGCATCCGCTCTTTTCGGATAAGTCGCTCTTTCGCTACCACGTGCAGGGGTGCCCTGTTCATGATTGAAGCTCAGGATTATTTAGAAAAAGAATTATTTAGCAATTTGAGAGACAGGTAATAATAAAATAAATCGTAATACGTACACTGCTGGAGGCCTCAACCAAATTTGCTAGATCTTGAGCAACCCGCATCCACTGCTTTCCGCAAGCAATTATTTTCGATAAGCAATAATAAACTATTAATATTACAGTCAAAACTCGTAAGGCATTTGATCCCAACATTTATTAAGGACTATATTCAAACCATAAAAATTATAATTCAGTAGAGTAAACATCGTAAAGGTTGCTCAAGACGAGACCGTGAAATTTGCATGCGGAATGAGATTTGTCATCCCGGGTTTGGTTTGGGGCGGGTAAGACGGGCCAGCTTACTGGAACGTATTTTATTTACCGAGAGCACGTGACGGACTCGCCTGAAGACGCAGCCGGTGTTCAACCGCTCGTTTGTCACTCACAACTACCTAGCCCGGGACGTTTACTCATTTCAAACATTTTTAATAAAATCGAACCTGAGAAAGCTCTGTCACCTGAAGCAATTACCTGGAGCGTATCTAGTGAGTAAATATGCTAGAAGGTTAATTGACCTGGAATTAACTCGTGTTTATTTCACTGAATCGTTTCAAATCCAATTTGAGTTTCCCCAGCATTCGCGTGCATGTTACAGAAAATCACTTGCTAAATATCCCCGTTGATTAACTCGCCTATTAAAAAACTTCGTCCAATCAAGAATTTTTCTCTCCATTGATTCGTTCCGGGACAACTTCCACGTTTAATTTCCGGGCTTAATTAAACCGGCGGGGAAATCAGCTTTTTTTAATGAGCTTTTTACCAAACATGTTGTGTTTTTGCATCAAATCTAAAGATCAAGATATAATTCGAAAAAGTATGACCCACTTTCGATTCGAAAAATATACCATTACTTTATGTTTTAAAAACAGGAAACCTCCCTGCCTGAAAAATGACAATTTATGATCTGAAAAGATACAGGTTATCCTAAGAGAGAGTATGTTCTTCGCAAGACAAGCACGAGGTAGGTAGGTACATAACCTTTCTTGGCCGTCGGATCAAAACCTCGTCAAGAATGTTTTTGATCTTCATTCAATTTCCTCATTAAGTTATTAAAAATCAACACTGGTTGTGTTTTGTTTGTACACAGCTAATAGCGTATTATGAGGTAGTTGAAATGTGTAAATAGCCTTTTTAGAACGAGGCCGAAATCCCATTAGAAGAGACGTCGCGTCCGGAGCCACAAATTGGATTCACGAGGGATAGACCGGCCGAAATAATGCGGCTTCGAAGCTACAACCTTTTTAATTTGTGTGAAAATTTAGTACACGGTCCATACTCGAGTCCCTTCTGCACTCGAAAATCATGAAAATTAACAAAGCCCAGTCTGGGTTCATTGTTAAAATTTTCAAACAAAAAAATCATTTCTTATGATGTCATTACAAAACCATAACTTATATCCGCAACTACTTAAAATTGAAAGCTTATAATATATTGCAATCGACTAAAATACAATACCGCAGCATATCGTGTTCAATTTGCGTGCATAAAACATCGACTTTATGCCTTCGGGTTGCAATATTAGAACAAAACAAATTGTAGTATCGAATTTATCGTGAAAACGTGACACATTCGACGAAAGGTAAATGTCACGCAACTCATCGAGCGAGTATTGTTCGCTGCACTGGTTCTTACTATTCTCGTAAAGCTTTATAAATTAATCATGAATAATGGAAAAATAAACTAATCTTTCATTAAGAGCGCTATTACAAAATCGAATCGCTCAGGTTTAGGTAAATTAGACGATAGCCGGCAGCACTTGTGCGCGTGTGCGTCTAGTGAAATACGCAACGCACACCTGCGGACCGCCACGCGGCACAAACAAACTTGAGACTTTGCCACTTTTATTTTCGAAATAGTTTATTGGTTTTATAGTTTATGAAATATTATTTGTACCGATGAATTTTATAACCTAGAATAGCTCGATTGAGTTACAATAAACAAATAATCGTTTACAATTTTTAAATTATTTAATCGACAACCAAACTTTTCACCATGTTTATCAATTAGGTATAAGTAATTGATTTATAAAAAAACTAAAATCTATAATTCGTCTTCCATGTATTGTATCTTCATTTTCCTGCAACAATAAAAACTAGGAATGTAAATAGTTTATTAAAACAAATATGTCTGTTGCGAGTGACAAAAAATACTTACCATATTATTTGTACTGGTATCCGATTGAGTCTGATAATCTGAATTAAATATGCTTTCATTATCCTGCAAGAATCAAAGATATCCAATAATATTATTATGCAACAGCGAAACTAACGACGATGACATTTACGTACATATTTCTATATAACCAACATCAAAAAAAGAGAACCCAATCTATAACATTTTCGCATTAGAATATCATGGGTTAATACTTGTGTATATTACATTTCAATCAGATCATTAAAACTAATAAATAAAATAAAAACTCACTAGTATCAAAACGAGTTCGTTGCGCAGGTTGCGCTATATTTTTCGAGCTCCGGCGAGTTTGTGCGGCGCAACAGCGAGCGATACGTCCTCCCTCGATAAGCGCTTGGCGCTGACTAAAGTTGAACACCGCGCGTCACAAGATTTATATTGATTTTTGCATTGCAAACAAAAATTATTTTAAAATATTGTTTTACTTTTAAATAGCCCAATTTTTTTTTTCAAGCTTTATAACAATACCACCTTAATTATTAAATATGTTTTATTTGAATTTGGATTATACTTTCATAGATAAAAAATATAGTTTTGTACGGAAAATTGTCAGTAACTCTCAGTTTTATAGAATTATTTTTGGTGTATTACTGTATGAATTGTAATAAATTGGTGTAAGCAAGCACAAGTACAAGATATAGTTGTATCTTGAACATTTTTATAAATGGTTAAATTGCTATATCCTCGTAGTACTGAAGCATCAAAAGATTCCCAAAAGCAACATTTTATGAAACATCCTTTGCAGAGACAAAGATTTTACTGATGTACGTGGACAAATTAAAATATTTATTGAAAACAGACCCAAGATAAATGATCAAACTTTCTTAATCTTATTTTTGTTTTTTTTTTTGTGACTATATCCAAAGCATAATGACGCATCAAAACTCGTATAAAACTCGAAAATTTGTGATAGCCCTCTTAATGTTTACACGAGCAACCGTTTATTGAAATGCAATTCAGTTTTTATCATTACTTGCATCACAAATGATTTCCTATTTGTATTCCATACATAAAGATTATCAGTTCACAACGGAAAAACTAAAAGTTCGTTGAACTTTTTCATATTTACATTGTTAGGTTGATTCGGTTTTCGGTCGATTAGGTTGATTGATGAAAAAGTAAATATGCTATAAGCAATAAATTCTACTTGAATCAAAAGTCACAGAAGTCATATTAAATAGTTGAAGCGCGTGCACGGCTGACGTACCAAAAGCAAAACGTATTGCTACGAGTCAATTGGCTGTTCAAACAGGCAGGCGTAGGCGGAATAGCAAATATGTGCGCCTATTTGTGACTATTATATGGAGTAAAAGTCGTGGGTGACATCTAGCTGTATCCAATAGATTTTCCAATGTGCTGCTATGATATTTTTGATCTAGAATTTATTTTGGCATCAATCTCTATTTAGCTACACATCAATCTGATCCCACAGTAAATTCTTGAGCCCGTGGTTTTGATAAGATTTCTGAAGACTTAAGTTTATTCTGCTTGTTTTGCGACCGTTCATGTGTGTTCATGCTATATTGAAATTACGAACCTACGTGTTACGGCCTTTACCAATCTACAACTTTACCTGAAAACCTTTCATACTTCAATTATTCGTTAAAACAAAAGACAAAATCTTACCAAAATATGTACACTAAATAATTCCGTTTCAGAACGTACCCATGTATGATTTTTATTACATTCACCCTAGTGTCATCACCTACGGGTATAAGTATGTCAATTGGGTGTCAATATTTGGTGAGCGTACTCACATCCAAACAGCAGGAGTCTTAACAACATCAAAGTCTGAGCCTGCATCATAACAATTTCGTTTGTTATCTCGGCAAAGCGGCATCGTTAACTCCAAAATGGTTTCACTTGTTGAAACAGTTGCCTGTTTGAATGCTAATTTCCGTACCCGTTAAATGCGTACGGTATAATGCCACTTAAACCTACAGTTCTATCCAAGAAATAGTAGCTTGAATTAATTTAGTTGTCTTCGCGAATAAGAAGATATCGGACAGGGATTTAGTTACCTACGTTTGAAAAGGTTGATAAACTTACTAACTTGCGTACTTGCTACAGTGTTTGTAGACACGAACATGACGTAAAGATAGTTGTCATATGAACACTACAAAGCTTTCAAGAATCTGGAAAATTATTATAAGAAATTCTTGAATGTCATAAACTATCACTGTACCTACCTCTTTTATTACCATTACTTCACGTAGATTCGATTTCAGACACTATTCAATGAAAGGCGCAGCTATTCTATTACCAAGTAATGACATCACATTACTATAGAAAACCTTATTGTAAGACTCAAATTTAATAATCGCGGCAATTTTCTAGATAATCTGCCGTCAAAGGCTTCGCAAGTAAATAGATTAAGTTTTTTAATTAGTACACCTAACACAATTTGCTAGCGCGAAAGTTGTGAAGTCTGCAGTAATAATCAATTTTACCTTCTTGAGATCGGAAAGTTGCAATTTAAGAAGGTTCAAACTCGAAAAAGGCTGCTTAATCTCCACTTTAGTCAATCCACATGTTAATTATTTCACTAGTTTGAGAACATGATGCGATTATACCCAGCTTTGTCGATTATGGTAGGTATGTCACGTGCCTAAAATATTCAGGGGTCAGTAATTTTTTAATCAGTGTCATTGTGGATGTGATTCCTGACAACGATGAAGGTTTTATAATCACAAGCTATGTAGAAAAGTTTTGGATATAGGTCTTGATAATCCGTTTGCAAACGTGTCAGTTGAATGGGCAGCTCAATTTCGGCCCTGTAATTAAGGAGTCACCTGCGTGAACAACTCAGTCCACGTAATTAAAGCTTTCAACTTGGGTCGAGTTATGTCGACCCACTACCACTAGGGAGACTGCGGTTTGTGAGTCAAATTTCATGCAGATAATAGTACCTCTATAACTGCGCAACTTGCGAGCTTAGCCACGATTTAATTGAAGCCGAGAATAAACTGGGCAAGTTTACAATATAAATAGGCAACCTCTTTGCGGATTAATTTTATAATTTAATTGTTTGACGTTGGAAATAGAGACAAGGGCACCTCCACCTCTATTGCATTTTGGGATTATGTCTTCAGTCTTTATTTGTATTCTGAATTTAATTATGACGAAATTTTAATTTGATGTTAATCTTTAAAGACAGAGAGGACGGTACGGATTACTAAATTAAACTAGGATAAAAAATATAAGATATAAAACTACTTTCATTCATTAGCCGCAGATCTTAATATCAACTATGCGATAGAGCAATAGGTGTATCTGAAACGGGACGCAGTTCTAACGTAACGGTAGCGCCGGCGCCCAGCCCAGTTGGACCATGGCCAACATCTACTGTTTGTTTATAACATTAAAACGTTTAATGTCGTCGAACCTCCCCAAGCGTGGCCACTGTGAATTTTTATAAGCATTCCGAAGATCGTCTCTTACGAAATCGGCAGGCTACAACCCTCCGAAACAATTTCCGATTTCAATGTTTCGGCTTCGTGGATTACACTCATTTTTTACAATGTAATCATGTCGATCGGAAAATAATAAAGCTGTCAAGGTAATAACCTTTTATTACATCGTTCCTCCTTTGTGATGGATTGATAAAATTGTTTCATGATTTTTCATAACTGTTGAACTGATCAAGGTAAGCAACTCGGATCCAGTAAGGATAAGGATACAAGGATACGACAACCAAATCTTAAGATAGGTATCACAGAGACAGGACCCATTATGTTGATCAACTATGTTGTAGCCTAATATTGTAACTAGGATGTCTTGTTGACGCTCTATGTAAGTTTTCAAACAAAACAAGAGTTCGTTAGGAACATCCGATTATAATTCAATTTGATTCGCTCCTGGCACGCGATAAACTTTGTATTTACAGAAACAACTGTATGGGTTACTACCGATACTAAAATGTTGGTGTTTAATAAGTAAACAGTTTTGTAAACACTCATTATAGGATAGTGTTTAATCATACGTGCCGCGTAAATTTCCGTGTTTACATAGGACTCGGAAACATCTGGTTTTGATGAACTGAATACTTCGCATTCAGGTTGGCGGCACTTGAAATCGTGCCAGCTTATTTTAAGTGGCGACGTCTGTTCAAGATTTGTGTCTAATGCCCAACGCTATAATATTTTACGATTCCTATTGAAATAATCATTTATATTGTGTTTTTTAATATTTGAAAAAGAAAAACATTTGCTCAGAGCATCGAAAATTAACGTAACGTTTGAGTAGCCTGAAGATATGATACATAGCGATTTCACTTTCCCGTCATTCACTCTCTCCATCAGCGTAGCTGCACCGATGTGCATGGATGACTACGATACGTACATGTATTATTCATTAATTGTGCGGCTCATTTTTGCAATATAATTAATTCGGACACATGTCGCATTGACAATGCGGCTGACATTTCATTACACTTCTTTGAATTTTAATTCATTCATTACATCGAAAACGTAATCGATTGGAACCACATACTTACTAGTTTTTGTATCTTTAGTATGCGAACTGATAGGCACCCTCTTCATTACAGTGCACGTTAAACTTTTAACGAGGCTTGAACTATTCATATCTTGTCTCTGTTGCGCAATTTAAGCGCTCCTTCCGTAGCTTCGACTGTTGGTAGCAGCAATATGATAATGAACTAAAATGGGTTATAGTTTGTTCCCAATATCTCCTGTAACGACGGCAACGCGACGGCAACTCGACGGTGACTCCCGGCGGAAACAAAGTTTGATTTAGTTTAGACACGACAATCCGTTTGTTGTAATGGTAAGGAATCCAATTATAGGTAGTTATTATAGTTACCTAAGTTTGAAACTGAATGTTCCTCGTATGCTTTGTGAAAGGCTTATTGAACTTATTGTTCACTAGAAATATGAACATGCTGTAGGTATATATTTTAGAATAATCATTATAATTGTGCATTATAGACTTTAGGTAGACAATAAATGCTTTTGTTATTCAAAAAGCCATGAAACCTGTTTTTGTGTCAAAACACGATTGCCTCTGCGCCTATTCATTATTGTTGTTTTTTTGCCATCCATCATCGAATCATTTTACAGTGCGTAGCATAGGTTACGTCATCAATCAAAGTCAATTCTGTTACTGTTGTCACAACCGTTTCCACCGAACAATTTTGAATATAAACTGAAGCTTTGATAAGCATCGCCCTTGATGCCGCGGATTTAACTTCCATTACGAAAAATTTTAAAGCAGGTTGAACCTTAATATAAGAAAACTTCCCTTTGAAGATGTTGCTTTCATGAAATCGTTTTCGACTTCCGAACGGAACATTTAACAGTTTTTTTCCGTAATACGTATTGCCTCGGGCTAAGGATAGAATTCTCGAGATACTTTCCCGTTTTAACACATTTGCCAGAAAGTCGGGTACAGTGAGACAGAGCGCCCGGAGCCAGTCGTCAGCTGTTCGCTCCTTGCACATTTATGAAAAAACTTTCCTCTACATTCTTGGCATTGTCTCTACCATTCTTTGGTTGAATTTATTCTCCATTTATGTACGTTTGTCTGCCTCGTTTTACAATCTGATTTAAACGAAATTTGCAACCTTATATTTTTCCAATAACGCAAATAAATTTGATTTGTTCTGTTATTTGATTCGGCAAATGGAATTAGGCACATATTATCCTGGAGATCAAATTACATTTGTGCGTATGTTCATAATATCGACTTTATTGTTCTATTTGCTAAACGTATTCCCTCCAGTGACTCAGTAAGTTGTATTGCCAATAATGCAAATAATATAAAATGTTGAACTTATAAAAGTTAATAAGTAACCTCGACAACTGTTCACTTGTTCGCTCTTTCTTCGCAGCCCACTGCCTCGTTGTACTTTTATGAAAAAAGTTTTATCCGTTGCACTCCGCTACGGGTTTTGCCTTGGGAAAATTCTTGTTCGTTCCAAATCTTGTGCATTTATACACGCAATAGTAAACCGATTTATCTTGTAAGTATAGGTATATGTATCAGTATATAATAAATACAGATTAGTATGCAATATCATGTTGTTAGAACAATACTATTATCCAAAACAAAATACTTTTCAGTTGTTTCTCATCAAAAGTGCAATGAGCCCGTACAATACCATCACATACATAACGCACAAATAACAATGCGTACCCAATTCAATCGTATTCTTAGGTATTGTTTTTGCAGATATTGCCAAAACGATTTAATCAAGTCATAACAGCAAGATTCGTTACAGATTGTGAAACCAAACAGATTAACAAAGTTCTTCATATATTAAAATCACTTACATTACGACCAACCGAGACATTTAATTTGGCAAGAATAAATACAAGGCACTTAAAATAATTTCACTTCAAAATAGAATAATCATGATACTCGAACTCAGGTGCAAGTCTAAAACGTAAGTCTGTTTAAGATCTAGAGTATGAATAATTTTATAGCGGGCATATGTCAATGATATGAACTTCCTTGTGATTATAATTACTTGCGCCTTGAGAAAATGAGCTATGCTGATCAATCTAATAACCTAGATACTTAAAATTATGTCTTCTATCAAGCACAATCGAGCGCTTACTATTGAGCCCTCCATAGAGGCAATTCTTTCTATTAAAACTACAACATAGTACCACGAGCAACAACCTCCATGATTCACCTATAACCCATTTATTAAAATGGGCGTAATATAACTGATTTCTACTTTAAGGGTAAAAGCTTTTTCATTGTAGCTCCTGAAGATCGAGGTAGCACTTCGCCTGAGCCGCTTACCTCCGTCACGAACGCGCCCCGAAGCTTATGCACCGCTGCGGCTGGACTGCCCTATCTATTTGCGCAGGCGTCCAATCAACCGTGTCGATTCCAACAATATTTTTACTTTAAACTCCCATTTTCCAATTGAATTACACAGAGAATTGTGCTAAGCTAATGACTCGAAAATCGGTGTTGGAGTTCTAATTTCGCGAAGAGTTAGTTCTAAATATTACCCTATGACTGTGCTACAACATAAGTAAATTAAATAAAGTAATTAAATATATGGTTATCTGAAGCCTTGTTATTTTGGCAATAAATATTGATAACTGATAGTAATCATTTAGCTGTACTCATTTTATTTTCCAATAAAAATAGCATCGCATATGGATAAAAATGTGGTTATTTCAGCCAAACAAAACAACATCAGCTGACTTCGACAGAACCCTTTTACTGAATCCCATAGCTAAATAAAAAAGGAATTCCACGTAGACTGATGACTCGGAACATTCTATAATATCATGCCAAAACCCTTGCGTGGTATTAGTCCATGGGATCACAACTAATCCGTGAGCAAAAAAATGTTTATTCCGCCAACTCAAGGATTCTGCGGAATAAGTAAAAATCCCTTACACAAACTCACTATCTTGACAAAGACTCCAGGGATTCTGTTTAGGTTAGTTTACGTTAGGTTATGTTTGGTTATCGGCCATTTAATCGAATCCCCGGAGCTAGGACAACGACATTTTAGTAATACATAACTAACTATCCGTCTACATATTTTGTTCATTGGTTCTATCAGTGAAAAATTTATTTAATTTACTTCAACAAAATACATCAACGTAGCTTCAAATTCTGAAACAAAACCACCCCGATAAAGCGCAAAATATCTAAATAGACAACAGGCTACATGGGAACAAATCTTCAGCGGAGAAAATAGTTTATTCAATACTTGATTTATGTAAAGGCTTGTCGAAAGGAAAGGCGATTTGAATAGAGCTTCCCGTTAACCGTGTCGAACCTGAAAGCTTTTCATAAATGAACCTACTACAGCGAGTGCAAGGTGGCTAAAAGCCTCCGTTGTTATATGCGTATGAAACTTTATACTTGGTGCGATGGAGCACACGTACCTATTCAGCGACACATTAAAAGCATGACGCGTTGAACATGAGATGACGTGTCATCTCTATCGATGTACACGTTGCTTGCTAATGTACGCCTTCACTCTGAAAGTTGAATAAAAGTCACCTTGTAAATTGAGTCCATTGTACATTATCAGACAATATAGGACATAAGCTTTCAAGCAAAATTGGAACAGTTGAATTTTCCCCGAATTCTATGCAAAAGTACCCAAGCCCGAACACGCGCTTACGTTTCTCATTTTATTACCAGTTCGTAAGTACTTAAGGATGTTTGGAGTGTCTCGAACGTTGCATATACGTTCAACTATCAGTCGTTGCATCATTAATGCATGTTGTTTACAAGTTCTCACGCTGTTATTGGAAAACTCCACTTTATCTTCTCGACAACAGTCTGGGGGATGTTCTCCACAACGTTTACGCTCTTTAGGATATACTCAATTTTAATATAACCATGTATTTTCAATAACATGGAGTAGAGCTATATGAGGGATAGGTACCAGCCGTGCGTATGATTTAGTTTTCCCAATAGTATATCGAACAAGTGAAAAATAATATACAGTTAATTCTTGGGTTTAATCACGCGATGGGTAGAGGCTGACCTTTGTCACGTTGCTGACAGAATTTCATTACGAACTATCAGCACAGCCTTAAATATTAAAATTTAATTATTCCTCCGAAGGAATAAACTATGTAACTCTATCTGAAACATTACAACCATCGAAAACATGGAGCTTATTCCGTGTAGGTCACTCGTATATAATGCAAAAGTAACCATTTCTTTGTTGAGAAAATGTAACTGTACAAAAGGCTTAAATTCGGTCCATTTAATTATAAAGAATCGTGCACTATTTATTATGTCAAACCGGGAAAGAAGCTACTGAAGAATAATTAAGGAAATAATTCATGCCTATCAAGCATTGCCGTGTTATCTACGTGCAATAAAAATAAAAAGAAAATTTTACGAGTTCGCCGTTTGTGAGCGAGAAACGGAGGGAAGTGTAGGGACAGTACATCGCGTGAGGATGGCCCGTGCTGCTTCTGGTGATAGCGTGAATGTAGCCGTACATGCAATCATCGCGCGCACTGATACCCATCCTTGCTTGCCACAAACGTAGCCGCCACTAACACATTTATCACTTTCTTCAACACGCGTGTCTTTCCACGCGGGTAATCCGCAGTTTTTGTCACTTAATTGCTATTGTGCACGCTGTCTTTCATTTCACGTTGTAGAAAAAGACCGAGTGCTATAATCGTCCGTTGTGGATTGTTAACCTCAATCGAAAGTTGGGACAAAATTCATAACTTTGCAAATCTGTAGAAATAGCAATGAATGTTTTACGTCTGCCATATACATACTTAAATATATGCTTCAATCGCTACCTAATCCTGATACCTGATAAAATCTTCTATGTAAGTAGGTAATGTGATTATGTCGCTTCACTTTGATTAAATCGGAGTTTATAGTCGTTGACATTCTAGTACAAATACAAGTTCGTAAAAAACAAGTGATTACGATTCCACAATCTTGATGACGTAGTAATCGATACTTGCCATTTTTATTGCTATTTTATTACAGCAACATAGTCATCACAGAAATAAATCGATGATTTATTGTTTCCTCGGAGGCATGGTTGGATTTAATGACCAATAAAAAGGTGAGGCCTCCAAGGCTCATCTTCATACATTTGTCGTAATACCAATTGTAGAGGACGAAGCGCAATAAAAGAATAAGGATCTTTTTCGCTTTTGCTTTTTCTCGCCTGTTGGCGGAGAGTGAGCCGTAATTAGTGTTGCCAACTCCAATAAAGCAGATTTCGGGACTGGCTTTTATTACAGGTGGTGCAAAAGTTCGTTAATCTGAATTTAAATGGTAAATAGTCCCTATTGAGCAGCTTTATCGTAGCTTATGATTAAAATTTCTTCTAGTTTTGCTTAAAAGGATAACTTTTGGTGTCCAATTATATTATATTTCAACTTTAGACCGTTCTGAGTTGCATATTTTTTGTTTAGCATCTCAAACACAATGTATTTTTATAGTTTGAATGCCACTTATGTTTTTCAAAATAAAAAAGCGCATAGGTGTTTTTTTATTACTTTTCACCACATATAAAGTTTTATATAAACGAGACAGGGTATTTTAGATTAAAAGCTCGGATTAAGTTTTACTGCTTTTAAAAGGATCGAAACTATCTTCGATATTAACATTCGTGTCAGATTTTCTCGTAAGTCAGAGCGCGAGCGGTCAGGACGTCCTAGAAAAGCGGTGACATCTGGCAACACTGTGGCCATAATGTTCAGGACGCCTGTTCTCTAGCAAGCGGCACTTGTGCCCGTCGCAGCGGCCATGATGAACGCGCCACGTTACGTGACACGAGTCTTAGCAGAGGTGTTTAAAATATACAGGACACAACTGCTAAAGAAAACAACAATGATACTCTTAAGCTTGCACATAGTATAGTTGCTACATATACATATATTTGATACCTTCATAAATGGAGGGTTGAGTTAAGAGTGGTTCGATTTGCCATGTGAAATTTTTAAAGTTCTTTTTTGTAAATTGCCTATCAACCATCCTCTTAACTCAATAAGCCTTTATCACAGGGCAATGACAAACTCATTACTGACTAACCCACCAGAGAATTGAACCCAAACCTTGTTCTCAAATAACACAAAGTTTCTAGTAACTTCTATATTCAATACCATCTGTATAAACAGCCCGAATATAAGATCATTAGAGGTGTTGTGAACCTAATACTTGGAAGTCTATAGGTCGCCGATCGTCCCTAATGACAACTAGAGGTCTCGAATGTCAGACGCATATATTATTATCAAACCGAAGTAAATAGAATAGAATAAAGAGCATGCAAAATATTTTGAATCGGTGGATTACATTGTATATCAAAGCCTTTGGTTCGAGCGGCATATATTAATTAGGTATGCTCCTTTCATTCGCTGATCTGTTCGCTAACGCCAAAGACGTCTTCGATTATATTTAGCGTTCTAAAGTACATGTCGATAAGTATTCATCCCCTACATTTATAATTAGAAGATATGGTAGCTATAGGTATACGAGAATTGTTTGTCAAGAAGCCAGAGTGATGCTTCTATCGGCAATCTTATTGCTACTATCTTCCGGTTTTAAGAGCATGGAGTGTTATTACAGGAGCATGAGATATTTCAGTTTCGCCTCCTTTGTTCACCGCACATGTTCATATTTACCTACTTCTCATGGGAATTGAGACTGATTTTTCCCATCGAATTTAATAAAAGACAGTTCGTTGTATAAGAATGACACAATAAAGCCACATATTTCGCGAAAGTAGGTAATAAGAAAGTCACAAGAACATCAAAATGCGCTTACATTAACGTAATAATGCGAATATATCGATACAATAAAGCAACGCCAGGAGCAAAATAATGTGAAATCCAAAACGTATCTGAGGTACGCTATTTGTCAGGCAAACGTGAGTGTCCCATTAATAAAAGGGAACGAATCTTCCGTGCAAGACAAAGAAGCTAGTATCAATATTTATTGGCGTGCTTAGTATTAATCGGGGAGGATCGTGCCTTTGTATCGCGAGGGCGCGAGCGTACGTTGTCGGCTCCAAATAGATGGACTGTCGCGGTTGGAGCTTGTCTAATTTTTCTACTGTGAATATTTTTCCAGACTGGCGAAAAATTTGCTTACTGAGTTAATTCGCCGCTTCATACACGCTTTGTTTTCCTTTTCCTGCTACCAGCATTTTGGTTTTATCTGTATTGTTAGCATAAAAGAGTATCTCAATTCCATAAGAAGATTGTTTTACCTAAAACGCGCACTCAATGATACAATCTTCCTGCTTATATTATTTAACATTTTTTGTTGTACGCCTCGTAGCGCGTAGCGTAGAGTTCTCGTAGCCGCGCCCGCCCTACAGGCCGACCGCCCGCTTTGATATCGCTGGCCGCCTCCGGTATCACCAATAAAATTCAGACTCGAGTCAGTAGAGTCAGTATGCCCCAGACACAACCGAGGTCGGACGTGTGGCGCGCGCCGCGATCTCGCTCACTATTCGCGTACGAAATGTGTGACAATAAGTGTTGCTTCCTCTTTGTTATCTAAAATTTTGATGTGTTTATAGACAAATAACGCTGTTATACTTAAAACTTTTATATTATTAAGATTTTAAGTAAAATTAAGTGTGTAAATATAACTTTATCCTGTCTGCGAATGTAATCAACCGCAAAAAGGGTAAGACGATTTTGAATGTTTTGTTTTAGTTTTATTTAATTTTGATTCCAATATTTGCACAAAAAATTTCAATATATACAACATTCATGAATCGGTTTTGTCCTTGAATTTTATGGCGGGGTAGTGAACAATGTAGTACCTACCTTCGCACGCGACCGCTTTATGATTTCATCGCACATTAGTTTGTGATTTTCCATATTGCCTTCATCGTTGAGTCACCACGTCGTCAGGTTTGTTTTATTAGATTTTAATCGAATTATTAAGTTTCATAGAAGATCCTACGAATATCCTAAAATAAATTGATACACGCTGGGAAAGTTCAAAGGTTTTAATTGGTATTTATGTCAACCTTGTTGGGTCTTCACACGATCTCATTGCTGCCTAACGATGTTGTTTTGAGATAAAATACTGGTCTTATTTAACTCGTGTTCGTGACATAAAATGCGTTCGCATTTTGAGAGATAAGTAAACATTCAATAGAGTGTGTTTATTTATTTTGGCTGAGGATCTGTCGATCAGGCGATGTTTAGCAATCTATATGGAGATTCTGCTCACGTTATATGATGTCAGCGTTTTCATTCATGCATTATGCTGTTACTTACAGGCATATCTTTGGCCGGTCGCAAATATTAGGATCGTAAAATTCGGCCGCAAAAAACTAGCTGTATCCCTTACGCGTACAAAGTTTCCATATCAGTATTCTTAGAGACGGTGATGGATCTCATTCATGCCTGCGTGTTTGATGATATTATTACATCGGAGCCTATTTCGGGCCGCAATTTGTACGGAATCGATGTCATTTGGCGGATTAGATTTGAGCGAGCTACATTTGGTCCTTCGTTCTTTATAAAGAAAGTTATGAAAAAAGGATGTATAAGGGGTAGTTCGGGCGTTGCTCGTACCATTTAAGATGAGAAATGGGCAGCGATGCAGTTGAGACAGCGACGTCGGCGCGCACTAAGATTGCGGTCGTATTATGCTTATGCACTGAATATTCATTGTCGCCACTCGCACTCAGTTGGTGCTCTTTAATCAACTCCTTTCGCGGCTTACAATCCTTTGCGCCATAAACAGAACCACATATATATTTTTTTAAATAATAAATACAATGTAAATTGATTTATATTCCGTTTAAATATGTATTATGCCATTGCCTCGCACACCTCAAAAACAAGACCACTGTGCGATCTATGATGCCACACTAACATATTTTTTGTGGACATTAAAATATATTAGGATTGACTAGCAAATGTCTCTGCAGTTCAAAAAACGTAGTCCTCTATGAAAACCTGACTTACCTATTTTCTCGTACGTGCGATTTAAGAAGAAAGAATAAGGTGTTCTCCTAACTTCCGCTGGCTATGGCATTAGAAGTGCGTGAGAATAATATTTTTGAATATATTTTTTGCTACATTAAGTATACAAAGGAACCATTTATCTATAGACGCATTATTAACGTATGCCGTTTGGCCATATATTACCTACTTATTGGCATATCATTCAAATTCGTTCGTGTCAGTTGTAACAATTGATTTCAAATCGGTTATTTGAAACTCCTAACAATCCACAATTGAATGGCTATAGACAGATTTATAACACGAAACATACAGAAAAAAAGTTTCATCAACAAATTGTTTTGTTCAAACAAACTCAGTGAAAGCCAATGGACACTGTATCTAAGAGCGAAATTACTCGAAAAATTGGTTCGGAAAGGATCCCTGTGGTAGCGTTATTGAAAAAAGGTCGACTTGATTGATATTCGAACTTTACACGTTGAAAATGGTGAAATGCGAACCGTTTCGGTTTTTCGTCTCCAGCAAAAAAAAAAGATTGACTCAATTTGTTCTTGTCCGTTACGAAATAAACTCGACGAAGGGTATTTTTAACTAAGGATTTTTATCTTTCGGAAGAGTCCGTAATCGACTTTATTTCGTCTAAACAAATTAGTACTTAGCATGGTTTCTTTAAATAAATTTTGTATTTTACGACCCCTTGATTAACTACAATCATTTTAAAAATGTCTTATTATTTCTACCTACAAAAGAATATGTAATTTTAGAAGTCCTGTAAGTTTCATGAAAAAGAAATACCTACGCCGTTTATGCGAAATCCGATAATTTTCTAAATCCTCCATAAAAATTAAATAGTCATTTGGCTAATTACCACCCCTCGTTTCACCTTCATAAAGCACAATGGCTCGAAGCGATTCGTTCCTCTTTCTACCAAAATACTTACCGTGTTTTTACGGGTCCGTATCATTATTCTAACAAAAATTTAATTACCTCAACTGTGGTGCTCTAGGGGCCTATTGTGCCTTAAATAAAACGTCGTACGCACTGCCAGCGACGGTCACGAGAGAGCTCACCGTGATAGATGATATTCGAGAACAATTAATCTTGGCCAAAATATGCGGACGATTTGCGAGCGAGTGGTCGGGCCTAATGGTTGGGAGATTATCACGCGTCCACGTCCCGCGCTTACCCCACCCATCGTCATTAGCGGGTATAATGTCGCTTTAACTATACCAGCGAATTAATTGATTGCCTAAATAAACTGATATTGCAACGGCTAATATAAAAAGTAGTGACGTTTGCATACAAAAGACGTGGAGGGTGGCAATAACGTGTCGGCACACCCCCATATATCATAGTGAGGGTTTTCATAAAGGAGGCGACGCCGACGAGGAGCCGGGCCGTGCGCTCGGACACTGAAGGCGTTGTTATGCGACGCCGCTGTCCTCGGATAATGTCTTGCATAAATTTACTGTAATCGTGTAAAGCCAGTGCCACTTGCATAATTTAATACAAGCAATGCTGTTTACATTAAAAACGTCACAGGCAGACATTTTAAAACAGCTGCACTGCGAGACTACGTTTCTGCTTCTGTTAAGTGAATCCACCAATTATGCATGAGAACACTCGGCAATAACAAGAATTTAATGGCGCCAATGCTGCGTTAATTGGAGATACCTGTATGCTACTTGCATTACCTTGCAATCTAGAATGGGTTATTGTTGCCTATACTGGGAATCAATATCGAATCGGTGCCACTGATTGCCTTTGATCAATTAAATAGCACTTGAGTTATTAATGTTCAGTGTTCCCTACAATGCAATTGCGGTTTTAGCGAATTAAATGTTTTAACGCGATTGAAAATCTTAGGAGGTGTATCCACCTCGGCTCAGTAATCATATTACTTTCGATTAATCTGAAGATTTTAAAGTTGTAAGTAAATGACAGAGGCACTTGAAAAACCGTTAAGTACAAGTTCGAACAGAAGTTTTAAGGCAGTCTAATCAATATGGGTACTTAAAACGCAAACAAAATAATAAAAAGAGCTAAATGAGAGCCTGCACTGCTATATGAAACCTTAATTTTAATCAGATTTGGTGGGTCCCTGTTTAAATAGCCGTAGTGCGCGGCGCGAGCTTGTTTGCTATAGAGAAGTTGGGCGGGCGCGGCAGCCAAGCACGGGTAAGTCGTCGCGCCAATGCAAATTAGTGGAATCACAATTAACGCTCGATTGTTGTTCGCCCTGCAACTTGCATTTAGCAAATGAAACAACCAGGTAAGAGATTCAACAAATAAATTATGAAACGGCACACTCTGTTTTCCTTAGCTGTTACCCTCTGCCGCTTTCTCTGCGAATACGAATTCAATATTACCTGCAGTAGCCACCGCAATGATGCAATGTTGTATCTATCTAAGTAATAGCTACATCTCTGTTTTCATTTCGGTTTATCATACCTTCACTTCAATTTATTTGTTGGAGCTAAGTGTGCCTTGAAAATTATTTTGGACCATTATATAATGTGTCTATATTAATTGCTGCGTCCTTTAATACCTCCATATCTATATTAAAACCCAGACGCAGTACAATTAATAACGTGCTACAAGACGAATATGTTGAGCTATTTGTACAGCAAACAAAATGTCCACAGAATGTCCCTCGGGTTGACAGATGATGTTAAGGGCAATTAATCTTGACCAAATATGCGGGCGAATTGTGGGATTCGCCTCCGTAGTCTAATGGCGACGGTTCTGCGATGTTCCAACGCCTTGCTTGCTTCTCGTTTTTTATCTGCAAAACGTAAAGCTCTTTTAAAATGAATTAAAGCTAAGAGATTAATAAACTACCCTAATTAATCATGCATTTTTATGTTGTTGCAACGTACAAATAGTACAAAAAAAACGATCGATAGATATGTTATAACTCTAGTTTTGAATAACGCAACATTTTTCTGCTTCAATATTTCGGTATAGAGTTTGATTTATATCCGATAAATATTTCAGTTGAACAGTAGCAGTGACACGATGTTCTCAATGTAATAACGTGTCATTTCAGTGGGACCACAAAGACGTAGTAATACCCGTTGTGACGGAGTAATACCCGTTGTCCACTTTCAGAAAATATTTAATGGTATCCGAAAAGACCCCTGTCATTTCCAGCGTATCGTCTGATTCACACAGTTCAATATTTTAGAAGTTTGATCTTCGTGTTATACGAGTTTCATGGTAGCATTATTATGCGGGTTTTCTGAACGAGCCCAGTGACGACGAGGTGTGGTGAACGAGCAAAGTTATAATAAGTTCGTCCCTTCATCTCTGAAGCGAGGCCAATGTCTTTTGATCCGATATAAAGGCAACATTACATACGTCTATTTTTTGTTTTGATAATAAGTTTGTTTGCCTGTTTTGTTATTCATATCATTACATTATTGTGAATAAAATCTGCTGACTTCGATTACTTTGTTTTCACAGATATTTTTTTGGGTCCTTATATAATGAATCAGTTAATAAGCCATATATCTTCTTTGGTTAAATTAGTCAAAGGATGTATAGAACTCTTATTATGCCAGTCATCTCACACAAAGTCCGGCTAACCCTAATCATTAATAGGTAATTCGGTCCGCTATCTTTCGTGAAAGGGCCAAGGGTTAACTAATAATTGTTTTCGCCCGTTACCCGTACTATAGTAACCCGTCCAGATCGTTTACGGTCATTCTCTTAATTAGATTAATGCATCGCTATCTTACTTTGTATTATATGCGCGTAGATATTTTATTTGCCTTATCATCATCTTATCATATCTAATCGGTTTGGTGTTTTATGCAATTATGAATGAATTGCGTAAAACAATTGTCATTGGCTTTACTGAATGAACTTTTGATATTATTGTTAAGACCTGTAATAAATTGGTTAACAGGTATCTACAGACTATTGGAGAGTTTTATTATAATGGCTATACTTTTAATGAAATTGGGATACCTATAACAATAATTCTGAAAGAGTACCTGTAATCCTACTTTATATTACTTCTTGTACTTATCGTTACAGAAAGTTTATCGTCAGAGTCATTTCTGCGCTCCAGATGGACGTTTCCTTTAATTAGCTACCTACTTCACTTTTTCTTCGAGTTTTGTTCATTTCGCTGCAATCATTCTTGTTTTCTATATTTTTTTGAAAGGGGTATCTTTTCGCATACCTTTAAATAACATTTTACTAAGATTGGATCTTTTGCAGCTGTAAAACACTCTAATTTCGATTTAAAGTTCTTGGATCTGGCTTCACAGGAGAAACTTGTAGAATAATTTAATTTTCGTTCGATTTAAAGTTTTAACAAGTCAGATTGTTTCACAAAAATCCCTTTGTTTTGAAGCAAAAGAAGCGTATTGTTCACATACTAGTCTACTTTTGCGAATCCGAGTACGAAATAGGTATTTCTTTTTCAATTTACATCAAACCCTACGATTTTATCGGGGGCAAAGAAATAAAGCACGTCCCGACAGTGAGCAGTTTGAATTAACCTTTCGAGTAGCCTTGTAGATTCGTGGCCCGGTTACGAGCGGGTCATCTGCTAGTTAATATTCAAAGGGTCGCACAATCACGGATTCCGTACGCGTCTCTGCTCCACCGACGCTCGCTGTGACCGCCCGAAAACCTCCCTTTTACTTACCAAATAGACTACCTACATTGTTTGTCTGTAAAATTACGTACACAATTTAGTCAGACGAAACAAAAATTTTGCAAACAGTAGAACGGGCGCGCACATGAAATTTCATTACAGCTAAAGCATGTGTTCGGACAATAGGTATCGCAGAATTTTCGCATAAGCCTGGGACCTCTATTACGGTTCGTTCGTTTACCGAGCACAAAGACTGACGTATAAAAATTCTCTTTCTTATCTACAGACACCGAAGTAAAATATGAAAGTGTTACGTTTTTCGTGTAATCAAGGTCGCTGGAGTTCGATAAACGCGAACTGGCTTTGGTCGTACCATTTCTTTACGTTATCTATAAATAAACGTGAACGCGTTTTCTAACACCCTCGCCTGCACGTTCCCAAGAGATATCCTACTAAGAGGAGATAAGTGAATGATCTTGGTGAAGGCCTCATTTATAAGTTATTATTTTCAAACAGATTATGCCAAAGTGCACTGTGCTTATTATGAGGCGCATTTTATGTCTATTCTATGGAACGGTTGGGGAGCGTCAATAGAAAATTATGGCACTCCACAATCAGGTTTGCCGATTATTTCATTATTGTACGAATCTGATTTCTCGTTCATTACTTAACTTTTTGATCAAATTTAATTCAGAATTTTGAGGATTGTTCGTCCAATTTTACGGTTGAATGGATTTGTTTCGGGACAGCAAAGAAATGTTTCAATGTAAGCCTACATTCAAATAATACGAAGGGGGATTTATAGGAACGGCCGGTCCAAGTAAAATATTCACGATTGAATAAACACACAAATCCGAAGATAAATCGGAATATTACTAATTGATAAAGTATTTATTTTTGCTTGCCCTTTTTCCGAGAATTTAGATTCGGTCCTTTGGTTCAACTGTAAATAACAGTAACACGTTATTCAGAGTTACGTCTGTTTACATGGCTTATCTGGGATTGAGGTCAAGTTTAAACGACCGTAACGAACCTCTAAATTAAGTACTAAGGTGCTATTGCCCGAACTTACCTTGAAAAATGATAGGCTTAACCTGTGGTGCCTGTCTTTAGCCGCAATAAAACCTTCGCAGCATAACTTATTGCCTCAGGGAAAGTTATAATCAAGCACTTGTTCTATTATAATTAAAATTTACGACTAGTCCGTTTGTAATTAATGGCATTTTCCATGGATAAATGATAGCGCCACTTATAGTCAGACTGTTTTATATTCTTGTCTCGCCATTTAGATATGTAACGGGTTCTCACAGTGGAAACTGGTAAAATATTTCTACTGGTTTAACATAATTTATGTATTAGGGGAATAATAATTTACCTACAACATGTTGTAATTTAAAGGTTACCGAAGATGTCGAGACGTATGCACTAAACATCAATACTCAATACCTATTTACTTATATTTGTTGGAATCTACAATTTAAAGTTAGGAGATTAAATAAATATGTATTTTTTTGGGTTTGCCTGATTGAAGGATCAAGATCAGATCACCTAAAGATGTTTGAGTAGTGGACCTTCGTGGATGACTTCTAATAACGTTTGTTTCTATTGTTGCAGATATCACCGATGAGCCGAGGCGCAGCAGATCTTGATCTGTCGTGGAGACGGATGCCGTGAGCTCTATCCCAAGGAGCGCACGACGTCGGCGTGATGAGCACAACCCGCCAGAATGCGTCGGCGGCCATTTTAAACCGGGAACTGACGCGTTTGTCGGCTCGAGATGGCCGTCAATCGCGGCGTACGCGCATCCAGCCTCCTTGCGCACGCGCAATCCCATACTCCACCGCGGCACTATGAAATGTGGAAACACGGCAAGTGGCGACAGAAAACGTCACCACCAAGGACAAACGCAGCCGTTAGGGTTCCCAGATAGAAACTTTGTATAGTGAAATCCTTAGAGGCCTAAGTGTTACTTTTGTGTGTAAATATAGTGGTGTATAGATGTTAAGGATGGCGGGCGATAACCGAAGTGCGCGCGCGCCGCTGCTGGAGTGCGGAGGATCTGAGTTCGCACATCCGCACAAGACTTCAGCGCCGAGATGTTGCTTCTGGCTCGCGAGCCACGTCAATGTGAGGAAGTGTGTCGCCGGCGTCATGCTGCTATCCGTCCTCACCATATTCTTCTATACATATTACGTCACAGTACCTCTCACTAGGTAAGTCAATGAACTGACCCAACTGGTTTCACATTCATCTCAACTGAAGCGCAACACACAGTTTCATTAATGAACAACGTAAACATGAAAGCAAAAGTAGTTGTCTGTATTGTGTGTTATATAAATCACTCGAAGCACGCTACTATACTCGACGTTTGATTTATTGTTTCTATGATTCTGCTGTTATATGCTATTTCATTCAAAACTTCAGCGATTATGTGATAGTTAATCGCTTCACACAATCGAACGGTAAACTTTTCTCATTAAAACATTATACTCATTAAAATTTTACCGAAACGCGCCATAATTTAATTAATTAATCTAGTTGAAAATATGCGTCATTCGCATAAAATCCAATTTACTTCCTATCGGGAGCAAACACGTAGCTGATACGAATTAATAATATGAAATTATCGCATTCGGACAGCTCGTCGTTATGTCACACTGTTATTTATTGGGATTAGTGTAGGCATGAGGCTAAGTGCATAGTTCTGTTTTCTCTTTTGTTGTTTTATTTATATTTCCCATTATACTTACTGAGTAAATAATGCCACAATTTTAAGCAAAATTCATAAAATATCATTTCATATGTTTATAAAGGGCTGTTCTTATAAAACCCTTTGACATGCAAGAGACGTTTTCGTTTTATATCTCAAGATTTTGTGGGAACGTATTTGCATAAACTCATCCTATTCTTATCTCATGTTGTGAAATACACGAACAGAAAACTCCCATTTTCTGCATCTTTTCCGGTCGCACGAGAAGAAAACTCAAGTGATACGAACATGTGACTAGAAACACTGAACTCGATCGCTTTACAATGTTTATCTTTTATTTCAATAGCAGAGGATTCATTATGCATAAAATTGGCATTTAATACCGCGAGGAAATTGCTTCGCGGAAGTATTAAAGACGTTTAACTTTGTGCCGAGCGTCCTTGTCGCCCTTTGTTTGGCAGCTTTTCGCAGCTAAATTAGGACGAGGAGCCGAATATTTCAGAGTAATTTATAATGTGATTTTATGTAATTAGGGCAGATGGCGTGTAGCTAGGACCCATAATATTTTATTTTATCGGCTTAAAATTACACCGCCTGAGATGAGCGGCAGGGGTGGCAAGTTTCGCCGACTCAGTTGGATTTATAGCTAAACTTGTGTTCTGGCTAATTAATGGAAGCTGCTTCGCTAACGCGCTGCCAACTCGCTGATTTAAAAGCATATTGTTTTACAAACGTTTATTTACCATGAAACCGTAAACAAGTTAACCGTCTGAATTTTCACCTTCGTTTTCAAACAAATATCAACAGATTAAAGCTAATTATGTTTAGGAACAGTAAATCACCAGTAAGACCTGAATAAAGGTGGTATTTGTGTTCAATACTTAGGTAGGTATGGCTTTATGAGTCGACGTTAAAGTTTCCTCTCGGTTGATTCAGGCGTGGCTTTCATTAAAGCAAAGAGGCCACAAGACTCAGTCGCGGCTCACAGGACCACTGCCGCCTAAGGATAAAATATTTCCACAAATTCCTGCCTTTATTTATTTTACGCTATTGAGATAAACCTTAATGGCGCTTTGATGTGGCTCTTACTTGGGACGAAGCTTTAAGTTTGGCAGTCTTTGATTGATTTTCTTGTAAAATTAGTTTCGGGGGTGACTTAGTAGGCAAATGGTGTAACTTGAATTTTAATTGGGGACTCATTTGCTCAGGTGCGCAAGAACCTTAATTTACATTGGCTTTGTAATCAGAACTTTTTTCGATTAAAGTCGCTCAGTGCAATAAGTGATTATAAACAAGCAGTGTGGTCCTTATTTTCAGAGCAATTATTAGATAGTGAAATATAGGTGGTATCATAAAACAAATGAAAGGACAAGGAAAGTCCATTTAGCTGTGATTTAGGTAGTCGCGATATGGTTACAAAACACACAGCGACTACAACTCAGTGTTCAAATTTTACGCTTTACATGTTGCTCAACGAAGTGTAACTTCAGTTATTAGTGTCTTATACGAAAGTAAATTATAATTAATAGGTAAACATAATGTAATGAGAAAATCTTAATTGCTATTAAACATTTCACTGAACTGCTTTTTCTCTTGAAGTCGCTTCATGTGCTTGAATTATAATTAACATGAAAATATAAACTTCAAAATAAAAGAAAATATTTATATATGTAATGGGGTGCGGTTTACAGTTGTGACATAATTGTGATACCAACAACAAAAACATCGGTTAAAATAACATGTGAAATACAAAAGTTATTTCAAAATTACATAACACAGCACGCCCACGTCCCCAGGGATCGGGCCGGGAGGTGTTACTATAACATAGGTCCCTCAATTCGCCAGATATGTTTTTGTAATATGGGTCGAACCTATTACCAGCAATTGGACATGACGCCAGATCCCAGAACACAAGTTTTTATTTTAATTTACTAGATATTAACTAGCTGTTTCCCACGGTTTCTACTTACCACCAGTCCTAAGAAATATGTGTACTTCCCGCGGGTTATGCTGTGCGTTTCTCTGGAAACTTTTTGCCACCTACAACAAAACAATGAACGGTCGCCTGTGGTATTACTGAACCAATACGATGTTAACCCTTCAAGTAAACCGTCAATGCACTTGCGACTGCTCTGGTGTTACAGGGGCCATCCAGCAATAGTAGCTTATACACATGGTACACCTAACTAAGGAAACCTTGCTGATCGTTTACTCCCATCATCAATGGCCTTTTAACATTTATAAAAAAGATAATTTAAGCTGCAACCGTGACAAGTTTTTTTATTTAAGCACTTGCTCTGATGGCTAACAAGGCCTATACATAAAAAACATCGATCAGACAGTCTTACATACAGTTTCACACCTTTTCTACCTAAGCAACTTAAATGATATTACAATATAAGTTATTTCACAGTCTGGTGTGGCGCGACCGCGTCCCGCGACCGTTGTCGCAATGCTCGTTGCTCGCGTCGCAGCAACAAGCGGCGCGCGACCACCGCAGCGACGCGCGTCTACGCATCGACGCGAAGGTACTGGTGATCGTCGAGTCGGCCTACTCGCGACTTGGACGCGATATCGCCGAACTGCTTGTCGCCAACCGTATACGGTAAGTCTGAACTACCCTTTATTATTATACCAGCGACCCACTCCGGCTTCGCATGGGATAACAGTATTTCCTCACTATTTAATGAATGTTATTGTACATATAAACTCCTCTGTAATCACTGCATTTATTTAAAAACACATGAAAATCGGTTGCGTTGTTTTGAAGATTTAGGCGTACAAAGGGACATAGGGACAGAAAAAGCCACATGAGACAAACACATGAAAAAATTGTTCTTTGTCGATCCTATTTCTTACATTACATCTTTATCATCTCAGCGTCTTCGCCTTATTCCTAGCCTCATTCCTTGCCAAGAAACAAAAACAGCATAAAACACTCGAATCACTACTAAACATTAAACTTTTGACCGCTACATAGCGTGTAGCTTTCGCTTTGGAATGAAACTAGTTCCGTGAAATATTTCACAGTTTATTTAACTTTCAAAAATTTTCAGCTTCGAGTATTTTCAGCATTCACGGTCGTACGTGGGCTAGGTATTACAGAGTTTTTCTTTCGCATTTTTTGAAGGCTTCGCTGTGTTCTGTGAAATAGGTTCTCGCATGTCCAAAACGAACATAGGAGGATACACCTAGTCCAATTATGCCGTAGGTCTTCCATATTCAAATGCGTGTGACTTTTGAGAGGCAATCTCTTAAGGATATCATGTAAATATTTACTCTCGGCTCGCTTGATCGCCGTTATGGGGCGAAGTCTCCCTTTGTTTGTTTTCCCTTGTAGAGCCCGCGAGGCGATCGCTTGTGCCCACTGACAGCTAATATGCGAACAGGTGATGTACTGCATCGGGAAGCGTATTGGGAAACAACCCTTTTTTTCTTTTGTAACTCAGAACCAGTTGTAATGGCAGTTTTGAGCTGCAAAGCTTGAAATTGCTTTCCTTATTTTATAGTTGGTGTAATGAGAATGGCTTTTTTTGTTGGTTGATTGATTTTCATGGTTCTATATCAATGCTATGAAATGTATTTTGTATGTAGGTCATTTATTACAGATTTAAAAATATCCTCGTATCCTTATAATTAGAGTTGATAATGTTCTAAATTACATGTAGGAACATTAATGGATTTTATTTTAACCATTTATTTGTACTTACGTTAAGAAAATCGATGCATGTATGTATAAATAACCACTTATATTCACGAGTTAACTCTTTGATCGTTGATCTTTACTAGTCTAGCGGAAAATCCTATATGAAATCAATAATTACCCGCACAATTTTCCTTGATATTATTATTGACTTCCAATTCTTAATAATTATGTAGTCATTGTAGTAATGAATGGCTACACAAGTAAGTAAACAGTAAGTTATCGCGACCATATAAAATTAACTTGTTAACCCCGAGATAACGATGTAAGTATACTTCAACGGATTTATTTATCAGTCATTGTGAATTTACTATTGTTTTCATGCCCGATAACAGCTAATTATGAAAATTCGTGAGAGTTATCAGGGATTTTTCGGTAATTATTAAAGAAATAGTTGTCATGTCTAATTATAGAACCCGTGACATTGTTAAGATAAATAAAGACACTGATGTTTTAATTAAAGCAATTGTCTACAGCCAGTTTACGGGTATCGGGCGTTGTTTCAAAATATAATGCAGAATATTGTCGTCAGAGACAAGATAGCTGAAGTAAGGTTCTGTAAGTAAACGACGCATCTTCTCATACACTAAAAAAAACTTAAACTTACACATGTTCAAGTGTTATTCGAAATTGATTGGGTCGACAAATACCGCACTAAATTGCCGAATATCCATATCCATGTTAAGTTTAAAGCCTTTCCTAAAATATTATCAGGCCCATTCATCACTAAATTAATTCATAAATCGTCCAGTATTAAAGTGTCTCCGTTTATTTCCCAGCCTGTATATATATCGTGTCTCATGGGCAGCCGACCCACTTGCGTCATATGAGACTTTTTGCTCCCGTCGGGTAAAAATCGCTTTCCTCTCGAGCAGTGCCTTGCTTCAGTGAACTCTACGCTTGCTTATGAAATGTTTGACGGGTCAGGAATTAGTTTTCCTCCTTAATATTTTTTATCGCAGCCTTTTCCCTAGGCCTCGGGTTTTTATCGCATCTGGATTTCTTGCAGCAGACTGACGTAGTGTATATTTTTTTGTTATGATAGATAGCCTAGATATTGGCTGGGTCTACGTGAACAATATTTTTTTGCGATTCTATAGAATTTAGATGAGTCTATAGATGTCAATATAAAATAAATAACTCATTTAAGCCGTCATTGATATTATTGAATTATTTATTTGTTTTTTCGGTTTATTGAGAATTGTTTAAACTTGTATGAAAATAAATAAAAAACAAGTAAAACTGATAAACAATAGGACACAATCGGTTTCATGTAAACTCGGCATTCAAATGAAAGTAGTACGTGAACTACCTACTAAAGAAAACTTCATCTAAAGCTAGTTGAAAAAATATTCTTAAGCGGTTCACGATCAACTGTTTGTAAAGACCATAATTATGTAGTTTGGTGTTATTTACGTTTATTAATTAAAATACCTAATTACTTGGCCACAAAAAGTTTGTTTTTTCTAATACTTTTTCTTCAGATATGCTTTATGGTATTCTAACGAAGTCTGTTTTCTGGCATTACCTAAGTTTTTTTTTATCTTAACAACAAGTATTTTCGCCTTTAAAGTTATGAGTAACTACAGCTTGCACGAGATAGATCCCCTGGGAGAGATCCGTCTGGACCCAGTGGCCTAGTAACATGACTACGAAGATATGAGCTTATTTTCTACATGACTATGCCAAAAAGTTATTATACTAAACAAATAAGCATAAAATTATAATTTTGTACTATAAGTATATAGATGATTTTAACGTACCCACTATTTAATTGTCAACTATAAAAGGTTTGGACAAATGTTTAATCAAGTACCACTCATAAAACAAAATACACAAATAAAACAAAGGCTTTATTTTGTTCCAACAGCTCGTCATAAAACTGAACTCGAAATAAAAACAAAGCGTGTAATGCGGAAAATTGTGAACTATGTCCATAGTCATTTGCAATAATACGGTACAACAATTACATAAGGCATTTACTGTATGTACTAATATGATGTCCTCCTAGCCGATTATCGGCTACGGCGGCTGTTCTCATTTAAGGAGATCAGCCAATTGCGCAGGACATATTATAGTACACAAGCATTTGCGCAGACGCAGGTGCACTCCCTATTCCTTCACTCTCATAATCCGATGGGACGGCAATCCGACACGACCGGAGAGAGATCAGGCGCAGGACCGACATTTACGTGCTCTCCGATGCACGGGTGTATCAATCACCAACTTCCAGGCTCCGGGCTGCTTTGTGAAAGTCTTCTAAAACCCACAAAGCGATTTCGGCCCGACTCGGGAATCGAACCCGAGACCTCGTGCTCAGCAGCCGCACTTGCGACAGCTAGACCAACGAGGCAGTAAACTAGGCAGTGTACTAATATAATAGTAGTGTAAAATATACTCAAGCATTAAAATACGCAGCTATTTCCACATCCGTGTAAATGTTACTGCCGTCATAGAATGATTTAGCATCACAATATACATACAATATGGATTTAACTCGCAATGCAAACAAAAGTTACATTGTTGAAATTCCTCTTTATTATGAATTCCATTGACCCAAATATTGTTGCTTAAACAAAATTACCTCGACCCGGTAATGCAGTGCGGTCTAATTAGCTGATAATTCGGATACGAACTTCAGCATGGTACGTCGTGTGTACCGGTAGTAATGTAAGCTTAATTAAATATAAAGCAAGGTGTAAGGTGACAGCTGAGTCGTGGAGGTGGCACGCGCGAGGCGAGGCTTGCGACGTCTACGGCGAGTCGTTGTGGCGACAGTTAGTTAGTTAGTAGTGCCATTAGAGGCGAGCCCGCGGCATCCCGCCCCCTATCTCGCCGCCTCGTTCTCCATTAATGCTCGTTTGTGTCAAAACGACTTAATATAAAGTAATTAAGTCGTTTTGACACTGTTTCCTTTAATCCTGCCCGAAACCTTCCTCGTAAATACAAGTAAACTGCGTCGCATATACAAATGTATAAAGGTACGGCGATTCGTTCCATCGAGTTTCGCTTTAAAACTTAGAGACAACGGCTACGGGAAATTGAGTGTGAAAGAAAGATTAGCCGGTTTATTTGTGCTTCAAAACAACTGCGGTAGTACTGCTACAATAAAATGTTGCGGCGATCCAACTGCACTTAGTACGTACTTCGGAGCGATGTATTTTCCCTAATGCTATTTGATAACCCTCCCATGTGTTGTAGTTTGTTTTCGAGTTTGATTGCTAACGTGCGCTTGACCCTCACGTGATGTAAGCATTGGCGCCGTTTATTACACTCGGGCCCTCGTAAACTTCACTTTATAGTGTACACGAGGGTAAACCGCTTTTTTAATAGAGCGTTAATGGTTACTATACTCTAGTGTCAGAGGGCAACTCTCAAAGAGACCCTTCAACGTATTCCAATGCATTTAAAGCAATTCCCTTAGTCTTGACGACTTCCTTATTCCATTTCTTTTGTCTTCAAAACATTATCTTTTATAAGGAAAAATAAAAATTCCCGACAATAAAACTTAGTCGAAGTGAGCGAATTTATATTGACCAATTTAAAGTCTCGTAATAAAAGTTTCTTCTAACGAGTTTATGTTGCAGGCCCCAGTATCTACTGGCTAGGTAATGTATGCCCTTAATTGAGTTCGTGTCTCACAAGGCTTTACTTTTACAAGTACCATTGGACACATAACGACCAACGCTTCGTTTAGGAAGTCGCAAGTTACCATAAGTACTGAACATAAAGCAGAGGAGTCTCTGAACACTGGCGACTTGCCCTCAATTGAGACGAACTGGGGTGGCTGGTAATTGCTATACTGTCTTTAGCTAGTTTATAGTATTACGGAGAGTTGTTACTACTATTTCATTCCAACGCTCGCAGCTCTTATCGATAGAGAGATTACGCACAGACCTAGTTGCCATATAAGTCGATGTTAGCGATGTACTAAACAAAGTCCTACATTACTCACACGCCTACACAAACGTAACTCAAATGTTATAAACTATGCCGGGCAGGTAGGTGCTACGACTGACACACCCCAACACCCTTGAAAGTTTGTAAATACACTGGGTTAGTTGCGTAAGGCTAAGCTTTCAGCTCACAATGTAAGTAGGTACACAGTTACCTACCGACGTAATTGGGAATAATATAAAGATTCGCTTAATTTTTTCCGCTTTTTGGCTAACCGTAGCGCAGTTTTACCGGCCTCTTTACGATAACTGTCGTTATCCTAAGGGGCGGCAGGTCACCGGGGTCGCACGCCGTGACATTGCTCCCCTTTATTGAACTCACTCGCACTCCCTTATCACGAATTAGCCCTCCTCGCATTCAGTTCACGGACAAAGTAGGCCGTTTTGCGCGCTCTAATTTAAACTGAGCTCTCTCCCGTTTTAATGTCAGGACACTAATTAAGGTAATTAGAAACATGTTAGCGCAAGCTAAATAGTGACGCAGTGCTCACGTCCGTCGTTTCGTGGAGCTTTATGACCGCCAAACTTATATAAGCATCCGCATTTTAAAATGCGCATGAAAATGGCAAACTTTTGTATCGGACCGTTTGCTGGGCGAATAAGTATACGAGTAGCTGGGCAAAGTTGCCAACGAGTGCACCGTACATTAGACGGAAAGACGGACCGGCTTGAGTGGGTAAATGCTATTTGCAAGTTGCCATTCGCCCTAGACTCGGTCTGGAGTGCTCTCAGGCTGCCAAATTGAAACGAGCCTTAACTGGAGCAAAATGAACTGCCTCGATACCTGTATGTTCCAACTCTTTTCCACCAGTCGCTCGGTGCATTTCACATTCCCTGGCCTGCATTGAAATCAAAGACTTGTCAGATTTTACCAATATCGGTAAAATGGGTATTTTTGATTGAAAATTGGAAAGTATCCTAAAAGCGAATGTTTGGACAGTTCAATTTTCAATATTGCCAATCAAGTTGCGCGGCTTGTTCACTGTTTGACAAGGGGACGCCATTGCCGTCTGCTATTTAAACTGTACAATTTTATAACACGGGGTGGAACCGTCATTGATTTAATTGCTAGACATCATTTTGAAATTGTATCTTTGAATCTGAAATGTCTCTGGTTACGTTGTTATCGTTTGCTGAAATGAAATGAACCCATAAATTGAACCGTCGTTATTTGTTAGTATAATAACCAGTCGGGAGGTATTGGTGGCTCCGCGGTACCATAAAGTGGGTTGCATTATAAGCAAGATGGAGAATCTGTAGATACCTTATATAATAGCAGTGTATTTCCAAAGGTAGCGCAGCCAGCTACTTCACCTTCGCTGTATTGATCTCGAAGAACAGACTCTCATCTGCAGTAAGCCGGATTGCACTATGACTATTATTCTAGTATTCCGACTGCAACTTTACTTAAAGCTACTTTATTCTTACTCGAGAAGAACTGGTTATTTAATTTATGTAACCGGGTATCTAAAGTAATGAGAATCTTAGAAGAATGCAATACCCAGGTATTTTAACTAGAACACTCAATAAAAACCCAAATACCTACTGATATACATATAACACCAAGATCAAAATAATTATTTGCATACCTTTAAACAATAGGCACATACTGTGGGTCATTTAGTTAATTAGCTACGGATGTGTTATCGATTCCAAAAACATAGGCCGAAATTCGTATTTTACGATAAAGTCATAGCCGTTGATAAGTACTATTTAATAATTTGTAATATTAATAACTGTTATCGCTGTTTTTATTTCAGACTAGTATCGTGAAATCAATACAAAGTCTGTTGAGTGTTGGTATGAGGCCAGTATTATCTCAAATGTTCCATAAAAATGTGTTATTGTTCTGTTTGTATGCGAATGGCCATTCATAAACAATGTAATCGTATCGCCCGTGATTTACACTGCTTTGTATTTGTGATTATTTTTATGTACATTGCCAACGAACAAACAAAGTAGCTGATTGGAGAAATTGCCACACGTAAATGGTCTGTTAAAAATATTAGTCACGAAGATCGTTGTTCAACAAGTAACACTCGCACTCACACTGTCTGCTGATATCAATTTATGAAATTACACGAATTGTCTATTTCCATAGGTATTCAGGTCACATTTACAGCTGCATAAATCAAAACCCTTAGTGCATAAAATTGAAAATGCATAGATATTGATTTCTATTGAGTCCTAGATTCATGTCATTGCCTTTTGAATATGTTATCCTAGCTGCGTGTAACCTACCTACTAAAACATGTAACTACCAAAAATGTTGCAAAAGCTGAATATTTATAGTATTGTTTTTACGCTGATAAAGAGTATACTCAATTGATGATTTTGTTTCAGGTACAAGGTGGAAGTGGCGGGCAAGAGTCTGCCCGTACTTACCACTTTGGACAAGGGGCGTTACGGCGTGATCGTGTTCGAATCGCTATCGAAATACGCGAACATGGACAAGTGGAATCGAGAGCTTCTCGATAAATACTGCAGGGAATATTCCGTGGGTGTTGTTGCGTTCGCAACGCCCGGGGAAGAGACTCTTGTCGGCGCACAGCTGAAAGGATTCCCTCTGTTCATGCACACTAATTTGAGGCTGAAGGTGGGTGCTTTCATCTCATTACGCAGTATCCCACAAACGTAGCTACTCGACAAATTGAACTTGAAAATTGCATTGTCATGTTATCTTCCCAAAAAAATACCGAAGGAACACATACACGCACTTTCCAAATGAACAAATTCTTCGCAACTATTCAAGAGTGACGTAACAATACACAGCTCGAATATAAATAGATGACCTTTGTCTATACTTGTCATTTTCTAACGCAAATATCCAAAGAGCTGTGCTATTTGCAGCTTTGTCTGATCCTTTCAAGAAACATTCGTGCTTCGAGTACTCTGAACAAGGTACTCACAGGTCTGACACATTGCATAACGCGGGCCTTGTCTTAGAAGCTTCGCGAACAACATGAGCAAATATGTGTGACTAGTTTAATTATTGAAACAAAGGCCCTATCTATAAGCTATAGTCTGTACAAACAGTACATGTAAACCTTTGTTCCACACAATTTAGTACATAGCGTTCCATTAATTCAGTCCACAGTTTGGAATTAGTCGATTTCTCCGTCAAATTGACATCAAATTGGTCTTCGCTACTTCTCTTTAAAGTTGTAAATTAACCACTTTGTATTTTGATGTTAGTTTGTAAACAATGCGATCGTGCAATCATTCCATCAGCTTCGGATTTAAATTCTCGATAGTAATCTTTTAAACTACACTGTAAACATACTAAATGTATTCGTTGAAAATATATTAGTTATTTTAGATATAACATCGAAACGTAGGGTCGGTACTATCAAATATGGAGTGACATTTTGGAATGTTTCCCCTTTATAAGGCTCCCATTTTGTTTTCGCCTACAAATAGTGATACCCTTCAACTGTCTGAACCCTTTATCACTCCAATTGTCCGTCTTCTTCAATCTAATAAAACTTCACAATAGCGCCTTTCTCGGCACACATGAATGGAGTTCGGAAATCTCTAGTATAACGCGCATCCCCTCATGCTTTGCATTTGCTTTGTACCCAAACGAGGTATTTGTTATCTTGTCTAAAATTTGGTTTTCCTCAACTTCATAAATACATATATGTTATGCGGTAAAAGTAAGTTATCATTATCTCACCCAGAAAAATTTTGTATACTAAGAAAACAGACTTTTAAATTAAGACTTAATTAAGCTAAGTGGCGTTTTGAGTAGGTTAGTTTTAATTAGTAATTCTTAATATTCATCTCCATGTTTTATAACAGGACGCAACACTGAATCCCGCATCACCAGTTCTCCGGCTAGCGCGGGCCGGAGAAACGGCCTGGGGCCCTCTTCCTGGAGACCACTGGGCAGTGTTCAGGGCAAACAGCTCGACTTACGAACCCGTAGCTTGGGCGCTTCGGCAGAATGAGTACGGATCCAACGGTGAGCAATGGTTGTATTGTATTAAAGATTGATGTAGTATTCTATTTTTGTTTAAGTATAAGAATGGCTTAAGCCTAATGGGGTAAAGGTAAATTTATCTGTCAGTGATACCAACTATGTTAGTCATGATAATGTAATTGTTGGATAGCTTGAAGTCTAGGAAGAGACAATAATTTAATCATGTTGTAATTCCTTCAGGATCCGAGAGATTCCGGGAAACAGCTCTCACTAATGTATAAATTGCTTAAAGCATCATTAAGTCGGTTTTGGTTTTGTTACTAATGAGTTTATTACCTTTTTTCCGATGCACAGAATCTAGTAACTAACTTAATGACGCGAATTTAGATTCACTAATTAGAGACTTGATCAGCTTTTAGAATCCGGCTGCAAATTATTTGACATTAATTGCGTTTTGAGTTATGTCATGTCGATGTTATCGTGTTTAATTGACTATAGAAATTAAACAGGCGGCTTACATTATCTTACTTGTATACAGTACTAAGTTATTTCCTCCTATAGTACCTAGCTACTATCCGTACTGACGATCGGAATGTTTGTATAAGCAAACAGCTTTCTGCAATATTAAGTCAGGGCAATAAATAATTAAATGATAATTTTACTACTTTGATACTGAATAAATCTCACGGATGAATAGGCATTTGCTTTTCGCAGTAAACAACCGACTTTATGGACTAGCTTTGAACTGTGATATTTTGTACTGAGATAACCTAACAAAGAATATCAGTTTCGTATATTGAGGCATGTTAGGTACCTCTGGGCGTCACGAATTTAATAGAGCTCATTGTTCTGAGTACTTAGACCGGCTCATAATCCTTCCATGATACATGAACATCGAAATAGTTGGTCCGCAATAACAGTCAGTGAACAATCATAAAGAACGAATATAGTAACGCATTACCCGATATATCGTGCTCAAATCTAATGGTAGTTTCGAATAACGTCAATTAATATTAATCACGCTCCGTCATCATGTCCTAATTAATGGAAGGAATGCCATAACACTTACATAGATTCGTACGAACTATTCTGATACATATTACAGTAATTCTACCAAGGTTTGTGTGCAAATTATTTATGGCTGTTTTTGTTATTTTTGGATGAAACCATACCATTTCATACGGTCGTTTATTATTTCTTACATGTGTGTAGTTATGTCAATTTTGGAAACAAATTGCACTCGTACGAGTCCTTAAAATAATATAGGCACTAGGTATACATATACAACGTTACATTCAAGAGGTCATATTTATTTCTTAATATTTATTTTTTTATTTAACGCTCAATCCTTCTCCGTGTGAGAGGAGGCCTGTGCCCAGCAGTGGGACGATAAAAAAGGCTGTAACAGTAACAATATTTATTTAATGAACCTCTTCGGGCATGTTCTAGAAATTACATCAAAGCCGGCCCAGGCCCAATCTCAACTAAGATCTGACATCAAATACACGAGCGGAGTTAGTCACCACAGCAAATAATTTCCAAGAATTTGTAATATCTATTTATTCAGCTGTCTCAACTTAGCACACATTTAGTTGGATTTACTATAGATATGTAAATAACAAACTATTCGAAGGAACAGGCATCGGGTTATGTAGAAGCACTTCAGACGGTTAAGTGGTCCTTAAACTAAAGTTGGTGTCCAGATATTGATTTCATATGATCGTGCAGCTGGGATAATCTGAAAGCGCTCAAGGATTCTATCAAAGTAGGACAATAGTTAACCTGTCAAAGCAGTGCTTTTTGGAGCATTTGAGGTCTTCGGAGTTATAAATCTATACAATCTTAACATTACATTTCAGTAATTTTCAAGAAAATGGTCAAACCTGCAAGAAATTAGCTCGTTTACTCTCGTAACTCCGATAAAAATTAAATGAATGTTGAACACCGATTAAGAGGAAAATTAATTTATGCTTTAAAGAAGGTCCCTCGGAAGCAAAAGGCAACAATGAATTAATTAAATTTAATTTAAATAATCTGTTTAATTTTAACTTAAGCCTAAAAGCTGGACGCAGCTGTTGAAACAGATTTAAAATTACAGAAGTGAAAAATTATGAGGGTACAATCGGCTATACAGACAAATGATATAATATTAAAATCTTTTCGCGGCAGATTTTGTAATTCTTAGCTACAATTTAGCTTAAGACAATATTTTTGTCTATCGTTTTCCTTCTTCCACCATGATTCATGACTAATTGGGCTATAAATACATAATCATTATCATTTAAATGGATTCGAAGCAGTCCAAGTTTAATAAATTATTTTATAGTATGCTAATTCAGTTTCCTCACATTGTTTAAGAAATAATATCCGCTAAAATTGCACGAACTAGAGAATAAATATGCTTACAGTATCTTATTTGGCGTTTCATTTCCTCGTGACAATAATTTCAATTCAATACATTGGTAATACGCATTAATGTCAAATAATATATTTACGGTTAATTGCATCGTATAATTTTAGCTGCGGAAGCTAACTTGCACAAAATACCGCTGACTATGTCGTTTTAGTAGTACAGTAGAAAATAAGTCAAAACAACAACAAACACAGGACTCGTTTCTTTATTCAAACGCGGACATTGCTCAACCCGTGCCAATAGTCCCGAACTGTTTGTTCCATCCATCTAGCGCAGGCAAAACAGCACGAAATCAGCAAAGTCAATATGGCAGAACAGTAAATTATAGCAATGTTTACAGAGGAGCGCATGCCGCTAGCGACAGTGATACAAGACCACGGCCGTTTGGACGGCGTCCAACGAGTTCTCTTCGGCTCCGGCCTACAGTTCTGGCTGCATAGGATTCTGTTCCTGGACGCGCTCAGCTACCTCAGCCACGGCCAGCTTAGCTTGAGCCTCGACAGGTGGATACTCGTCGATATTGATGATATCTTCGTGGGAGAAAGAGGTTTGTTCTAATTTCTTTTTTTTTATCAGCAATTTTTTTTTTGGAATGAGTGCGCTAAAAGCTCTTATGAAAATGTTCTTCAAAAGATTTATCGTCGAGTAGTTTGAAGATGTCCGTGTCTTTAGCATTCAGAGCACGAACTAAAACACATTTCTATGCATTTCTATGTTCTACATCTGAAACTGAAGCAAGCAATTCAATAACAAGCGCTTAACACACTCACTAAAACTTTATCGTACACTTACATTGGTTTTTACTGCCCGTTTTCGTATTAACGTACACAGAATAGTTCAATCGACTTCTTTTATTACACCATTCCTGTGTTATCAAAGTCTGAGGAGTACTGGACTCTGAGTGTTGCATACATATCGACGATTACCCATATTCATTTCCAGAAACCGATACAAAAGCCAGAAATATGGACGGAATGTTAACCACTTCCTAACGTACTCGTAAAACAGGAATAAATTAATAAACAGCTCAATCAATCCAACATTGTATAGCGTTTAGTTGCCTTTGTCCTTACTATTAGTATGCGCACAAGATCTGAATAATATTAGCACCTAGGTGCATTGAATAATAATTGGTGCCGTAATACGTATGCGCCGATACGGCTCTCATGCCTAATCAAATTGTTAGACTTTGTGCTATATAGGCACTACGACGCCTGGCAATTAGTGTTTAACAAGTTTATTGAACTAACCTTGGAATGTGGCGCGTATTGCAATACAAATCTTAATACAGTCACTTAAGTGCTACATTCCGTTACTTTATTTACCTTCTTTTTTTTCGTATAGGTACTCGGCTTCATGAAGAAGACGTGGCGGCCATGTTGGCGTCTCAGGCGGCGCTGCAAAGACTAGTTCCAGGCTTTAGGTTCAACCTAGGCTACAGCGCTAAGTACTACCACCACGGTACGTCCTTAGAAAATCAAGGCGATGACGCTTTGTTAAGGAACAGGGAACATTTCAATTGGTGAGTACCTCTTAACTTTATTCTGATTTGACTTTGAACTTGATTCTGTTTGTAGCATTATTCTGCTCTGATAGCATTATTATTCGTCTTCAGTTTAAAGAACGCTCTAGAGTCACCTACATGAAAGTTGCAATATTATATGTCTGTCGTACAACGCAAAGATACTTTAAGTGTAAAATCATGTAGCGGTGTAAATCTTCCTTCAATTCAGACACAACAAGGATGTCCTGTTATCCTTGCAATTTCAAAGTCTAGGATAGTGTTTCTACATCTAGTAGCGTGAGTTTGATTGACCAACGGCGGCGTAGGAGTGAAGCGCGGTGAGCGGTGATAGATGAATCGCAAAACTGGATAGCATGCTCAGTTCTCAGTGCAACAACTGTAAACATGTCTTACTAGGATTTTAGGAAGACGGATTTTACGTTTGACGTGGTGCAGGATTATAATATGCAGTTTTATTAGTATGCATTTCATACATTATGGTTTCCACTTTTTGCGATTTCTGCACACATATTGACTGCTGCCAATTTATAAATAAAGGAAGAGAGATTTTGACTTAGATTTCATGTAGTATATGATTGTGCTATATACTTACAGTTCCTCTGCATATAACCATGTAGTACCTACATCTCCTTTGTTCTCCCATATTCTATTAGAAACGGAGATATACAGTCTTGTACGTACCTACGTACGATATTAACACTCAAGGTAAGCGGTTACAGAGGACTTAGTTTCAACCCGACAAGTCTTCGTGAACTTAATATGCATATGAGCGCCAAGTTTCAGTTCACTCCTGTCTGTTCTGACGCTTCATTTATCAACCTAGCATGGTATATGCATATATCGACGGCTTTGAAACGTGTAAATAAGACCCTCGATACATTTAATTAAAGCTCTTTTCTCTTTGGCAAATTGAAGATACAATTTTAATGGAATAAAATGTCTCTCTTTTTCGGCCCAATCAGTCAGCAACATTTTAAGTACCCACTCGTGTCTCAAGATACGCAAAATGTTCCTTATCGTTTTTCTGAACTAATTTAATCAATACAACATGTCAGCGGTTTTTGCTATTCATTCACATTATCATAATGTCTAAACAAATAGATAAGGGAACTATGTTGGCTATTAGCTTGGACATGTAACCTTATTAGAGCTGACCGCTTTGTTATCGCGCTCATCGCAAAACCCGCGTTATTGTACTAAGTGGTCTCAATTGCACGCATTATTGCATTATGTCAGTTTACCTTGGGCTGACCCTACTGGTAGAGGAAATTAACGTAGTAATCAGTGAAGCTATCCGAATTAACGTCTAATCTCGTGTTTGAGGTAACAGAAATGGTGAAGTCCGCCCACGACTCACTTTAGTGAGTTCTTTAAGTAATTCTCGTAAAAATCGAGTTTATTCCGCTTTTAGTCTCTCGGTTAGGCTCTTTCATCTGCACTCATAAAAGGAAAAATGTTATATGAAGGTGCAAGAAGGGTAAAATCCCCATAATGTCTAAGTATTCATTGGTGGTAAAATATACTGAAAAATTAAGGAACTGTGTTTTAAAAGGAATGTAGCCGTCACCGAATATGCATTAATTTTACGTTAACAGCCTTATATAAAAAAATATAATCTCTATTGAAATAATTCTGGATTTCTTTGTCCAAAGGTTTTGTCACATGTGGAACCACCAGCAGCCTCACCTATACAACAACGTGACGCATCTAGAATCGGAGATGATGCTCAACAAACAGTTCGCCATAGAACACGGCATTCCTACCAACTCATCTTACTCCGTCTCCCCCCACCACTCCGGGGTGTACCCTGTACACGAGCCGCTGTACGAAGCCTGGAGGAAAGTCTGGGACGTCAAAGTGACCAGCACTGAGGAATACCCGCATCTCAGACCCGCTAGGTAAGTTAACCGTAGTTTGATCCGTCTATTTGTTCTTATGTTTCGGTGTGTTCAAATCAAACAACATAGTTTGAAACATTCGCGTTCTAAATTCAAAGTAGGTATGTAGTATGTACCCACGTTGCTCCATTACCCAAACAGACATGAAAAGAATAAAAATTCTATCCTGTTCTGAGCAGGAGTTAAAGATTTAATTAACGAGGCTGAGCGACGAAAGAATTTTCGAAGGAATTCATTTTCCATGCGCTGTGTTCGTTTGGTTTGAACTCGACTTTATATGAGAACTTTATGCGAGTCGTGTTAATGTTCAAAACATTTTTGTTGCTGTTTTTCAACTTTTTTGGACTCCTATGTAGTAAAACCAAAGTCCGTTTCGCATCTGAACTTGTTCTAGTTGCTGTTTATTCAAACGTGTCATGTCTTTCATTATTCAGTGGTGTTCTAATTCTAAACAGGCAGATAATATAGTACTTGCAATAAATTGCAACAGGAACATCATCGCCTAACTCATTAATCGTAGTAGCGATCAGAGTAGCGCACGCAATAAGTGTCCTGTTCAGCGAATGTTTGCGGCGAGCGTGCGGCTTCGCCCAAACTCATGTTGACCGCAAACGTTGCGTTGCGGCCACTAGTATCTCGATATCCAGGCGCCGACAATGAAATTCCAATAATTATATTAATACCAATGCACGGGAATATCGTTGAACAAAGTCTGTTTTAAATGTGTGAAATGAAATCGATGCTGATTAAAATTTGCAGTGCGCTGTGTGTTCCGCAATGTGTAGTGTGGATGGTTTTAATTTTGGTAAATAGTAACATTATAGGATCTCGTTGCTTGAAAAAGTTCAGTTCTGGGTTTATTTTCCATCTGGCGCTAATGTCGATTTTTCATGGGAGTCTCGAAGCTTTTGCAATTGCACCTTAGGGTCATAACACAGACAAATTGTGATGGTTAAAAATCTTTGTGTTGTTTGTTCCCGTAGTCATTTTCTCATTACAAATCAATTGGATGTATGCAATCAGACTTGTTAGTCTGCAATTACAGCTTTGTCGATTACGACGTACGACTGGGTCTGATTCAAGTACTAATGTTCACATTCATAACTGCACTGTAATTGTACCCAGAATATGTTTGACATGACATATCACGACTGCATGCAGACTACTTTAGGACACCTTATACCGTCCTCAGTGACCTAATTAACCTCCACAATGACACGTACTTCAACATATACCTAAATCAAATAGTACAGCTGCATAAGATATGCAGATAAAAACGGTACATTTTAAATTATATAATCTGCGTTCACTCCCTCAGGGGAGCTGGTTGCACGATACGGAATGTACATAAACGTACGCGCTAATATGCAGCTTTACATATTCATGTGTCGTTGTTAAAATTATGTGTGTGTTTAATATTGTGCTCGGGTGTACATAAATGCATTCGTACGTAAATACCTGGCCGCTTTGTTTCTCAGTGCACGCTCTACAATTAGATAATAGTACTGTATACCAATGCGTTTCCATGTTCACGTGTGCACGAAACGAATTAGTTCAGCGGCATGCGAATGTGCACCTAATTGGTGGGAATTAAAACTTATATTTGCTCGACGGATGAATTCAAATTTTCGAGTTGAACGAGTGCCGTCTCAACACCTACAATTTGTATGGAACAAGAGGTAATCAATTTTGCGGGTTAATGCATTTGACGGTTTTATTTGCCCTGAGATAATATATAATTTATGAGTCTATATTTAGCTAGCGGCATGTTGATAACCGTGTCTTTGTTACGTAATAAAATGAATAAACAATACAAATGTCATGCGAAATCTTATGAAGGATTAGGTTTAGGTGGCCCAAGGGCACAATTTTTCATTCCACCATACTTTATGGTTGGTTCTACCAAGTGCGTAACACTGCTTTGTTCCATATAAATGGATGACGGTGTAATTACAAGCATATGAAATATTTCACCTTTGTCTCAGCAATGTCTCTGTTGCTGCAATTTGGGTCACCTAATACCTAGTGGCCATCTAATTCCACAGAAGCTTGTGGCCTCCTTGATTTCCAACTTTTTAAATAAAGAATTCCTCTACAGGTTGCGACGAGGTTTTCGACATAGAGGCGTGATGGTTCTTCCGCGTCAGACGTGTGGACTGTTCACTCACACGTTGCTTCTAGAAAGATACCCAGGTGGCCGGCATCGTCTCGACCGATCTATACAAGGAGGAGAACTCTTCCAGACTGTCATCAATAACCCCGTAAGTAAATCATTGCTATGTTAATAGACGCTTCTATTCATAAGACGTCTTTAATATACCTAAAAGTAACTCTTAATATTGTTTCACACGGTGTTAGACCAAAATGTCAGATAAACGAGACCTGTGTGAGCTTCTGAATACATTTTCCTTCACAAAATTGCAACATTCATTTCATTGAACATTTTCTAACCAAATTGAAAGCCAAATGAAATATTAGGTCCTGCATCGAGGGGTCGGACACAAGTCTTCCTACGGGAGATTTGCACTGTAAAGCCAGCTGCCTAAAATAGTTTATCCCCAGCTGCCTTTCAAAGCTGTTTGCGTCAAAATCGCTGGACTTGTATTGTATAGAGATAGTTAGACGGGTCCTCGGTAGCCGGCAGCCTCGTCCATTGAGAACGGGCAACTCTTTCATATGGTCATCAATAACCCTGTGAGCACTTGACATGTTTGCGCTAATATCAAGCCTGTCTAACTTCTTTGTGATATTAATAAATGGTGCAGTGTCTGATTTCTTTGCACCGAATCTTTAGCTTTGAAAATGGTTTGTCAATTTTTATGATCTTAAAAAAACTACATACGGTTGTACATATTAAGGTTGTCTGTAAGAGATCGCTTTTAGCGATAAGACCGCCCATTGTGTCACCGACTTTTAAATCTGTAGATCAGTGTCTTGTTTTTTTAAATTGGTGTACATAATAAAGAGTATATCTATCTATCTACATACATCTTAAAGCGAACTTATGTAAGTCACGCTTACGAATAGTTTTTAGTATATTTTGTTTTTTTTTTGTGAAAGTTTTCATATATAACAATGAAAATGTTTGCCACCACTGAAGTGGACGGCTCAAATGTCAAAAAAATATCGATAGTTAACAACACTAGTATCGATAAAACATGCAGCAATTGATACGCGGACCACTTGTAGCCGTATAGTGACATGAACACCGAATAGCGTAACCAAATAAATTGCGTACTGGTGCCTCAATAAACATTATGACTACTTCAGTTGGTGAACATTGTATTTGAAAACAAAAGCCTGTTACAGGATGAATGAACTCACTAATTGTATCATAGCTTTGATCATGTACTAGGTTTAATAGTACTGTGTAATACGCAAATGTTTTGTTATGCGCATTGAATAATGTAGCTTTCAGTGCTGGGTGGGTAAATAATGATGATCAGGCTTGATGCTAGCCTTTAGGGAGAGTTATAATGGGCTGGTATCTACGGACCGATTTACATTTGAAGACTAAAGGTGTCTACACACCAAAGCCGCTGATGCCGGCGGCACAGCCCGGCGGCCCAACCCGCCGGCCGTATTTTGTACAATCATGCCGCCGGCTTTCATAGAGTATTTGACAATTACTAGAACACCACATGCCGCGGCAGTCGTGCCGCCGGGCTGTGCCGCCGGGTCAGCGGCTTTGGTGTGTAGACCCCTTTAGATTTACGAGTAAGCCTGTATTATACATTCACTAAAGACTACTAAATTGAGAAATGTACCTCGTCTTTCTGAAAATGCCTCTGCTATATTTCAATATGAACTCCGATCGAAAATCTGGACTTCATATTTTTTATATACTTGCGTCTTTTTGGTCCTGGTTTGGCACTTGTTTTTTTTTCTTCAAAATGTTAAATTAACAATTTATTTCCCAGATCAACGTGTTCATGACCCACATGTCGAACTATGGCAACGACCGGCTCGCCCTCTATACTTTCGAGTCCGTTGTGAAGTTTCTGCGGTGTTGGACGAACGTCAGGCTTGCGTCTGCGCCGCCGCTCGCACTGGCCGATAAGTACTTCCAACTTAGGCCCGACGAGCTCAATCCATTGTGGGGGGTGAGTATTAGACTTATAAACGATTTTTTTAACTTGTTAAAGTGATCGGGTGCGTGGTTGGGTTAAGCTTTTTGAAAGAAGTGGACGTTATTTTTTCATTTTCCTGTCTAGACATTTTTAGCTCTACATTTTATAGAATCAAAAATATCAAGTTTACGATACCAATAAAATAGTACGCATTACAAACAATCTTTACAATCCACTATGTTCCAATTCACTCAATCAAATCGATTCCATTACACCATTACGTAACCAAAAAATATATTCAGAAGCTTCCTTCATACCTACATTAGCTAAACGTTTTTGTTCGTGTAATGGAAATAGGTTCTAATGTATCACGATTGAACGCACACATATATACATAATGTACATCATTGATATGACGGAGCGCACTTGCTTTCATTTATGTGTTCCTGGTAACTTAATCTGGAACACGTGGGTGAGCTCTGAAGCCGTGATAAGGAAGTTCATTGATAAATGTATGAAAATATTCATTAAAGGCAAAGTTATCAGATGATTTGATATAGAAGAGTAGAATAATAATAACATAACAATAATTATTTTATTTTTACTTGATATACTTATCGTACATATTGACTGTTCCGGTCCACTCACTTAAGGTTAAACTAGTCGCGGGCTCGAACTCACTCAGGGGCGTGGCCAAAAAGCGCGCTGTCTCATCTGACATCGTGTGCGACAGAGATAGCCCCAGTGATGAGCAGTTAGACGCTAGTCTATTTGCACAATGCGTTTCGTGCAAACAAACACGCATACAAACACCGTTACGAATCAAAACGACATTAGACACACATACATACATGCTGCTGTGTACTGCTCGCTACCGAAAAGTCAGCAAGCGCTTACTAACTCGTACTAAAATAATAGATACTGTTATCATTTTATACTAGCCGTTTTCCCGCAGTTTCACCCGCGTCCCGTGGGAGCTACTGCCCGCACCGGGATAAAATATAGCCTAGGTTACTCGCAGATAATATAGCTTTCTAATGGTGAAAGAATGTTTAAAATCGTTCCAGTAGTTTTTGAGTTTATCCATTACAACCAAACAAACAAAGTTTTCCTCTTTATATATTAGTATAGATTTCATAGAAGTTGCTTATTTTATGAGGTACCGACTAGTGATGCTCGCATGGATTTCAGTAATTGTCCCAAGGCGTAGGTACCTAATAACATTTTTTATGAAAACACAATGTAAAATCAGTTTGACTGGCCTGTTGGTCTAGTACCTACTTAGTGATCTTGACTGCTATGCCGTAGGTCGTGGGTTCGATTCCCACCCAGGACAAATGTTGTCTGGGTGTTATTTATCTATAATATGTATTACATGTATTTAGAAATCAATTTTATTGATTTTATTGAACATTTTGATTTTTTTAAGCAGTAACACAGTTATTTTCGTGTCGAAAAGCGTTTCTCATTTTTTTTAGTTGACATTATAAATACGAAGAACGACGAAACTGAGAGCAGTAGAGACGTGTAACTCGATCACAATTTTTGTAACGAATATGAACCAAAGAACGGAACAGAAACATATACCTAAAAATAATACTTTATTCCTTTAGAAATAAGGTTGCTTTCTTCTGTTTGTTTACATTCTCAAAAACGCCGACCGCGGTGTTTGCGGCAAATGCGACAAAGGCGGCTTAGATCAAAGTGCTCGGCGGTACCATTTGACGGCACTTGCAAAAGATATTGCACACCTATTGGAATTTTGAATGAAATTTAAGATCCGCGAATAAGGATTTTTTTTCTGGGAATAAAGAAATTTTGTTGCGGTTTTAATCCGCGAATGACGGAAGCGCGAATAGGGAGCTTTTACCAGGCCTCTGTCACTCGACGTACTTGCGCGCGATAAATGCCTACCGCTCGCTGGGTTACCGGTAGCCCCTCGCGGCACAGGGCTTTCGAAAGCCGCTCGCGACGCGCGCGTTTTATGTTTATTATTTTTATTAGTGGAGATGTCGACCTCTGGCCAGTTATGTACTGTGCTTGGTTGCATGCAGATCTAGTAAAAGAAAAAATATAAAGCTTTCGTTTTTCCGTTTACCTAGAGATGTAGACAAGTCAGTCATTGTTTATTTTTTATTAGGTTTTTAAAATTATTTAATAAACTGAAGAACTATTTTGATTTGTGTAGGTAGGAACTATTTAGAAATATTTTATACCTATGTTTGAATATACATAGGTTTCTATATTTTTTAAAGTAAAAATACTTATCTTCTTTGTCATTTTAAAAATAAGCGACTTACTTTAGATACTTAAATTATAGATACTTATACCCTATACTTAGTTATACATGCAATGATTACCGAGTTCTGGATAAAATGGGAAAGAAAGAGGCAACCCTACGCTCGCTGTCGGCACGATCGCGGTCACTGAACTGTGCGCTATCGCATTGAAATAACAATCGAGCGCTGGAGCTTTTAAGGTTCATTTTCTAACGCAGCTATGAATTTGTAGGTAGTTTAGGAACTTGTAGGTGCTTATAACAGTAGGTATGGACTTTTTTGTATGGAGTGATTTATCTGTTACGTAGTAACTATTATATAATCTGTGCTTTTACTGTCATATCAAGCAACACAGGAGAGCGCCTATAATGAGTTGCTAAGGGTTGTCACCTTTTTTTTAACTGCTTGCTCAATTATTATGTTTTTATTTATAGAATAAAACAAATAAATTGAAACTGATAAATCTTTATTGATAATGGTAACATACTCGTTTTATCATAATAATTATATATTTTTTTTTTTTTTTACGTAATATCGTTACTACAGCTCAAAACAAATTAAGTATATCAATAATACAAATGGATTAAAACTAACAACATACACTACCTACTACTAACTACATAGTAAGTAGGGGCCGATATCACTGAGCCTACTGGACTCCAAGCAAGCAAAGAATATTCCGGAAATATCATGATAATGATGATGTTATGCTAATGATAACAATATCGTTAAAATCTATCTCGAAATGGTAATTTGCGAGGGTAACGCGGATCTATCAAATAAGTATAAATAGAAAAAGTAGAAATAGTATCCACTATTCCACTCAAACCAACAATTCCAATCACAAACGAAAATACTAAGTCCAAAGTTCAGTGCCAAGTCAAACAGATAAAGAAGGTAGTATCGAAATCCAGAGTTTTAGCCGGGGGTCAGTGTAATGTTTACGTACGATAAGCGCTAGGAGAATAGTCTACACACATACGATACGAAAGACGTAGGCCGCAGCAGCAGACTGAGCCCAAAACAATACAAACAAATAGTTGCACTAAAATTTGCACAGTTGCACGACAAAATATCGTGCAAAACGTAAAAATTGTGGAAATAAGCATGTGTGTATAAGCGTCTTTCTCCGCTCCGCCCCGCGCTTCTGCCGGGGGGAATGCTATTGAGTGAAATGCACGACAATTCATCGCAAAACGAGTACGTAAAAAAAGACGAAGAGTGCTTCAGAAAAAAGCGTTTTCTGAAAAAACTACTGTATAAATCAATTTGAAATAAATTTTATAGAACTCTTTAGTAATTGAGCTATGTCGGAGCGGACTTCGTTTTGGAGATTTTACATGTTTTATGGGACTTTTTAACACTCAAAGTTGCGTTAAAATTGTCTAGAAAAACGGAACTTTGTTGGCTCATAACTTTTTACTGGGATTTTTTTATTTTTTTTTAAATCCGTACAGACAAACTTAATAACAATATAAAACGATATCAAGTTTAATTTTGAATGTATTATGTCACAATGTAGAGTAAAAACACCCCGAACTTTGTATGGGAAAAATATCGACTAGTGTAACCTTAAGGCCATTAATTTTTTCCCGAAAGCGTAATCAAGCTCTCATGGGCACCACTTATTTTCCGAAAAATAAGCAAAACAAGGCCATAAATATCTCACACGTGTTCGATAGTTGACCGCTGACGAAGAGATATGTTAAAGTCTTTCCTAAACATTTGTTTTTGCGATGAAAATAGATAGCGAGCTAATGTATGGCCATCGATCAATTCCGTGTATTTATATGACCGACTGGGCCTGTCGCTCGCGTCCTGCGTTTAACCTGCACGCGCCATTTCCTGGCAATTTGATTATTTGTGATTAACGGCTTAGATGAATATTGTCAGTTAATGTAATAATACTCGTGTTGCAGTACGCTTCACGTTTATGAAGCAGCATCGATTAATTTCGTGTCACATCATTGTTAGTAAGCTGATTACACCAGCAGCGCGCTTCCAAAATATCGAGTACCCAACAGTGTTCGTTAATTAATAGATTAGCGTAGTTGGGCTTTTTAAATGTAATATTCTTGTTTACTTGGATAAATACTCGTTGATGAATGCAGCTTTGACCAGACCCAAATATTTATGTAAATTGTCCTTTATCAAAATTTGGTTTTGTTGAGAATTTGAAACAAGGCTTTTATGTAATTATGTACAAAGCCCGCACCAAGGGAAGGCTAGCGCCGTACATTGCCCATCAAATTAACAAACGCGTCGAGATTCTCAGCCACAATTATGTACGAGTACCTACGCTTACAAGGAAATTTCATATTCATCCCATCCTCCGTAACGTCACGAGTAAAACAAAGGAACTCGATTTTATTCAGTCACTATATAACACGGTACTTCCATCTGAATGAACGCAAAGTTGAATCCTTCCATGCCTTTGACAGTCGGAGTTCTGAATCTATTAATCAGTTATTCTATTTAACAAACTTCGATGAGTCTTTTGATGCAAATAAAATAGACTGTTACGCTTTTGAGACGTCGACTGAGGACCTATTGTATTCGAATCAATTAACTTTCTGTTACTGTTTGACAGTTGCTCTCCCCATTTCCGCTTCAATACATTCGGACCGTAAAGTTGGAAAATATTCATCATAAATTTTCTATCGTCTCCGTTCCGTATTTATAATATTGAGTGAAATTTTCGTGTCCTTCAATTTCCAGTTTAAACAAATGGATGACTTTGGGGAAAATAGAGTGTCCGTTTCACTTTAACTGTTTGGTTTATTTTACGACGAGTTTCAAACGAGAAATGAGACGTTTTATGCTTCGTAATATTTCATTAAAATTGAAAATAATATTTTCTAATCAACTTAATAACAAGTGTAGATCCTACTTAATTAAGCTAGCTACTAATTAGACGCAACAGAGCGAGGAAAATCTGGAAGGAGAAACATTGTGAATATGAATATAATAACTTTATAAAGCCATTAACTATTAATAGCAGATTTCAAAATGTGTACATTTTAAAATGTAGTTATTATTCATTAAACTTTGTAATTAGGTCATCTACATCACGTTTGAGTACACCGCAACTTCGTTACTGGCTTTACGTTTTGATGTAAATTAATGATTACCTATTCTAGGAAATACTTTTATTACTAGCACCTACATATTTAACCAAACGCTAGCAAAGTTTAGCGTCGGTGCAACAACCAACCCGAAGTATTTAATTTTGTTGAAAGCTGTTTGACGATACTCGAACAAAGATCTTTAGCCTGTAGCGCACATTATCGTAGGGCAGGGGTCTTCAAATCATAATGTTACTGTTACATGAAGATATTAATCAAAGCGTGCTCGTTTGACACAGATATCGCGAGTTATGAACGATCCCTACCAGTCATATATCCACGAATACTTCCATATATTGCTTCACACGGTAGCACGGACTTGTGAGAAACAATATGCATGCCGCGAGTCTTAATATTTTATTGGGCCACGAGATACGTACGATATCATTGGAACACGACAGAGAAATTGAAAATACGTCATATTTTGTGCTGCGGAACGTAAAAGCTCTTGTTTATTGCTCTGATAAAACTAGAATTTATATTGCATTCATACGATGGTGATATGTCAAGGATACAAACTTCAATTTGAATTCCAAGAATTATTTAATTGAAGTGTTTATGTTTGTTCGTTTTAATATACAACTCTGATTTACATGGTTCTCCGTTTTCGTGATTCTCATATTGCTAGCGTCGTTTATTTCTGAGAAGCTTTCAGCCATGTCGATGTTTATAATAAACAGTTTTGGTCTTTGACATGCCTTTGATACTTTAAAATAATATTTACTTCACTTCCAATATATTTTCTGTGTAGTAAAATTTTGCCAGAATAATTATTTATACGAGAGTAGGTACTTAAATAACTCCTACTGAATGAATGTATTTATTCCACTTCTGAATGGTTGTGTTATCGCTCACAAAATATTCCCTACTGGCTCTACTTGTCTGCTGAAATACAATACAAAGCTAAATACCACATAATCCACAAACTACAAAATCTCAGGACTATAATAATGCTTGCGATTTGACAGGTAGGATTTAACAAATCCACCCACAGTGGGATAAAACGGCTATTGGACGGAAGACCTTAGTAGATAGTAGATTTATGAGGATCGGCATAAAGGTGCACAGTGGAAGGCATTTTCATCATTTGTGACTTTCCTTCTTTTCTTTATTGTAATATTTTATTCCAAAAATAAATAGGCGTAAGTAATAAAACTTTTTGTTTGTCTCCTAGAATCCGTGTGACGACATCCGCCACCGTCGCATCTGGTCGAAGAGTAAATGGTGCGGGACCCTGCCACGAGTACTAGTCATAGGGCCGCAGAAGACTGGAAGCACCGCACTCTATACTTTCTTGGCGATGCACCCCGCTTTGGTGCCAAACTTGCCTAGTCCCACCACGTACGAAGAGCTGCAGTTCTTCAATAACAACAATTATCTGAAGGGACTTGACTGGTAAGTCAACTTTCATTCAGCTTGCATACTTTTTAGATCTTTTGCTTAAGTTTACATCATCTTTAGAGAAACATGGACTGGCAGCTGTATGTGCATGTATTTATGCGATGCAGACAAACTATGCTTTGGTCGCAATGCTCTTTTCTTGCTTGTGTTTCGGAGAGCTAGCGTTGCGGTATTCTTGCCGCGGTTCTTAGTAAAGAGGCCACTTCAGACTGCAGTACCGAGCTATAAACATTCCTCACCACACACTCGGCGGTTGAGGCTTGCCTCAAAGTCCACACACGCGAAAAATATCCTCTTGCAAGACCGAGTTACTAACATCATTTTTCTCCAAGTATCGAAATGTTGAGCAATTATGTGAGACGCTACATTTAACAAGCATTTCAAAAACCTGTTAAAGCTAACGAATGTCCACGTTTTCCGAGTGAAAAATTACAACAATTTATTTCACTTTTTTCTCCCCAATTTATTAGGCACGTCCAACACAGGTTTTCCGGAAAAATATATTAAAAAAAACAAGATATGTATCTGGGGTGTGGGGTTAATTATTCTATTTACTTTATTTCATGTTCTCTTTCTACGCGGTTTTCATTTAGGTAAAAAGTATTACCTGTTTAAGTATGCCGCGGCGGTAACAAAGCCCACGTATATTTCAAAAGTGGCGTGACGCGTTACATCTCATTAATACAACAGCCTAGCTACGCTTAAATTAAAGTATTATACGAGCGACATTTAAGTTAATATTCAAACAAAATGCTGTGGAAATGCGATGGAACTATTAATTAGGTGTCATAATGTATTTGTCAGGTTTTTTGGTCGTGTTGCTAGCAGTTGAAGTATGTCGTGTGCGAAGTTGGCCGGTTTAAGGTCTCATCTGATATGGGACAAGTTCATCGCCGTTTAACGGGCACAATGCCAATCCTAAGCGACTAGTACTTCTTCGCGAATCCTCGGTAACGACATCGAATCTCGGAATTGAAGCCAAAACTTCTCACTTTAGTAACCGCACTTGGTACGCGGATCCAATAAAGCGGTCATGCTAACTATTAAATCCCCTACAAATAATAAATGAATGCGGCTACAAAATATTTTGAGGAAATTAATTACCCGATATTAAAAGTTGTGTTTACCAAACGTATCTGTTTTATAGATACCGCAAAATTTGCAATTCGCGATATGGAGAAATCATTAACCGATTATTGAAATACTCATTATGAATTGCGGTACGAACAGAATTGTAGTTGATATTTTTGGAATTAGTTGTAACTTTGTTGTGGTACGGTGGAATGGAGCTTTATGGCTTTGAAAGCTGTAATCGCGATCGAACGGTACGCGGCAGTAAACTGACTGCAGCCATACGGCAAATAGAGGTCTTGTTCAAGAAAAAAGTTGCAGCCGAAGGTCAAGTCAAATTGGACCACGAATATTTGAATACGTAAGCAGTTACAAAAAATCTTTATGAATTGCGAATATGAAAGGCGGTTCTTCAGTCGTTTGTTTTATTTATTTTTTGTCGAATTGTTCCTGTGCATTTTGTCACACATTGATTGAGCGTTAGAGCGTCTGCACTCACATACCGAGCATCATTGTCCGATAATAGTATCAAGTTCACCTTCTGCATATTTTATGTCTCCACCTTTATCCAATCGGTCTTTGCCCGACAGTGTTATTGTACTGTTTTATTTCTCGATTGTAGCCTCATAGCAATGGTTCCTTTTCTTCGCACAATTGCGTACAACTTTAAGTTAAAGTGCGGAAGCGTTCCCATTGAAATTGATTGAACCTTTGTGAACCAACAGTGTAACTTGTTTTACGACCGACTATAAATTGCACGCCTTTTGTATTTACACCTAGGTGTGTGAGCATGGGACCTACTGCTAGGATAAACTTATTTATCTTAGCATTTATTTGACTGTTAAATATACATATATTGCTGACCCAAGTAAAACTTATATTCTGCCCCAAATTGTTACCACTTTGTCTAATCCCAAATCCTTAAATACAGGCACAACTATGCAGTATTAACGTTACTTACCTTACATTAAGTAACGATTTAAACAAATCCCGTCTTAACCTAAACCATTATAATAAAACCTCAAACTCTTAATCCTAAAAGCATTAAATTCTCAACTCATCTAAGTGGGGCTTTGTGAAAAATAACAGCGTAACGTACGTAATCTAATGCTGTGGAATATAATAACTAGTAGCTTAGGTACTGTGGGACCGGGAGATTCTCTCTTGCTTAAATGAAAAACTTAATTTCGATAATTCGACGTTTGTTGTACGAGCTCGTATAGTGAAGTGACAACTTCAATATAAAAAACCTAATCCTATTCTATTCCATGGAACACATTTAAATAATTGTTCGACCAGGTATTTAACATAATAAACAAAATCTTAAGACTAAAGGACAATGGGCGATTCCGGTCCAAATGTCCACCACGAACGAGACCTATATGGCTAGATAGCCTGTTAAATATAGAACATTTTTTGTTATGAAAGTAAAAAAAAATATAATGCCAGAAAAAAGTTATAGCAAAATCAAATAAAACATTTTATAGATTTTTTCAATTTCATTTTTTCAATTACTTTTCATGATGTTCGATTTTCGTACTTTCTGTAACTTCTGACAAAATAGAATTGTTCATTATTAGAGAGAAGACACCACCAGTTACATCTAACTTTCTTAGATCCAGGCACCGCTGAGTATATTCAAGCACTTCTGGCGCCTCATTTGGTTAGTGATTCGTACATCCATCGGGCAAAAAAATATGGGCTGTTTATATGCAAAGGTGTCTTACTCATCTTAGTTTTCTTTAAATAAAGTGCGAAAATGGAAGTGGAATAAAATAAAATAAAAAATAATAATGATAACATACAAAAAGTACCGAAAATTAAGAATACATTTTTGGCTATAACTTTTTTTTGGCATTGTTTTTTTTTTACTTTCTTAGTAAAAGTAACTCTAAATTAAGTGGACTATTTAATTATATAGGTCTCGTTCGTGGTGGACATTTGGACCAAACTTCATACATTCTTGCCCAATAGTTTCTAACTGCTCTACAGTACTTAGGTACGGCTGTGTGGGTGAGACTTGGTGAACCAGCGACGAAAGAATGGTCACAGAAGGTTTTAATGCTCCCAGCGAATGCTTTCCTCCTTATTTAAATGACGTCACAGAATGTTACAATGCGACTATAATGGGAGAGACTTGGTCTAGCGCATGTTAATGTGCATTTTGGCGAATAGAATTAAATGCTTTCACACTTACTGTTACGGTTGGTTTTCCAATAGTTTTTTTTTAATTAGCTGCTTAAGTTAGTTATGTGTTTCATAACTCGTAGTTTAGCTTTAGTTCTCTAGAGCTCGGTACAAAATTGATCAATAATACCTGCTACTTATCGCTATTATTCCATATCAAATCCTACATTCATCGAATTCTTCTTCTTCTTCGCGAGTCGATGGCAAACTTAAATTTTTGAGGCCCAATATTTCGCTACGCATACGGCATTGTCAGTAGCGTTATAGAGGTCATCCACTATGCAGCTGTCGGGGCATAGTGGGCAGCATAAAATTTATATTCCATCATTGCTGATCTCGATTCAAACTAGAATTCCTTACTTTAAAAACGTATGTGTTTCTTTGAAGTATATATCAAATAAAATCTTTTTATCAATACTGTACCTAATTAATCAATACCAAACAGTTTCACCAAGATTCCGCATAATAAGCTCGTAAGAAGACTCATGTATACCAATGTGTAGCCTAGATAAGTTCTAGACCACTAGGTGAAACTACGCACGTATGTTGCCTTGTTAACTGCGCACGTGGCTTGAAAGGGAACGAACGCCTCACGATATTCATGCCTTTGACAGTAGCGGCCGATTCCTATATTCGATCTATCTGTTTATTTGCTTACTGAAGATATAATTTTGACATTCGCCCCTTACATTATTAGGCTGTCATTGAAAATACTTGGGAGTCGTTACGAGTAGTTAGAAGCCAGTAAGTCTGACGCCAGTCTAACCAAGGGGTATTGGGTTGCCCGGGTAACTGGGTTGAGGTGGTCAGATAGTCAGAGAGATAGTAGGTCAGTCGCTCCTTGTAAAACACTGGTACTCAGCAGCACCCAGTTAGACTGGAAGCCGACCCCAACATAGTTAGGAAAAGGCTCGGGAGATGATGATGATGATAATGATGAAGTAGTAATTAAATAATAAAATATTAACTTTACCATCAATATACATATTAGAAATTGGCATTTTTGTTAAGAAAAATCTAAAAATGTTCAACTTTGAAAAGAACGAGCGCCGCAAAACTAAACTGATTTTACCAACACCTAGGATACAAATGTTTAAAAATAGCCCAGAATACCGAAGCATTCAAATCTACAATAAGTTACCTGAAAGCATCCGTTCCACCGAAACCCTAGGCATATTCAAAGCTAGACTTAAGTTATTACTGTTAAAGAAATGCTCCTATAGTGTACAGGAATACTTAGAAGATAGAAGCTTAAAATAATAAATAACCACCTCTAGATATAATTTAATTTGTTGTTTTAAATGTATTATAAATAAAAACAAAACAGTATTATGTCGTTCCTAAAACATTGTGCAATAATAGTAGATATAATAATTAAGATAATAAACTAAAACTACTGTCATATACCTAAGTAGATGTAAGCTTAACTAATAATTATTTCTAGATATTGTTAACTTCTTATAAATTAATGTAATATATATATATATATATTTATAGTTTAAGTCATTATTATAATACTTTAGTTTTAAGTTAATTTGCTGCGCCCTAACAGGGTAATGTGTACCTAGCATGAGATGCATCTGTATACATTTTGCAATAAATAAATAAGTAATGACAACTTCCTATCCTTAGCAAGCAAAACAATCGATGGACAGAATATTGGGTCGACCGTAAGAAATGAGATCAATAATCGATAATTAGGGCTAAAGGTCTTTATACAGATTTTATTGGAAGCTAATTTATTAAATTCTGTACAGTAAGGTGTGATCTTAATTAAGTGCTGATAGGATTAATTTTTGGGTAGGTAATTAATTTTATGTCTTGATTTATTGCTTCGTTACGGTCTTAAATGAATTAGGTATTAGTAGCTTATATTAAATGTCAGCAATTGAATAACTGTTAAGGATTTTGTAATTGATTAGGTATGTGTGAGATAAGCTAGACAATGGTTATCTACGTCAACGACGATAATATCTTTCACCCAAACCATTGTATTCCTGATCGAGATCTTAATACTAGAATAATTCCTATCCTATTGTACCTAACCTGTAACTAAACTACCATTAATTTAGTCTTCAAAACAGCTCACTATAACATACCAATTATTGGCATGTTCTTCAAAGCTACACTAAAGTCTGGACATATTTCTCGTCCTCCAATTAAACAAGAAACAATAAACTGTCGATACATACCTACCTGTTTCAAAATTCTCGTTAAATAAATAACAACGTATTTTCCTCACATTAAAACAACTAAATGTCGGTTCCAACGCCAGGAGGTCAACCTACCCGAGGCTGTGAATTTTTACCAATCAAACATTAACCTTCCACTATTGTGATAAGGTTGAAAATCTATAGAAGAGATTACACAGATGAAGCTACTGTGTAGTACTGTTGGTACATACTTGTTCCAAAATACCTACTCGTCGCCTAAGGCAAGATACGACTGCACAGTGAACTGCAGAGTTCTATGGTCGTACATACATGAACGACTCGAGCAGTTGAAAATGATTCTGCCGGTCGCAGCTTGAAGTTGTCGCCCCTGCCTGCTTCAAGCGGTCCGAGTATTGCCGACCTTGGTAACATAGTATTTTCCTCACATTATCCTCTTTATATTTTCCACCAGGTACCTGAACTTCTTCCCGCCGAATATGAGCAACACCACTCAGATCACGTTTGAGAAGTCAGCTACATATTTCGACGGTGACCTGGTGCCGAGGAGAGCGCATGCGTTGCTGCCCAATGCTAAGATTATTGCCATACTTATATCACCATCTAAAAGGTAAGAATTTAAACATCATTGCTACTTTTTTGAAGACAGAAATTATTGTCAAAACAGCGGTACCTATTGTTATGGAACTTATGGTCAACAATATATGCAAATCAAATTATTTTTTGGTAAAGACACTCAGTTATACACGACTTTGCCCCCAAAGAGAATTGGAAAGTAGTGTTTTCAAAACTTCCCATAAATAATTTTAATTCCATAGTTTAAAAATTACTGAGATAAGCAAACGTCACCCACTTTTTTCTTGTCTCAATTTCCGCAGTCAACAAAATACACAATGACTATAAACAATTGGTAGGGAATTATATCCCAGCTGCACAAGTGCACATACATTGCGACGGAGCCACGGTATCGTGCGCACTGGTTTGTATGTAAATCCTGAGGATCTAGGACTTAACGCATTGGCGATTCAGCCGCGCACCCCAATGCCTAGCGAAGCGACTGCCGTGCGAAAACTGACGCTAAGTTGACAGTGTTGCCAGAATTTAAGCTGAGACAGATTGTTTATGGTCTTAATACTGTCCACCATCATGATAAATAATTGCAAGTTTTCAAGTGACTCATTACTTTTACGATGAAAACTAACGTCGATATAATGAGCTTATTAAAAGTACACGAATATTTTACGAACATCTTTTACCTAAGTACATAAAGGCAAGATACGCCTAATAACTTAATTGACCTATTCCATGACCTTTTAGTCCTCAAAAGGTCTTAACTTAGTTAACAATTTTGAGGACACGCACTTATAAGAGCCAAAACGACTCTTCTGTCCTAATTAATATTCCTTTTATTAAAGTTCTAAGAGCGTCTTGAGCTATTATAAAATTATAACTGATGTTCAAACGTGCGAGCGTTTAACAATAAAACCACGCGACTGCGAGGGAACAATTACTGTGCTAAGATGCACATCAATCTTACAGCCTCAATAATAATTAGAAGATTGTAAAAGAAAATGTTTTATCAGGCGTCCGTCAGGCCTCGTTCATCAAAATGCAAATTTTAAATCTCAATTTATATCCACAAAAGTTTTCATGGAAATTCATTTGAATTCGTTTATGGGTCTATTTTTAGTATGCTTCGATGGAATAGAGATGTAATTTTTAAACCGTTATCTTTTGTAATGGGTAACAGAAAATTGAGGGATAGATAGGTTAAAAATTCGGCTCTATTTGTTTAATCGCGAAATTACTTTCAAAAGCTTTTATATAAAGCCACCTAGTCGCCTGATATTTTGCAATTTTATTTGCGAATTCCATTAATAGTGCACGTTTATTTTAACATTATCAACATTTTTATCGAAATATCATGTGTTGCTCCTAACGGAAAAGTTATTTCTACCATATAAAAAATATGTCGTAGGCAATCAAAATATAATAATTTCCATGGCAGTCAACTACGCTCAATTAAAAACTAACTGTTCAGTAGTTATTAATAAAAGGCTCATCAAGAGGCATTTATTTCAACCGTTGTAACACCATGAATAGGAGTATTTATTACTAGTACTTAATATGCTCATAGTGGACGTCGAAGGGGAATAAAATGCATAAAGAGATACGGTATAATTAATTACAGTACGTGTTAAGCATCTGTGAATTGAGACGGTTAACTAGGAACTGCCGTAGGAGAAACCCGGTGAATTACGACACGTACAACGATCCCAGACAGATCCGCATTATTTAATATATAATTTATTTTAGGTACTATAAATACTCTGAAAAGATAGTCGCTCCATGTAAAACAGTGGGCTACATTCGGTTAGGCGGGAAGCCGACCCCAATGTAGTTGGGAAAAGGCAAGACACGTTCGAACACAGTAAAACAAAAAAAAAAGGTGATATGAAACTGAATTAATAAAAAAAAAATATTAGATAATTTGCATAATATTATAAGACAAAGTTAACAAAACTCTAAGACCACAATTTCTTCCTTTGATTGTGACTGAAAGAAATCGCGTGTCCATAGCCTTCGGGTGGAATTTATTTACAAATCAGACGAACCGTAAATAAAAGAAACACATCAAGGAAAATCTATCTCGTGTAATTCGTCATTAGTAGTCTTAACTAAATTACACTCGATTGAGGAAAAACGTAGGGCAGCAAGAAACTCGTAACTCAAGCTAGTAAAACTGCTCGGTCAAATCCGAAACGTTATTGCGGTGACAAGGAATTGCTGCACATCTTGAATTTATGCTAAGACTTTGCATTTAGATATATTTGGAAAATAAGACCTCGTAACTTAGGTGCATTAGGTATTTGGATAGAAATGCATTTAGAAAATTACTGACTTAGATGGTTGATAAATACACACCCTTTTTCAAATGTCAGAATATGTAATGTGAAGTGTAAGTAAATTGTACTGATTACTAGGTTCTATTCTTTTTGCTGTAACGTACAATAACATCTTGAATACCAATATACTTATATCATAGAAATTACTTAAGTGACTATTATCATGATTGGCCAATTGTATAGAGATCCACTACTGTCTACTTACACATAAGTACATAATACTTATGATATTCAAGGCGTACGTTGTGAGAGGTAAGGGGAGATTTACGTGAACCATATTGCTAGCGTAAACAGGCAAACCAAAAAAATAAAAGCACCAACTACAGATTAACAAAAAAATATTTTTAATATCAGTGCCTATAACGTGTCGTGCTCTGAATAATTCACATAAAAATCCGTGTGTTTGTTGTGCAGAGCGTATTCGTGGTACCAGCACATTCGGTCGCACGGCGATGCGGTCGCGAACAACTACACGTTCCATACAGTCATCGCGGCGAATGATTCCGCACCGAAACCCCTCAGGGATTTGAGGTAAGTTTTTAAACATTTATTTTTAATGTTATATTTTTTAGTATAGAGTCTGTTTTAGGGAGTTGTGTTCTATGTAAGTGGTGTCCTTATCTGGTGCGGATTACTTTGTAACTGTGTTGTCGTTTGAATATTTACTAAAACGTGATAGAACGCGGTTTACTTAACAATGTTATCTACTCAAACGACCGAAGCACAGAAATCAGCCGTGATTTTATATCATCAATAATATTTTAATCCTTGCCATGCCCTTAGTGCTTTCCACAGCAGAGTCACGTTCCATTACACGAGTAAGCCATTTAAACTTTAATTTACTGTAAAGCTTTCGTCCAAAACAAACGTAAAATACATGGCTCTTTGTTCTACACAGTAATAAAACTTTTCGTAGACATTGGTAACTACGGCTTCCTAATATAGTCTTTTTTTTTCGATGCGAGGCAAAGGCGTATATTTTACGCCCGCTTTCGACCCTCTCATATTGGATCACAATTTTTCCTCGCAAGCCCCGGCTCTTGTACATTAATAACAAATGTAATGCCTTCACTGTACTATTATTTCATCCCCTTCTACTCGTTTATACCATTTGGTTCCTTAACTTCACGCTATTACGGCGCGGATGAAGTGGGGGACTTATTGACTTACGTAATCCCGTTCAGAGGGCCAATAGGCATGAAAACGATTTAGTTTCAATTAACAGCCCAACTTGGTGTGTATAGTAAAATATGTTGTACTTGATCGTATTAAGTGTAATGTGATCTTATATTATTTGCATAGGGACGTGTAGATACAATACGCTCAAAGTTTCATAGAAAGGGATTTATCTAGATAACTGTAGGTACTTCAACTCTGTGTTTGAAGTGCTGATTGCGATCTGGAGATCGGGAACAGTCGCGTCGTTATTATTTGATTCTTAAATCAATATTAAAGCCGTTCCCCTTTTGTTGTTGCTTGTCTTTTTATGCTTGAATAGATTCAGGTACGAATCGATGACCCAATTCTAAGAAATGTTTGTTTTGTACCGTACCTTAAATCCCAGTTGTATTCAGACTAAGCCCACATGAGGTGGCACGAATGTTATTAGTGCGAGTATATTTCGCTTAATTTGGTACACAATTTCACACATCATATTATTACAGCGACCGTTTGTAATCCAGACGGGCTCCCCAAGACTACGTGACGGTACATAGCCGAATTCCATTTAACATTAAAATAAGCCAGTTATATTTGTGAGCGTGCGACTCAAAGATTATTGTGTACTTGACAGCGCCATGAATTTATTATCAGGCATCACGCGCATTTCCTCCGCAAGCTAATGTGCTCTGAATGGATTAATAAATGATATTGTTTGCATTTTATATTGTAAATATTATGATTTTCCGGGGTCTTCCCCCTATTTTTATAATAACGTTCTTTTTCCAACCTCCCAGCCACCGTTCGATATTCGCAGTTTTAATTGACATTTTTGTTCATGCAATTATCATGAGATCATCTTCTAAGTAATAAGTGATTATTATTTACGTAAATATATACACTATTCTTCATATACATAGATGATGTAACTACAAGTTTTAAGATACGAGCGTACGAGAGACAACCTGTTTGCATAAATACCAAGGACTACAGATCTCATTATAATGCATGCATTCTTGTGCTCTATGGCCTCAATATTCACAAGTATTACACACGTTAGAATTTCGCTTACTATTTATCTTAAAACGGCCCTACACATTTTTATGTGACAGAATTCTCCAATAAATGGGCTCATCAAACACTGATAGATTTTTGTAAATCGAATAAGTTCCTGACATAGAGTTGATTTATCAACCAAATTCATTCTTCAGTTTTCACCCGCGTTACTTCGCAAAGCCAAATAAAAAACCTCGCTCCATAAATGGGCTATCTAACACAGAAATAACTTTAGAAATTGGAAGTACCTTCAGATATTGTTTATATTTAAATCTACGTGTTTCCTTTAGAAACCGCTGCCTCAACCCAGGCAAGTACAGTCACTACCTGGAGCGCTGGCTAGCAGAGTACAGCAGCCACCAACTTCACATCATTGACGGGTCCCTGCTGCGCTCCGAACCGGCCGCGGTCATGAACACGCTGCAGAAGTTCCTCAAGATATCGCCGCATATCGACTACAATAAGTTGCTCAAGTAAGTTATCTAAAAATGCTCTTAGGTTGCATTTACACGGTGCATGTAGCTGGAGCAAGTTAACATCCGCAAGTGACAAGAGCACGCGGGTGTGTATTTTTTTAAACGGTTTTATTTTTGCTTTGCCTTAGTACATGCGCGAGTCGCTGAACCCGCACGTTTTAAAATGCTTGTAACCTGCGCATGTGCCTCAACATGAGTGAGATACTTGCACCGTGTAGATGCACCCTTATTTAAACAATATAGGCTCAAGTTCACTGACAGCATAAACCAACAGTTTCTTCTAAAACAGTTATTTACAATGAATTTTCACATACAACTTTGAGCATAAACAATCGTTTCAAGTAAAACGACTGTTTATGTTGTCGATAAACTTGGGCCTGACAGACTTTCGAGAAACAATATTGACAGTCTAGGTGTCTAGAATGATCATGAGTCCTTATACACAAACAAAACAAAATATCTTAAGCTTTCAGCTCTTATACATATTTGCGGTGACAAAGTACTTCTGTAGTACAGTAATAGACAACATTATTTGATTTGCTTCTATATATACACTCACTTCTCCGAGCCCAAAGACTTGATAGTCTTTTCTTTAGCCAAAAATATCTAATGTGGCAATTTAGTCAGTTTTTCTGTGTGTAATTAATGCTGCAAATATTCCTAAATTAAATAAAACCTTCACGTTCTCATATGTAAATGTTGTACAGACATGTAATTCTACTAATGTAGGTGAATGAAAATAACGTTTCGTAATAATGTACTCGCTCCGCGCTGTACACATTAGCATCGCTTTTGAAGTAAAATATATTTGAACACTACATCCATAAATAGTTGCTTTACAAACAGCACTATCACTCCATTACTAGTTGTTCGTTCAAATCATAAACACTTATGACTTCTACATTTGCATGAAAACATCCATTCGTACTAGTTCGTGCCCACTACTGAATATGTGATTCTTTACATGACCGTTATGGTAAACTAGGGTAAACCAAGGTCTAGAAATTTCGCCTAATGTCTCTTTGTGAACAGTGCAAGCAAAGAGACCAGCGGGCCACCCTAATTGCGTAATTACTGTATTCAACAGTGTACCTACATTGCGTTAATGTAGTTGTCAACCAAACGAACTGTTCAAACGTTTGCAGCAATGGATTCGGTTGTGTTGACAACTTGGAAAATTACAAGTTGAACAGTTACGTAATTAGGGTACCTACTCTCTAGTCTTGTGTGTGTGTGAGTGTACGCCTCTTTCACATGAAAATGTCCTTCTATTTTTACAGGTTACTCACACAGACGCAAAAGTCTGATGTTACCGTACGAGCTCCACTTAGTAACATTCCGTACTCCGCAGATTTCTATACCTTTCTAATTTGATATTACGACGTCGCTGTCACATAATTATACAATTTTTGCTACGAACTCCGTAAATTTCTTGTAAAAGAGAGCGCCTTTTAAGAACATTAATTCACGTCGGGCGGACATTGTATTGTGCTGAGACAACAAGCTCGAGGAGATACGAAGACATAAAACTGGTACACATCTTGTAAAGTGATATTGTACGGTCGCCGCTGAGACCAGCAACCTCTGCAATTGGCGATAACTTAGCTACAATGGCCCCTTAAACTCTAGGCACACAACTTCGCAGAAGCAACTCGCTGGGACTAATATCACTGCATAATGCCCTATCTACATAAAGCAGCTTGTTGCAATTCTAAGCCTTCCTTAGGAAAATAGCCTTTCGTTCCCCGCTGTCGGACTTGCTTCCAATGAGAATTCTGTATCGCATTCGTACACTCACTTGTGTACTAGTGCCATTTAAGACTGAAATTGAATAGTTTCGTTTTAAGACCTCATATAGACAATTGCCCTCTTATCAACGTAATAGGCACTGTATATTATATATCGTAGGTACAATAGAAGTGTATAAGTTTGAAATAACGGGAATACACGCTCCGTTGGTTCGGACGCTTCAAGCGAAATGGATGATGAAATTATTGAAAGACTCGGGAATAATAGACATGAGTATGAGAAAGGGAATGTAAGACGTTGAAGTAGAGGTAAATAATATAGAAGATGGATTGTTTGCCTGTTGTCCTGTAAATAATAGTCCTGTATACATAGAACTTCAATAGAATAAAGGCATCTTGTGATGTATGAATAGGCCTACTAAACCTACGAGTGTATTAGGTTTCCCAAATTTTTACGCAATATTTGTTTCAGGTACGATCCGAAGAAAGGATTTTTCTGCCAAGCAGTAGGCAACGACCGGACGAAATGTCTGGGTAAATCCAAAGGTCGGATATATCCGCCAATGGAGGAGAAGTCGGCCAAGTTCCTGAAGCGCTACTACACGCCGCACAACACTGCGCTCTCCAAGCTCCTGGTGAGGATCGGCCGGCCCGTGCCGCAGTGGCTCAAGGACGAGCTCTCGTCTAACGGATAGCATATCTTTCAACCTATAAGGTTGGAACGAAAAAAGAAGGCGCTACAAGGCTTAATCAAAGTCTGTGTCATCAGGATCCCTTGACGAGGCCAAGGGTCGGCGATATTACGACAGTCCTTAAGTTACAAACTGTGGGCGTACGTCGCGAATCGCGTTACGCTATTGTTCTTTCCAAGTGTTTCAATGTGAGAGTATCCTTGTTGAACAAATATCTTTGTCTATCGATTCTTGTAATATAATGTTTTAAAGAGTGATATTAAACGACTTAAAGTTCTCGATCTGTTGGAACGGGATGAAGAATCTAATTATTGTTTTAGTATAATTTTGACTGAATGTAGTGTGGGGGTGTAGTAAATGACTGTGTGTTCCCAGTGAACGGTTACGATTCGACTTTGCTTGCCTGATCATGTTGTTTCTTAGCCATATTTATATGGACAGCGTCCGGCACTCGTGCGCCGGTCTAGGTGCTATTTGTTAGTAGTTTCATTCAACTTTAACACGTTTGGTTATTACTATTCGTCTCGATTATTTTAGTCGCCATTATGTTATTAATTCATCATGATTTTATGCTAAATTTATAACGCTTTGTAATTAGGTATTAATATATTATGTTAGACATATAAAATGGTTGCAAATAATATTTCATTCCACGCTCTAACCGACCGTTGCTACACGCTTATTTTAATATTTTTGTTTTTATTACAATGTACGTACCTGATGCAATATGTAAATTTGTAGTTAATTTTGTACGTTTCATATAGATGTAGTTCTAATATTATTTTAAACAATCTCCTTGTCTTTCTGTGCCATAAATATGAAGTGACACAAGTGGCACTGGAATATATTTTATTTTAATCATTATTTTTAATTTCTACACATATACAATAGAACAAAACACTAGTCTTTTACTAAATGCGACAGAATGACATTCGTTGAACATAGCACAAGTGTATGGTTCGTGTCACATGAACTGCCAACGCTTACTCAATCACACACATCCATATTAAGTTCAGTTACCGAATTAGCCGTAAGGATTTTTAATATACATATTGAAGATGTCGCGTTATATTTTAAATAAATGATAATATCAATGACGACCCAATGAATGAAACATAAATGTATGTATATATTTTGATATGCATAAATTTATCGGCGAGATAACTCGGCAAGGAAGATGAAAGTTTTTGTAAAACTGATTCATTATAGGAATTTTCTTACTATTTGTTGTAATAGATGTCGGTACTTAAAACTTGTAAAAATTCTTTTCTCGTGAAAAATACATAGAAAAGTACAGAAAAATAAATATAACGAAATCGATATTTGAATAGCGTTAAATAATAATATTTTTATGGTACATAATTTTATTACGTTTTTGTTTAATGTTTGTCGAGAGGCTTCATATGAAATTTATTCAAACTCTGATGTTCTTGATATATTGTGAAGATGTGTGTAACGTAGAACCGGCCTTACAATGTTTAGAAGCGAGCTATGAAACTGTACGGTGTTGCAATTTGTGAACATGTCTAGACATGGATCGTTTACATCAGTCACTGTGACGTCACCGACGGCGCATACTTCTCTCTACTATATTTTGTGCTCCACTAGAAAATTATCAAGTTCGTATCAGTGTAAAATCAATTAGACAGCGCCCTAATCATTTTCTGTAATAGTTGTTATTTCTTGTTATCGTTTCTAACGGTACAGCCAATGACTGCTCTTAAAATGTGTTCTTTATAAGAAATTAATACATCACTTATTTTATTAAATGATTTAAACCTCAAATGCGTGTTTGTTCTACCCCAACAAATTCCTGTGTGCTCTAACTCGAATTAATTCAAATTATTAGCAGTGTAATGGCCCCCACGAACGTTTAGATAACGAGGCGGATCTGTTCCACTAGACCGTTAAACTGAGACATGTAGATAATAGGGGTTAAAGTATGAAATTGCCGATTTGTACTGAAAACCTAAATTGTATTTTTTTTTAATTTTTAACAAACTTATTTAATCAAAATAGTTGCCATTATTATCTATACATTGCGGTCATCTAATAAGAAGGTCATTTATGCCTTTACGATAGAACTCTGAGGATCTAGACTGCACAAACAGTGTGAAAGAATTTTGTTCTGCCTCCTGGGAAGAAACTTCTTGTGACGTAGATAATTGTCCAAATCACAAAAAAAATGGTCGTCCGTTAGAGCAAGGTCTGGCGAATATGGAGGAAGACGAATAGTTTCCAACTGCAGTTCCTGAAGAGTTAAAACGGTTTATTTTGCTGTATGAGGCCTCGCGTTGTCATGGAGCAATAGCGGTGAAGGTCGATTCATGAGTCGTGGCTGTTTTACTGCTAATTTTTTCAACATTATTCGGTGTTCGGCTGGGTATCTGGGTAGTTTGACTAGGATCAGCGTTCACCGTCTCTCTTAATTTCTCGTTAATCACCTGTCAGGCGGTCTTTCTCATGGCTCGTTCTTCAAGTCGAAGTTTCCACCACGAAAGCGTTTAATCCAAAATCGCACGGCGCGTTCTTTAGCAGACACCTCTTCAAATGCAGCATTGATATTGCGGGCTGTTTCTGCCGTTCAATCCCGCGTCGGAACTCATATTCAAAAATTACTCAAATTTTCGCAGTATCCATCTTTCTTGTTTAAGTTGAATAACAAAAACAATTGAACATCGATAATCAAATGTTTCACATTTTTTAAAAGAAGAACATCACAGAAATCACGTGAAAAAAGTTCCATTCGAAAACCTCAAACCATGAAGACTCTATGGCAATTCAAAAACCTACTAGAATAAAACGGCAATTTCATACTTTAACCCCTAATATATTGCTTCTCTTATATATCCGTCCGTATATTTGCAGTAATACGTAACATTGGCAGTCGAGAGCAATTCTGAGGAGATACAAACTAACCGCCCCCGAGCGCCCTGAAAAATGTATTACCCACTGCTACAGTATTGTTCGATAGTCGATAAAGAACGCTTGCACGGGGAAATATGCCCAGCCATAAGTTGCGGTATCGATATGTGCATACTTAACCTTTTCACCGCCACGCCATATCGGTATTCCTATGCCCTGTACGCCAAGCCCGAAAATCTTAATTAAATATCTACTAAAAAATACATAAAAGTAATGATTTAATAGGTTTATTTTGTATTTTTCTGCGACTTGTTTTTTGTCGAGTATAGCCGTCGTTGGCGCACAGGGCACGCTTGCTCATGTCGGCTATAGCCGACATTGGCGTTCAAAAGGTTAAACAAAAGAAACGCATTAGCCGCAGTCCTTTGTTCCGTATTCTTTTCCTTGCAGTAAGTATAAGTTACACTGTAAAAGGAAAATAATACTCTGAAAATTATGATCAAAGGCATTAGTGGATCTGTACTTTGATACATTGGTTAGCTAGGAAATTGAGAAATATCATTCGAACACGAATGGCGTGACAAATCTCATTGAGCAGTTGACGTCAACGAGATAATGGTAAATTAGAACAGAAATATTGTCTCTTTTCAACCTAATTTTACTTCCAGGAAAACGTTTACCTACAATGTTGTTTGTGTCATGCTGTGGCGCCCCTAATGAGGTGGTCGCTCCTGGAAAAATCGGAGGCAATTTAAAAGTACCAGTAAGTATTAATAAGTCTTGGGAACACCCCGTGTTGGGTAGAAATATGTACATTATAGATATTATTATTTATGGTCGTAAAAGTAGGTATTATGTTATGTAAGATTTACCCGATTTGTTGTAGTAGACCTGTCTGACGTGTTTTAGTCCACTGAAACAAAGTGAACGATACATAGGTAGTTACTTAGGTAACAGGCATACATCTACCATCTATGTTTAAACGAGCATTACATTCTTGGTAGAGTATGCAGATATTCCTAGAATTCTCAAATACAGAGGTACATAAGTAAACCAATTACTTGCTACATAAGCCGCTTGCATAAACTACCATCGTACACTGATTTGCAGTAACAAACCGCGCGCACAGACTTCGCATAACATAAACTCAATTTTTCAGTAGTTACCCAACTATTTCCGATCGAGGCAGAGAAAGTTCGGGAAACGCTTATTACGCCTATAAGTGAACCTACCTACATTAGCAAGAAAGCACGTATTTCGCCCCAGTTCGCAACTAGCATTGGAGTTTCGATTGGTACACTAGATACACGTAACTACCTACATAAGACGCACTCCCACATACAGACTCATAAATGCTAAGAAAACATGTAAGTACTAACTGCAAATATGATTTACGTTCTAGTTTTAAGAAAATAACGTTCAGAATAATTTACAAAGAAGCTTAGGTACAAAGGTTGCTTTGAAGTTTGAACCCGCAAACGTTTGTAAGCGGTGTGCTGCAGGGAATTTATATGATAATCAAGAAAAGAAGTAAGTATGTAAGTATAGCTACAATAACGTCTTATCTGCTAAGTATATTCCTAGCTGTGCAAAAATCCATATACAGATAGATAAGTATATTCAGACCTGCACATTATAGGTACTTCATTAATAAATAAACAGGTCTTGGCACCACTTTTCGGTATGTATCTGCAGCTTTTTTACCTACTAACACTAAACTAGATAATCTTAATAGCCTAAACTTGTAACCAAAGTACTTACTTAGTTTATGAAAAACAAAAGAATTATAAGTACCACCTAAAACATAAAGACAAAGATAGATTAGTACTGTCACAAGCAAAGCCCGAGTTCAGTGTTTACCGCGTTTTTGCTATGAGTTACAGCGTTCGTTCGTCTCGGGAACGTATACCAGCCATAAGTCAGCTGAAGAAGCAAGCTCGCATCATGGCTTTTATCTTAAAATTACGACAGTGATGGATGACTGGTGCCTACATAATTCATTTATCTGCGATTAAGGGTCGGCCGCCTGATGCTCAGCAGGCGGCTGCTTCATCAAACTAACTATAAATTGACACGTTAAAATGTTGTTACGCTAACGTCTCGCAGCGTCGATGTTCTCTTTGGTGCTGGCGTTGCTTCGTTATTTACTAATTACCTATAAGATTTATGCATACGGGTATTTTGTGTGTGCCTTTAATCGTGTCAGTCTGTATCCTTATTTATTGATAAACAAATATAGTCGTAGGCATGAAAATATCAGTTGAATAATGCTGTTTTAGCATTTAGTTCATTGGACATTAACGACAATCAGTAAATTATAAAGTACATTATCATCACTCTTCTTCCATTGACTTACTATGGTCATAGCGCCAAGCCTGCATACGCCTTTACGTACGCCTTTTTAGCGCTTTAAATATGAAGTAAATAAAATTCTAGTGAACATTACAATTGTACCTATGTGCAAAATGTTATGTAGCCAGTGCAGCTAACACGAACAAAATTAGACTTGCAAGAAAACTTCCAGCCAGTTATTTTTATGAATAAACGGATTTAATAAAGGCAGAATAAAATGAAATTAAGCTGGCTAAAGCATTTTACATAAAACGATATTAACTCTTTCCCGGGCGTAATAAAAATGTCTTAGAATGTGCACAGGAGCGCATTTGCATCAACCAATTACATAGCGAGGGGTTCTATTGGGTATAATGTAGTAGGTAGGTGGATGTATTTGAGTACGAGACATTTTGCCGTTTTATGATGTGACGACGCCAGCGAGGTTTATTACAAAGACTGAGATAACGTCGCTCCAAATTCTTAAATCTTTGGTGTGTGATGTTCCTTACGTAGTTGCAATAGGGAGTGCAGGGGCGCGCATTCGACTGGTATTCGGAAATAGGTGAGAGGCGCCACGCCGTGCCCGATGTCTAGTGTTTTTAGTGCTGGTGATAACGCGAATTTGACGAGCTCCTCGACCTCACTCCAAGTATTCTATCAATTTTTGATGTTCGTTTGATCATCACCTAGTAGAAACGAGGCAAAACATCGCAACTTAAATTCCAGCACATATTCTGCACTTATAGAAACAGCAATTTTATTAGTGATGCTTTCTTTTTTATTTTCCTTTCGATTAATACAGCTAAAAGCCGTTATCGTATATTAATTAACAATAGCATTTTATGCTAATTAGTAGATACGTTTCCATTGCTTCTGTACTACAAAAATCATAATGAACATTTTTTATTCTACATTGGGGATTATTCATCTGAACAAAACAAGTACCGTAGCAGTTATTTCACACAGAATTAATGTAAAATACAGAGGTAATTTTGAAGCATAAACTGGTGATTGTTGCCTAGCTAATAAATACGGCGGCGTGTCTTGCGGCGCAATCTACGACAGAAGGATGGCCAACAAACAATATCTAAGTTTGTGTCGCTTTGTCGTAATATTTGCCAAGACTCCGAAAGCCCCGGCTGAGTTTGAGCGACTTCTCGAGCTTATTACTATTTGTGTTGCCAAGATTCTCGTCTCCTACATTTTGTGACGAAGGTATCCATCCAGGAAGTAGCTTCAAATTGTAGGTACTTTTTGATGTGGTACTCCAATATTCTTGAGTATTTTGAAAACAATGAAAAGCGTAAGTATCTAGATGTATGAAATTGTGACCTCGTATTTATAAAACGTTGGCCGCCGTCGCGTATTATAGCTCTAAGTAATGGCCGTAATCATCCCGCTATATAAAACAGCCTCGACGAAAGCTCCCATTAAACATCTCCCGAATATAAAAAACAACGAAAGGCACGTAGTGAGTCGCACGCCTCTTTATTTCTGCATGTATCGGGCGTCGGAATGAACGGCATGTGTTTACGTCACGCTAAGTAAGAATAATGGATGCTCATAAATCAGTAGCATCTTCACGTCGCTTTGAATACTCACAAAAGATGTCAACTCGTTGGTAAGTGTGACTCCTCTAGACAAACGGCAACAACCCCAATTGTACTTGTGTCGTGTTATTTAAATTCGTACAACACAGGTTAAACGCTTCAGTGTTTTGGTTAAAGATTCGTAGCACAATGCTACGTTATTGCATTGTCGTAGCACTCGTAGTGCGCTGTCTACAGGTCGCCGTAGACGTTGCTACGGCGCGCCGGCCTTTAGTAGATCGCTGATTACAATTGTCTTATAAGATTTTTCTTTTCAATAAAATGCGCTGTGTATTAATTACTACCTAAAAAAAATATATAATCAGTTACATTAATGCAACTTCTAAAGTATACTAAAACAAACCACACATCACCAGATCCATTAGTTCATAAAATACTCTGGGCACCTATTCACATGTAGGTTGTGGCTGCATTCACTGTGATTATATATGTTATAACTTTTGAAGCGTCGATCCGGTTAACCGTCGGTGACACCTATCAATGCCGGCGCAGTTCACTAAACACGAACCGACAATGATCCTACTCTAGCGTAATTCAATTTTAGAACACACGAGAGCATGCGAGTCCGCCCATACTCATAATGTAAAGTTACGAAATTCGTTTAGTATTGGAAACCATTGGAAATGGAAATTAAAAGGAATAATTCGCTTAAAATACATTTACCTTCTGCTGATATGAAAAAGTTGATTGGGGGATTTTGTTGAGGAATTTCGAAAGGTTGTTTCCTGTTTGTTTGCATTACGTGGAATTTGTGTTATTACGTACCTACTTATCTACGTAATACGTAGGTAGTACCTCTATGTATCACGACCCTGTAATATGATACGATCATTTAAATTTTAAACAATACGAGAAGTTGTTACTGATTTGTTTGGTTTTTTTGTGAAGAAAAGCTTTTCTGTAATTGACAATGTTAAATAAACCTAATTGAAATTTCAGTTCAATTAAGAGTAAATAATATCTGAAGGATTATTGTTTGATTAAAACAATGTCAACATAGAAAATCTTGATTCCGAGAAGAACTCGAGACGACTTATCGTATTTTTTCCTACGAATATTTATGTTGATTCAGTTAATCATAAAATAACAAATGATACCTACAACATCTGAGTTACGAACACAAAAATATCGTGTTCACTTTTCTCAGTAAAACAAATGCAAACCTCAATCAGTGCTGAACAACAGAATGTCACGTACAAATTACTGACACATTTTCCATTTGTTACAAATCAATCACATTCAAAACACAATTCAAAGTTTGTTACACGAATTTGTCTGTACGCCAATTAATCTGACGCTCAAACAGAACACAAATCCTGAGCGAGGTGACGTAAAGTCGAATGAAGCTTTCTGCCAAAAAGTTGTGATGAAAGTTGTTATTGTAGGCAGGGCGGAGTGCGGCCAGCGCGGCCCAACTCCGGCCTGCGAGCGTTTATTGAGCGGAAAGAGCGAGCCGCCCGCTGACTGCCGCCGCCACCACCTCGCTCTGCAACTTTATTATGTTCTGAAGTTCCGCTTCACTTTTTGTTATAACAGATAAAAGTGTAACGCTCACCTTGCGACCCTTAATTAAGCGCCACCACAAATCAAATCCCATTTCCTATTACATGTTGGTACCTACTCGCACTAGAAATTGATTTTGCAGAACATTGAAACACAAATATTGTTTGGAAAAAGAAGCAATTTCGCGCGTCCCTTCCGAAAGGCGAGGACTCTTATAAACATCGGGGCACCGGCAAACTGCTGGTGCCGTAATCTCCCGAAAACATAAAAGCGTATGAAAACTTTAGTGTCCAATAAATTTTGTCAATACAGGCGAGACCAGCGCATAATATTTCAACCAAACAACGTTTTAGACACAACAATAAGACGTGAATGCATAAGCATATTTTCCTTTAAATATGAAACCATTTTTAAATGCGAAACTGCTTTTATTGAAATAAAACATTCTGTGCAATGCTTACTATGTTGAATATTAATTAGGTACTTATCGCCTAAAATAAATCTGTTCACCCTTTCATTACTCAGCCCACGCCTGCATTAATTAAAACCGCCGTAATCGCAACAAAATGTGAGTGTTAATAATATTTAGCAACCTACGCAAAGTTAGATAACAATGTAGATATAGTAGAGTACATTAGGCGATGGACAACAGAGCTAGTAGGTACAGCGACGGGTAGTTTTGGTCCAATTTACTGATGATTTCGTTTGGAGTGTATTTGAACGAGGCAGCGCTAGGGCTCGTCAAAGCCATCATTAAGCAAATATTTCCTGACAGTCGGTGGGAGCGCTCACCGCGGCGCGCGCCGGACGCCCCAACGACTCGATTAATTATACTCCTGATCTAATTAGCTCGCTGTGCGGATCAATCGGCGCACGCGATGCTCCACAATTTGCATTTTGTTTGATCCTGTTTTTAGAAAGTTTATTAGTGATTCAGCTCAGATAGCGTGAATTAAGTGCTTACATCGGGAAATAGCCTGGCGGAGTCTAAATCCAATGTGCAATTATTATTTCCTGAAAACTGAAGGTGTCTTTTATTTTTTGCAGAATGTTCGTATGTGAGCTATGCATAATTGTGCCGTTTTACAATCTCCATACAGAAACATGTGCATATATTTGTATATGTGATTGTTATTCTGGGCACACACTTATATGGTCCGTGTATCACTTTTCGGATTTTTCCGCGTGTATTCGGTAGGTATATTAGCCGACGGACAGGCACGTTCACAATTTGCGGCTGCGGATTGGCACGAATGGAGCGTGCAATATCAAAGTTGCGGCGGTATATAGGTTCGAATATTGGACTCGATTGCCGAATGACGGACCACCAGTGTTCGACAAACACACGCGGCCGCCGCACCGCACCGCGCCGCGCCGCGCGCCCTCCACCCTATGATTTGTAATTCAATTATGACTAGTAGAGACCGCAATTCTTGCTACAATCGTCCGTTCTCGACCACGGCGCGCAATAAAATTCATGAGACTGTTGTTACATTCATGAGAGGAATTGGGAAAAAATACTGTGTAAATACGTTTGCGATACACGAGAGATGTAGATTTTATGAGCGCGTGTCACGAACTCGCCTTGCGCGCCACCGGAGCGCTACACTTCTTCCGTTGTGTATATTTTTTATTTTATCTCTCACCGAAAACTTTCCCCGACGTGATACCGGTATTAAGATAACAAGATTTTGAAACATTCAGGCGACGTCTAAATGAAGCAGATCTAACATTGCCCGAAAAATACTGTAAAAGTTTTCTTATTCCTGTTTCATTAATAATTCAGAAGGCTCAACAAAAGCGGGCCTTAGTCTAATTTTATTAAAGGCTAGCAATAAGCATCACCTCTGCCTACCACTCTCGTTATTATAATCGTATTACTTTCTCGGATTTTGTTCCATGTTATTACGGTGTAACTTTGGTAGTAATTTTACTTTGAGTTGAAATAAGCCATAATTTATTGTAGACTCAGTAAAATATAGAAAGTCAATAGATAACATTATTTAGTTTAAGTATCATTATTTGAAATAAGCTGAAAAACCGACGTTGACGTTGTCGCTATTAGATTATATCACCTCGCTGACGCTAGACATCGGGTTGGAGCCTCGGGACACAAGATTGCGACAGGCTTACAGTTTACTTAGAGAATCTTATGTCGGCGAACACAAATCCTAGAAGTAAATGGATTCAGACACCAAAAACCGCTGAATCAAACCTTGCCCACGAATAAGACATTATCTCTTAAGCTGTGAAAAAAAACGATGAATTTTAAAGAATTTCAATTATCTTTAAATTAAGGGAGAAAAAATATTATTTATGATAAGGCACTTTGAAATATCTCGTACAAAATGGCTCCAAGCTCCCAGCGACTCGAGGGCTTCATCGTAAGAAACTGAATTTATTACTTTGTATCGTATTTTAATTATATGAGATTTATATTTTTACAGATTTATAGCAGTAGGTACGCTTAACGAGTTTTTAATCAATTTTGGCCAAAATTTACGATGTTAGACAAAAACGTTTTATATTTTGCAAACCTTCATGTTATCGGGCGATTTGCATAATAGAAATGGTGCTGAACATAAAAATTGTTTTCAGATCGGTACTATAATGGATGGTTTACCATAAATTAAAATGGTTTACGATCTACCTGAATCTACATGAGAAGGAATTGTGCTTTGATTTGATATCTTAAGAACATTTAATTCTTAAAAACAGTTGAAAATCCGATTTTGTTTAGATCCATACAATATCAAAATGTTCATCAAAGTAAAGGTTAGATTGTAAAGGTATTTATATACTACCCCTAGTTCATTACAAAACTGTATTTTGGAAGCAGTTTGTATATTATACGTATAAAAGTAAATGATGGGTTATTTATTGACCATAACGGGGCAAAGTTTGGCCGTTAGCGCCACCAAAAATTAGATATTAAGGAAATTTCCTTATAGATAATGGCTGCTATATATCATGATACTTCGATATTTATGTCCGATGTTTTACTTATGTGTTTCATATTTAATGTGTCGACTATCTCATCTCAGAGATTTGACAGAGCATTTATGTGATAAATGTTTTCAATAACATTTCATTAAGATTACGCTTGTTTTTGTTTAATGTCTGCCAAAAGTGTACTTTTAGCACGCATTCTGTATGTTTGTTAGCAAACACCTTATAATTTATTAACTTTCTAGCAGCACTTAATCAAGTATTGATTAAAACCAAAGATATAGTAAAAATCAAGCAATTACCTATCTGTGTCATATTTAAATCAAACAATACCGTTTTTACATGTAAACATCTTGTAAACAAAAACGAATCGCCAATACACACCAAACTCACAAACACATACCATTTACACAGGCCACTTACCAATTTTTTGCGACGTTCTACCATCATAAAAGGTTTACACCGGGTCTGCGGCCGTTCGCAACAAAACTGTCGGGGGCCCATGCACTAGCTGAGAGGGATTAACTGTTGAAACATTGCGGGTGCAGTAATAACACTCATATTTACTGCAGCTCGATGCTTCTCGTGACATTAGTGGGAATTGCATTGAGTGCTTACGGGACTATGCTCTTTTGTTTTTTTTTTTGCAGCTTGATTTACAAATAGGTTGTATTGCAGGTGCTGATTTGTTGCAGGTGCAATTAAAAATCCTCTTAGATATTGTTAATGTGGACTCGGGGGTGACAATTAGTGTCAGAGAAAAGTTTTTTTTTTAAATTATAGAGTAACCATTAAAATAAGTAGAAGTTACGTTAAGTACATTGACTAGTTACAGGACAGGTACGCGCTTCGTAACCGTTGTTGTTAGAATTTAATTTGCTGCACATGGATGTAATAACGATATCTATTCTATCAACAATGTTAACTTACAGCCCGAAATCACAAACAATACTACAATATTAAACCGAAAACATAAACTTTGGCAACAAAATGAATAATCGTTCTGGCAAACTGTCTGTAACCGCACTGATATTTTCAAACTTTATATCTCAAACAATGTTGTTCTGAAGTCCGCTTACTCGAATCGATCTGTGAACTAATCGCAATCATGAAACTTGCAAGTCATCGCCAACTGTGTGGCTCTTTGGAGCAGCGATACATCTTTCAAATGTAAGTACTTTTTGTAAAATTTAAAATAAACTTTTTGCACTACACATTACAGCACATTTTCGATAACGACGCATCCTATAGGCTGGTTTCCGATATTTCCAGCTATAACGCAAAGTTGATTAACATCCACTAAATAAGGTAATTAAAATTACACGAATATAATATTATGATACGATCTGCAACTATTTGCGGTTTGAAATTATTATAATTTACTAATTATTTAGAACCGTTTGAATGTTTTGCGATACTAGATTTGAAATTGTAAAATGAAAACACAATATCTATTTAGACCGGCATGATCAAAATATATAAATTTCTTGATCAATACCTATCTCATATCTAAAGTCTTGGTATCGGCATACCTATTCTTCTATTTACGGTTTGCACTATTTTCGATAAGACCCAAAATTTTCCTCAGTTTCTCTATAATAACTATTCATTCTTCAATACCGCCTTATCTTAGAATTGTTTTTTGCTCGTAAATCGTCGACCGATAGCCTCGTTGGATTTAACGGGCTGTTCTATTCGCGGCGTTTCTATCAAGCTACTGCCATAACACGAACTAACATCCAGGCCTAATTCCAGCGAGGCCTCGCAAATTACAAGCACCAGCCTCCCACATAAATCCAACCTTTTCAAGTTAATAAAAATGATTTAAGCACGCATTAAAAGGATCTTTTTCCCGCTGAGAACACGGAATTTATAAAGGTAATAACTTGGCCGATTGTCCCGTAATTACGCGTTGTACATAGAAATGTTTACAGCGATACGCTCGCCGGTCTGGGGTTACGTTTACAAAAGACTTGATAATTATTATCGTTCGAGAACAAATTCAGCGGTCGCGGCCCCGCGGCTTCCGAAGCATTTTAATTTCGCAGATTAATAACTGGGATATAAAAGTTGTGTTAGGCACAAACAATAGTGGGTGGCTTCAGCGTGGGCCGTAAACCGTGCGCGAGGCTCTGTCCCCCGGACATATCTACCGCGATTCATCCACCACAAAGAAAATACTACCCGTTCATTGTGAGAGTACTTTAACTTGCTTTAGTCCGTCTTATTGAAAATTATTATACGTCACCCGCCTCCGATCTATATCCCTATATTAAAAAATCCCTATATTTCAAAAGGAATGCCTACGATTTATAAGGATCTATCCGAAATCTTTTAAACAAAGAGTAAACTCTTCGGAAAGTTCGTAAAGCCTCAGGAAGAACTGATTTTCAACTAGTTATCTATTAGAATTCGTGATGGCCCCAAGGTTTAGGTGCTCGCTTCTAAAACACGAAAATTTGAAACCTTAAGAATACCGATGTGACTTTTTAATTAAAACTTTGAGGTACTCTAAAATTATCTAAGTCACTCCATCTTAAATTCTGAGCACCTGATATAAGATAATGTAAGACTGTTTCTCAAAGACTTGCAAAGCAATACATCTAAAGTTCATCCATATTAAAATAGCACTTTAACTAAATTACAAGAACATACCAGCTCAAAATTCAGCAGATAACTTACCTCAAAGATAATAATAGCGACGGGTCAAGCGCAGATAGAAAGCAGTGCGATAACAAATGTCCCTCATAATGTGCTTGACATAAATCCCGCCAGCTAATTGTCCAAATCACTGTCAATCTCTAATGACAAAACCGTTTGTCCGCCTGATGGAGCCATTAATAACAAGTTCAAACTTAAAACTGATTGAATATGACTGCAGTTGTCGGTTCTGTGGCGTATGGGAAATGGCTTACATAATAACGAGTACCTAAGTGCTTCAAGTAGGTGCAGTATTTTTCTCGTGGCTTGGAGATTTACAGAGTTATTCAAAGTATTTCTTTCTAGTTCTGTACATTATTGTAGTTTTTGGATTGGTCTTCATTTGTTTTTTAGATGCTGCTACGAACATGTATGATACTCATAATGTAGGTACGAGTATAATAGCTGGTTTTCAGACAAAAAATCATCTCCAACAATGCAAAGATTACACCAGCAACAGGCTCCATATTCCACCTTCCATCGAATTTTAATAAAGATTTAATAATTCACGAGTCTGGATACAATAATGTAACTCAATCTAAAATGAATGCACCTAACAACGCTTTTATGTAATAAACGGGTACAAAAATGTTTTCTTCCCCCGACGTATGAACGTATTAAAACTAAATGAGATTTTCCGAAACTAAATTATGAGACGAGAATGTTATTTTCATATTTGCATAATCTGTACATTATGAAGATGAAATTCATACAGCAATGATTCAAACAACCATTCCGACTAAGATTAATGACATAATTAGCCATTACATTACAATTTACAAACATTCACTTCCCATGATTGTTCCTCATTAAATAAATTGGTTTATTTACCAACTTATATTTTTGTATTCTCGGAAAATAACGCATTCAATTCATTTTTAAATCAACACGGAAAATAACCCCGTAAGCTTTCCATATTCATTTAAAAAGCCGATTACAGTCATAGCAACGAACAAATATAATATTCCTCCTTTTTTATGTACTGCAGTGCACACAACGATATTTTAAGTGCCGAATAGGTCTTATGTAATTCAGCTTAAAGGTCACAAACAGTCTGCAACGTTTATCAGTTGCCGAGATAAACTGAATTCATTCTCAGAAACCCTTTGACTGATAAGAGAAAATTACTGCGATAATCTTTTTATGTTCAGCACAAACATGGTTCGGTTCTTCCATGTTTTTCCTTTACAAGCTTTTGTTTCGCTCGATATGACGTGATAACGGCATGTCACAATTACATAAATCACCAGGGAATAATTTATATCTGATTGTATGGACGCTTTTAATTTTTTATCGTCCACAGTACGACATACCATTTTCCAGCTATACGATGGTTTTAACAAATATTCGATTATGGAAATAAAACAAGCAAGGTTTGAAAATGTAGAATTCATAATGAGTAACATGTAACAAAATAAAATACAAAACACTTTTAAGCTCTGTGGTACAGTAGTTGCACAAAAACCAATAATGTTTTGGAACGAAAATAAAAGGCTTAAAATAAAATATGAAATACCGAATTGTATATTACCGTTTAAAATATTTATGTTGTAAAAAGGTCCGGTTTAAACGGCCATGTTTTAATAGGAATTCGGTGTAGTATATGTTAAAAGCGTTACCAGCGCATATTATGCGGGTAACTTTTGGAGCGCGCCCGGTAAGTGGCCGTCCTCTGCCTACACAAACTATTTGCCAAGTGATCCGTGCTTATTGGAAACAAACGTGCCGAGCGGTGGCGGTCGTGGACACTTCCACGATGAATCTACAGTCTTGTATTACACAGAAATTGTTTGAATTTAAAACTATCCCCATCAGTCTTGGTCCGCCCACCGCACAATTTAATCGTATAATGTTACTTAACAACTCCGCTTTCTTAGTCCAGTTTTCCTGGTAATTTTTGTGTCGTCTAGCTTGGGAGCTTTCGCGTACTTTTATTCGAAATTTATTTTAATGGTGCAATAATTCATCTGCTCTTAAAAATGATATACGACTTTGCAGATCGCAGTTAAACAGGATTTCAGAGCAGCGAAAAGCAACAATTTGTAAGTTTTGTTTACAAAAGTGTACATAGGAATCGTTTTATTGTGTTGCTTAAAGTGAATTTAGATAGCATCAGCAAAATGAGGATAATTTTTAAGATCCGTATTTTTATGGTCTCTGGAAAGCCATATATTTCGATACGTAAGCTATACGATAGTGTGTGAATTGTCACAAAGTGGAATGCTAGAACCGAAAGAGATATAAACAAGTATCAGTTGTGCAGCTCGTAAAAGTGAACTGCGGGGAATAGATTACGGTAGTGTCCGTAAGCAATAAACAAGCACTCTATCTAAGCACTATTCCGATCTTCCGAGCACCATATTTTTGGAAACAATCGGTTCATAACTTCAACCCGAGCCACTCTTTCCCTAATACCAGCAATAAAAACAGAAAAACTACTCGTACTGTGTACACACAACTTAATGGAAAATATTTTCAGTCGACCCACTTCTGCATAAACTACGACAAAGAGATACGAAGAAAACAAACTCGAAGACAGAACTGAATCTCATTAGGGCAAAGAAACAGTTGACATCAGCGGAGTTTTTGTGTAAATCAAACACTTGAGATGGTGGTGAATACACGAATCGCCGTTAATGAACACCTAATAGTCTAATGGCGCACACAAAAGAAGCACCTTTACTGCGTACTCGACGCTTATTAATCTCGGTTAAAATTCTTGAGGAGAGCCTCTTGACCGAGATGTTTGACGCTCGCAGTAAGCCGATCAGCACTTTATCCCGCCCGAGTTCCCTGTGTACCCGCGTAATTGCCTCTAATATTTTAATAAACCCCCGAGATAACAATTTCAGTGTAACGCGACTCTTAAATTTCGGTACCCCTTAACAGATATTATTAAAACGAATAGCTGTTTCTTAATAATTTCGTGTTGTTATGCGAACATGATATTAAAGGTTTGTTTAAGTGGCTACATTTTGAGTTGTGGACTTAGTATATAGATTGTGAGAAGTATTTTGGAACAAAGGTCGTTTCGGGAAATGATGTTGCCTTCGAGAGCGTCGTATTTTATTGCGGAACTATTTTTTGCCTTAACTCCGCCCACCTTGTAACGAGGGAAGTTTTCTTTTTCATTAACGATACCTATAGGTTATATCTCAATATCTTTTGAATCAAATAACTTGGTATCAACTTAATAAGCGTAGTACATAGTATTGACGATAAGTTATTAAGGAATTATTAAAACAGATATAAGCACAAGCGAAATTCCATGGCAGACTTTGCACGATAGTATTCAAAGCATAGGGAAGAGCAGCATAAAGTAAAATCGAAATCGATTGTCATAAGTGAAGTTTAGCACAAAGGCTGAACAAACGTGTGCCTTCATCGTCCAATCCTCTTAACTTTGCCCCGAAGTGCAGCGCATCCCTACTCCCTACTTACACTTTACTCTTTTAAAACATTTTATGCATGCCATCGATAACAACCTTAACAATTGTATGAAGAACGTTTTACTTATGTTTATATTTTCTGTTTGACTTTGTCTGTAGGAAGTACATAGGTATAGGTATGTGTTCGAGAAAAAGAATACATGTATTCTTTCTCTTATTTAAATGTTTAGTATGTGAATGGTTTAAATGCTCTTTTGGGATTACTCTTAGCTCATTTTTAATTTATTATTTTGTCTATTTAGTATTTATTTTCAGTACTTTGTTCGTTTAAGATACCTTAGGGATAGTAGTTCATAATAAATCGTAGAAATGAGACAATAACTTTCAGATGAATAATTATTAAGTACCTACTTCATAAAAATTAATGTCAAAAATAACGAAAGCCCTGTGACTGCAATACAGAGGGCAAGCAAAAACTTCATGTAGTTTTTTACCATTTTTAATTAAATTAATAATTTACGTTTTCTTTTAACACTTTACTTAAGGTAAACCGTACCTTTGTACATTTCAAAATATAAAGTTTGTTCATTTCCCGCTCTCGTCAACTGTCCCATAGACGAGCAGCTAATTTACAGTCGCGTTCACATTTTAATTAAAAGGGTTCCGTTGCTTCAGCACCACTCACAATGTGTACTTAGACGTATTTTACGTTATTGCGAGAAATAAATAAACAATCACGCAAAAAGTGAGCGTTTAAGTGAAATATCGGCCAATTGCGTCACAGGAATTTATCAATCAAGATATTCAATAGGCTTACATGAAAAAACGGTTTAAAACTAATTCGGTGAGCGCTGCGGACTAGTAAATACCGCGAATCGCACACACAACGAAGTGGAATTTCCACGCGTGCGGTATCGAGCACGGCTGATCGACTGCCAGTGTCAACACTCGCCAAAGATCACAGGCACGAGCCTCGGTAAGTATGTACAGCGAAACAAAGCCCGGCCCGAGGTTATTTTATTGGATTCGCACGTCCAATGGAAATAAAATAAAAATACCAGAGCACACACGCCGCGGCATGGCGCTATATTAACTAAGAGCCTCTATATAATGGAATACTGAAAAATCTCTTTAAGTCGTGCATTCACGAAAAGGTCACTGCATACATAAGGGAGCCAATATGAGAGCACTGTCGGCGGAGAGGTAGTTGTTACGTAAAGTAGTGAGTTTACGTTAGCCGCCGCTCCCGCCGCCCGCCCGCGAATTCTCTCAGCCACTTGCATATAGGTACACGCTTTCATATACTTTTCCCTAACTGATCGTCTCCCTAAAATTTAATCAGAATAAAGAAACGTTTATTTATATGAAATTGGCTTTCACGGTCCCTTTTCGCTACACCATTATAAGAAATCGGCGGTAAACAGAATATTTTTGCTGTAGTGTAACAGTAGCTTTACAATCGACAGGACGGCCACACCAAATCACCGAACCATAGTTCTTCAAACTGTAAACATAAAACTGGAAAGCGCTCGTGACTTTTATAGTGAAAAAAGTAAAAATACGTTCAAATAAAAACTGAATACGTAATGAAGTTGATCGTCACGATTTACAGCCTCCTTATTGGGTGACGGCATAATTTTCTATTTGCTCACACTGCAAAAGATGTTCGAAATTTATTTTAAAAGCAAACTCTGAATATTCTTATTTAAGCCGGCGTCTTTTTCTGCGATTCAATCTGCAGTAACTTTTCATCGTGCCAGGTTTTGCAGAATAAAGAGGGCCATTATTTTTCAAAAGACATGATTATGTGCTGAGAGAAATCACGAGGAAACTGTTTGTATCAGGCGGAAGGATGGCGGCCAAAGTTCTGTGTGCTCCGTGACTCAGACATGTTCAACTCGGTAAACAAAGTAAACAAACTTATACCAATGTAAATAACAAATGTAATGGTGGCTTCATTCTTATAAAAATACTTTGGATAGAAAACTGCTGCATGCAGAGACACGTGAATCTTGAAGTGTTGAAACTTCAATAAAATTGTTATTCGTATTGTGGTTTGTAGTTCGTTTGAAAGCCAGTACACACTGGGCTTTGATTGCATTCGGTGAATTCGTACTGTAGATAGCGCAGATCGTTATTAGTCGCCATACATTTGCAACACTTGCACATCGGTGCCCATTAGGATAGTCACAATGATTGACATGTTTTGACACATAGCTCACGCCAAATTGGATGGAAACTAGCACTCCACTTTGGCACTACACTTAACCCTTATGTGAGTGACGAATAAAACACCTTTATTAGAGTGACGAGGTACCCGGGTACCTTCATACAGTTTAGACGTAATTTGAACAATCAAGGTCTGTTTTAACAGTACCCTCACTTTGAATACTATTTATTTATTTTAGTTAACCTAAACAATTGGATCTGACGTTATCGGCGCGGAAGAAACACTTGAATCCATTCAATGCAGCGTGCTTGATATTGACACTTGACTGTTTTCTGTGTTCGTATTTTACGAATTTATTTCTACTTTGTGAATTTATAATTATTTCATTATGAATATTGGAGCGAGTACTTCTAACCAAAGATCACGTGTTCGAAGATATAATTCAACAAAATTACAAGCGATATTAGCAGAATCTTCCAGTGATGAAGGTGAGTTTGTTACTTCTGATAATGAACACGATTATATTCCTTTGGTTGAAGAGGGTGGATTGGAAATTTCTGATGTTGAGCCAGAAGCTGAAGTCGAAAATGAGATCGACTCTTACGATTCCGATGCGAGTTTTGAAGGTGAATCATTTGAAAACATTTTTATTGCAAAAGATGGAACACGGTGGCAGTCTGATCCACTTCCCAGAACACAAACTAGTAGTCGAAACATTATTCGTCAACGGGGCGGGGCTGCATCTTTCAGTAAACTTTACAATCAAATGGAAATATTCAAAAATATATTGTCCAATGAGATGTGTGACATAATCTTGAGGGAAACTAATCGGAAAGGGACTAAGATTACTGAAGCATACAATAATAAGCTGGTAGAAAATTATCCTGATATTAGCAAGCGACCGAAACAAAAAATATTCAAACCATTCACAGAACAAGAATTGGATGCATTTTTTGGCATTCTAATCTCTAGTGGGGTGCATAGATCTAATAAAGAGCATTTGACTGAATTGTGGAGATCCAGTCACCTACCGTTATTTCGGGCTGCGATGTCCCATGATAGATTCAAAATGATATTACGTTTCATAAGGTTTGATAATGATGTAACGCGCCTTGAACGTTTGTTAGCTGATAAAGTCGCCGCTATACGAGATATTTGGACTATGTTCATTTCAAATTTGAATAAAATGTACAAGCCCCGTGAATGTATTACTGTTGACGAACAGCTATATGGATATCGTGGGCGTACTCGCTTTACTCAATACATGCCATCAAAACCTGAAAAGTATGGCATAAAAATATTTTGGGCTTGTGATGCAAATAATTCCTACCCTCTAAATGGACAAATATATACAGGAAAGTCAAGTGATGGCAATCGTCAAACAAATGTTGGAGAATGCACTGTATTGGATCTCGTGGCTAAATATAAAAATTCAGGACTAAATGTAACTACGGATAATTTTTTTACATCTCTTCAACTGGCTCATTCCTTGACTTCGTGGAACATGACACTAGTTGGAACGGTGCGAAAAAATAAACGGTTTCTTCCTCCAACTATGCAAGCACACAAGGAGAGGGTGATTTATTCCTCTAACTTCGCCTTTAGCAAAGAAGCAACTGTGTGCTCCTATGTACCCAAAAAGAATAAAGCAGTAATAATGTTGTCATCAATGCACATGTCACCAGTTATTGAAAGTGATAAGGAAACTGCCAAGCCAGAAATAATTTTATATTATAACAAAACCAAAAGTGGAGTGGACAATATGGACAAGCTGTTAGCAGAATACACCGTAAAGCGCAGAACGAATCGGTGGCCTTTAGCACTTTTTTACAATATTATTGATATTGCAGCTTTGGCAGCATATATCATTTACATGGAACATAACCCACAATTTCTCTCTAGTGACAGACGTAGAAAGTTTTTGAAATCATTGAGTCTACAACTGTGTGGTAAAAATATAGAAGAAAGATCAAAAAATTCTATTGTGACATCAAAATTACATGTAAGATCTGCAATGCAGGACGTGCTTGGCCAAGAACTAAGGCTTTCGATTCCTTCTGGATCTACGACTTCTATAAGTCGGACCAGAAGAGATTCTACAGGGCGTGTTGCAGTCGTCGGAAGTTGCTACATATGTAGAGAACTCAAACGCAAGCAAAGAAAAACACGAAAAGCTTGCACTAACTGTAAAAAACCAGTTTGTGATGAGCATGCAGTAACTCGTCCAACATGTAACACCTGTTTCGAGAGATGTAATAATTCTGAATAAACAAAGAATTTGTAATTTTTATAGAAATAAAACATCATAACAAATTATTATTATTTCATTTTTGTACCAAATTATAAATACTTTTTTCATTGTCATACAAGACACAAAGAGGTACCCGGGTACCTTGTCACTCTACTGTGAGTTTATAGTATGTTTTGGTTTCCACAAAACATTATAAATAGTTGACTGGGTTAAAATATTAAAAAATATATAATTTATAAATAGTTAAGAGCTCTCAGAAAAGCCCAGCCACTTACAGAGCGTAAAACATACTTTTCTTTAAATTTGAAAATGCCAAAGGTACCCGGGTACCTCGTCACTCACATAAGGGTTAAACTGTGACGGTTGCCAAAATAGACATGGTATCATGACATTTTCAAATTATGTCTAAATTATATCTCTCAATATTTCATCGCTGCACTGTAATGGGAAACGCCAGCTACATAAAAAATGGAACTATATTGTCATAAGTCACGCTTTAAAAATTATATGGAATACTCGACTGATAAATCTAACTGTGATTAGGTATTCTCAATAGCATCTCAATAGCAAAGAACTTCAAGGATTAGCATTTCAATAAGACTCTTCGATTTTTTCCGTCTTTCATGATCCACCTTAAGTTATATCGGCCCTTTGACTAGTTAATTCATTAACCACAACTCATACAAAATCAAGTATAACCAGTCAAAGTAATTCTACGCTCAATTATCCATCCCAAAGCGTCACTTAAGTCATGGCATATCACCTACGACCTTATCCATATTTAAAGCTGTGGTCTGAAGACGGCCGATGTGTAGGACGTGTGTAATGCAATCAGGAGGTCCAAAGAGCCTCGCTAATTACTTTATGTCAGACTGAGGCCTCGCAACCGGTGGCGACACCTGGTTTAATTCTATAAACGATCTAACACTATGGTGTAATTGTAGCTTAGCGGGGATTACGATGAAGTATTTGTAATAAGTATCTAAATAAAAGTTCTTGACAGACAGACAGACAGACGGACAACAAAGTGATCCTATAAGGGTTCCGTTTTTTCCTTTTGAGGTACGGAACCCTAAAAATATTGAAAAAAATCGGTGTCGATCGTTTTTCAACTTAAAACAAATAATAGTTTTTTGTCATAACAAAAATCATATTAAAATCCAATGACACTATCACGGGACGCGTTAGAACATCATGATCCTCATGCAAAAATAAGGAAAAACTAAAAAATTAACAATTCACTTACATATGTTTGGATACATAAATAGTTCACATATAACACCGACCCGTAGCAATAGATGGATGGGTTGCCCTACCCCGTGTAGCTTGAAAGGGTTACGAAAGCATCCAAATCAAAGTTTTATTTATCCGGGACTTCATGGCAATGGGACCATTATTATTGTTCTATTCAAATCGTACAAAATCGACTGAAATATCGAAATATACATACCAAGTGACTGATCGAGCGAATATACCTAAAAAAAAAGGTTGTCCTACATTTTGTTAGGTACATTGATACATATGTAATATTTATTTAGAAAAGTGATACTTAGTGTACTTCTTCCATTGATTGCTAAATATCTTCTTAACATATTCTTATGGAATCTTTTGAAAACGTTCTCTTTGTCAAATGTGCTATTTGTTGTACCAATTTTCTAAGAATTGTTCCTTACATTCAACTTTTAGTTTTTCTCTGAAAATCAGAGAGTACCTATTTATTTCATAGGAAATGTTTTTGCTCTAGTTAGCAAAGGTTATACTTCTGAATAAAAATGTATTTATAGAAGTAATTTACGTTGTGCATGTTCCACAAGCACCTTGTCAGTCAGGGGCCCGGCACAAAATGGCGGCCCCTTATTGCGTTAACATCTAATTTACCTCTCAAGACTCTCATCTTGGGGATAACTTAATTGACTCCGCGCGATCATTTATGTAAGTAATTTAATAGGTATGGTAGCATAATTAAAGCATTCGTCGCTGATCTTAACTTTGATTCAGAATCGATGCCATTACGAGCGACATTACAGGTACGTTGGAAAAGTTTCGCCGTGCCTCCAGAGGTTTAGAGCGTCCAATAAAATTTTAGACGCCACAAGACAGGCATAGAAATGACGGTAATTGAGCCAGGCAGGATTTTCAGAGGCGACTGTACAATGGCGCCCGGCAAAAAACGGATAAAAGTTTGGAACATGAATTTCATGAAAGCACTTTAGCTGCTTTTTTGAAGTGTTTTGGCATAACGAAGCCTCCTTCATTGGTTTAATAAAAATATCGGTTAGCTGAGTAAGCGCTCTTAGAAATGTCTTTCCAATAATCATGAAAGTTGAAGAGACAAAGGTTCTACAGTCAATGGGAGTCGTTGGTTTTGATATACGAATGATATTTCCATTAACTTGAAGGTCAAAAGGATTGACTATAAAATGATATAAGAAAGGTAAGTGGACAGTTAATGGGAAATGACATCCGCGTTCAATGTTCTACGTAATATGGGGTTAAGCCCTTTATATTGTGGTTGCCTCGAATTACGCTCATAGCCTTTGTGGAATAATAATCTTCCTTACAATACAGACCCATCAATAACGTTGAAGTAATTAAAATTATCATCTCGGCCGAATGAAAAGTAAATCCTTTCCCGGAAATTATGTAAATGTAAGTACTTTTGCTACTTCAATTACTTGGAAGCATATAAATTGAATTACATTTCAAAAATAATGTTGAATTACGTGAGAATAAAATGGATCAAGAATCACAAAAAAATATATATAAAAATGTTGAATCAATGCAAAAAATCTACTTTTCTTTCGAAATAAATGCCTTTTATTAAACCTGTATAGATTTATGGTTTACCGTAGGTGAAACCCTCATATACATATGTATATGTACGAGTGTAAAGTAGCTAAAAGTAGAGAAATAGTTTCCCATAACCCAAACCCAAAAGTTTTTGCGAAAATGATACGACTAACCAGCCTAACTGCGGATGGGAATAGAATAACAATAACTGATTAAATAGCATCCATATAAATGTAAAAACCTTTTTGTTTAAACTGTACATTTAGTTAATAAAGGACTCCTTAAATTTAATTTAATTTCAATAGTTATTCAAATTGATTTAAAATAATTTTGCTGTAGGTAACCTACCCATCATAGTTAAGTAATCTTTTCCCAAGCTTATGAAAATAATTACGATTAGGTATGGTATGTACTTTAGACTGTCTTCGGTCACGACTTTAACTCCGCAGAAGTGATTGTTGTGCTAGCATTTGACCACAATAACCAATCTTCTTTGAGAACCATTTCAATAAACTTAGGCCTTCCAAAAATTCGGGGCATACCTACTTACAACAGAATAGTAATAATGCATATTTGCTTTAAAATATGGTATGTATGTATTACGTATTTTACAATAAAATAATGCTATTAATCTCACTAGTTATTTACGTAATCGGAGTTCCATGTATTTTAAACTTTCACTTTAGTAGAAAACTCGTTACATTGCACATTTAATATTTTCTCCATAGTACTCACTAATACTACCGCCGCCAAAGCACCAATTTCTCTCAAATTCCAGGAAAGCAGCACAAAATAACACTACATCAATATAAATCGCATTAAAGTTACAATTCAGCGCAAACGGATCATCATAAGTGTTATATGAGTTGAAGTTCGTATTATAAAGTAATAGAACTACTGCAAAATTGACTCGGAATTCCTTCTCCGAGCGGAAAATGAACGGGCTATCCCGACTAAAACTATTTCTCGATAGAAATTTGAAATCACTTGAATTCTGAAGGAGTTTTCAGCCGGTGTGTGTAAAACGAACCTATAATTGCTCGGGTTATTAATCGAATTTCTTCCTTAGTTTAAACTGCCCATACATTTTAGTTGTTCTGGGTCTTCCTCTTCAGCCCTTTCAAATTAATTTTGATCCTGCATTACATTTTGCGAGGCCGGTGACAACGTGTTCAGTCGAAAAAATCTTATTTAAATCTTCAGTATTTTGGGGAAATTCAATTTAGAATACGTACTTATCATATTAATTATGAGCTCATCTCCAAACTTTAGTGTGTTTATTATACTCATATGGAAATCTAGTGGGTCATGATTTTAATGCATTCGCGGAAAGTGCAATACTCCAAGATATAAATAATCGATTCTGATTAATGCAATACAAATTCCAGTCGTTTATATTAATCAATTATTTTGACTCGGAATATTATCATTAATTACCCATTAATACCACAATAAGTGGTATTAAAATGTGTTTAAATTTTCATAATCTGAATTGTAATTATGTGAAAAGCATATTACTTTACATATTTTGTACACTGTGGTAAATAGAATCCATAGCCTCAATAATTTCCAGGCGTTTAAATTCAGTAGTTTAACGAAATAATAACAATAGTTTGAGGGAATAAAAACATAACTTATAGTGAAGGTTCCACAATCCTTTTCCGTGACGGGCCGTACTCCCTGAGCTGTAGGTAGGGAACAAAGTTAGTTCACCGTGAAACAGACGTACGTGACTAGACAAAAATAACAAAACTCCCGCCGTTTTTACATTTGATTTCGTTGGATTTTGTGAACAGAATAACTTATTGATGCGCGTTATTATAATATCATAATTCATAACTTTCGGGAAGGGTTAGACAAATAAAGATGAATGAATACCTTCCGGATTATGACCCCGTTTGCCGTTAATTGGGTTCGACAGAGGATAAGCAAGCTAATATGAGAAGGTGCGAATATTAGGGCGTAACTCGTCATGTAGAGAGAAAAGCGTCGAATACTTCACTGCCGTCAAAATTATTTACTTCTCATCAAAGTAGGTACCTCATAGTAAAAACAATTGTAATGAATCCACAAGCACACTCAAAACGCACTTAAGTAAAAGGAAGCAAAATGTTACGATAAAACTAATATTGCCATAAAAGTAATAAACTTACTAACTACATTATTGGCCCGTAAACAATCTGACAAGAATTAGTTAAGTTGGTCAATAACTAAAATGTAATGGTTCTGTATTTGAGAAATTCGGTCTCTTGAGTTCAGAAACGAACATCAATTGAGCGTTAAACTTATACAACCCTGGGACTTGAGAACTATTTACATGTATGACTAGAATTATTTATAGGTATTAGTATTTACTATGTATATGACGAATGCTCTAAAATATATGTATTATCAGTCGTTACTAGATCACGAAATAAACCATTACTAATTTTCCAGTCTCAACATTCATTTCCCTACAAACTTTATAAACATGAACACAAAAATAATTCAAAGCTACATTGAGATACCAAAAGTGAGGTGATGGGCTTCATCTTTAGAAGCAACAAGATGGCGACTGGACACACAAATGACAGGTAACGTCAAAAGAACAATGTAAATGTCCTAAACTACTGGGTGCGGAAACCTACAAACTTAGAAGTGAATTCACAAGCAGCTTACTATGACGGCTGGTCAATCATTTCTCTATTCATACCTACCTGGAATTGGTGTTTAGCTTTCATGATGAATGGACTTTGATAGATGAGATTATGTCCGAATCAGACTTAATCAGACTCAGGAATATGCTTCAGGATTTGTAGTATGCCTTGACGCACGTTTTATTTATTTATTTATTTATGTGGGGCCCACAGTAACATAAACACTGCAATCATAAAATATTTTTTTTTTCAATAACATAAAATTAAAACAAAATAAATTGTGCTAATTTGGATTATAAATGTTTTATGGAATTGGTCTTAAATTAAATCTGATTTTAACATTACACTTACATGTTTTTTTTTTCATAATTTACTGTGGATTAACCTATCAACAATGTTGAATGGATAGGAGAATTACTGCAGCCATTGCCAACGAGACGGCTGTTCGTAGCCGTCTCGTTGGCAAGACTGCCGTTTCCTTCAGTTTTCTGATGCCCTGGTCAGTCAAGATAATGTCAGATTCGAAGAATATACACAGTCAGGTACAAGTCATTCAAAAAATTGAATTTCAAGCTAAAATTTTAGATTTTAGAAATATGCGGCAACAGAAAAAACTGGCTTCAATTCGGGATATAGTTATTTACTGGCAGGTAAGCACCTCGAATTTGAATATCGTATAATAAATTATAAAACGCAATATCCATAAAAATAGGTCAGTCATAAAAATGTGTGACGGTTGGGTGAACAAGGTGACATATGGGAACATTTGGATATTCCGTCATTTTCACTACACGTCATAAAAATATACATGCTGATTATATTTACGGGACGTGTATACGTAAATTCCAACTTGCCTCGAATACTTTTTTCGATGTTTTAGACTTATTTCATTTCGCTTTAATCAAAATAAAAGCAAAAGTTGGATATTTAAAAACGGAACAAGGACAGTTGAAGGTTTTAATTTTTTGTGAACAAATAAAATCTTGACCATTAAAAAAATATATATCCCATTATTGTTTACAGATATATTTTTATAGAAAAATAAATACCTATAAAATAAAAAGGTGATAAAGTTTAAAAGGCTTGTTAAAATCAACGCCTCCATTCAGTGTCAAAGTCACTCGCAAATAGAATTGATTAATTGACTGGTTTTATTTTTATGTACCACTATTTCAGCTAAAATGTTCACTTAATGGATTCCTGGAAATCCCCATGTAGGTTACGTATATTTGTTTGAAATAAAACATTTTATATTTAGCCACAATATTAGGCTCAGCTTGTGTACTGAAACTTAAAACCATTTAAGGCTTATTTTTTTATCGCAGCACCCAGAGACGCAAATATTAGGTAGGTACATCACATGGCCGGTTGTATGTAGTATCTGCACTTAAAGAGTAGTACCTAGTTAAGTATATGTAGGTACCTATATAACAAAATACAAAGCACTTCAAAATGACAGTCCCATGAAAATTATCATACCGGCAACAACAGACTATGAATTGATAATGTTGCATTCAGTAAATCAACGTGCCAGTCTACCATACATAACTAAGGCAATAAAATGTATTCACACATAAAATACGCGGTACAATGTTCGTAATTTACTGCTAACAAAGTCAAACTACGAAACTGTACTAATAAACTAGTTAGTGCGGCTTTGCGTTGCTGTTATCAGTTCACTTGTTTACATTTTGTTTCTTTTTTTCTATTTGGTTTTAAATGTGGTTCAGATTGTATTCGAATTTCTTACGGAAAATGGCTGTTATTCCTCTTGTCACATGTTTCATTAGGTCAGGATTTTGTAATGTGACCAACTTTCATTCAGCTTTTGTCTGCAAGTCAGAGCCGCTGACTGCTAAGCTTGACTTACCACAAATTGTATTAGGTACAGTAAATTATTACTCTCAAGGTCTACTATAATCTTCTTAGAAATTCTTATTACATTTACTTTGTTTTGATATTTCAAGAGACTGTGAGAACCAAATATATATAAATGTTTAGATTGGCTACATTATATTGGTTTGGAATAATCTAGAAGTCTACTTACCTTGTCAAGGATCAATAAGCATGCTGTCATATTGGCTATAGAGCTCAAGAAGGGTTCTTATAGGCAGAAACACGATCGGCCTTACAATACACGGTACTACTACGACACGGAGCCGATTTTTACATCCAGAATTAGTTTTTTAACGTTACGGGATATCCTAGACTAGACCAATCTTATTCATAAGTTAATTAAAACCCGTTTTCATCTACATATGTAGAGTGCATACAACTCAGTGTTCACTGCTGAATTTATTAAATCAAAATTCAACCGTGAGCATAAATCAATACTTGAAATATTCAGGCAATCCTGTAAAATTAATATCCACAATCTCGTCTTCACGAGATGGTATTAAGTATTTTATTATTATTTTAATCCTAACCGTTACCGGAAAAAGACCGACCAGCTCACGCATCACGTTTTTCCCTTAACAGCAAAACAAATAGCAATCCATTACAGAACTCAGTTCGTCACACTCGATATCGTATCGTTGTCGTATCGCATACAATAAAGACCCTCAAAGGATTTGCGGTTCGTACAAGGGACCGTGTTTACATTTGTCGTTGACAATGGTACCCGGTCACACCTCTTTGCGGTTAATTCTAGAGCTTACGGAACCAATGTCAATAAAACGATTGATTTCCTAACAATCATGTAAATTTTGTAGTGATCCCTGCTGTTGTTTGATTTGGATGGATCGTTTATCTCGACAAGCTTAGGTATATTTTTATATACGAGCTTTATCCGTTAGAATAATTTGGGTCCAAAGCAATTATTATCTGCACTTGAGTGTAAACTTTTGACATGATACTTAATTACAATAATTGTTTATCTAGACGTGCTATACATACAAATAACAAACCGCTTTTTCAGAAAATATCATATTATTCCCTGTAGCAAAGATGGCTGTGAATATGTCGTAAATATATGTTTTCGTTATTGAATAAATCGTAAATAGAATGACAATTGATCTCATAGTATAATATAGGTCAGATAAGAAAAGCTTTGAGTTTTTATAACACGCGATACCGGAACACAGTCGAATAATAAATATCTTTAAATCCCGGAAAATTACTAGAGCCCATAAATGGATACCTATTCAATAGTTAATGTCTATGGAATCTTCATGACTAGACATGTTGTGACTATTACAGCGTTTAGACAGTTACTCGAATCAAATCACAAACACTTTCTATACCTTTCTATACCTATGTACCTATAGATGTCGCAAAAAAGTCTAGCATCAAAAGATAGTCTAGACTGTGAGGTTTCAAAGAAATCGATAAACTTTCAAATAACATATTTACGATGTTTGAAGTTGTGCACAAAAGTTGATGAATTAATTTATTGTTGGTAGCGAGTTAGCTGCCGTGGCGCCATCTATGACTTGAAACTGTTTACAACGAAAGTTCTTTCCAGTTACTAGCTAGTTATGAAGAAAACTTCCACGTAGTATACTTTTTAAACCTGAAAAGAGATTATTTTACAAATTGATATGTGTTAAAAACTGTAAAGAAGTTGAGAAGAATTGTGTACTGTTGAAGTTGAGTAGGTATTAGATGTAAAATTATGTGCAGATTTTTATTTCTTAATTTAAAGAAACTTTAATTCATATTATATTCGATGGGAGTAAATGTTTTTACATCAACCACGAACCGACAAATCATACCACTATATTATTAACGCCCTAGCTAGGCCATCTGACGTCTCCCACGAAAATTACACAGAAACACCGAAATATTATCTGAAAGTTAACACAACGGTGACGGTATTTAGTTGATTAATACCCAATGTATCCGCCCACCTTCAACCAGTCAATTAATCTCTCTAAATAATTGCTTCGTCAATTAAGTTAGCCCTAGTACATGAGTGATAATTACTTAAGGGTGACACTTAAAAGCATTGTTTTTAGAGTAAGTAATAACGGCTTATGACTAATGGTGATATTAAAATAAACGGTTCGATGATTATGTCGATGATATTAGATTAGATTGAGACGACGTAAGTTTTATAATTGAAGCGGTTTTAATTTAGGAAAAAGTGACCACAGCCTTTCATAGGCTGTTATTTATTAGAGTAAATCTTATTTTCTGCGATTCACACCACTGCTATACCACTTCCCCCTTCCAACACAACCTCCCACTTCTTGTACCACTTACTACTTTCTACATCATACCACACTGAACTAAGAAATGTCTTTTAATGAAAAAAATGGATTAGGTACTCAAAAAGTTCCCATGATTCTATCCCTTACTTAGTAACTATATCGGTTTCAAAATAACTGTACAGATAACCGATTCATTGCTAAAGGGATAACTTAAGTATTAGGGTCCTAAATTCGATCAAGACGAAATGTAATTGGGTCCCTTCTATGAGATTGTCAGTTATTTCCCGAGGCTGGAGTGGTTATTACATTCGACCTTATAGTATCAGTCCCTTAGATATTCGTAGACAAAGGAAAACAATGCGAACACTGGATAGGAAAGCTAGAGGTTCTTGGTAGGTATTGTACGTCTAGAAATCTATGAACCACTTTTGTTTTCCCCGAAAAGACGCTATGTGAGACATTACATTTTGAGAAGCCTGTAATCATAACTTAGAATTTGGCTGTTACTGAGAAATCATCAATCATTGAATCATCAATTAGTGAAGTTGCTATATTAGGGATTTTCGCAAGAACTCGGCGACTTCCAGTAATCCTAACAGCTAGAACACCTGGAGGTAATTTGTTGTTTATTACTGGGAACCGGATATGATGAATGTAAAAGCTATTTTCGACATAACTTTAAAGGCAGCAGACGGATACGATTCAATTTTCCAGAGATTTTACTTCTGAATTTGACAAATAAACCTTGTTCTTAGTCAGTGAATAACTAACTGAATAAATAACTAACTGCCTTTTCACATTGGCAGATTTTCCGAGCGGAAAAACGGAGAGACAGCGACCGATACGTACGACAAGTAACTGACAACTACTGGTACAAAACGACGTTAAAAGCCGAGCGACAGATTTTTGACGTTCGTATTTTCTACGAGTGACAAAGGAGCGACAATAATCCGCCAGTATGAAAGTATTATAGTCTCCAGCAGTTCTCAACCACAATAACACTTTAAAAACAAATCACAATCGCCATAAACAGAGCAATAACATTCATACACGAGCTATTTGTGATACATGCATTATTTATGCCCCATAACCGAGCGTTGCCAATCCCTGCAAGGTTAGTAGGCCAGCAAATGTTTTTTACCATGCACTATTGGACTTGAAGGAGTGTTAGATTATGTCCGAATGATCTGGTGGGACCTGGAGTACAGCCAAATCTAAGCGCCTCGGGAACAGCGTGCCGTTGCCAAAAGCTAACTGATCGATGGCCTTAGGAATTTGCAAGCGGATCCGGGAGTACAGATAATGCTGGTTAATAATCCAAACTAATATTATAAATGCGAAAGTAACTCTGTCTGTCTGTCTGTCTGTCTTTCTGTCTGTCTGTCTGTCTTTTCTTCACGCCTAAACTACTGAACCGATTTGTGTGAAATTTGGTACAGACATAGTTTGAAACTTGAGAAAGGACATAGGATAGTTTTTATTACAAAAAAAAATAAAAATAAAATTATTCCGGACATATAGCGCCATCTATTGGTCAAATCAAAAATCTGCTGGTAGTCCCTATTCCACGCGAACGAAGTTGCGGGCAAAAGCTAGTAGGGTTATAGGTTATGGCCAGGTTGTGCCAGATGTAATGTGAGTGATGGCTTCATTGTAACGTGTGTTTGTTGTCTGTTGTTATTGATGATACGCCTTATTAGTTGTGTTTTTTTCTCTTTTTTACATAGAACTTAGAGCAGGCCAGTATTCATAAGAGTCTGTTGTAACACTTTTCGAATTTGTTATATATACCGAACCCGAAATTATTTATTATGAAACCCGAAATTGACATAAACAAACTCGAATAGTTATTCATCCCCTTTTGCATCACGTTATTAACATCATTTCGCCAATGCATAACTACATAAAAGGTTTGCCCTTTATTTGGATTCTAGCATTTATAAACAAACAAATAAATACAAGATTTTATTGCAGATAAGTAAACTCAATTTTTTCTACAAAATGTTGTATGTCTAGATTATTCAAAGGAATTAATACCTCGGCGAAGGAACGAAAGTAAACGAAGGTAAGATAAGGTAGTTAAAATATTCAAGAGGGCACGAATCCAATATTCTTGTTATCTAGTTAGCGAACAGCGGAGTATTGCACCGAAATAGAACCATATTCTTGTGTTTTACACAGAAAGGAGGTAAAACATTTTGTAAATTATCTCGAACAAGAAATAAGGCTGGTTAGATTTTTGAGTTCTAAATTCAAACAACATTTTCGCGCGTTTTAAATAAATAGAGTTGACGAGCAATTAAAAAACAAAAACGGAATGTCAATCGCCGAGTTCTTTTTTTAAATCAGTTTCTTAATAAAATAAAATATACACGGTATTTTTAAAAGATTTGCGATAATACCTTGTAGTACAACAATAACGATAAAAATTGTTATTTCTTACTAATATCTGTTTACCGATCCATTAACAATAAAAAAAATAATACCAAACGATATAAAAACTATAGAAAATGGGTTATGGTGTATTTATCCATAACCAAAACAAACACCATTAATGTGAGGGGATCGGACAAAAACATGATATCGATATGGCAGGGGCTGGTCCGGACATGGCTTCGCTTACACACACAGATGAACTCACACCTCGGTATGAAAACCATTATCAAAATAACTAACGTAAAATATTGGAGGAAAAGATGTAACTTGTGTTTTGCTTGGAAGACAATAAAATATGTATCGACTGTGTAGAGTATCATATTGTAAAGCATACCTTTACGGCTATTCCCAATATCTTATCTGTAGATTTGCTTACCTACTAGGGATAGAATTTTGAAATTACTCCAACACAAGTGATGTCAATTTCTTATCTCTATTACCTAAGCTAAACAACAGTTAGACAGTAGTTTGATCTTTATAGAAATAAACATCTCAAACGACTGTTCGAAATCTGAAAACAATTTACTGAAGTTGGCTTGAGATAATACAAAACATTCTACATATTTCCAAAATCTACTTATTGGTACTATATAAATAAAGCAAAAGTATCAAGTATAAAACCTGTGATAAAACATTTGACGATCGAAAGATTGCCAGTATTGCCACGTTCTTCGCAAAGGTAAAGTTGAAAGGTATAATAAATAGTCATCTAATACAATTGTGACGGATACGAAAAGCAATTTAGTCGCAATTTTTTCAGGCAAAGAATAAAAGTACTTTTGTTCGCGACTTTCTGGAATTCATAAAGTATATTAACAATACGTATACAATAGGAATGAGACACGAATCGAATGTGTTACGAGAAACTTTGTTACTACATTTATAAAAGAGAAATGTTTATGACTGAGTATAGAAGTTTTTTATACGACTTTTGGAGAGTTACTTTTAGTATTTTCGAGTATATAAATTGTAACAGACTCAGGCCTACAAGTACATATTTCTTCAACGCTTTTCACCTGTCCGTCTAAGTCCGTCTGCCCATCTATGAATCCTTAGGTAATGAAAATGTTCGCTTTTTTAACTGGTAACCACGTAACGTCGGAATAAAATTCGACGTGCTTATTTATGACTTGGAATTATATAAAAATATTTCTTAATTATTACTTCAAAATTCATGATCATCTGCCTAGCCTTAGAAGCAGATATGTACCTGTGTTTTAAAATAAAAGGAGCGTCTGCCTACCTGACCTCCTTAAGGAAAGTACCTTCTAAGAAATAATGTTCTTTAAAAATCCCCACATCATAACCAAATCGAAGATGACTTCGCAAAATTGCTAACTACATTCCCCCACATGATATATGATAGTAACCCGACCAGAAAGAGATCATCAAACGTATCCATCTGGCCGTGAGCCGTGAGTCCGCATTTGTATGCTTGAAGATTTACACGGCTTATCTGTGGCCCCTTTGTGTCTAGTTCGGCTCCCCGAGAAGCCGCTACATATACAACCACGGAGCAAGGAAAGATAGCAGAAATGCCGTAGGAAAGGTAGGTCAGGTCCTTTTTTCTAGGTCAAAAAGTTACAGCGGGCATGGCCAAAACGATCAGTTGCGAGTGAACTTACGAGGTGTTAAGGTTCTTTGAGACATGTGCCAATGATTTTTGGTATTACAAAAAATGGCCGTGTCCAAAGAAGACGCATAGGGTAGGGCGGTAAGGCAGTAACGTTCCTCGTCCCCCGCATTTTAGCGCGCTCGTTTCTTAAGAAATTTTCTGTTATGGCACCTCCGCTATTCATTTTGTTCTCCATGTATAAAACGCATTTGATCACGAACAAACTGACGGAACGCACTATATGAAAGATCGTTCTAAAGGATTACTTTGTTTGATCCGCATTGAGCTCAAAGTCTCCTAGTATATTCCTCATATCAATAATAGTAAAATAAATCGGAATTGATATAAGGCAATGTGACACAAAAAAAATGTTCGTGAATTGTAAGGGTCAATTCACACTGAAAGAGCAGCGGCCGGCAGCGGCCGGCAGCGGCCGTAATAGGCTAGTTTCCTAAAAAATAATAATTAGTCCGTCTTGTAGATTGTCCAAAATTAAGCGATACGTATTTTTTCTTTTTTAAATTGGATCAGAACTTGTTAAGATATAGCGTGTTAAAGTTGAGTGTGACGTCACAAGTTGCTACAATTTTCAGGACACTGTGACGTAAAAGGCCCCCACTCCTAATTTTTGAAGCGTATTATCTTTGTCATTTTATGTTTAATTAAAAAAAGAAAAAATACGTATCCAATATTTTTTGATTATCTAAAAAGCGGACTAAATATTATTTCATTATTTCGACCCTGGAAACTACCCTATTGCAAGGGATTGAGCGTGAGCGCGGCGGGCCGCGCGGCGCCGCGCGGCGCCGCATCGCGCCGCGCTCTTACATTTTCCGTGCTCTTACGGCCGCTGCCGGCCGCTGCTCTTTCAGTGTGAATTGACCCTAAGAGGAAAGGGAATCAAATATACCCACTTTTATGAGTACATTATGTATTTGTTCACGCTTTTTTTTCTCTAGGTATCTCTGTCTTATTTTAACAAATCTATCCCTTTCATTTCATGCGTGACGTCATTGACGTGTCTTTTGTTTCATTGAACATTTGTTTACCCTTTCTTGGTAATCAATCTTTCTCTTTCATATCGCGCCTCACGTTATTTTGCATGACGCTGTTTCGAATTTCAAACTATTTTAAAAATACCAGCATAATTTTATTATTTTTTCTTATTTACTAAAAATTTTTAAAATATTATTTCATTACTCAATACAGCATCAAGTCAGTAAAACTTTTTTAATAACATTTAAAATTCGAATGCCTGCTCTAATATGTACACCCATGTTTTTTACAAATAAAGTATCTTGTATCTTGTAATACTCTAAATGTTATTCTAATGTATGAGGCCAATGACATGTCCTCTGTATGGATTTAAGTTCGAATCAATAGGAATATAATAAGCCCAAACACGAGGTAGTTAATACATCCAGCAGGGCCAAGGTTTGCCGGGGCTGCCTGATTGTTGGAAATAAAAATAAGGTAAATAATACATACCGTTGCGAAGTTCCCTCAACTCTCTCACGTCTTCGTCATCAAGTCAGCTTTCAAAACCTTCACTGTTTTAAAATGATTTCAAACATACACCTGAGTTTTTTTTTTCAAATTACCCTGCTTTTACGGATTTTATCGCGGTTATATTACTTAATATTATTTAATTCTGACGTTTCGGATCCTTTACTACAGCATCCACGGTCACGGGCAGACTAAGGTGTTGGTCGTCTTGATATTATTATAGTTACAAACCAGCTACCCTACATTTTGTTGATTATTGACAATCCGATTCACGCAAAACAAGCTCACTGTATCGTTAGGTACAGCAATTTTGATAGGGTAGGGAAGTCGGTTAAAAATAATAAAACAGACATACTGAAAATTTCTGGTTCAACTTAAATAACTACTTTGCATTTTAATTATTCATAATAACACACAGTTATACCAAACATATGGAAAAAAATGATAAAAAAACATATCGGCCATGTCAGTGAAATTTCATATAAAAATATTTTTCAATAAATGAAAAATATTCAAAATTGTTTTGTTACACTCGTTACATTTACTGTTTACACAACACTAGCGCAAATAGTGAACACAATGTCTACAAACATCAACTAAAATACAGTTGTTTTATGTAGTTTTATGTAAGCAATAAAACATAAATGGCATATAGACAGCCACTTAAATATTTCACAACCTTTTTACATTAAACATGCTCAACTTATCAACTTAATTTCTGAAATGAACAATACATACATATCGAAAAAATATAAATATGTACAAAAAAAAACCGAAACGCAAACGTCAAAACATTTCATTTGAAATATACTTTTACAAATAAACATAAAACTTTACAGTTATTATACATAGTTTTATGTAAGCAATAAAACATAAATAGCATATAGACAGCCACTTAAATATTACACAACCTTTTTGCATAAAACAGGCTCAACTCACAAACTCAATTTCGAAAAAAAGAATAATATACTCGTAATAAAATACCAAAACACAAACATTAAACTTCAAAACATTTCATTCGAAATGTACTGTTACGAATAAACACAAAAACTTTCGATGTTCCACTTTGAAAATGGTTGATATTAAGACGATGCTTTAATTAAACTTGCTTGATGTTGCGTAAAGAACTGAAAAGTCGGAAAGTTGCGCCGTCCGACGCATTCACCGAGTCTTCGAAACAGCTTTCTCTAGTCCGCCTTTCATACGCTAACTCGTCCGTCGTAGCCTGATTTTGTAATAAAACTAACTATCCTAGCCTTCCCTCAAACTTGCTCCTTCGAATAACGAAAAACTAACTTCATAAATCACAATTTATACCACAAATTACCAACCAATTTTGTGCGGATCTTCATAAAACGATAACCTAGAAGTTTGTGCTTTCAAATAACGAAAAACCTCATTACTTGACAAATATTTTTTACCACAAGAAAAATACTTAAATTGTCAGATAAAAATTTGTTTTATTTTCAGGACACAAAACGACATTTTGCGAATATTTTATTAGGGTGGAAAATCGCGTAAGTAATTTAGTTCGAATATCTTCAATAAATAAAAATACAGCCTGATATAATTGCCTTATCTAATGAGATTAAATTATTTATTATAGAAAGTTGATTCTTTTCTCAAGTAGAAGCACTTATAAAAATTTTGATTTATATTTTATGCGAACGGCAAAGAATCAGTATAAAAAGGTTGTTTCATAAAAAAAAGTCCTGTATTTATTTATTTACTTTGTCACAAAAAAGTTACTATCCATTTCTCTTCGGTTTCTGTGTTCATATTTTTATGAGAATATAAAAGGCTTAACGCAGATACGTATGTTATCAATAGGCGCCATATAAAGTTACAGCTCCACTAAATGAACGGTCCGCCTAACCAAATATTTCAGCAAACTGGAACAAACTTTTTTCCCATACCTAACGTAGTTTTCTAGTATGTAGATACTACAACCGAGTTGTTTTACTACAACTGATATGCACTTCGATAATATAAAACCAACGGCACATTATTACAGTATGCGTGCCGTGCCAAGAAAAATATTTGATATACTACTCAACATAAAAATCACGGCAAATAACCCACTTAAAAATATAATGTATCTTTTCCGGCCGTTAACCCATTCTCAACTTTAAGACGCCATAAAAAAACAACAATAAAACATTTTTATCCAAGCAAAATATCTCGCTCCGAAGAAGTCAAGAAAGAAAGAAATAACAATTTGCATATAAAACTATATATTCTTTGTAACCTGTGCCTTTTGAATAGTACCAAATGTATCTGCTGCCAAGTTTTATAAGAGCGACTTGCGTCCGATATACTTAGTACGCTCGAGCACTGACAAATATCTGGAACTCAGAAAGCCACCGAGTGCTAGAACTTGGGTACGTGCGCCGACTGCCAAGCGACAGAACGCGGTACACACAGACTCATCACAAATCACTCCATTTTCATATTGAGTGATTTATTCATAAGCGCCCGTGGCAGTCGCAGTACTAAACATAGCTCTAAAAGTAAAATATAAAACACATTCATATGCTAAGGATCTGAGCCGTATCGAGGACAAAGCGTGTATCCATTACAACTTTACAACTTCCCAAATAGTAGGAGTTGGACGAGCGACGTGATAATTTGGAAAAGAGGGAAACGTGACCAACTTTTAATTTACTTATAAACAACTTTCCATTCGTGAACAGAATACAAGTGATTTACATTTATTACCACACCACACAACATCAATTAGATGACTGTTGGGAGTTAGCGCCGCAGCTGTAAAATATACGACACGCACCCATAACGATATTAATACGTGTACAAGCCAGGATTCTTTACCATCTCCGTGTTATTGGGCAATTTGACACAAGCACCTTTACGTAATTTCCCTTGTGACTGTGACCTAGCAAATACGTAGTATCCCTACGCACACATACAATAACTTGATATATACACAGGCAAGTTTGACAAGTGGGGCACAAAGAATTCTTTCTGGGTGCAGGGCGAATGACACTTGGGTTAACTTTTGCAGGCGTCGGCCGATTCTTCGCTGAAAGTTGAGTACGTGCCCGGCATCCGCGGCCGACGTCGCCAGCTCCGGAAAGACGAGCGTGCAGCTATGACAGATTATTGAAATCCTTTGTTAGTATAACAAAGACATCCCTGCGTTCCAGTCATGCAAATTAGGACACACATCGATTGAAAACTTAATACGAACCATGGCGGACAAAATGGGTCCCAATAAATGCTGACAAAGGTCGCAGAAATATTCGTATTTCAAGGGAACACGTTAAGTCGTATAATAGCCTTGTTAACAAAAAATATGCCGAGGAAAGGGACCGTATTGTCAACATTTACGTTTATAATAGCAATAATACCAAATTTTACTATTATGATCAGAGATTTAAACGATATAATGCGAAGTAGCAAGTGGTTAGCATTTATATCAGCATTCTTCGCTTTGGGAATCGTTGACGACTCCGCCAATATTGCCGGGAATTTTCCTGAAACCGTTAAAAGTCCTTTTTAATTTCCATTTTTATGGAACAATTTGTTCGTCATTATACGCTTTCCTCGTTTAAGTTTGAGCAAAGTTATAAACTTAGTGATAAATGCAAAAAAAAAACAACGTTGTTAAGTCGGCTTCATGACAAGCGACAGAGATTCATGTAAATTGTCACCGATAGTCAAAGCAAAATATGAACAAGAAAGGGAAATAAAATAATATAATTTTACCTTTAAGCTCAACAGGTCGACCAATTTAATAATTCCACAAAAAAGTTTTCCCCTACCGCGGCAAATTCTATTTTTGACGTCGACAAGATAATAATACTACTTGTGGAACATTCTCGAGCTGCTTCTGTTGTGAATGCAAAATTCTATGTAAATTGGAACAACAAGTCGTTAGGTTTTGAGGGACAGCGCTAATGTCCTAATTACTAAGCAACAAGTATAAAGTAGTCGTGTTACAAGCGGGCAGCGCAGCGGTTGTATATCTACGAACTTATCTAATTACCGCAAACAGAAGGCGTGCTGGCTCGTCCTTAAAGCCTAGTTTACATCGGACTACTGAGTAATCCACCACTGCCAGTACAGCACATTATTTATCGACTAACACAGGGATAACATCGTGTAGGGGATAGTTTACAGCTAGAGTGTTTTGTTGCACGCCATGGATAACCAAATGCACCATCGATCTAAAGATTCACATATTTTCCTAACTTACCTACTTCATTCTACCAATCCAAAGCGCTTACACTGACTCAATCGAGTTATGATATTATCAGTAGTCGCTCGCTCGCTGGAGTTGCTCAACCAATGTAAACTGGGCTTAAGTCGAAGTTCTATGTAAGCCAAGCCAAGTTATTACTCTTATTACTACTCGATACTTAACTATTCCTTCGCCGCTATTGTGTTATGAAGGAGTACAGTCGCGAACAAAGAAAATTGTGTTGGGAGTTTGTTGAAGCGCATTTCTTGTGGTACTGCTTATGCTTAGGTCAGTGGAGAACGACTCGACTTGTTTTAGAAATTTTATTCTTTACAATGTTTTGAATTAAATCGAAATGCAATATTTTTCTCACCCTGTACTTTGTTTGGATATTAATGTAGTGTCTGCTCTGTCCAACACATCTTGGGCAGCCAAATGCACTGTACCACCCGCATGCTTTTATACGGGTACGAAACGCGAAATTATCTAACTGTATTTGAAATTTTACAAATAAAATAGAATATTAAACACAATGGCGAACGATCTCCAAAATTGATTTGTGAATAATAGCAGGCTCCGCAAAACAGAGAAAAATATATGAAACCGAGCACCGACTGAGGCAACCAAATTATAAAAATAGATGAATAGCTTTTAATAACATTACAAAACTTTAATATTTTCTAAAACTACAGTTCATTTCATAAAAATCTGTAGAAATAAAACAAACACAGACGGACTGACTCGTGTTGCTAAGTAGTTTTGCTCCACTTTTTGTTCGCAGCTTTAAACACTAGGGAAAGGGTGGGCGTCATAGACTGTCTTTTATTGCTGGCTTTCCAAAGTTCTAATTAGCTGGAGCCTACTCTGAATAAATAAATTTAGACTTTTATGTATTTCTCTTTGATAAGAAAAGGGGATTGCTACTCTCTAAATATGTATAAGGAAAATAATAAAGGGGGGAAGAGGGGATCGAACATGCGTGGATGGGGGAAAGGGGGTATATATCTCACACCCTTTGAGGAGCCAGCAAGACACACTGATCAGCATTAATTATCACATTAGTCTGTTTGTTGGACTAATGACCGCTACGCTGCTCGGTCAGAGAGGAAATTACCATAATGTAGTGATTATCGGGGGGGATTGATTACTATTGCCTCTTAGGTTCCGTATGTATCTTGCGGACCACAATACGATTTACGCAATATTTTTTTTTTATAGGAAAAATGACAGCTGTTGCCATTTGTTAGCTGGTCACACTGGTCACCCATCTACTGATCAACCATATGACGATTAACCTTAATCGGTCCACTCATAATTATATTACTAAATCACCAATACGAACTTTTGTTGAGGGCATATAGGTATGCGTCTTATATTTTGCGCAATAAAACTTATTTTCTTTCTTTTCTTTAACTCTATCATTTACGTAAAACAAAATAAATAGAGAAATTACTAGACGGTCTAGACATCAAACCTTTTCAATTTAAAAAAGCTGCCTGAATACACAATAAGTTTGTCATAGTCATGCGACTACCAATCATCGAGTAAGTAATAATATAAAAATCTTCCACTAGGATCGTGATTCTTTGTACTTAAGTTGTACCGTAAATCCCAGTCGTATCATTAAAACCGAATTAACTTTACACACGTTTTTATTCGACATTCCTCCATTTAATTTCGGTTACTCATGAACACTTGAGTGCTCAGCCGTACTGAATTTAAAAAGAAAACTTCAGGTAGCATGCAATGCAGACATTTATGAATGAAGTCGAATTTTTCATCAACTCTCAACAAAACAATGGCTGATGAAATGAGGCTTGCACTATGATATTACACGTACTTTTGTTTCGCAAACAATAGATATGGCTGCGAAATTATGTACGACTTTAATAAAATGAAAATCTTTTTGTATGAATATTCGGCAGCGGGATATTGAAATGCCGTTGTGAGGAAAACAGGGTTTGTTTTCGGTCTGGGAGACCTAGATTTGACCTAATATTGTATGTAGATTGGGTAGGCAAGTTCCTAAGGTATCTTGGAATCTGCTCTGGGAATTTGTCGTGCCAGGACCGAACCCTTTATTTTATAAAATTTACGCGTCTATTTTTGTGTTCTTTTTTATAAAATGTTGATCTGTATTTTTATTATGAAAATATGTGGCATTTTTTATTGTTCAGGAATTTTACTGAACAATTTTAATTAATTATTTAAGAGTAATTTGACAGATATTTTACCTATAAAGGCAAAATAAAAACATTTTATGGAATTCTTTCTTTAAAATTCGAAATTCGAATGCCAATACCAGCCACTCCTATCATAAACACGACGCTTATTCTTCCTCAGTATTATCAATTCACCATTTTGCCAGTTAAAAAGTTATGCACATAGACAACAACATTATACCGAGCGCAAAATAAGCAAAAAATAAACTGACCATCAAATAATTTTGCTACAAGCTCGTTCGCGCAGCCCTCCAATCCCATAGTATCAAAGTAAATCCTTTTCCCGTCCAGTCATTTATCAAAGTAAATGACTTGTACAAATCAGCACTGTATGCCTATACAGCTGAAAGCTGTAAGTTTGTTTCGCATATAACTTAGAGCATTTAACCAATCGGACCCGCTATGAGCACCAATCTCTATGCGCGATCTAATGCCACAAATAGTGGAAGCTCATGCATTTTTGATCTCATCGTTACGCACGCACATGACAAAATAGGGCTTAAAACCAGAATAACCTTAATGCACACATGTACCTACACGCGAGTATGACCGGCGATTTCATGCTTCTGACAACGGCAAAGCACGGTATTTCGTGTCCATTTGGTTAAATGATCTAAAGCATATGGCCGCAGTTGACCCGTAAATCACAGGCGGGAGCACAACGCGGGAAATCGAAAAATATGCCCAATAAAGATACCACAGCATTAGAATACCGACGGGAATCACTCCTGTTACTGCCGCGCTCGAGTGTGAACTCCGCTTTTTATTTTTATTGAGCATTAGGCTTTATACCAGCCATTGTTTTTGTATGGATCCTGTTTCTTTTATTAACTTATTGGGTATTTACTTATGGATATGTAATACCAATACTCGCGTGTAACTACATATAAAAGGCTGTCGTGTGTCTCGTATCTAGAAAACCGGATTTTTCGATATCTTTATTTCAATGATTTTGTAAAATCATATTGTGTTAATATTTTCATTTATGCATAAAATTTAATCCTATCAAACTATTTTAAACAATTTACTCCTAATGGATTTTAATGGATCCACTAATGAAAAGTGAAATAAAAGTTAGTGACACTAATTACACCGCACTTCCATTACTGACTAAAATCCAATCATGGAGTAGTTTGATTGACAACGGTTCCATTATCGTGAAGGTCATGTTTCATAAAAGTAATATAATTCACGATACTATCGCTTTATAGCTAAACATTAACCAAATAGACAAATTTTAATGTATCTGTACGTGAAACGAAAAAAAAAAAATAATTTATAAAAAATAAATATTCAGTACAGAAAAAGAGAATTTTAAAGCTCAATAAAAAATATGGACCTTCGATCAATGTGCGAGTACTTTCAATGAAAATACATAAACTTAAGAATTTCACTACACTCCATAGACGTTTTCCGACAACCCTGTAAAAATAAAATTGAACTAAAAGGAAAGAAAAAAACCCTAGGAATCTTCTGCCTCCACAGATGTGTTTTTTCTACCGTTATAGACATTAGACAAGTCTGAACTGCGGGTAACGAACAAGACACGGCAACACCTAGATTCCAGTCTGGCTGACTGGATGTCTAAATTGATGACGTGACGCATGTTTGTGTCGTGGTTGCCTAGTGGGTGAAGAACCAACCTATCAAGTAAGCGTGAGTTAGTTCGAGTTGGTATGTCCTTTTAAGTAAGTATAACTTGGACACCAATCGCTGATTAAAAGTGATGAAGGAAATCATCTTAAGGAAACCTGAACTTCAAAGCCTCAAACCGCCAACGCGCTTTGAGCAAGCGTGGTGATTAGCTCTCAATCCTTCTCTGAGTGGGACGTTAAAAAGGCTCGTTGATGATGATTTCTGTTTGACATATCGTGGCCCACTAGTTTGCTTTCCTTCCCATTGTTCTGCATAGGAAATTGAGACTGCCTGTGTGTTCGTTACGCCTAGCAAAACCAGTTTGGCTTATATTCGATCTAAATCTGAAGACAGCGTAGTCTCAATTCGGTAGGATGTAACAACTTTGAACAGCGCTTTCCCCATGCACGTGCCATGCGAACTACTTTGCGCACCCGGTTAAAAAGCAATCTTCCTCGAGCAATCTAACACTGAAACATTAGTACTTGCTGAGAAAACGCGGTTAACAGTAACAAACTCTGCAGTTTTATAGCAATCTTTAAGTCATTGCAATATTTTTTTACAGAACATCAATAACACTCGTTATATAGGTACTCATCTTTTAATTACATTTTATTTAAAAGCTTTCAGTTGTGTTCTTAGTAAAGATTTCAGTTCTTATTTGGTTAAATTGAATGCGTCATGTTAATAAGTTTCCAATAAAATTCATTATCTTTTTGTAGGCGAAATAAACCTCTCAAATCAAAAATAAATTCGCATTGGAAATGTTTACTGTTGGGTTTGAGCATAAATCATAATAAAATATGATTTGTTTAGAAACATTATTTGCTATCCCGCCGCTTATTACACCATGTATATTTTCATAGTAAATACTCGGCTATTGTTACAGCACACAACTTCCTGGGACTTAACAAACAGCGACCCGAACCCCTATTGTTACACATCCAATACAAGATAAGAGTATTTGTCATCGTAATTGAATAACCGTATTCCTAGCAGAGCTATTCAAACCGATCGACCATATTAACCTAATAGCTGAAAAACAGATCGGCACTCTCCCAACAGCAGTCCCCAACACGGCGACAACAAAAACGAATGCAAAATCAGGATATATTGACGTCATCATTCCCAGAAAAACGGGACACCACAAACAATGAGTTCTCGAAAAATCTGGAAAACGTAGTCTCATGTGCGACCGTGTTGTCATGACAGAAAAAGCCCTCCATCAATCTGCGGGAACCTATTTCCTAACACTCCCGTCGCCGTCCTTTCATATCACGCCATAGCTTGGCATTTCAGATATTGGCGAACGTATTACGAGTATATTCAACACTTTTTCGGAACGCGCCGGAGGTATTTTTTCTCTAATACTGAGTAATGTGGCTCGTATGGTGCTGTCTTGTGTGAAGTCACCTTTGAGAAATGATATAAAGAATTAGCTGCGTCACTAAGGATTGTTGCTTGGGACCACTAAGCTAGTGGTCATTTGTCTTGGGCTTTATCTAGATACGTGAACTATTTTTGTATTTAAGGCCATTATTTATGTAGCTTTTGTAATGGCCTTTTATTTGTATAGTTTACTATACCTTCATTGACATTCAGCGACACAAATGGCGCAGTGTATGCCCTTTGGTCAGGGTCTCGGGTCACTGGTTTGATGCCTATTGACGCTAATTGTTTTGTCTACGATGTTTTGTTTGTTTGAAAATGTCACAATCCAAACAACAATACAAATAAATCAGAAGTTAATAATAAACGTTTACTTTACGTATCTATTTGGTAATACCAAAACACCAATATAGACTTGTAAATCTATAGTGTAAACATCCTAAAAATGAATACATTTGTTTGCATTTTCCGCCTCTGCAAACCCGAACGAACAATCACAATACATAGAAGAGCTGTGTAACAAAACGGAAACTAAAAACAGATCGTTGGCACGAATCGAAACATCAAAATATTTATTTACAGTGGTAACATGGAGTCCGATGCAAACCGTCCGTTTGTTGCGATAGCAACACTTACTTGTCAGTGGGTAAATGGACATATAAACGATTGGGAACGATTTGTTAATCGATATGCACGTATTAGGGCAGGACGAATAATCAAGTCAATTATATTGCGATTCAAACGACGCATGATGCCGTAATTTTTATTTTATTTTATGTATAAATAATAAACAGCACCTTTATCATTCGAATAAGTTCTCTCATTTTAACGAATTGATCACAAGCAATACTGAACTGCCACCAATAAAATTATGTTTGGCGTTTTATAATGACTCACTGCTACAAAATGAAACCTCTTTGCAACCGCAAACTCTTTGAACTACGAAGCCGTAGTACACTTTAGAACTCAATGAAAGATATTCTTTGATACTTTACGGCAAAGCCCTGAAAAATATTGAGTATTAGGCAGTATTTTTTCAACCAAACTATCCGCATTGAGCCCGCATGGAGGCCAGGTTACAATTTCAGATTGATAACATGTTGTCTATGCGACTTTACTTTATGGGCGTTCGTTCCCCTCGCCGAGGTGTCTGTGCCACGTAATATATGTATGTGGCAAAAATGACGTAATATATGGCACCATAGATAGATCGATGGCAACAAACACAATTTGTGTGTGTGTCAATGATATCACGGTAAGAGAGTATAAAAAACTTTCGTGATCTGCGTGCCGTACGACCTTATAGGAACATTTGAATGTTAAATTAAATAAACATACGTAACATTAAATGACAGAGCCAATAAAAACAAACAAGAAATATACCCACGCTCCAAGAGTCCTTATTGATCCATTAATATTTTCGTACAGCATACTGAGGGCAGTGTTCTATAAATATCTTCGATTAACCTGTAATAACCAAATATTAAAAATAAACACGATAATTATATCAGTATCGGTCTTCGTAAATATTGAACTAAAGATTAATGAGTACTGAATGGCGTAAGCGGAGCGTGCACTGTGGTATACATAGTTATAATGTGTCCATGTATGTTTGTATATGTATGTACGTAACCTGTAAACCGGTAGTGACGTCACGCCCGCTGACAATCCCACGTTATGATACCAAAGTTTATACGACAGCTTGAATAAATACGAGTTACTATCTGAATATATATTAAGTAATTAAAATTAACAGAATATTGTAGTCAAATTCGAAACGAAAACCACTTATATGTGTATGTAGAAGTGATTTTATCTGTAAAAAACGACTATAAAAGTTATGTAAGTGACTTGAAAAAAATTCATACATTACATTATTTTTCGCTCGTTATTAATCATCTGTTCAGGATTTAACATTATATTTTTATTGCGAGCACTTACAACGACCAAGTATACATATAAAACTTCTCAAATTGAGGAATATTTTCATATTCCATGTTACACTGTTAGGCGAACATTTCTTCGAAAAGCCCCTTTGCAGGCAGGGTTTCCTAGTTAGTGTCTTCACTACCTAAGATTCAAATTCTCTATAGTTCGGCTTGTAAAGGATCTTTGGTGTCCCCAAACCTGTCAAAGGCGGAATCCTCTTTGATTTGATGGAACTGTCTCAGTTTTAGTAGAAAGCAATCATGTTTCAACGTTTGATATCGTTTTGGTACATGAAGTTTGATTCTGGAATTTATAGGACAGTTTGTTATATTTAGAATGACCCTTCTTTAGGTGCTAAAAAATATACGCTACGGCTGCAATGGGAGATAGTAGGTATTGATTATATACCTCATCATTAGTAAAGATAACTTATTGAACATAATATGTCACAAAAAATATACAGTAAATAGTGCTTATAATTTTGAATTGATTTATTTGCATGATACTACTTACCTGGTAGTTTAAATTTAATTTCTTCATTATTATAATCTACATATATACCTACGTGTAAAACTATATTCTACTGAAGCCGTGGCAGATATTTTTATAGCACAAAATATAAAACGGCTGCAACATTTGAACGCATGTTTTAGTTTCATTTAATTTAATAGAAAATATTTAGCCAAATTGCCATCGCAGGTGAAACAGATCTGTTTTAGCGATGATGGCAAATTGATGTTTCCTCCCGGTTTATAAATATGTTTTTTTAGCTGAAAATATTAAAATGTAGCCATTCAAATTCATTTCATTAAAATATTGTCTATTTTATTAGTAACATGAAACTAAAACATGCATCTGACCCATTTACAATAATTTTACTTTCTTCTCTATATTCAAAAGTAGTTCAAAGATTGATTACAACTGCCATAGGTACTTCTCATTATAATTCCTATAGATGACACCACAGTCGACACAAGGAAAATATAGTTATCCTCAAAAATCAATTCTGCAACACAGAAACACGTATCAACGAGGACGTGTCTGCAGCGAAACTAGAAATTATTTCGGGAAAAAACTTGGTACATTTTTTGTAACGTAGGTTCACCACCGACTGATAAAATTGTTCATTCATTCGTTTTTTAATTTGTTCACAAGCGACCCGTACGAGCAGTGCGAGTAACCATCACTTATCTGCAATGTGTATGATTTTCTGGCTTTCCGTTGAATGTACACTCAATAAAGATGTACATATGCGGGCAAAAATAAACATCTTTGCTTTGCTGGAGCAATATTTGTTGCAATTACGTGTTTGATGTTGGCTGCTATTTAAATAAATGGTCTCTGTGAAAGAGCATCTTAATGTTTTCTTACCTAATATGATGCATTAAGTAAAGTATGTAATTGAAAGCTATACAAATATAACAGATATGAACAAACACAAATGTTCATTATCTACAGTAGGTAAATATACAGCGCTGTAAGTAAAGTAAAATGGTTCGATCTTTTTTACGTGTTCAAACAAAAGACAATCTGACAAGAACTGACTGAGTTTGAACGAGACTGCTCAAGTTTAATTCAAAAATAGAAGTATCTAGTCTAGCTGTTTACTTGGCTTTGACCGCTGTACACAGCAGCCTACCTATTCCTAGACGCGCATTGAATAATTTGAGGTCGGACTTCGAATCCCAGTTCGGACAAAGTTTAATTGGGTTTTGCTATTGGCAATCGGTTACAGTCCTGAATTGGAATTATGCTGGTAAATGGGAATATGGTCTCATGGGACCGTACCGTCATCAGATCTTTAGTTAGACTAACGAATTATACCTTGGCTTAAGTTGTTAAGGTTAACAGACGTGAAGGCTGGTCCCGTTTGTAATAATGTTATAAGTTTATCAGTATTTCTCAGAGTTATTATGTCCACATTATGTATATCAGCTGTGTTGGCCCAGAGGCCCGGTTTCTCATACATTATTCAAATATGTTGTGATAAGGTTAACCTTTATCGTACACGTGGTAACATAGTGGTTCCTAGTGGAAGAAGGGTTCTAGAATAAACAAATCCAGTTCAAGATGATTCTATGTAACTGCCTCGAACAAATCTAGATATAGGCTCTCTCATTACCAGGTATCCTTTCTTCTTCTTCCTCCTGCTCTGTTCCCAATTTTATTTGCTATCGTTTACTTATCTTTATTTTAATTTCATCCCTAATCTTAACACATAATTTGAGAACACTACAAACAATACGTTGATATCACAAATAAGTAATACCTATCACAATTACACATAGTTACGAACAGAGATTAAGGCTTACACATTGGTACCTGGAAACCTAATATATTGTAGTAAATACCTTTTTATAACTATAACCTAATTCCGAGATATTACTACGCACATCGTTCATTTCAATAACTTATCTACAACATCTTAAAACGTAATAACAAAAGCATGAATTATTAACATAACTCTTTTTCCAATAACTTTTATTTACTTAAACAGAAATATTATTCGGCAAATGTTCGTCTATTCAAGCCATTTTCAATTTAATTTCGCGCATGCTTGAGTGAACCGTCTTTGAATCTAAATAAATTTTCCTTGAAATCACTGACTACGAAATAACATATCGTATTCAAAACAAACTCTTAGAATTTGTATTTTCGTAAGTACTAGTAACCTAATTTTGTGTAACTCCGTAACCCATATTTTAATCTGCGATAATGCTACGGCGTAGCGGCTACGAATTGTCGTAGCAGTCTACACGCATGGGTTAGGCGAGGCGCCTACCGGAACGCGAGTCAAAGGCCATAGCTGAGGCCCGCCTGGCTTTTGTCACAGCGACGTGAGATGGCTAATTACAAACGACGTGTGTTTGCCCTCGCACAGATTACCTGCCGTGAGTCGCATTGTCCCGACGAGACAATATGCAAGCCTGCGCACACAATGACTCCCGCTGAAATACCTTTGATATAACACCCGAACTTTCACATCTGTTACATGTAACTACGCATACGGTATATAGTTGTATGTGTGTAGACGAATGTTGAAGTAGGCCACGCTATGGCAAAACATTTTAGAGGGAACTGTAAAACAAACATAATCAAATTATCTACGCCTTAATGTTAATATTTAATCAATAAAACCTTGTAAAACTCATTTAATGTCAATTTAATAACGCCAAGAAAATACATACTATGAAACACTTACACCAAGAAAACACATACCTTTTTTTCTTATTTTAAGTAACAATTCTTGTCGCAATCAAAAGAATTGTTTATTTCTTCTCTACATTATTTCTCTAACATTAGTTTTATTTATGTAATGTAATAAACAGAGCACGCGTTCTATTTCTATTGTCAACGCAAAAAAAGGCCGGGAATATAATTGCATATTTCACTATAATGGGCAGAACAGCAGTGCTCTCGAATAGGTCACGACTCGCATCTAATGGTTAGCGAGGAAGCTCGCGACCACTGCCTCTCAATACTGAATAAAAGCGAACTTACGCTTAAGAAGTACCTCGTTATAGCTCAACAGCTCTTATAGCTGAGGGCGTAAGGTTGATTATCGTGTACTCCATGATTTGTAGTTCGCAGGTGAGGTTTGTGACGAGCATTTCACACGCACGCATCACACATTGTGCGCTCACGAGAAGAATGATTTCTGCCCGAAGCTTTTCTCCGCAATAATGAGTCAGTTGACGTATTGTCCCGCGGGCGCCATCTTCTCCAAATTACGAAGCCATTGTTACTGAGATATTGTTCGTCGCTTCGTGAATATGTGCGAAAGGAAATGAAACTGTTCCCTCGTGCCAGTCACCGTTTGTTGGCTTCCCCTGCCGACACACCCAGCTATATTTCCATTTCAGAGATCCGCTAAATGAGACTGCCGTCATGTGTGATCATATACCTTTGTATGTTAATACGTAACGCTTAGCGAATACGGGTTACACTACGTTATTAATTAGCCTGCGTTTAGTTTGTGTTATTAATTTGAACCACGGAAAATGTAAAGGAAATATAATTTTGAAATTAACTAAAATAAACCTGCCATGGATCTTGCTTGAGTTGTCTAAGTCATACAATTTAATTAAAGGTTCCGAAAACAATATTTATAGGAATAGTAAGACATGCCGCTGTTGTGGCAGACGGGTAAAATTGACGTAATTAAGATTCTGTGAAGTTAAACGTAATATATAAGTAGGACTGTGTCTAATAATCCCAAACATAAAAGAGAGAGGGTCTAACTTGGTCAGTTGAAATTAGTTTAAGGAAAACAGGTACTGTTACAATTCTATTTAGGACTACAGTTTCCTAGAACCTGAACCTTTTCGGGGTCCAGCTTCCATAATAATGACCAGAAAAAACTTCACAAATGGAACCAGGCTAATCCGACTTAACTCTCTATTTTAGCTTAACTCTTTATTTTTATTTTATAATGCACGAAAGTACTTAAAATATTAATTATTTCCAACGGTTTATTAATAGAGATTACATCATAACTTCAACGAACATGCTTACTTGCGTATATTTTTGGATGGTCGGGTGTTTATGAAATTATATAATTTCTATATAATATTTCGAAGTACTACGGATTTAATTGTGACCGTAATAGTAGAAGAGCCCTAGAAGGGATTTTGGAAATAACAGAGCTTTCCAGATTTAAGTTTAGGTAAATAGTTGCAATTTGTTGAGTACGAAATGTATCAGATTAAAGGCCAGGAGGATGAATTGCGCAACGATGTAGTTTAGTCTTATTTATAACAAAACTACAAAGTCGACTGGGTCCGCATGACGTTCGGGTTTTCAATGGCAAAGTTATTCCTTCCCCCATGGTTCTTCCCATTTCTAAACCAATCATTGATGAAACAAAAATACAAACAGAAAATACTGCTGAAAACTCGCTGAAAATAAATTAATTTCATAATTCCAAGGTATAATTCAAACGTTCCCAAAAATAATTTCAATTTGCGCTTCCCCAAATTGAAAAACAAAGTTGGCAAAGAAAAAATATTTTGCGTGCCTACAAAGAGCATATTAAGTATAGAAAATTCTAAACATTTCCTTTGATTTTATTTTATGTAGTAGTTACATTCATTGCTTTCAAATTATCAAAATAGTGAATTTTAAACTATTAACTTCATTATAAAATTACAGATAGTTTATTTTCCAAAACGTTTTTCAGAAAAAAATGAGTACAAAAATTAAAACTGCTTTTTTATTGCAGATAATTGAATTTTCCAAATCTGAGAGGACTGACCTTAATGGCTATCAAAAACTGTATGGCTAGCACGGAAGGTCTGTTATCATTGATTAAGAAAATAAAAATGTTCAGGTTGAATATTTCCAATATTGAATCCGCAAAGGGACTGTTAGGTACGTACTGATAAATATAATACAAAAAATGAAATAAAACAATAAATACCCGAGTACTTGTGAGCTATATTCAAACCACGTCGAACATCACTCCTGATTTACTCACATGACAGACAGACAGACACGTGTCAAAGCTATATCCTAGTATTCAATTACTGAGTATTTTTGCCACCAGATATAGAGGTTGGAGGTAGACTAAAATAACTTAGACCTTACTTGGAAAGGAGTCTGGAACACTAACTTAATATCGGCCTGAACGTGTAGTATGTACGAAGTACTTTTTTATACATTTATTCGAGTAAATGGCATATTTTTTATAAAAATGATGCTGGCCCTGCTCAAAATAAATTAGACGAAAATAAACTTTTAATTAGCGACATAACTTTTTCTTGAACATTAAGTCAAGTTTTTTGATTCACTTTTTATGTCAAGTACATAAATAATACGACTTAATATAGACATTATTTTTAAAACAAATTACTTACTAATAAAAGCATACCTACGGGTAATATTGATATTTTAAGTCGTCTGCTTCTTGAGCTTTTAATCTGACTATTACAGTACTTGCTACTTGCTTGCCTACTGCGTAACTTTTTATTAGCTGTTTTTTTTTTTCAGGTTGTTTTCCTCTTTCACTTTTTGTAAGGTCTCGTAATTAACACACGTATCAAGTGTCCGCAAATTCTTGCATCATCTCACGTGAAAATAATATAGCGGCGACCGGCATGGAGGTTTACACGAAAATATTTGTTTTTATTTTAGTCTTTGTTTTTATTTCTTTTCTCCCAGAACGGCATACTCTCTCAATTAAAATCGAACAGATTAAAATCAAAACTGATCTTTGTCCGTGCACATTTCTGTGTGGCCGACCTACGATTGCAATCTTATTAGAGCGTCGCCGCTATATCTCGCTGTAATTGGATTGTCTTTTGAGTCACAGCCCACGACCGATAGTGCAACACAACTTTCCAAGACACCTTTACAAAACATCCGCCTCTCTTTCAAACTCGAGTAATAGACAGAGTAAGAACACCGTGACGGTCGAATCGACTTTTAAGAAAGCGGTAATAGCCCGCTCTCAATATTGGAGACCAGATGTACAAAACCATTTTATTCTTTAATAGTTCAGGCTCACGGTACGCCTTGTTAACTTTTTAAAGTTCTTTCTTTCCAGTTTGCTTAATAGAAGTTCGACGGTTGTTTGTATTTAACAATAAGATTGTTGATTGAGTTTGTTCTGTTTATGTTGATGATAAACGGGCCTCTCATTTCCATTTATTTTACGAATTGTTCTTCCTTTATTTGACCTATTAACTCAATAAAAATATTTTGGCTTATTACTCTTGTTTCGCATAGTAAACAGACTCGTATTGTAAGGCCTCCAATGTCAAAACCTGGTATTTAATCGAACTAAATGTTTGCTGATTACAAAGATTTTCATTACAAACGTCGGTTACAGAAATGCAAATTAGAACTATTCACAAAACCATACGTTTCAGAGTTTTTTTCCTCAATAAGCATAAAAAAACCAATTCAAATACATGGTTTATTTAAGTTATTTTATTTACAATGGGCTAAATAAGACCTGGTATGGCAATACTCTTCGATGCATAGCCAAGAACGGTTCAAGAGCGGTGAGCGTAACCCACCATTGTTCGACCACTACTTGCCCACTACGACAACCGACCTATTGAATACGAATATTGAAATCTAAGTTTACCTGCAAACTTTTAGTCGGCCGATAGTTTGTTTGGGCTCATAAATCAGTATGAAAACCCCCGACCCAAAAAAAGTACGCAACAATTATGACAAAAGGTTAAAAACGCTAAACCCTATAAAAAGCAAAAAATAACTTTTAACACTACGTAAACTAAATTTTGTCGTGTCGGGGGACCGCTCTAATTCATTACTTTAGATACGTGTTTTTTTTTAAAACGAATGTTGTAATTAGGTAGGTATCATTTGATTTATGTAAGTATTTATGAAGGTAAAAAGCGGTCCCCCGACACGTCAAAATTTAGTTTACGTAGTGTTAAAAGTTATTTTTTGCTTTTTATAGGGTTTAGCGTTTTTAACCTTTTGTCATAATTGTTGCGTACTTTTTTTGGGTCGGGGGTTTTTTTTAATTTATAATTTAATTTTATTTCATGCTTTTTAAAGGAGCTCCTTAATTTTTCCTTCTTTCATTTAATTTATTTTATCTTAAGATGGGGTCGCTATATGCGATCTCGGCCAAAGGAAGCGGTTTAACAATCCTCATGACAAACTGGCTCTGGGAGAATTGCACAGATTGAGAAACAATAAAGATTAACCTTTGGACATTCTAGATTTTCAGCAAAAATATAAATCGGTTTATCCGTTTCGTTCCGGCATTCCAGGGTTTCATCCGCCACATCCCATTTCCAGCATCAGGTTCTCGTCAATCAGAAACATGAAGAGAACTCGTCAAGACAAATTCAACGAGCCCAAACTCGATGGGTTTACTAAGAGGCAGTTCAGGGTTACGTCTCCTACCTTCGTGCCCTAACAGCAGACCAGCTCAGTGGTTCCAAAAAACATTAGTGTTTCAAATTTCAGATCCCACATATACTTGCAAGTAAACTGAGCGTGTAACATTCCTATCACATCTAGCAAACGAGCCGATGACCTTGAAGACCTGAACCAATTTCCACCAAACATAGCTAAGAACACTCCTGACTGACATACCTTTTAAACAAAAAAAACCGCATTACAATCGGATCATCCGTTTGGGAGCTACGATGCCACATACACACACACACACACACACACACACACACACACACACACACACACACACACAGACACGTCAAACTTAGAACACCCCGTCGTTTTTGCGTCGGGGGTTAAAAATGAATGGCAGTACGCGCTTCAGTAATAGGTTGTGTGGGTACTCTAAGTGTACTTATGCTAAGATTTCTTTTGTCAAAAACGTAAAGAACGTTTTATTAGTTGTTCGCTTATTTTGTTTGAACTGAACGCGCTAGTGAGTTATTTAGTTGAAACTCGCGAGTTATGATTACCCAAGAGAAATGAAAAAGCAAGTCTAGATGTTTCTGAACAAATTGCTTTTTACTCACTGCTTGAATTAGAATCATGTTTTGTAGGATTTCCTTATTCTAATTTACATATTAAGCTTGTTTCGGATACTTTGGTAAATACATACTTAAATATCTGTTTGAGTGTTATTGTACCCACTTGATTTGCCAGAAAATGATCTAGGTCGATTTAATATATCATATCCATACATTTATTATTGGACTATAATCGAAAACAGAACATAATAAAATGGAACCTGGAATGGTACCTAGTGTTACGTATAAATAGAGATGAATATTTAAAACATTTCTCTAGAATAAGAGCCGGCTTGCTAACAAGAAAAGTGATTTAGTTTCCAGAATATCGTAGGTACGTAACTATTATGAACGATGATAGTTTCGTCGTAATTTAATTAATAAATTTATCGGGTGGAAGGGATGCTACCTATAACTTTTCTAGGAAAGCAGTAGGACGTAGGTACATGAGAATTTAGGCCTAGAAGTTTGCCTTTAATCTAAGTTAATTTAACTCTACAAAACTATTCCTTTTCAGTACTGATTAAATCAGGTCGAGATTTTTTGTACCTTACAAGCGACTTAAAAGTTACCTTTTGACTTAAAAGCGACTCATATAACCTACTACAAATCCTACTTATTTTATGACCTTTATGCTCAATCCACTCCTAAGTACCACTTTTACTTTAACTAATCACTTTGTCAACAATGGTTAAATATGACCGTTTGTTTATTTTCTTCTCATTTGGCTGAATCAGATTATATTAACTTAGGTTAAACTTAAAACTTAACTCTTTAGCTATAAAGTTATTTAAGTTATAACGTAACAGCAGACAGACAACTGTATCTGAGCACTCTGCCGGCATTGTTTATGCATGCACTTAGTTTCTTTAATTGTTTTCAGTTTGTGTAAGAACTTATCTTATGAAGTCACTAGTATAATAGTTGATACTTTTTAAGGGGTCTTACTTAATCAGTATGTCTTATCAATTAAGAATGGACCTTCAATCTAACGATATTTGCTTCATATTTAAAATTCATAAAGATCACTTATTGAAAACTTTTATATATTATTTAATATTTCGTTTCCAAGAGAATTCTTCAAAGTCAGAGATAAATCTATCATGTGTTCTTTCTCAAGGTCAACTCTATCTCTGTACCAAATTTTATTAAAATCAGTTCAGTGGTTTAGACTTGAAAGCGTAATAGACAGACAGACAGAGTTACTTTCGCATTTATAATATTAGTGGCCGTGGGGATAGGCAGGTCTCGTTTAAAGTATTGAAATATCATTAATCTGTGGCTTAATAAAATATTGACTTAGTCTAGACTCTATCCTCAGTCAACAGTCATGTTTGGAATAAAACGAAATTATTAATTAAGTATATAAAAATATATCATACCTATGAATAAATATTTAGCTTTAATATATTATATTTTTATATGCTGCCAGTTTTCATCGTTTCACTTTTATAAGTTCAAAATAACTACCACCTAATGAAGTTATTACTATTAATTCTTCAAGTCCCTTTATTAATAACAGCAGAATTTCTTAAGAAATATTTTCTGAGTTAAATAAATATTTTTCTTACTCAGTAAGATGAGAAAATTAATATAGTGTTGGAGCGCTAAACCTGCTCACGTACTCCAATGGTTCATGATTAGTGTAATACATATAGATTGCGTTACCTGCCCTCACTTTTATATTATTACGGGCTACTATTATTTTTTACTTAGCCACAGTACATGACCCTGGAACTTATCTATTTCAGTCCTTACTAAAGTCTTCAGATAAAACGATTGTCCACAGTTGCTTTCTCAAGATCAGTTATAGTTGAAAGCGCGAGGGTATCTTGCAATTGTTTCTAATTAATGCATTTTAATACACTAAATTGTGAATATCAAAATTGGAATCTTTTACAGCGTTTTTATTACATTATATATATTTACATTTTCATTCGTTATTTGTCGGTCCTTCAATACGAATCTCAATAAGAGAGAGCTTAGTAACTGAAGGACCAATTTATCTAAAAATATACCTACAGGTGACACCTACGTATTCAACGTATCAGTATGCTAAATAAAACCTTTTATTCAGTTAAGCAAATATCGAATACAAAATAGAAACACTTTATTTAAAATGGTATTCAAATGTGATTACCGCGCGTACCTAGTTCCCATTTACCCAAGTAATAAAATCTATTAAAAGGCAATCAGAACTTTTATACTCCAAATCAAAACCAAAGGGTCCTTAATGCGTTTATGAAGTAGCATATTGGCAAAATTCTATTTGGCGTAAAATGCACCCGCTTTGGTCCTTACCCTCGCTTTTATTATATCGCACGGTGGGTGGGGAATTTCACACTAACGCAAATTGTATTGCTCCAGCCGCTCTCCCAGTAATATTAGCCTCCAACATTGATAGACTATGTTATATTAAAATTTCAATATTTAGGAAAGGAAAAATGAGATTTTTGCTCGAAGGTTGTAGACAAAATGAGCATTGGGCAAGTTGTTATGGATTTGTTACCCGGTCAACAGTAACGTATGATATATCATTAGAAAGGCATTTACGAGAAGAATAATAAAAACGATGGGGCTTGCCTCAATTAGCTGTCCGATCCGAGTAAAGATGATTAATCATTGAATCGACATAAAAATAAGATGGTCATCCATATACACAAATACATTAAGAGGAATTCCTTCTCAAAAATATAACAAAGTGCATTAATCATTCTCTACTATCTGAACTCTCATAAAGACCTACGAAGGTCTTATATATAAGCGACAAACATAATATATTCAGTTTCAGCAGCAGCAGCGCTAGAGTTGCGCCGTAGACTCACTATAAAATTTAATGAGGAGCCATTTAATAGTAAAGCTTAGGACACAAGTACATAAATCAGTAACAGCTGTAACTAGTCCAGCATCTATTATGCAAATAAGTTATTACAAAGCATCTCAGCTTCAAGCCTTTATTATGATACTATATTTTGTTCGAGACTGAAGTCCGGTCTTCATATAGTGAAGGCGTGATCTAAAAGGCTTTGTGACACGAAACCGGTAGCCTAATTTTTGTATAAATGTTCATAACTTTAAGAAGTAGCAGTAGCTTACATGAACTGTTTTGTTATTTTTTTGCCAAATACATTTGTTAATTTTTGCCACAAAAATGGGTCTTGCTTTATAATTTTTACCTTGTTAACTTGGTATTCAAGTCATTTGTAACTGTAAAGTCAATAGCCAAAGATACTGCCACCCTTTTTAGACCCATTTTTAATAAATATACTGTTAGATTTTCAAAGTTAGTTATTTGTAATATTTGGTTATACCTATATATAAATAAACTTCAATTCAATAACAGTCAATTATAACTTCGCAGCCCCACTAACAACATAAAATACATAACTAAAACTACCTTGTATACGTGCCTATAATATGACAAGCCAATTTGTAAATTATTTACAATACTAAGTTAGGAATCCATTAATTAAGATCGACGTAGATACAAAACAATTTATGCCTTCATCGGCGCCTGCTGTGCCCACTGTGCCCAATTTAATTACGTAGCGATCGTTATCAATAACAAATAGTTTGTTTACAACACCTATACAAGCTTTATGCCTATAGGGAGACGGCAAGGTCGATACGCACCCTTGGAAAATTATGAGCGAGCTACGAAAATAGTTATTAGAAATTGAAATTGACAAATGACTGTCTAATAGGTCTTCTTATTGAAGGTCTTCAAGGTGACCCGTATTTTTCAAGCTTTCTTGGACATGTTGAAGACAATAATTTTCCTCTGTAGGTTACGTTATCAAATCTCGTATAGCAGCACGTCTAATTTCTATACCTACAATAGAACGCAGAAGTAGAAATATTGCAAAACCATCACGCATTGCTAGGTTTCTCTAAGAAAAATCTTTAATAAAGGCACACAATCGGGCACTCGGTCTCATTCCCAATACGACAATAAACAGAGTACAACACTATAACATAAGTGGGAACGTGCCTACAGCCGCCATTTTATGTGGCACATACCACTTTTATACACATTTAAAAGGCACAAAAGATTTATCGTAAATAAAAACAAACTTGGGCTATTTTGCCCAACACCTACGTTCTTATATAGGAAAATATTCAGTATTTTTGGCACGTTTTTGTTTTATGTCACGCTGATGCTATAGTGACAACTTTATTGATACCTACCATAAATAAGATTTTCGTAACATTTTTTTCTGCAAATATTTTCGTTCGTAGACTATCGGTATTCCTTCACTATCTTAGTCTAAGAGAAAAAGCGGCGTGATGTTTTTTTAGAAAATCCCAGGATTAGTACGTATGTGTACCACTTAGAACTGCCTCTATACCTACGACTTTTTCAACGGATAATGATAAATTGGCCTTATCGATTAAAGGGACGTGATTAGAATTGCGGAAAAACCGCCCAGCGGGAAGTTTTCCCTCAAGATTTCATTAGATATTAATGAATTATCGATGAGGAAATCTTCTCAAAAGACCTAAAACCGTTTAGTTGAAGAAAAACATTTTCTTAGACTTTCAGTTCAAAGGAATTGTTACTGAAACAATAATAATCAATTTCTTGAAAATATTAAGACTAGTCTTTAAGAAATGTCGATTCTTATTGAGTTAGAGCTTATGGCATATTTAACTTGATAGAAAGTTGAAAACTCAAGCTCTGTAGTACCCAAATATAATGGAAAACTTTTTCAATTTGTTCTGCTCGAGATGTTCATATTTAGATCTTTTTCTTTTGAGACATTTATATGAAAGTTGAAATATCTGTGGAATTAAAATTATGTACCAATTACATGAAGTGAAAAAATAAGTTTTATTATTTATGATAAAGTCAAAGTTTTTTATTTCATAATAATATGGACCTATCACAGGTTCGCATGAAATGTCAAAGTCTTCAAGGTTTTTCAAGACTTTGATAAACCTTGAAGGTCCTTATTCTAGAGTTATCAACATGTAGATACAACAATATGAAGAGCCTATAACCTGTTCCAGGAAGCGAACAGAATATATCACAAACACACATTAATTACGAACATTGTTCGTGCGACATGCTGATGTGTTTGTTCTATTGTATATCAACAACATCAACAGTTTATCAATTCAATGAATAGTACACACCAATCGTTCTGCTTTGTCATTGGTTTTGCGCTACCGTACATGTATCTAGTTCTTAATATTTTTATGTTCGCAAAAAAATATCACATGAAAACTAAAATGCTGGAATTGGAAATTCTAGGGCTTCAAAAATGATCTTTTATTTGTTAAATTACATTATATAACTTTGTGGTCAATGTGAAAGTTTAATTTTTAAATTTTTCAGTCAAAGAACATTCCCATAATAATTTCAACGATAACTGTCGTAACTTATGTCACTTCTCATTCTGTCCACCACTCAAGTACAAACGCGCACATAAATCAATCAATCACCAACACACCTCATTTTAAACTGAATCCATTTAAAAACCAATAACAGAAGTAGGTCATTGGAATAAATTAAACTATCATTACGCAGATCCTGTGAAGTGACGGGATAATTAATCACATGTCATTCTCTTCATGCCTTCTCTGTGAACACGCTATCGATGGTTTATACCCGTGACGTGCGGTATTACCTAGCCCTAGCTCGAGGTATTAGGCTTGTCATACACCGACTAATATATGTTTCTGTTATCGTGAACATTTAGGTTTAGATGGTAGTTGGTTTCTATCAAAATAGATCTATGAAATGATACTGTGAATATATTTATTGGTGCCTTATAGACAAATTTAATTGTTTCTGTGATTGCAGTTGCTGTTTCTAAACGCTCATATGCGCAAAATATAGGGTGAAGATATATAGGGCTTTCCATGTATATTGTTTTTTCTGTACACAATTTTTTATATCTCTACTCTTAAACCAACTCCAGAATACTACTGCACAAATACAGAGACCATTAAAGTCCATCAATTTTTATAACTTTTCAAAGATTATCAACTGCAAGGAGTATTAAAGTCCGGTCCATAAAACGCGACTGCGTGCTACCAAACCTACAATGTAGAAAATGTTTGTGGCAAACGTTCGAAAACATTGTTTACAGTATTTCTTCGAGATTGCTGCCATCCCATTCGATGTTATAGAATTTCAACAAAATCTTCCGAGTACAATATTGTATAGTGGCTTCGCAATTTCAGAGATGTGGAAATTGAAATTAAAAAACAAAATAGAAAAAGAAAATGTTATTTCACTTTATAATTCCAAATATTATGTTAAGATAATTCTCATTTCATCTATGATAAGAGAATACGTATATCGTATAAGTGAACTCATACTCGACCAGCACTTGCCTATTTCAATAAATAAATATACAGATTTTTGATGACTTACATGATTGTTTTATTTAGAAATATATTTAATAATCCTTTTATTTATAAACAAAAGTCAACATTGAACGAATTGCTAGAGAAGTCATAAGTAATGAATGAACTACCACCTTCGCCGACCTAATACAATATTTACATCAAAAGTACCCGGTTATCGCCTATAATAGTAAGTCAATAGGCGTTATATTGTGGTGGTCACGCCTTATTGTTTAAACTCTATGATTAATTGACAATTTATATGGTTGACTGTGTATTGTTTTTAGAAAGTTTGAAAACTTGTTGATAGGTTCCTATGCTAAAACTACATGGGAAGACACGGTGCCTAAAAACAAGCTTGGCTATCTCATACCGGGTCCCTGGGTAACAAAGGTCTTCAGAAGGAGAAAGACGGCTTTTAGTCAGTAAAAGTCTGACAATCTCTCCCGTTGCACCCGTAACGAGTCATCTGATGATTTCCTACGAAAAAAAATAAAAGAAACAAGAAGAAAGTTAATAGTCACTTACAGATAGTAAGGGTAGTATGGTCACCAAAAATGCAAATTACATGTCTGATCCCTGCCAAAATCTTATGTAGATAAAAGCGTGCATAAAAATCTCCAAACTTTGGACCGTTAAATGTTATTCAAATTTTAATATTTAAGAGAATGCAACTAAATACTAATTCAATTAATTCGATAGTGAATTCGACCATTAAACCTAAATAATTATCTCTATAATCTCATCTTAGGCATTCCTTAGACTAGTTAATCGTCCTAGACGATCTAAATTCTAAGCAGATTACAAAAACATTGAGCGGTCAATAACACGAGACAGAATACGGGTGCTTAAACCTCAATGGATAATTAAGATTATATAAAAGAACCTATTAATTACTTTCTATCGCTAAAGGAGTACTGAGAGTTTTCTCTTTGATTAAAAGTCAAACCCTGCTAATATATTATTATATAGGTATGCGAAAGTTACTCTGTCTGTCTGTTTGTCTCTGCCTTTTACGCCATAAATGTTAATACGCAGATATTCTAGAGCTCAAGAAAAGACATAGGCTACTTTTAATCCTAGTTGTGGAAGCCGATCACTCGGGATGCGAGTGGAACCACGGGGAACAGCTAGTACCTATGCTATAGATTTCCTTGTCAACCTAGTCACGTCTGATCACGAGTGCTAATTCAATTTGAAGTACCTACGTTCCGATTGCAGCGCACTGGATCTGTATGTATTACTTCAGTTATATTGTTTTTAATAGTTCTGTAGCTCTTATTGATATTAATTTAGTAGAGATGATTTCTTTTTTTTTCACAGCTAGCTTCATTTGGTGGACACAATAATCCTTGTGAATATTGATGATGATAATATGATCTCTTTTTAACGATAGAATAGTTAATACAAAAGCCATCGTGAATAGGTAAGCAGGGATAGTTGGCGTGGTTGGTTAACAGTTTTCCTCTATTTTAAAGGAAGTCGCAAATCCAACAAAACTTAGTACTTACTCGGTTTAGTACAGATTGTTTACCTGATCTTTGTCATGCGCGCACCATTCATCTCCATACCAATTCATGAACTCCATCAAACTATCGGCCGACTAAAAGTTTGCAGTATACGAACAGCTCTTACCAAATCCTTCACACAGTGGTTCCTGTACAGCACTGAACGAATTCGTGCTCTCTCCAATCCAGTTGCAAAGACAAGGAGGTTCATTTATTAAGTGGCCGCCGATACCCGCTCAACTTGGCCACGGAATTTTAACTAAATTTCACGCCACTGTAAATCGTAAACTAGCTGAATGTTTCAAATTACGCTGGTTTCGTATGTGGGTAAAGAGATTCTACATGTGGCTAAAATACTTTCATAGATTTGCTTTATTTTGTCTTCAACTTTTTCCAATAAATGGATATTAGAAAAAATCCTTTGTACTTTGTAATTACAATCCAGCTAGATTGAAAACAAAAAGTTTGAGTACCCAAATATCCAGACCTTATGTAGCTGATTGTGTTTGTTTAATATGGAGAAAGACGACCGTTATATAGATCCTAGGGTCCAGCCGCCACTTTGTGCCAAGTACGGAGTATCGTTACCGCTACCGGATATCGGTATAAAATAAAAATGAAAACTTGCAATACAAAATGCAGTTTTGTCATTATATTCAGTTGGGTTTGTCGACACTGACCACAACGGGCGCCCTCTGGTGGCGCTGGAGAAACCGCGCTACAACCAGACCCGCAATGCATGCCAACTCACAAAAAAAACACAAGAACTAGCACTAAAAGCCAGAAAAAACTACATAAAAACCCGTACATATTTCAAGTAACGTAAATGTTACTGCATATTTCTTTAGCCACAGGACACATAAAATTCAACTTAATGTGCATATAATTTGCACTAACCAGTTTAAATGCGTATTTTCGGCATATTTTCGGAGTTGCTTTTGTACTCAAGGGAGAACAGTTGAACTGTGCCAACTTTGTGTCAACATCGAATAAGTATTAAAATGCTACTTTTGGTTGAGAGTGGACATTTAGGACTCTATTTATTTAACTGTACATTTCCACAGTATCATTTGTGGTAATGGACTATTTAGATTTTCTTCGTGTTAAAATTTCGAAGCCAGGAATACTTGTCTGCCAAAATTGGCCAATGATGAACAAATAAATGCTTTGGTAATGCCAAAGTCGATACCTGTATAGCGGTACGAATCATGACTCAATTATCGAATAACATACAGCTTCATAAAAATACTTTTTATATGTTCCTTCTAATAATTTCCACAGCAGAAAACATTTTCCCTTAATCTCCACCCCAGTAAGTAGATTCCCACACAATTTCCAAAGTAGGTTCTCGTTAAAAAGTTCTTTCACCTTAACTCCTTAAAAAGCGGGATGTATTTATGGTCCATTACCCGGGCTATCTCGTTGCACACTCGGTTCACTAACAAAGTGCATACTCGTGGAGCTCTCAAATTAATAGGTAATTAGCCCACCTTGCAGTAGGGCTCGCAATCTGAACACTCGCTATTTGAGTTCGCCTTGCTTCTAAGAAGTCCTATTGACGGAAACTTTGGGAGGAATATATGTATGTGGGTAAGAGGGACTTAAATGTGGGGTAGATCTATGTATATTCAAGTGATGCTTATTAATTTTACATGGATTATTTTGCCTATTTCTATGAAATTGTAATAAGATTGCAAGAATCTCATCCTACTCACAGTCTGACAAATGGGTGTGCAATTAATTTTCTTTTTCTAACTCTGGTCTGAGGCTACTTGGAGTAGGGCAATTCGGTTATATTTCTGTCACATAAACTGTCTTCTTTTACAACACCTTTTCATTCCATACCTCCAAACTTCACTGCTATTTAAATCCTTCTTGGTAAAACCTCCTTCACCACAGATAAGATAAGCATTCTTAAAGGCACGTTCAGCATCAACCTTTTCTAAGCAACAAAAATAATAAAATAGTAAAGCAATGTCTTAACCAAATCCCCATTACATTTCGCTCGGTTAGAAGTTGTATACTTGAGCAGTAGTTTGAATGCAGCCTGTCACCGTGACTTACACGCCGCACTTGCGTGCCGTCATTAGCGTAACTGTGCTTTAACGCTGGTTTAAATGCTAGACAGTTTGAGCTTAATATTATATGTGACTTAAGAATATGGTTATGGGGAAAAAATGGCTTAAGGGCAGGAAGATGATGATGAGTAAGAATATGGTGTAAGAAGTTTTTTTATAACAGGCTATAGTTACTAACATAATTACGTCGTCTGTTTTGGGTATTGTTAAAAGAAAACTGTAGTCTTTAAGCTATTCAATTGAAAGAAGAAAATGTCATCAAACATAGTGAATTAAAATGAAATAGTTCCAAAATTGAAAGGCTATTTTAACCAGTTGCCTGCGACATAGATATTCCGAAACGTAACATTTATTTATCAAATGACCATCAACAGTGAAAAGAGGTCATGTCTTTGGTATTTCGTTGAATTTAATAAGAACTTTCCAAAGCTTTTGTCCACTCGTAACAACATAAGCTTTGATAAAAATTCTTGTCCAAAAGGGGTTTGGATCAATGTCTATTATTTAATACGAACTGTAGTATTGTATTATTTATTGTACAGTGGTATTTTTATTTTTACAGTAGACGAACGATTTACATTTTAATTCATGTCTTAGTTTAATATGTTGGCTGTACAATACATATTAAACATCAGTACCTCCGTTTCTTACAAAACCGTCTTTGAATTGGTTTCAATAGATCCAAGGTCGTTACATCTGTGTTATCATATCTAATATAAGAAGCTGTGGAAAATTCTTGTAAACATAATTAAAAACACAAAAGAGACGTTCTACAATATCTGCAATACTTCTCTAGCGTAATTTTGAACTAAAACTGTATAGAACATGTTTTCGTAGATGCAAGACTGACGACTGAAAAGCAAAGGAATAAACTCAGTAGCCATTTTTAATATAAGTAATTCCCTCTTTACTAAATTCTTTTAAAAACCCTTTTTTGATACATCAAAGAATTCTCGTTCCGCGACTTATGTACCCACTCAGACAGTCTCGACATACAAAATCATCAAAGAAGTATTCACGTCCTACACATTAGTCTCGATCTCGACGCCTCCTTCACTAAATAGCTCATCTTCGTTTTATTTAGGCGTTACTAAATCATTGTGTATTTACTTTGAAGGCCCGAGGTGTTTCGCAGTTTAATTTATGGAGGAACTTCTCATATAAAAGGGTAGCCTCCTACCGTACGCAAAAGCTGGGTCGAATAAACTTTGACGACTATTTTCATTCCTTATGCATAATACGAGCATAGGTTACGTTACTTTCGAAGTTTCCCAGTATTTTTGGAGGCTACAAAGATATTTGAGTATCTCGTGATCTTTGGTAAAAATGGAAAGGATTTGAATGTGATGAATGGTAATATTTCCTTTATCGATGTTTCCAGAAATTGTTATCCTGTGAGATCTAGTTTTCGATCAACAAAGAGATACATATTGTGTAATAGGAATATCGCTTTATTATTAAACACAAATTACGCCGTTTCGTGTAAATATATCCATCATTTATAACAAAAAAAAAAGAACACAGCTGCCCAACCTTGCCGTTTTCCATAAAATGAGGCAGATGTGTATCAAAAATCCATTAAGAAAACCAAATAACAGGGGCGTAAATCAGGAAGTACCCACAGTAGATCAGGGAGGCGCCCACGATGCCACCCTGGAGTGTGTGCTTTGTACTTATTTTCCACTCAATATGTTACCTCTTTGAATAAGGACAATATAACACCCATTTTGAATAAAGGACCTACGTGGGAGTCAGACAAATAGTAACACCGAATACTTATTTGAATAAATTTTAATATAAAATACGATGGAAACTTCTGGATCATTACCGATAGGTATTTCAGTTTATTTTCTCCCTTGTCAGTATTGGCTTCGTAGGTCTAGACAGCTCAAAAAGGTTTATGAAGGTTTGATAAATAAGACCTACCTAGGTCTCTATTCGAGCCCGGCAAAGGGATTCGGATTTTTTCACTTACGCTACATAGAAACGCTACAAACACTTATTTACATAAATCGTTTTAAATTACCTATAGGTCAATGGCTATTTTCAAACCAGAACTCGCCTGAAAATCTGAAACTTCTAGTCTACGCAACAACATTCTACATCAGCCATCTTGGTTCGCTAGTTTCTCTTAAGCTCTAATCTTATAAATACTTAGTTCACGTGTTGTAATTTAATTCGAATGCTTTCGCTAGGAAAGTGCGCAGAGAACAAGCTTCATTCATTAGATCTTTCACGCGGACACTGAGAACGTACTTGCCGAAACTTTGCACTAAACTGAATTGATATTGAGTTTAAAAGGAGTGTTTTGTCCGTGGAGCTGCTGAAAATGTAGGAAATAAATAAGGAATTTGCCTTCGTTATGGGTAAATGCAGTTGTAGTTAAATGTATTACAGATTAACAGATATTATTGTACCTAGATCTCATGGTACATAGCATCAGTAAGTTAAGCTTTTAATAAATTAGAGCTTGTTGACTGAGCTTACGCGTGCATAAACAGAATCTATTTTGCATTAGTTGCGAAAGCAAAACATCATCAAATATTTACATTCAACCAAATTAGCTTTCATTGATAAATAAGTCTATATTTGGTAACTGAAACCTAATAAACATTAATTTATAAACATCATGTACAAATTCAAACATCAATAAGACGTATTTGTAGCTACAAAAACTGACAGACATAAGTCCAAATTATGTGTAGGGGGAGTCCGGGAGAGTTTACCCGCCTTCGACTAAAATGCTCATAAATCTCTTTATATTTATAAAAAACTATTTTCAAAAAATTGTACCCAAAGCTGCATTATTAAGGTTTATTTTTTCTGAAGAAAGTTTTGTAAATCATTAATACTTTTTGAGTAATTAACGATTTCTACCGAAGTGAGATTTGGCTATTATCTCCCGCCTGGGTGGGAGACTTGATCACCCGACAAGGGAGACTTTACCCTAGGTAAAAAAAAATAAATAAATCATAATTAAGTAAAGAATTTAATAAAAAAAAACATGGCATATAATAATTATATAATTTTACTCTGTCTACAGCAAAATATCTGGTACATTTAACAATATCTTAATACAGACCCTGAAGATATAGACCAGACCCTATAGCTCTGATAGTCCATGAGCAATCATCATACTTGGTTTTGTCTTCAGGGTCTGTCTCACTGTCACTTGACTGTAAAACTTGCCTTTTCACTGTCTTTGTTCCTTGCTTTACCTGTTTGTTTCTGTTTAGTTATTTTAATTATTTTTTTTGGCACGATTACATCTTGTTTCTCATCTTGGTGTCCTTTTTCTGATGTTTTTGTAAAAATTTTAGTTTTTCCGGGCTGTCTACCACGACGGAGTTTCTTTCTGGGAGAATCTTTGGGAAATGGACGAATCGTTTGTGGCAAAATTATTTTTGTTTTTGTCGTGAACCAGAACCCATTTATTGCAATAGAAACAGAGGGAGATTACCCTGGGTAAAGTCTCCTCCCGTCGCCATGATAATGTCTCCCACCCCACGCCAAGCTAGCCGTTATTCAATTTACAAAAGAAACTATAATATCCAAGTAAAATCTCTCTGTCGTAAAGGTTATAATGATAATTACACTAAAGGTATGTATTCATCACATGCTGGAATCTATAAACAGTAAGCAACAACAGTCAAATCTCGAAAATTTTAAAAAAGTACTTGTCGGGCTCAAAAACGTGTATTTACTTGTAACTCTAAAACAAAACTGCCGAACGCAACAACGCCGCGTAAGTAAGGTGGCAGGCGCCTATGGGTTGTAAAAAGTGTGGCAACGTCGCAAGATCTAGGTAAACAGAGATTCTATGATCAGTGGCTATTGTCTCCCACCTGCTAAACTATCCCGGACTCCCCCTACCTACACAAAGTTAAAGTAGCAATACTTATAATGTAAGCCAAAAAAATTAGAAGCTCAACGTTTAGGCTCTCGTACGAATGATCTCACGAAGTAAACAAATATTTGTGAATAAATAAGGCTTTATGTACACTCGGCTCGAGGCGCGTCTCTCGCTATTCTTCAAGACAACACACGCTGATTTATATTTCACCATTATTTTTATCAAGGCGGAATAAGCACATGCTATTCAATGGCGGATGCAGCTTATTATCAGGAGTACGCCTTATCCGTCGTTTCGACGGTTCTCGAACAACGAATTATCTTTGAACCATGTTTCTTTATCCGAGTTTCTTGTTAAATGATGTCGAACGTCCTCCCGACAACAAAAAATGTAAACAAGGCTCTATATAAAACTCGGATATGAATCATTATCGTGAAGCACATTTTTGTATTGGATGAGAGCCTGAATTTATTTAACGAGTATTTCTTAACCTATACAAAGAAATTCTATTGTCGTGGGCGGCTTTTTATGTAGGAAGGTACTCCACTTTCGCATAGACCTTTAAATCTTTATTCCAATTCTTTACCAATTTCTGGTAAGTACTTGTACGGGGAATGTTATGATAACGAAAATCATTTTCGTCTTGTCCTGAAGTGTGTAAGGGTTCAGGACCTCGAAATGTTTTTGAAGACGCACTCTCCTCACTCACTCTCTTATAAAAGGAAAACTTGGGACCTAAATCTTGACCAAGACAAAGATAAATGGTTATGAGTATGGTAGGTTTGATCGAGCTCTTGTGTCAACCGACTAAACGCATTTTGATAACGCCTTGTTTCCATAACACAGCACTATAAAAAATATTAGTGTATACGAAAGAACCAACTCATTTTCTACTGCAACATGTAACACTAAAAAAATATAATTAATCATGTAGAAACCGTACCTACATAAAATATACGACGTACCATATTTACGTCGGTATGACGGCAACACAACTATTGAATCAGTGTTGCGCGAACCGGCGCAAGTTTCCTTCCGCTCGCTCGGATAAGGCAAGCGAAAGTACGTAGAAAACTTACCTAGACATACCAACGCTAACTTTCCGACAGAGCTCTGTACGTAATCCCCATGGCATGGGGGATTTTGTTTCTATTTGTAAATGTACGGTGGCAGTGTGAAAAGAAAACTAACTTAACTGATTGATGATTGTAAGTATTTTATTTTCAGGATCGATGGAGCATCAGTTTTCGTGATGGACTCAGATGACAGCTCGGATAACGGTTGATTAAGCATTTAGCAATACCAATCGGTAAGAAACATCAAGGTTAAAGTAAGCAACAATCCATAAAGACATATTAATTTCAGTAAAATTATTACTTATAGAACGCTGTGGTGTTGTTAGAACCGTTGCCGACGTGATATCCATTTAAGAAAGTACACTTTATTTAACCATTAACAAGCTCCCAGGTATATTCCTCGTTCTATTTTCGTACTGTTTATTTGATCATTAGAAAGCTTTGCCACGTGTACTGTAAGTCCGTAATAACATTCACACAAAGACAGGCACCAGTAATTGTTTACCCTAACAGCATGAACTCGTGTGAGGGTAACACCGCTTCACAGATTGTTTTGTCAGCAAATATGTAGTTACCCTGCAATTGTGACGCAAATCGAGTACATAATGTGTAACGTCACTGGCCGCCTCCTAATCACAGCTGGACCGCTCTCGCTTATGTGGTCCCGAATTCGATCCCAACGTCCAAATGTAATTGCGAATTCCTATTAGGAAATTCTCAGTACTTAGTCTGTGATTAGGACTACGACTAACAGAATTGCTATGGTAACCTTTTATATACATTGGGAGGGAACATTGCCGTCATTAAGTAACTACGAGTCGACGAAAGTTCACCTTTAGCTCAGACAATATGTACGTGACAGGGAGTTGTTCCACAAATTTTATCTCTTTTATTTGCTCTTTGGGTTTCAGTGTTTTTAGGCCTTTTCGAGTCCATTTCAAAACAGTTCCCGTAGTTCGCATTCTTTTAGACGAATGTTAGGCATATCTTAGCCTATTTACTTACTTTAATGTGGTAATAAACAAAGCCGCGAACATGCAAGGAGTAGTAATCGTAAATCTAACTAGACAGGCTCAAAGGTTTTATCTTTCAGCCCATTCTGTGTTCTGTTTCAGGCCGTCACGTTAGTGTTACGTGTTATTTCCAGCAGTTAAACTTACATGCTTACTTTTTCCTGTAATTTATGCCGGAATTTCTAGTTAGCAAAAAAGAAGAACCATGTATAAGTTAGGTAGCCAAAACTGATAGTATTATCAATAAAGTATTCGTATAATTAAATCTATTTACGGATCGACTGATACTGAGGACAAAATCGTACACCTAAAACTGATAGGTATCCTTATGCACAGTATCAGGATTGTTCTAAATCATCTCCAAGAGCATTTCATTGTGTCACAGCGCAAAAAGCCAAAAACGTCCGGAATACTTGCACCGAATACTTCCAAGTTTTCAGGACATTCCATTTTTACTTTATCTGCATAAAAATGTTTAAAAATGCAGATAAATCCTTTACCTGTTCACTAACTAGGTGCGGTTGGTTCGTTAGGCTCCTTCTTCAAATTAACCACAATGCGGAGTGCCAATTAAAAGTGCCAGACCGCGGCTTGGTCAATTATCAATAGAACTACAACATGGATTCCATTTTACAGGGATTAAGTACAACGGACATATCACAGTGGCACATATGGGTAGGTGCAACGGTGAAGTAATACCTGTGCGTAACTACATTTTTGACGACGCGACGTGTCCTTTATTTATGTTATGTAACTGTGTGATATAAATAAAATAAATGATATTAAAATAATAATTTGAGAAGCATTAATATGCTAGAAGGAAAATAGGTACATATGTATATGTGCAAGTATATTATAGAATATTTTTATTAATTAAGTACCCATACACTAAGAGCTTTAAGCAAATTGCAAACGGCAAAATATTTTAAAGCTCACACATGGACGGAATTTTAGCGTTCCTAGTTTTCAACGGCTAAAATTAATATGAAACTTTCGCCTTTACGGGACGACAGAAGTGTGGATGAACACACTTGTAAATTATCACGTCATTTAAGCGAGACTCGGCGGTGCAATTTCATGGTCGAGCGAGCTACGCTCAGTCCCAACGGCGGAGAGCGCAGACTGCTAACTTCCGACATTAAACGACCCTCAATGTAATCATGCAGAAACTTACCAAAATTCTTTTTGGGATTTCAGAAATAATAGACAGAAATATGATGGACAGGTGAAGGTATGATTGGTGGGAAAAGTTTTCGTGTATCTATCTTGTGATCTAACAGGTGCGAAATGTACGGTAGGTAATTATGTACGCAATTTGTAGGTATATAATGCTGTTTTTGTTATTGCATATGAATGGCCATCACCACAAAATACGTAGATAGGTATAATAAAAATTATGAAATCTCTGTTGACTTTTATACGAGGATTTTTTAAAACTACTGCTGGCTGAAATCGGCTTAACTATACGAGCACAAAACATCGACAAAAATATATTTTTAATCCAATATATTGAAGATTTAATAGTAAACCTGTCGGCAAAGGCTTATAAAGGTAATCAGGTAATGGATATCGTCAGAACTGTATCAAATAAATCAAAGTAAAGGGTAACACTACGCAGAAATATTTTATATCGGCCAATCAATAGAAACATCGCAATAAAATCCCTTTGATCAAATAAATCGGGGCCATTAGAATATTGGGAACTGAGCAATTTGATACTTGTGGATATGGCTTTAGATGTCAGCCTGTTTATGTCTTCTGCTGATCACGAATCTTCTAATAACTGCATAATGTCGCCGAGGAAATTACAATTACCATAATTGCTGATACCCTAATCCTATGACTATGTTATTGTAGTCAGCAAACACGAGATCTACGCAGTTCTAATTAACTAATTCTTAGGATCGTTTAGGTATGTAAATATCCGCCACGATATTGTCTCATTTGGAGTTTGAATAACTAAAGTCTATTTCATCGCCTCCTAAGCGACTCTTAAATATTAAACAGCAACTTATGTAACCGTGGATTTCACTGTAAAATCTACGTAATCTTACAAAGTTCAATAAATTGCCACCACCTTCGTTTCCTGTATGGGCAAGACTCCAAAAGCCATCAACGAAACGGCGCAACTGGTTAGGTCTTAGGCACTTAAGTGGTTAGGATATCGTTAACGTAATAAGACAAAACATGATCAGAATAGTTTAAATAAAAATTACCAATTTAACAGCAGATCTAGGACAAGATACTGAAAATATGTATAATAAATAATGCCTCGTTTTATGTTTAGTAGGTATCTAGCTAAAAAGTTTGGGCCATAATTGCCTCCGCAAACCCAGGTGAAACCAAAACACACACAAAATTAAATCTAAGCCATTAAACAAAGTAGAACAAACTCAGTCCAAGCTATTTAATACGGCCAGTGCTGTTTCGTCGTATACATTTGCTAAGTTTGTAAGGAAGCTCTTTAATCAGGACTGAAATTAGCCAGCAACTCCAAACTGTAAAATCCGTTGCTGCTATAAAGTCCGACCACGGCCGAGACTACAAAACTGGTTTTGTTCTATGAAAATGCCTGATCTCGGTAGCGCCGTACCTCCCCCTATTGTGCCCCTCCGCTTTGTCTATGAAAAAGTTCTGTTTTCCACCGCAAAGATAAAAAAGTATGACCATTTATAGGCTACTTTGCATTTCGTTGAATGCCTGCAACTGCCACGGTAAAATTTGTAAATTAAATTAGGTAAACGCAATCATCTGTAACTACATACGTAACGACTTTTTTCGCGAGCGTTGTGCACCATTTTCATTTTACCTGAATATATAATTTATTTCCTTGTGTTACTCCTGCACTTGCAGATGAAAATTTCATTAACAGAATACGTGAGAATACATTTTTGTTTGTTTTCTTTCCATTTCCGCTTCCCCACGTAACTGAAATTTGTGAAATAGTAATTAATCTGAGTAATGATATTGATGTTGATCAATATGCTTAATACTTCTCGACGAGTACTACTTAATACTACTGAAATCTGATAAGCTGTATCTATAACTAGCTGTAGAAGATAAATAAATAAACTTTTACTAAGGTATCTAAGTACGACGACGAAGAAGATGCGCCTAATGATTGAGGATCTTTAAAAGAAAGTGAGGTGGCAGCTGTTGTCGCTTTATTTACCCTTACCTACAGGTACAACGCTTTACCTTAATTTTACACAATCAATGTCATATCAGTCGTGTCACATTTACCAGAATTTCCCTTCGAGGGTGTTCGAGACGGACGTCCCCGGAGAGAAATGGGGTTAACATCGTTGAACGTAATTTCTGAAGAGGGTCATCAGGAAGATATAATGCCATTTCTGTACCCTTGATGTCTTTTTAAGTGCGGACCCACTTAACCCTAACGCGGGGCGGGGTTTGCTGCTATTCGCTGTCAACTCGGAAAAACTAATGGAATTCACGAAGCTTTTAATATTTTCAATTGTACGTATTATTTTCAATGACATCGAGGTTCGTGGTTGTTGGCTGCTAATGGCGTTTCCATTAGAAATTGTTCTAGTTTAAAGAAACTTTTTACAAGTTAACTTTCTATTAAAAAACATTACATTAATTAATTTAAAATCTTCCACATCTGCTTTCATGAAAGAACCTACCAGACAAGGCATAAGTCCAGAAGTGCCAAACAAGGGTAATCTAAAAGTAATGCATTAATTACGGTGTCACTACCACAACGTGAAAAAAATATGAAAAGATTAGGAATTTAATTTAGCGGATATAAGGATAACTACCATCTAAAAAATTCTATAATTAAACAACAAACTCGCACTGCATTGCCTTTTAGGGGTATATTACGATTACGTTCTATACAGTGCAGTTTATTGTCCACTGAAAATTTGTGAAACCTGCCTTTCCTACCTACCTAATAGTAATTACTAGAAACTTGCTATTGGAGATCTCCAGTGGAGCTGGTTAGTCTTCAACACTGTGATTGCTAGCACTATCAGGAGAATATAACAGATTGTAATTTAACATCTATTTCATGATATAAAATAATTAAGAAAAGCATATTCCGAAGTTGTTTGTATTTTTTTTAACACTTGACTAAAACTAAGACTCGATCTTTATATCGATACCCGTAAAAACCGTAACAAAACTAATAGTAACTTTTAGTACACCCTTATTCGGCGGAAACACTTGTGTTGCCATAATAAAAGCACGCGTCGAATTTGATTTGACAGTTCGCCGCGTCCTAACAGCTGTTTTACCAATTGCCTCGAAAAAGCACGATTTTAAAATCGGTTGAGCTGTTTGCACGTGTCTGAAAGTTAATTTGAAAAAGTATTGTTCATGTTTGATAAGTGTTAAAAATGGAAGAAGAAGTCGGCATTAAAGGTAAATTTTAAAACATTACAACCAACAAATGCGGCGTGGAAGCATGGTGCGAAAGGTTTTGTGATAAGGGCATCACGCTACCGGTGAATCGAAAGCGTTCTAGAAGTTTGATCTGTCTAGAAATGATGATATGTACCCGCACTGTGTGTCTACGTAATCTTGCTGAGCAGAAACGTACCCACATGTTTTAATAGCTTTTTTTACCTAGAACATGTAAGCGACGCAATACACGATTGCCAAGCTATTTCGTAATATTATCAAGCAATGCTTAAGTCCTAGGATGCTGTATTAGTCATTATTATGTTTTATTATACTCTTGTCTGAGAATAATCGATTGTCGCATAGCAATAGCGACGCAACGCGCACAATATAAAATGGACACTATGCCTTTCATAAAACTGTATAGAGAGAGCATTTCAACAGTTAGGAATTTTCTTTAATTTTTAAACCATTGCCATGTTATCTGTGTTATTTGTATTATTAAACTATCAAGCAATTTTCCTATCATAAATATTACCTAACACTTTAAAATGTTCATCTACAAATTTGTTGTTTGAACTCAACTTCATAGGTATGTTGGTTATCTATCAGCCTCTTAATTGCCCTATCACATTAATTAAAATTATTGTTGATTGTTAAACATGTTATTACCCAAGCTACTGGTCAATAACCTATGATGTCTGAACAATTAATTTTAAAAGTTCAAGTTAGGTTCAAAATTATGTGTAGTTTTGTAAGAAAGATGCAATGTGTTTACAGTGACACGGTTGAGGCGGAGACTGTCTGTGGAAGCTGAGGATGTGAAGTCACCTGCTACACAATCAACACCAACTAAGAAGAGAGGGGGTAGACTAGCAGCTAAACCACAGTTGGAACTCATTGACGAAAATGGTGAGAAAGTTATGCTGGTGTTAGGCAAATGATTTCTATGCTATGCTATGAAACAATTCTATTTTTAAATTTTTGTACCATTCATGTTTCTTAATAAAAACTTTTTATACATGTAATAGTGTGTGCTCTGTGACACTGCAAGCAAATAGTTACAAATGATTTTATAATTTGATTTAATGATTGAAAGTTACATTTTGATATTAAATTAAAAGACTCAACTTATTCTATTCATGAAATCAAATAATTTCAAACCTTAAAGAAAATACTAAGGGTGACAGGATAAAATTGAACACATGTATGCTATCTATTTTTAACATGAAACAAAAAATGTTTACCCCCACATAGAAGGATTATCAGTTCACTGCAATCAAGGAGAGGTGTTTTTGTCAACTGTTGAATATTTGGCTGTTAATATTGTATTTCTTCTTTCATTTTACTCATAAAACCACAGAAGAGTGACTAATCAGAAGTTTTTTCTAAGTAAGTCACATTATTTTTAAATGTGAAGGCATGATACATACTGCCCATTCTAATCTTTAAAATAAAATTTATATTCATTTGACATATATTTAAACAGTTATGCATAGACATATTGTGTGTATCTGTAAATTTGTTTTAGAGCCGCCGTACACGGACTGCTTCAACCAGTTGAGACCGACTGCTTAAAGCCGCGACCGCGCAGTGAACTATAGTCATTCATTCGCTGCCGTACACACGACTGCTCGAGCAGTCGCGACCGCTTCAAGCCGTCAACTGCATGATGAAATTCCATCGTGCCGTCGACCGCTCGCGAGCGGTTGCGAGGCATACACCGACTGCTCGAGCCGTTGACTGCGCTAGAACAGTCGACATTTGGATGAACCCAAAATTTTCTCTTTTGACGTCGCCGCCGTCGTCTCCGCCTGAGCAGGAGCAGCAAAAGCAGTGCTTCCTCGTCAGAATCCATGACTCGACTGTGGTAGAAAATCAACTGCTCGAGCAGTTGGGTCGTAGCTCGAGCAGTCAACAACCGACAGCTCAAGCAGTCGACGCCGACCGCTCGAGCGGTCCGTGTATTTCACTCAGCCGCTAACTGCTCGAGCAGTCCGTGTACGGCGGCCCTTATATGTATGAAGATATTTTTTTAAATATTGTGTCAACTTCAAATTAATCTGGAAAACTGACACCAACTTCATATTCTTGATATTGCATTATAGAAAACCCAACTTTAGCCAGTCACTTGAAACTTTTCAGCTCCAGAAACAGCCCCCAAAAGGACAAGGAAGTCAACATCCAGAGATATCGCTGATCCTGAACCAGAGAAGACGGTAACACCTTCGCGACGCAGTGCTAGAGTCCGGTCAAATACTAGCATAGTTTCTGAGACCCCTAGCGACATGCCTGAAGATAAGGGCACACCGGCGCGACGAAGCACCCGGATTAAGTCTAACACTAGCCTCATAGCGGAGACTGTGAGTGTAAACTCACCTAGAGCCAAGAGAGCAGCTCGAAGGACTTCACTTGCTGGTAAGAAAAGTTCAAAGTGTCTTGAGTAAATACTGTGTAGGTAGTGGCTTAACAATTGATTGTACATCAGAATTTGTTTTCCTTTCTTATATAAATACTTTGGTCAATCACATTCCTGTGTTAAAAAATGTGGTCTGGTTAATCTTTAATAACATAACATGCCAACCATAGGGACCAATTCAAAGTCAATTCTTAAATTCCTCTTTTGGCATACTTCAGCATATTGTCATTTTATGCATGTTATTGTATTTTTTTATTTACTTACAGGCAGTGATAATGAAGCACCAATCACTCCAGTCAGACAGACAAGAAGAACTAGGAAAGACTCTACTTCTAGTATTGATAAGACAGGTAACTTCTCTATTCCTTGGTGCATGTGTGTGTCTGATAGTGTAACATTTTTTTTTTACTAGATTCTGTTTAATACACCTAGGTCTGATTTATTTACATACTAAAACAAAGTACATAAATATTGCATAACGATAAAGTAAGAATTATGTATTCTTTTTCAGCTGAACCTAATGCAGGTAAATTGGGCAGCCAGGTAACTGAAGTCATTGTAGAGGAGTCAGAAACAAATGTCAAAGAAACTAAAAGTACTGTAAGTCCTAAACGCGACTCTCCTGGTACTAGAAAAAGTCCCCGACTGGTTGGAAAATCTGGTAGGAAAAGCTCTTCATTAGATAATGATGGAAACAAAGAAAATGAAGCTCAGGGTGAAAAAGAAGCCAGTGAAACAGTTGCTGCTGAAAAATCTCTGACAGAATCTAAAACGGAAAAAACAAATGACAATGATGATGCATCAGAGCAAAACAACTTATCAGTGGCCAGTAAGAATCTCATTACTGAATTAGAAGAAGTACCCACTAAAGGCAAAAAGAGCTTAAACAAAAGCACTACAGCTGTTGATGAACCACAAATTAAAAGTAAAAGGAACAGAACCAAATCATGGACCACAATATCTGTTGAACCTTCTCATGAGAGTAGCTTCTGTAGCGACAGTGAAGCATCTAAGAAAAGAAATAAAAAGAAAACTGATAGTCTTAATTTATCAAACCTGTCTGGGTCTGGTGATGGTATTATGGTAAATAACAAAAAGGATACGGAGCAAGAGAACACTTCTCTCAATTCATCTACTCTCTCTAATAAGAAAAAGAATAAGCGAAACGAAATGTCCATGACAGAAGAGACTGCTTCAAATGATGTTTCAATAATAAATTCATCAATCAACAAATCAGTGACAAAAGTTTTGGAAAAAAATAATGTTTCCAAAGATATGTCTAAAGATGTGGAAGCTTTAAATGTTTCCAAAAATCTAGATGTCAGTGTAACTGAAAAATTCTTTAATCAAAAACCTGAAGATGTCATTAAATCATTGGTATTTATTGACGACTCTGATTCTAATAATGGTAGCATTGGAAAAGAAAATAACAATAAAGATTTAGATAGTGGTGACCAATGCGTTCCGGTTGTAGACCATGCATTGGTAAATGACAATAAACCTGAAACACAAAACAATCTAAGCTATGAACCAATGGATATTGATGAAACTATGCCAGAGAATGTATCACTGAATGACTCTGCTACAAATGAAACAAAATCTGTGAACAGAAAGTCAATATTGAACTTTTCTCAGATTAAAAATGACAGTCTGAATAAGTCTAAGCGAAAGTCTGTTAACATAGACAATAGCATTCATGAGGGAATCAATAAATCCCAAAGAAAATCTTCCGTAACAGAGACAGTCAATCAAAGCTTAGAAGAATCTAATAAATCCAAAAGAAAGTCTTCATTATCAAATGGAGTTTCTGAAGATGTTCCAGACGGAATTTTAAGTCAGTCCTCGTCTCGGAAATCCATCGATGACGGAAATGCACTCGATAAAAGTATGAATAAATCCAAAAGGAAGTCTTCTATGTCAACTGAACAGAACATGGAGGAGGATTCGAATAATTCAGGAAAAAAATCTCTTAGTGCTGATGTTACATTGAATGATGCAAGCATTAATAAAGGGTCCAATAAATCAAAGAGGAAGTCTTCAATATCTAACATAACTTCTGATGATAATACCAATGAAGGTTCTAACAAATCTACTAGGAAATCTGCAATCGTCGATTTGGCCAATGATGAGAAAATTGATAATACGCTGAATAAATCTAAAAGGAAATCGGCGATGACATCTTCTTTTACAGTAGCTAATGTTAGTACAGCTGAGATGAAACCCTCTGATGTAGACCAAAGCAACAATGATGACACAATGAATAAGAGTACTAATAAATCAAAGAGAAAGTCGTCTATTCCTAACAATGAGAGTATGAATAACAATTTAAATAAATCGAAAAACAAATCTGTGTCCCTAGATAAGACTGATAACGAGAATAAAAGTACTTTGGTCTTATCTCAAATAAAAGATATGACTGAAACTGAAGGTAACTTAGAATCAAGTGTGCCAAAAGATAATAATGAATCTAATGATCAATTATCAAAATCTGTGAATGTGCCAAATGTCGTCACTGAAAAAGAAACAGACAAGAAAAATCTGTCACTAACTTATTCAACAAGTACACCTCTTCAACAAAAATCTATGAAAAAATTAGGGCTTCAAATTAACAGTTCAATCATTACACCTAGCAGTGTGAAGAAAGTTGATAAAAAGGACAATTTAAGCAAATCTAAGGTAGAATCGTCTATATTGTCAGAGAAGAATGAGTCTGAGTCTTCAGAAGAAGATGGTTCAGAAGAAGAAGAAGAATCATCAGCGGAAAAAAGCAATCTAATCGACGATGAGGCTGAAGAAGCTAGTGATGACTACGAGTCCGGCGATAGCAGAGATGACGAAGAAAGGGAATATGAAGAACAACATCAAATTGTAGAGAAGGGTGAAACATTAGATTCCGATGATGAAGAGGATTATTCTGATGACTCTGATTACGAAAAGGGATCGTTCATTGTTAGTTCTGAAAATGAAGATGATGACTTGCTGAGTGGATCTGGAGATGACCTTGACATGAGTGCTGACGAACTCACAATGAGCGCAAAATCTAAAAAGAAGTTCAACGAACGTAAGACAAAGGAACAGAAAAAAGCGTCTCGAGAAATGTTTGAAGCAAGACATAAACTTAATGAATCAACTAAAGCTAAATCAAAGAAAAATAATCGTCAGCGTTTGGACTCATCTTCATCGGAATCGGATGAAGAAGTTGCCGCACAACCAAAGAAAAATAGGCGTCAAAGAATCGATTCAAGTCAAGATATCAGCGCAGCACAGTCGGACGCCGATAAGTCGCTATCTAAAAAGAAGAAGGCTAAACGACTATCTGAGTCTGTTTGCGAAGATAATGAAAAGGAAATTACAATTCGTGAGGACAACCAAACTGACGAAGCTCAACAAGATCCTTTGACTGTACAGAATATTATTAAAGAAGAGCCAAAAACTCCTCAGAAGGCGCTTGACATTTCCACGGTGGCTGTAACCAACATGGATGAAGTTGAAGAAGTGAATGTTGACGAAAATGTATCAATAATGAAATCAAATCAAACATCTGACCCTCTTCAACCTACAGAAGCAGAAAATAATGAGGATGATGATTCTAACGAAGAGTCTATAAGTGAAAATGAAGAAATAACTCAGAATTATGAATCTGTTCTCAATAATTTGAACAAATCTGGCTCAAAGAAGATCAAGTCTACAGATATCTCTCTGGACCTGAATAAAAAGGCAAAGCAGAAGGCTAAAGAGCCTATTGTGGATCAGCTGAATTTGACACAAGTAAAGAAAACTAAACAAAAGAAAGCTGAAGCCGGAAATGTTGCCGAAACTAAGAAATTGGATAAATCTTTGGGTAATAAGAGTACTGATAAGGTGGATAAGCACGCTGATATTTCTGAAGCTTCATCCGATTCTATTGACATGAAACTATTGTTCCCTGAAGATAGCAATGACAGTGGCATGATAATGGATGACAAGAAAGAAATAAAACAAAAGGATAATGTACCAGAAGATTTCATACCTCTGAAGAGAAGTCAAGCCAAAACCAACATTCTTGAGAACACTGGTAAGAAATTATTTATTGAGTTCAAATATTTTTCATTTTATATGCTCACAACTTGTCTGCTAATAACGTAACAATTTTATGAACTAAAATAATTTCATTGCACTCTCTCATTGCAATCACAATGTTTGAACAAGTGTTTAACATTTTCGAAAAATTATTTTCAGATACGTCACTAAACAAGTCGAAGGATGAATCTATATTGAATATGAGCGGCAAAAAGAAAAATAAGCGCAAGTCATCCGGAACTGAGGAAGATATGGTAACAAGTAAGTTGAATGATGATGAGAGTAAAAAAAATATATTGCAATCAGTACACTACATTATATTTAATTTACTGACAAAAGATTTACATTAGAAATACATATTAATGAAGGCTTTTCAAAGCAATTTTTAGTTTCATTATGTGATAAGTCTGATATGTTCTTAACAATTTATTTGCTTCTATTTCAGGTACTCAAGATGAAAATCTCTGTTTCTTTGTGGACACAGCTGGTACTCTGTCCAATTCAAATAACATGGATGCCAACACTTCTATTAAGAACAGTGCTAAAAAGAGTAAACAAAAGAATAACGTGTCTTTCGCCAATATTGAAGAAGCTGCTGTTGATGGTATGTTTGTACTTTCTGTAATTAATACATACTAGTACATAGCAAAACAGTTTTTATAACTAAGTCTAGTTTTTACGAATATTACCTACCCACACATGCGAAGAAATTGTAGCTTTCTATTAATTATAGAATATCTGAATTATATTCAGTCGTTGTCACATTCCAAAAAATTACTGCTGGATACAAAGGGCTTCCCCAGTAATTCCATCGTTTTGAAACCATTCCATCCAGTAGTTCCAGAGATTGCCGGTCATCATCCTTAGTTTGTCTCATACTACTAATCGTCCATATTAGTAGTATGCCTCCCATGATGCAGCAATTGAGTTATATTATAGATATTCAGTTCTCATTTATCTTGTAATAACTTTTCAGATGACGCTGATGATGCTCCACAAGAGGTTTCATACCGAAGCAACAAAAACAAGTCCGTACAAGACTTGAATACCACTGCTAATGAGGTAATACAGGCTGATAACACGATTGGAACACCAAATCAAAGTGGCAAAAAGAAGAAGAAAAATAAGAAAGGACTGAATACGTCTCAAAATCCGGATATTACCCTGATTGAAAATGAAGGTTTGTGTTTTAGTTCATGAATGTAAAAATTGGTTATTTAATTTAAAAGGATCCAAAAATAGTTATGAATATGGTCATATCAGTTCTTCTTCCTCCTGCCCTGTACCCAATTTTATTTGGGGTCGGCGCAGTATGTCATTCTCTTCAATTTTTTCCTGTCACTCATCATACTGACACTCACTGCCTTCCTATTCATGTCATCGAATCCTACTAATATTATAAACGCGAAAGTTTGTATGTATGGATGTATGGATGTTTGTTACTCTTTCACGCAAAAACTACTGAATGGATTTTAATGAAACTTTACAGTAATATAGCTTATACATCAGAATAACACATAGGCTACAATTTGTAAACATATTCTTCGAAATACTAAATCTGCGCAGACGAAGTCGCGGGCACCAGCTAGTATGGTTATATTATGAATATAGACTATTTTTCTGAACATGTTATATGATACCAGCTTCTCCAAGCTAAACCAATGATTTTGTTAATTACTTGATTAGGTACTCATGGCTCTAAAGATATTTATCTATTTGCAGATGATGTTGCAGAGAAATCTATAAATACTTCTGTGACCAATGTGCCAAATGGTAGTGCCAAAAAGAAGAAGAAGAGACTGTCCGAATCTCAAACAGAGAACGAAACAGGTACCTATTACTACCTTTATAAATCCATAATTTTGTTCTGGTAATCATGAATTATCTCAGCTTTAGCTTTGCAACTTTGCAAGTCATGTGCGGAACTTGCACTAGTATATTTGTCCTCCAGCATAAGTTTTAGTAAAAACTTTTGCGATATCTATGACACAATGTCTATTGAAATCACTCCAATGTCATCTGCTTTTCTTAAACAAAAATTGACATTTACAATTTCAAAATCTCTTGATCTCCAATAACCTAATTTGCATTATGAATATGATGTAAGTTTTTAATAAAGAGTATTTTTATTTCAGAAAATGGTACTCCAGCAGAAACAATCCAGAACATTTCTTTAGGCAGTGCCAAGAAAAACAAACAAAAAACTGCTGCTGATACCACTGAAGTGGAAATAGTAAAAGTCAACAAAGGTATATTTATTTAAATACGTTATTTTTACCTTGAAATACCAAACACATGATTTTAAGAATTTGAATTCTAATAATTTGTAATTTTCTTGCAGATGATGAAGATGTAAGCATTCAAGAGCAAAACACAAAGACACGCAAACGTAAATCATCTGCTAATCAGTCAATTGACGCAATCGACATCAAAGGTTCGTTTATACATAATGAGAATACGAAATGGATACAACTTCTGACTAACTGAAATCATTATCAAACAATGTTTGCAATACCTAAGAATTTCACAATTCCGTTTTGCTGCATTAAACTATTTACATCAATACAAAAAACGATACTGCAAATACATATTATTATTATGTACTTTTACCACATTGAATACATATTCTCAACAAAAGTTGAGTAATGAGGTGCTATTTAGTGCTAATGCTATTTAGTATTAACAATTCTCCCTCAATTTCAGATGAAGTTCAACTAACAAACGACGAGTCCTTGACGACAAATAATAAAAAGAAGAAAAGGAAAATATCTAACAATGACCAAAATCTCCAAGCTCAGGTTGAAGGTAGGTGATCTTACCAAAGTGATTATGAAAAATCAATAATAATTAAATTCAAGTTCATACAAAACAGATGGTGTTGTAGAATGTCCTCTGTTAGCTATTTGTCAAACTATTTGAAGATTGCATAATGTGCAGTTGCAGTCTCTTTTCAAAATTGGTTGATTTTTCTCCATAAGTATAATTTCATTAATTTTAGATACCGCTGTCGCAGCACAGGAGCAAGAACCTAAGTTACCTATTGAAAATACCAAAAAGAAGAGAAAGGAAGTACAAAATCAAGAATTGGCTAAAATTGGTGAAGGTATGATTTTTATAATATTTTAATTTTATTCCTGGTTTTGCTTGCTGGACCCATTGATATACTTTTTTCATTATTAACACTTATTATAAATTAACTGTAATTTCAGAAAATACCAAAAAGAACAAAAAGAGGAAAGAAAGGGATGATGACGATTTCAGTAAAATATCAAAAGTAAGTTTCTATTGGTTATTTATTTCTAAATAGAAACAAAACCATAAAGTGATACATGGCATTAATTAATCACTTTCAATTTACAGGTTCTTAAACAAAATTCCTTTGACAAGGTTCATGTTCCACGACTTCCTTCAATTGTACTAAATCAATTGGATGATAAACCCAATAAAAAAGATATAATTGAAGGAAATAAAATGAATGTCGTTGCAACTTCAACATTTGTTGTGGAAGAAACAAGGAAAAGAAGGAACAAACCATCAAACTACTTAGAAGAAAGTATTTACATAAATGACGATAAGGATGGGAAAAAGCAGAAAGGTTCCATCAAGAAACCCAAAGTTTTGCCTTTCATACCAACAGCTTCAACATCAGGCAGTGGTTTTACCACTAATTTTAAAGTTAACATAATTCCTCAGCATACAGAATTTGTTGCTCAAGCTAAAGATGTACTCAATTTCAAAAACGATTACTTGCACCAGAAAAAAATAAAGAAATTAGGTACCTTTGAAATGTATAAAAGACAAAGGAATATTAAAATCTCGAAATTTTAACACCTCTAGTAGATGCAAACTATGTTGCCATGATACCGCCTTATTACTTTTCCAGTGTTAATTTAGTTTATAGGCTGTTTGTTTCATTAATATGACTACACGATTATTGTTAGATCTTTATAAACATGTTAATTCAATTGTTGTAAATTGAAAATGACCAAAAGCAAAGCTACATTTTTTACAACCATTTACTGCATATTTGAATAGGTAGATATGACTTTTTTTCTTTTTCATTGTTTGTAATGTAACTTTAATTTGTTGGCTGAATAGTTGTTACTGTGTTCAGCATGGTTGACCTCTGCTTATTTTTCGACATAATTTTTATTTCATTTTTACATTTTTCGTTGATAGGTTATTTAATTGTCTGGATGGAATCTTAGGTATGAATTTCTATTCCTAGCTACCAACAGTATCGCAGGCTTATAAGAGAATTTGGCATTATTTCTATTACATTATGAGATGCCATATCATTTGTACATTATTAGATATTAACATTACAATATTCAGAATTTTCAATTATTTTGATTTGACTGCAAAAGTGTTCTTATGTACATTTTAATTTTACCGCCACACTGTTTGATTTTGTTGGTAGTAGCCGCTAGAGAGCGCTGGCGTCAGAAAAAAGTGGTATCGCCCTTGTGCCTTCTGTTACCAATTTGTACTAATTTAAATTCAGACATACTATTATTTTCTTCAATAAAAATATTCTTTGAAAGGAAATGATTATTTTAACATAGATATTTATAACTCTATATTTACACACACTCCAGAAGTACTTCCCGCCTTATCATGCCGGTGTAAACAAACCGCCATGTTGTTGTGAATGGACGAGCCATGTAACCGGTAAGTGTTATTGTAAGTATGATGTAAACCACACAATATCATCAAAAAGTTAATTATTTAATTATATTTCTAATTATTAAATAGCTTATAAAAGTCTTCATGAACGATATTAAAATTTCATCATAAATAGTAATTCACTTGAGTAGTGACGTCAACTACTAGCGAGGGGAAGACCAATAGCAGCAGTTTACGATTAGTCACGTGGTTTGAGTCCTCCAATAGGAGAGAAGCCCATTCTTTGTGTACCTTTTCACAGTATAGTAAAACAGATTGTGGTTTTTATATGGAGTGAGTGGTGTATATCTGTCAATCTAATGACGATAAAAGCGTAAATGTGTGAAATTCAGGATTATTCTGTCGAGCTTAAGGATATTTATAACAATAAATATTCGGTAAGTCATGTTACAATCTATAAATATGCTATAATTCGTTTCAGTTCGATAAAACAAGGAATTCATAGTGGGAAAGTCCAACGAGTTAACATGTCCCGCTCTTTTTGATGTCATTATATCAATTTTGTTGTCATCAGTAATACAAATTATGCTAATATTGTGGAAAAACATTTAGTTCATCCCGATTTGATTCTCACTGATCTCTTTTTAGTTTCGTAGTCACTTTATTAAAATGGCGGGAAATCATTCCAGCTCTTTCCCACATGGACGATATAAAATCTAGTTTTAATTGATTAGGTAATGTCTGGAACCGTAAGCACAATACTGTTGTTTTCAAGACATACCTATAATAGATTTTAATTATCATACATTATATGACAAGTTCGTTATTTTTCCAGTTCTGTTATGTATCTAGATAAACACAAATAACGGACATTCATTATTTTATATTCTGTCTCTCTTTCTCACAGTTCTTCAATGTCTTGTTGATAACGACAACAGCGTGAAAATTATTATTATTTGTTAGTGTCGTTTATGTATTTGTTTTGTAAAAATATCTAAGATAAGATGTTGATTGCTTCTTGCGGAAAATGATGTATAAGTCTATAGGAAGGAAACAGTTAAAAACGGCGGCAATTAATCGTCAATGAACTTACAAACTGGACTGGTCGGTTGTAAATTTTGTAGTAGGTTCCTACAAGTAGGTTCTCCTGTTCTATTTACGGTCTAGGCATGCCACGTTCTATGAGTAGCTGATCGAGAGTTTCAACGTTGTGCGGATGATGTAGGTATTCTTTCAGATTAACATTCAAGATCAACATTCCTAATAGGCATCTCTAATCATAATACATAATTATCAACTAGTAGGTAGGTACCTAACAGATAAATATTTTCAAATTTTGCTGGGTTCGTATAAAGTAGGTGTGCATATGTTATCGATTGTTATCAGGATAAAGCTTTTTAATTAGGTATTATTTTTTCTACTGAATACAGTCCCTTCCCAACTATGGAACTATTTTACTAGAAGGATCGTAATAAATCAAATACATAATTTACAAATGTAATAAAAGCTTTTTTGGTATCGTATAATGGCAGGTAATAGGTATAACGTATATAAATCCACGAAGCGATTTGTTCCCACGGCCGGTTTTGAGCGAGCGAGAATTTCAAAACGTTGAACAATGAGTGCAACGTGCTCTTGTAGTTGTGAATGCACGAATCGGTGTGGCAGTGCATTTTGTACATGTGTGCGTGCTTTAGTGCACTCGCCGAGACGGGCCGGGTGGCGTTTTACTGCAACCTATCAATGCGTCGAGTTTATCAATGTGTTTCTATGTAGGTGTAAACAACAAGATGCTGCCGACTGCAGTAAATATTTTGATGCTGTCAATAAACATTCGCTCTGAAATAAACTGATAAGTAAATCAGAGACGTAAGAGGTCAATTACGTTACAAACACAATAATCATTGCTATAATGCAAGGTGGAAAACATGTCGGCGATGATAGCCATTTGTAAAAGTATAATTAGGCTACCTAAATAACTATCATATTTTTTAACTAGAGTTAGATAAGGCAGATGCCATAAACAGGAATATAAAACCAAACCTAATTTAATCCTTGCAACTTCCTAAAGCACTGTTAAATTAAATTTACAGTGTTCATCCACCTTCTTACAATACCGTATCCATTCGGACGACTTTCACTAACAATTTGAAACGAATCTTATACCTATTTTACTAACGACCTTCAAATATTACCAATTCTAATCATTCCATAATTTATTATAATATCGGTCATTCACCACTAGAACTCGACAACATCGAAACGAAATCAGTGGATTTCATTCTAGAGTTAAGGGGTATTTATGTGTAACCTAGTTATTAACTATCACCCGTCTAGGTACTTTTAGGAGAGTTAAAATATGAATTACAATAAAATTATGTAGGTTGGTAGATACCTACCTCTACCTAGATACCTATTCATAGATCGTTGAGTCAGTAATTTACAGCGAGGCCGATGACCTCTGCGCCATCTGTCTTTTCCGACTCTTCACGTATGCTGTGCAAACTTTGAAATATTTTGTGAATTTAAAATAGGTACATGATTGACCAGTCAATGTTTACGATCTACCTACCTATCAATCTCCCATTATTTTTTACAAAAAAAAATTAAGGCTATTGTTTCTTTAAGTCTCATTTAACCCGATCTACTATATTGTTGATACCTATTTACCTATATGTTAAGACTGCTATCAACAAAGTCACAATCATATTTTCCGGTCTAGACTCAACAATACACAGACCTACATAATGCCAGCTACCTATAAAACTTCAGCTGAAATATTTCAGTTTCCCTCCCCATGTTTGAAACAGGCAACTTTGAGAAAGCTGAGGTGAGGGGACAAACTCGCGCATGCAATCAATACAGAACCCCACCCAGAAGCTTCGTATCGAGGCTGCGCGCGCAACACTGTCCTCCCCCTTGCACGTTTTTCGCGCCAAATATTTTTGTACAATATTTAATGGAAAATTAGAAGATGAATATTCGTAGGCAAAAATATTTGCAGATTTTTCTTTACAAAATTAAACTGAACGATTTACTTTTGCCCGTGTTAGTAAACTCGCAAATATTTAATTTAATTAATCAATATCTTGTTCAAATAACTTGTTCTCAATCTCAATGTAATAAATTATCGCTAGAAAGTAACTAAACATTTTCCGAGACGTCGAGTTTCCGCGACTCGTGCACGAGCGCCGACCATCGGCGCAAGAGCCGACCACGATGAGTTCAAGGCGAGCGCGCGCGGTCAGGTTCGAGGACACGGGCGGCGGCGGCGGCGGCGACGGGCCCCTTGCGGCGCCTCCACAACTCCTCACTATAATATCCACCATCTATCTTACTACTGAAACTTGTAAGGCCTGAATAAAAAATATCGGTTACAGAAAATACATAAATTCAATACTTGAATGCATTAATTCATACTTGCCATCTCATGAAGAAGTCTTTAGTTATATACTTATTTGTATACTTACTTAAGCATAACTTACCCGGGTGCTTCAGAAAATCAAAAGGAAATTGTATATAGCTAGTAGGTATTTAATTTTTTTTTTGAACTGTACAGCACAGTACAGTCTGCACTAGACCAGCTAAGCTGATGGCTGCTATTTCATCTTAACGCATACCTACTCACACAACTACCTACTATTTTTTTTCTCAATCATGTTCATATAGCACGTAGTCGTGAGCCACATGAACTCGAGAAATAATATTTTTCGAGTTCATGGTCCATAATGACACGACATCAGGGCTATGTATGGACTTTTTATTATACTAATTCAACGTTGCCTACATTTTGGAATTTAAATCATAATCTTTCTAGTCTTCATAGCCTTAGCCGCCGTACAGCTTCCTAAAAAGTAGGACCTACCAAAGTCAAAATAAATGCTTGCGTAAACTCAAAAGGGAGCGACGTGGCATGGCGGGGCCGCAATGTATTAGGGGTTGATTCCCCCCTCTTTCGATCCTTTATATTGCCATCTCTTTTTCGCACCCCATTTGTAACCATCCCTTTTCTACCTACGAAGTAAGGTGTGTGTCCGATTTTCGATCCCGTTATCCTGTTTGAGCGGGAAAAGTTTATACCTCGGTAGATAGAATTTTTGGAATGAATAACTCGCAGCAGGTAGATTGCCGTTGCTAAAACTACCCCGTTCTAATATTTGTACAATGCAAGTTTTAACTGACCCATGTAATTGAGGATTAACAAAGTAAAAAATTGAACAGAATGTATAAAGTTTTAACCAGTTCATATGATGATAAAACCGTTTATTCCTTATCAGTCATTACACTCATTCGGATTATTTATGTTCCACAGAAACCACTGTTCGCTAAAAGGATATAAAAATTAGGTATTTGTAGGGTTAAAACAATATTATGGTTAGAGACCTCAACAAATCGTGCTTAGATAAATAAAGTCTAGGTGTAACAATAATAAATTCCTAAAATCTTAATCAAAATCTGTTCGTACTTACGTACTAACGATAAGGCAGTAAACCTGTTTTATCAAGGCCTAGTTTCTTGTGCAGTTCTAGTATGCACTACATTCACTATAGGTACCATAATTTATCCAAAAATGGTTCAAATTCATAATGCAATGCACGTTAATTGTGAATCAGAGAAGAAATAATGATATTATGCGTTCATTCATCTCTTCTTAATCAAAAGAAGATGAAAGTATTACGTGTGGGTAACTATTACACACAACATGTTAATGGATCACGGACATAACAGCATACCAGAACAAGTTATTTATAGAGACGAGTAAAAGCATGGACAAAAAACTTCGTCCCGAATGTTACATTGGAAGCCTTCCGAGTGGTTCCGTTCGTTAGTTTTTATACACGCCAGCTTGTAAACGACCCAGTCCGGATTGCTCGAACCCTCGTCCAACAGATCGTGGGTTGGTGTAGGTCTTCATAAAAAAAGGATGGAATGGGATATAAAAATGTTTTTAGCTCAGTTACCTCAAATGATAAAACGTTTATTTTTGTAAGTAGGTACTTCTAAAAAAAACAATACATTGTGTATTCAAAACAAATGAACTGAATTCATGTATCACAAAGATATTCAGTAATTACTATTTCATTACGTGTAAACAACACAATACTTTGTACTCCTTCGCTGTTGGGGTAGCGCATACCTTAGGTAGAAACAGGTTTCTGTACTACGTAGTGGTTTCATTGTACCGGCTCTCCCGTCCCACTGTCTCGGCTCAGTAGATTGAAACTGTATTTTGTAGAAGAAATTGGCGCGAAATCTATTCCAATGTTTACGAAAACATCAATGTCGGTCATAGAACTTTACTATCTACGTTCCAGATACACCATTCTGAAGTTTTTTTTTTTTTTTAATATAGATCTGTATCCAACAGCGCCCAAACTAACTAACTATTCTTGTTTCAGTGGAGCTCCGACATGGATTTATACATCACAGATTCACTCCAGGATATGCTGGATATGGATATAAAAAATGAAATTGCAACAGACCTTAGCAGTATGACAGACTTTGCCGTTAGTATATTGCCTATTACCTACCAAACAATAATTAAGATAGTGCTTCGTCCTCAATTAGTCTTACCAAATCAATTTTTAATTGCAGGACACTTTAGGATCACATTTTTCGGAGCTGCCTCCGTTATTGGATATGGACACAGATAATTCGGCAACCTGGCTTAATAATAGTTCTAGTTTTGTTCATAATCTGGATCTATATGGATCCGAGGCAAATGCAGTAATGGTTAATCCAAATTCTGTAATGCCTTCCACGTTTGTTGAAACTCCTGTAAAAAGTATAGTGAAGGAGGAAGCTTCGAACTTATTGCTAACATCGGCTGCAGCAAACGACGATTTAAGCAACAATAGCATATCGATTCCGAGTCCCAAAGAAGAAAAAAGTCATTTAACATTCTCGCCGAATGCAATAAAAGTATCAAAAGTACAGGAACCAGAAGAACCAAAAACCAAGAAAAGCTCGGAGTTGGAGGAAGCAACGCAAATGGTGATTTATGTAAGGAAACATGAAAAGAATGTTGTAAAAGATTTGTTGAAAGACTTGGACAAATCTAAAGTATCAAGTATCTCTACGCCAACCACGGTTAGAATAAAAAGTCAGTCAGAATTAATAAAAGTTAACAACAAAAGCTGTTCAATTTTAAATACAAGCCAAAAAGTTGCACACTCATTAGGAACAAAAACAATAATATCTGGTAATATTCACATATTGGATCCTCAACAAATTAACAATTCTAGAACAATTTTAGCAAATGGAAATAAAAACCAGGCAACAATATTAATTGACAATTCGTCATTAAGTAACAATAGGCAAATAATTAAAACTTCTGTGAATGGCGGTTTTACGTTAGACACTAGCCATACTAAGTTTTTGAACGCGTCAAGCAAAACGAATGCTGGAGAGTTTCCTAAGCCAGCATACTCTTATTCATGTTTAATAGCAATGGCTCTGAAAAATTCAAGAACAGGCAGCTTACCTGTTTCAGAAATTTATAACTTTATGTGGTGAGTAGCACTTGAAAAATATGTCCATCAAAATTAAATGACAATAGTAGTTCATTGTTGTAAAAACATTATTATTATTTACAGTCAGCATTTCCCTTATTTCAAAACTGCGCCAAATGGATGGAAAAATTCAGTCAGGCATAACCTTAGTTTGAACAAATGTTTTGAAAAGATCGAAAAACCGTCAACAAATGGAAGTCAAAGAAAAGGTAATTTTATTGATATTGTTTATTATCAACTATTAACTTACTTGCATAAATAATCAAAGGGAATAACAGAAATAAAATAGTAGCTATACTAAAGAATATCATTTATTCTTACAGGATGTCTCTGGGCCATGAATCCTTCAAAAGTTGGAAAAATGGACGAAGAAGTGCAAAAATGGTCACGAAAAGATCCACAGGCTATCAAGAAGGCCATGGTTTATCCAGGTACATATTTTACAATATTAAAATCTATTCAGTCGCCGTTTTGTTAGTTGTAGAAAAAAAAATGTTAATATTGTCCATAGCATCTACCTTACTCCAAAATTTTTGTTTTTTTCAGAAAACTTAGAGGCTTTAGAAAGGGGTGAGATGAAATACAGTGGAGTAAGCGGAGACAATGAGGCAGATGATGATGCTGATGTTGATGCTGACCCCGACCTGGACGCCGACGTCGAAATAGACCCCGAAGTCAAAGAAGAGGTTGAAGAGGAAGAGGCTATTATAGAACAGGTGAGACACCATAATCTTTTTTTTCCGTCGGTACAGTTTCAAAATTAAAACAGACAGACCACAAATAAAAAAAATAACACGCGTGACTGAAGTTTGGTATACCGTAATTTAAGCTAATTCTTATGATGATATTTGTGGTAACCGGCCAGAGAGCGCCATATCAGAGCGAAACAGTGGTATTAAAATAATTTTATCTGAACACTAGGTTGTTAAAGCATTTCTTAAAAACGTCCGCCCTAACGAGACCCAAAATAAATAATACAGTTCTTAATATCGTGTTTTTCTTTTTACGGTCAAAGACCTCATTCACGAATTGTGGAAACAGGTGCAGCAAAATGTCAAATCTTTATCATCGTGTCGTTTTTGTTTTGGCCAAACATCTGTTTATGTTTAAAGCTGACTCAACAGTATTAATATTTATCTTGTTATTGTGACTTAATGATTAACTTTAATGTTTTTGTGTAGGAGGTGTCTGATCAAGAGTTGGAAGTTGAAGAAATTGTGGAAGGGACAGGCATGGTTGGTGGGACATACAGGCTACTCGCCACGGGACCTTCGTCACTTACCTCATATATTACTGATGTGGAATCCGGCGAAGAAATCAGTGATATTGAAGTGAGTATAACTAAAACTTCTCTCACATGGCTGCAACACCTTACTTAGCTTAAAATACGAAGAAATTGAAATAAATTAATGCATCAATTCTAATGTGATTATTTTGTTTTTCAGATTCTTGATCAATCATATGAAGAAATCGATTTTGATGTCACAAAACCTGTGAAATTAGACTTGTCAATGACAGAAAACTATACAAGTAAGTTTTTGATTTATTTATGTATAGACTTGTAAGTTTTTTACTTTAATATACGTTTCGTGACTGAATAACAGTTACAGTAGTCCAATGGGTTATTCTATGTAGATCCGCTGTGTGGTTATTATAATTAAATGTGTTCCTTATTTGACTTTGCAGTACATCCAACAAAACGGGCAAAAACAAGCTTCATCTACCAGCCAGTGACAACTCAGACGCACACAAGTAGAAGAAAAACACCACTCGTCAACCGAGTCGCATTAATGTAAGCAAAATTCCTAAACAACCTAAAAGACTTGTATTCATAGAAAATTGTGATCATAACGTTATGGGGTCAACGATAGTACATAGCGTAGTCTCTCCAGTGATTGTTCCATTGTTAGGTAAAACTTAGATTACGTCAAATAATTCGAATTGTAATAATTAGCCGTGAGTGTGTCGCAGAGTGCTGAATGTGTGTATTATTGTATCAAATTCGATCGTGATAGTCTGTACCAGATAAGTGTATTTACATGTTTTTACAAAAACAAAACACTTGTTACATATCTTACACTGTAAAAATATTATTTGTTAAGCGAAAGCCTGTAAGATGCGACTCGATTATGTCATTATCGATTGTTGTACTTTTATGTTAATGTGAATGATGTGACATTGAATATTGCCCATTAGCGTTTAGAAAGGTGTTGTAGGAAATGATTGTTTGATTTAGCAAGTTACTTAAGGCTGAAGTACAAAATACTTCATATAAACGAACTGAACTCTTTTTCTTTATTTTATTTTTTATAAATATGGAGGAGATTTCCATTCAGATACTTGAAATGTTTTTTTATCGTCAGTTCGTTTGAATGGACTTAGTACGAAAAGCTGTTTTAATCAGAAAAGTACACATGAAATAATGTATCAGTCTAGCAACAAACGCTGTAGCGGGTATGTGAAATTCCCACCGCTGATGTATATGTAAATATTGTCTGTTACTTATGTTTTATTTGCATATTAGTTGTTGTTAGTGGCAGCTTCTTCTACAGAATTAATAATATCAGTTGAATCATGCTGCCTTCGATTAAATCTAACCATAGACATAATTCCAAGACATTTTCAGACAAAAAAATAAGATTAGTTCAAATTGTATCCAAGTAAGAACTAATGTTCGAACCTCGCTACAAAGTGGCAAAATTGTTTTATTTATGAAAGCTAGAAAACCTTTTGTTTTTATGTCTATGTCTTTTAGTTAACGTCAACAACATACTATGCTGTACAACTTATTTTTAGTTATTTTACGTTGTACCTGTTAAACATAAACTTGTGTACATACATTTATTTAAATGTACTGTAGAAGCATACCACTTTCATTTTTAATTGTTGCGATTTCAAGAGTAAGATGTGCAATTTCAGTGGATAATACAGGTATTGATGTAATTGGGTATGCCAGTTTCAATACAAAATGCTTAGAAAAATTATGTGAATTGAATCTTGTTAATGAATTGGTTATATTTTCTTGACATCAATTTAACACATTTCCGTGAAAATTAAATTGTAGTTGACGAAATATAATCCATTACAAAGTAGGTACATATTTTCAAATAGTGTATTATTATGTACGAGATAAAGTATGGAATGGAATAGACTTGGTCTTTGTAGTATTGGTTGTGTTAGTAGATCTCTCGAATGTAGTAAACGAAATGGTGAGTTTAGTATAAGTACGTCTTAGTTTAAGATTTGGAACACGTCACATAGACATGCATAGTCAAGTTTTATTCAATTAATTTTAAATGGATACGAATTGGAATTGAAATGTTATTAACGCTAATAAATTCATTAAAATCACTTGTAACCGAGTCAAGATCGAGGTTTTGTATAGACTAAGATTTGATTTCTTTGAAAACATAGTGGCAATCGTGTCTACAGACTATGACTCGGCTACACGGCTAGCAACAGCAGATAGATTTACAGACAAATAACATGTTAGAACTCATATGCATAGACGATATGTTTAATATGTCATTAATAGCTGTTAACAAAATATATACACTCTTTAGATTAGACATAATACTGTGATATAAAGCAATGTTAAATTCGCTACTATAGTAAATAATCATATTTATCACAATTCATTAAAAACTCTGGTAAATGTTTGTGGACTTATCTGCTTAGCAATTTGTGTAGGCTTTAGGCAAAACTAAACGTAGTTGGTAAACTAGAAACAACTGAGTTAACCAATATGTAAGACGACATTATAATAAGAGATAAAGGAAAGTGATATAAGAAAACTGCTTAGTTTCTCAACATATTTCATGAGGGTTATATAAACTTTTTGCCTGTTATACTTCAGGGCGCAATGTTGGGTTTGCTACTTGTGGTAAATAGATTCAGAAGACTATAACATACGACAAAATTAGTATATCACATACTGTGAATTTGTTGTTCTTTATGTTTTCTAGTATTGTGTTTGTAGGTGAGTATGCTACCAAGTGTATTCTAGGGTAACAGCCTATTTAAAGACTTGTTTACATAATAAAGAACGAATTCATTTCATGACAGAGTAGAACAACATTTTGCTACCGCCATGGATATGGGTGGGACAGATTCAATGAGATCTGAAAAGTGTCACCACACCACTATCAAATGTTCGTTCGGATTTTTACTGCCTTATCAGAGATCTTAAAATTTTAAAGTTTGGCTTTACCACTAGTAGTGACCCTAACCTGACTTTTTCGATGTACCTAATTATTAACCTTTGAAATCAATAGTAATAATGTATTGTAAGTAGAAATAGATTACTTAATAAAACAAATTACAAAAACAACACGAAAGTACCCTCAGTAATTTCGTTTAATTTAGGTGCTCCATGTATAATATTTAGACACATCAGTGCAATTGTATAAATATAATATCTATTGTAGTGCGTTTTGATATCTCCTGCTATAATTCGATAGTTTAATTTAAATTGATGCGTGTGAATTTAATTAAAATAAATCAATCGTGTTTATGAATTGTATCGTAGATGCCATTTTCCAAAGTAATGTAATAGTTAATGAAGTACCTTTAATAGATAATGTTATGACGACTGCTGCCACGCTTTACCGACTTCACAGCGGTATCAATGAACATTTGGTAATAATTTTACTTAAAACTTTGTAAGTTTTTCAACAATTGTCACTAGCCGCGAGTTAGCTGTAATTTTGTACAATACATAGTTAATGTATTTTTCCACTGCCAGTATTGCAACATCCAAGTAATAAGCATTTAGCATAAGAGTAGCTTTTAGTTTAGCTGTTAGATTACACGTATAAGGAAACCTAGTTGAAGTAAACAATTTTTAATATCATTTTTGTAATAAAATTCAATGAGTACCTACATTCCGTTCTTTTTTTCCGATAGTTGACTAATTTAGTCAACTATCGCGTAGTTTGCATCGCGTGTGTAGCGATGCAAACGCACGTTTGTATCGATACAGACGCGCCGGTGACGCGCGTTTGCATCGATACAAAGGACAACAAAAACTGCTCTGCAGGATAAAAACGCGCCGTCGACGCGCGTTTGTAGTGATGCAGACGCGATGCAAACGCGCGTTTGTATCGATACAAACGACAACAAACTGCTCTGCAGGATAAAAACTCGCGTTCCCAAAACGCGCGTCGACGGCGCGTTTAAAGAACGTGGTGTGCATAGGGGTCAGTTCACACCGAGACGCGACGCGGCGCGACGCTGCGCGCACATTTTTCACAGAGCGACTCAGAATATACTTTATTCACTACACGAAAAGATACACATTACATTGTGAGAATTCAGATTACGTCGCACCACGCAGCGCTGCGCCGCGCGGCGCCTCGCGGCGTAGCGCGACGTATCGTGACGTAGCTGTGCATCGCCGGATGAACGACGTGCAAGAGCGGTGCTGCGCCTCGCGCGGCGCAGCGGCGCTGTGGCGACTTCTCTACTATTTCCGTCCAGAATTCATTTAGAATTGGTGCAGTTCGGTCGAGTGCTCAATTGAAAATATAATGATAGACTGGGATCTTGTTATAATCGGACTTCTTGCAGCGAGGCGTCGTCCTGCTACGGTTTTAAAAGATGCGCCTCGCGGCGTTGCGATGCGTCTCGCAACGCCGCGCGGCGCAGCGCGAAATCATTGGCCTCTTTGAGTATCGTCGCGTCGCGTCGCGTCTCGGTGTGAACTGACCCTAGGCCCTTACATGCGTCTAAATCGGTCCGGCGCGCGGCTCTAGCACCATTATTACTAGTTTCCGCCTACGGTTTCACCCGCGTGCCGAGGGAACTACTTCCCGCACGTAGATAAAAACTAAATGTAGGTAGGTATAATAAAGAGGAAACATTTTTTTTTGTTTGTACTTTAATGCAGACTTAACACGAAGCCAGTTATGCTGGCGCCAGTCCTGCGGAGGTCACTGGTTAGAAAATAGACGGGGCCCTATTTTCGCCAGTGCTTGAAAAACTGAGGCAAATTCCAAGCCAGCGATGGTTGCCAGTCTTATTGGCAGCCAGTATTGGCTTTGTGTAAACTATACTTTAAGGCTCCTAAACTACACTTTTTCCGAGTAACATAGGTACCTTTATTTTATCCCGGTACGGGTAGTGGGTAGTTCCCAAAACAAGGGACGTGGGTGAAACATATCTCGATGCGGTGAAATTGCGGGAAAACAGCTAGTCTATGAAATTAATGCTATTGACTATCCGTAAAGACTGCCAAAAATGAGTCCCGATACTACCAATAAGCCAATAAGACGTGCTTTTCGAAAACCGAGTTCACCTTATGACAAGTTTTCCCAAAATCAAATTCAGCATTCCACATTGGAATGTACATAATTCATCCACGCCAATGTTGGACTTTCCTTTACCTTCCAAACTTTAAAATATTAATTTCCAATTACAAAATCGATAATTTACACGTTATTCTTCACTAGTTGTTCACTTCACTACCTTAAAAACTGTCAATGTCAATTTGAATTTTAAGAAGTTGACACTTGACAGTCAATGCTTAGTTCATGTTTGCCAATGCCTATAAACTTCGTGAATGAAGTCAGCAGGCCGGAGCCGCATGGCGACATAAACAACTATTATTTTCATGTTATAATACCACATAACTGCAGTTCAGATACAACGATACCAACATGTCGACTCGTGAAATATTGACATTACAATTTGGCCATTACGCGAACTATGTTGGTGCACATTTCTGGAACTTACAAGAGCTTAGTTTTGATTACACAGGTACTGTAAAAACAGAAGTAAACCATGATATTTTGTATCGTGAAGGCCAAACAGCTAAGGGTGAAGTTACATACACACCTCGGCTATTATTGGCCGATCTTAAAGGATCCCTAAAAAACTTACCTGAAAGTGGAGGGCTGCACAATGAAACTGAAGAAAATGAATTACTGTGGGATGGCGTCGAAAAAATAGAGGAACCAGCGCCACCAAAAAATGAGTACCTGGCAGATATCGATGGTGAAGGGCCAAGTGTTCCCACAAAACAATATAACCTTGAACAGGATGTGAAAACTTGGACAGATTACTTATACCCTAGATTTCATGAGAGGACAATCAATATTGTAAAAGACTATGTACATGGGGCTGATGCAGTAAGTGATATTTCTGTAGTTAATCTTTGTGTGTAAAGAAATTAAATATTTAAAGTTTTTTTTCTGTTCCCAGGAAAGTTTTGATATTTATCATAATGGCACATCATTGTGGAAGCAAGATTTTGGTGATGCATTTACTGACAACATTCGTAAATATGTAGAGGAATGTGATAGCATGCAAGGTTTTCAAGTTAACTTTGACTGTGTGGATGGATTTGCTGGACTGGCATTGAGTTGCATAGAGTATCTTGCAGATGAATATAGCAAATCTATACTGGCATATCCAATCATACCTTCACATTTCCCTGATAACAAACCTACAACACAAGAAGAGAGAGACAAGTCTAACCTAAAGGACTCCATTAGACTTGTAAACACAGCACTCTCTATACAGGAATTATCAGAACATGCAACATTATTTGTGCCTATTTGTACTGGGGATAAAGGATGGAGGAAACCAGGGAGCCCAAGGAAGTTTGACTATCTTAATTACAATCCTGAACTATACTACCACAGCTCTGCATTATTAGCCTCAGCTATGGACACATTGAGCCAAAAATATAGACACAAGAGCAACATTTTTACACTGTCAGATATCTGTGCTGATCTCACAGGCTATGGAAGAAAACTAGCTGCAGCTTCCTTAGGAATGCCACTTCCATTAAATGAATCACAATACTTGATAGATTATTTGAATACTACAACAAAACCTATTTACACAAGTATCACACCAAGTTGTAAAATTGCATCAGATAAACTGTTCCAACTCATAACAGTTAGAGGAGTGCCCGAGAACTACTTGAAAGCTCCCATGAAAGAGGCTAAAGAACAAATGAATATACCTGCATACCGGTGTAGTAATGTGCAAGAGATGTTTGAACTATACTTCCAAGCAAACAATTTCCTCTCAGCAACTAATGTTACAATATGTGAAAAGCCTTTAGAAATTAAAACACCTTATCCAAGATTTTTTTCCACTGAACTTAATAAGTATGGTTTTATAAAAAGTGAAGTGAGAGATGAGAATATCGAAAGTTGTGCTGTTGTTGCAGGATATCACAATGGCAACTTCTTATCTGATATGATAGAGAAACTGCACAGGGAAACAGGTAGAATTAAGTTTGCAAAACTACATAAGTTCAAACAAGAAGGGTTTGAAGCTGCTGAGTACAGTGAAAGTTTAGATAAGCTTGCAGAATTCAAAGATAATTATGAGGATGACTTTGAATTGTAAAACAATCCATTGCCTTACTTAATAATACTAATAAGCTTTAATTAAACTTTGTACAATTTTATGTATATTGTTGCTTCTCAATATTTTCTTATCTTACTGTAAAATAAACAATATATTTTGAACTGAAATCTTATAATTTTCCCAATCACCTAGCTATTAAGGGTCAATTCACACTGAAAGAGCAGCGGCCGGCAGCGGCCGTAATTGCAAGGGATTGAGCGTGAGCGCGGCGGGCCGCGCGGCGCCGCATCGCGCCGCGCTCTTACATTTTCCGTGCTCTTACGGCCGCTGCTCTTTCAGTGTGAATTGACCCTAATTGGCACCTGGGTGTTACAAGTTCAGGCAGACTTACACCTTACGCAAAGGCTTCCGCTTACGCTTCCTCAGAATATAAGTTGATGACTCCTCATCGGTTGCTTACATCTGCATGTTTCAAGAGTCATTGAATGAAATAAAAAACTGAAGTTGAAAATTCATATAACTTTATTTATGATGATTTAGATAAAATAAATCATATCCCATCCACACTATCGCGTACATACACATTTACATCAATTCATGAGTCCAACTAGCGATCACGATGAACGCTCTAATGCTCTCTCCTTCATTCTCGTTATAAATGCTGCACCTTTGTTCTTTCTGAAGTTCTCATAGGGATCATTGAGGTTTACGCCTACACCTGCGAAAATACAAAACAATTACAATAATCAAACTAGGAAATAAGTGACAGATTATGGTAACACTTTTATTTCTTTACTCAATTATTTACCTTTATACTGGTCTTGTCTATCTCGAACAATGCCACCGCTAATCGGCTCCGCGATACCCTGACCGGAGGCTCCCAACCCTCCCGCGCTCCATCCCATCTTCTGTAACAGCTGGTGACCTTTGTTGCTGGCGTCCAAACCTGACGTCGATGTACTTGGATATGCACCACCACTGAGAAATGAACGACAAAATCTTTAGATGATAAGTCTTTGTAAAAATAAAAAAAAAATAGTTAAATCTATATGAAAACGCAAATTGGGCTATTCTAAGAATATCACAATAGGATTGATGACTGCTAAAAAATTAAGTCAACAGTCAAGCAGAAGTAGAAGTTTGAAGAGTAATTGTTACGGATATTTGTCAGGCAATCAACTAATCTAATCGTATATTGTATGTATTATTCCAACCCTTATTTTTGTCTATGTGAAGCGTCTAAACCCATAAAGAAATTACAGCAACACTGACATGAAAAACATTTATCAATCAACATATTGTATCATGTACTCACAGGAAGCTTGGGGGTGTGGGAGATCTAGAACGTTCCACGCGCCGCGACCTCGGTGACTCCCGATGCCTGTCCCGTTCCCTTGATCTGCTGCGTGACCGTGACCTTGACCTCGATCGGGACCGCCGTCGACCTATGAATATTTCATATGTAGTATTTATAAAACATATTCCCTAATGGCAATTCGATTTTTTATTCTTCCACCAATATTTGTCTAACAGTTAACTATAGGCTAGTAAGGCATTTTTTTAGATGTTTTTATCCAATAATTTGGCCAATTCAACTCCTCAACTATATATAAACCATTTAGTAAAAGCGAAACATGCTTATGGACGTAGCAGTAAAACTTGAACTTCAATCAAGTCTATAAAAGTCGTGATAACGCTATTTATAACGTTGTTGTGACTATTCTATTGGTTGCACCTACCTATGTATCAGATACATACAATAACCAAGGCCCAATGTACTGAGTTTCTACTACCCACAAAGGTAAAGTGGTTTAGACTTAATGAAAACAGATTAAAACTGGAAAAATCGTGCATCTTTTTTCTACCAAGAATGATTGAATTTTTTCTTTACTTTGGAAATATAAAAACACATACTTTCTCTCGTGTCTCTCTCTCGTTCTCTTCTCCATGACGTTGATGACGTTGACTTTCTTCTTGGTGATGGTGATCTGGACTTTGACTTTGTAGGCGAAGGCTTCTCTGGAGTTTTACTTTTTGACCTAAGTTCATATAAAAATGCTTGTAAAATATGCTAAGAGCAAGACATGAATATTGAGGTATATGGATATACATAAAGTGATAATTTTAAGTTACACTAACCAAGTAAAATTTAAAATTCTGTATAAAATAGCAGGCAGTATTAAGTTTACCTGTTATCCTTCCACTTAATTTGAATAATTGAGCTAAGATCAAACAGCTTTAACATTATTTATTACTGAAGTACAAGTAGTATTCTTATAAGATAAATAAATTACCTGTATCTTCTGCCAGGTGGGGTGGGTTGTTTCTGCAAGTCTTTAGGAATAGGACTGGGAGTTCGGGACTTGTCCCGAAAGCCCTGTGCTATTGCTTCTTCCTTCATCTTCCTAGCAGAATTCTTGGCTTTGTAGTACTCATACAGGCCCAATTTCTCCCAGCCCTCACTGTCAACAAAACAACAAATATTGAAAAAATAGGATTAAAGTTTACTACTAACGTAAAATGCAGGTCATCCACGCGTATATCGTTAATTATCTAATGTTTGCATGTAGCGTAGAAAATGCTTTCATGAATTAATGCTCCATGGGCAGTCATGGCCTTAGATCTTACGATTATCGAACACTCAACGACATGCGTATTATGTACGCAAGACATATTTTTTGTGCATAGGAGAAACTCAGCTGCAAAATATGCTGACGTGAAACCATTATAACAGTAACAAAATCCTAGCATTTTCTTATTACATTGATTTACTGACTCCAAATTAGCAATGTTACTGACTTGTCTCTGGGCCGCTCGTGGTTAGGTGATGCATAGAACGCGTCAACAGCTGCCAATAGTCTGTCGTTCGGTGGGGCGGGAGGGGGAAGACGAATTTTCGCTGGATCCAGGGGTCTGTATCTGTCGTCTTCCAGCTAAAATCAATCACATTTTATTAGTAAAAGTACAGCATAGCTGAAGAAGACTTATTATATTTTCCTATCACAGGAAGCGTTATCCTTAAATTACAAAAAATAATAAGTGTTCTTTATAACATTTATGTGCTTACCATAATGAGAGGGACCATCAAACCAGCAGGCAGTTCAAAATAGGGTACAGATGGCATTAACTCATCATTGTTCACTTCATGGAATGGTGGGAATCCTGGTGGAGGCTTGCTTAGATCAGGAAGACCATTTTGGAATGCTAACGGTGGTGGTTTCTCGGTAGGTATAAAGCCCGGAGGTGGTTGAGAGAAATTTATATTTGGAAGATTTGACAAATCAGGCTCTTCTATAATCTCGTTCTTCTTCTGACTAGTGATTTGGTCAAATGTCTGACTGTCATAGCTATTTTCATTTCCACTTAAACTATTGTTAGAAGCATAGTTATCGCCACTTTCGCTGCCATACTGATTATTTGAATTAAAGTTTGGTTCATAGCCTCCCATCGGCGGAAAGTTTTGGTCATTGAAACTGTTATTTTGAAAATTGTTTTGCATATTATTCTGGGGTACATTGTCTTTATTCTGATCATGGCTGTTCTGTATTTCTATTGCATGTTTCTGCATTTCTAATTGCTGAATCTGCTGCATTGTGTGAGCAACAAAAGCTTGGTGCTGAGTTTGATAGCTGTAAAATCATAAACATGTTTTGTTAGCAAATATATTGGCATATTTCAATTTTACATAAACATCATACTTACTTCTCAAATGTGGATTTAGTTTGCTGAGTCAAATGTGCAATAGCGTTAGAGTGCTGTGAGATTAGATTGTTCTGGTACTCTTGATAGGAACTGGTGGGACTCTTCATTTTCTCAATGACGGCTGTCTCGAAATAGTTAGACTTGGATTCCCAGAGACGCAGCAACTTGTTAAGTTTAGCCTCCTGCTCTTCAGTAACAGCTGAAACAGTAAAATGATTAAACAGTTGTCATACGAGCCAGGCCGACACTAAGCAAGTTACCTGACTGGCACAAACCACAGGCGATGATGTACTAAAAATGCTTTAACTTGAAGATGAGAATGCACAATCGAACAAGAGACCTACATCTTGAGGGCATTATTATAAATATGTTACCTATACTGGCATTGCAAAACATTGGAACCACCACATTTTCCAAATTTTTCTTGAGATCTTCTGCGTTTTTGCGTGCACTGTAATTAGGAATAATAGCATCATAGACACCGAATTGATAATGACACGAGTAAAGGGAGGAACACAAGTTTTAAAAGGAATAAATAAATGTTGTAATATAAATATGGTTTATGTAGTGCCAACACACTATACTCATATTTGGAAAAGTAAAGAAAATGAATCAAATTACCACCTTTTAATGCTTAGTTTTTTAAAGTAAATATGTGTGAATTGACAGAATTAAAAGACCATAAAACACAACTAGACTGAACCAAACTATTACAGTACAATAATAACGACACAAGAATACTATCTCGATCAGAAAATCAACAAGAATCTCAAATTAATAAATGATCTTAGAAAGCAATACTAACTGAAGTTATCAACCAATTTGTTAGGACCCTGGACATGAACAAATGAAAACTGTGATGTAAATAACTCCAGTATTGGTACTAACCAATGGTGTAGAACATCATTGACCAGGTAAATGATGTGAAGTTTCTGCGTGAATGCTGCACCAGGTTGAGTCACTTTTCTGAGCAGATGCTGCGATATCACTTTTCCGGCGTCGTGTGATGTCGCGTGTTGTAATATCCAGCCTTTTCCTATGTACAGAATTTAGAAATAAAAATAAGTTTTGGATTCTTTAATTTATTGTATAATGAGGATAGAGGTATAGAAGAGAGAGATATAGGTTACTTAGTGGAAAAATATACTCTGAATTAATTATTGAGTGATTAATTGAGATAAGCTTATGTAAGAGTGTACTCATACAGGACTGAATGTTATTTGAGTAATTTTGAATATGTAATCACCTGAAGAAATGCTATCTTTAGTGCAAGTATCAATGATTGGCTGCAGAATGCTGTCCAGCTCGCTGAGGCTGATATGGTTGTCCTCTGCCATCATCTGGATTGTCTCTACTTGTGCCTTGCTCACCAATTCGTTGATTTTAGCTTGCTGTTGTTGGATCAACACCTAAAACATTTTAAAACCTTAGTCTGTCATCCTATATCAGGAAAAAGTATAATTTAAATAAGAATAAATTATGAAAATTCCAAAACATTCCAAAAAATGTGCCAATCAATAAAAAAAGAAACTAGTTTTTGCTTTGAATTAGAAAGAACAAATAGAAATAAAGTAAGTACACGTAATTTGGTGGACCACCCTAAAATATGACAGCCTGGAAATAAATATAGGATATATAATACAGCTTAATCAGATTAATTAATTCATAACAACAAAATAATATACTATGCAATTGAATCAAGTTAAGAATATTAACTCAAGTTCTCTTCAAATTGGTATGTAATGTTTACATAATGTATGCAATTATGCATGTTACTTAATCAAGAGTAATACAAACTTACTGTGTGTTGAGCATTAAGATTATTCTCAGATTGAGTTATTTGCTCTTTGAGCATGTTGATCTGTGCTGTGAGGTTGTCGAGGTCATGATGGGCGAGCTGCGGCGTGGCGGGCGGCGCCGAGTTGGCCGCCAGCCACTGCTGGAGTGCGGGCGCCACTGCCATCGACGCCGCTAGGCCCAGCTGAGCGGGAGTCGCTCCGGCCTGTTGGGGCATTACATATTGCCTGTTCTGTGCCATATAAGCCCCGGCGGGAGCAGGAGCCGGCTGGCCACCGGCCGATTGCTTTAGAACTATAAACAGCGGAGGTTCACTTAATCGGTTATAACAACACTCAATCAGCGATCATTGGAATATTACAAAAGTCTTCCATCGTCATTTCATTATGCTTACTTGCTTGCTCCGTCGTCACTTTGTACTGGTAGTAGTTGAAGTAGTCTCCGCCATAGAGAAAGCTGAATTTCGGGTTATTTTTTTGCTTGTTCTTCGTCATTTTTTCAAATTCTGGTCCATTTCTTGCGACAAACTGGGCAAGTTTGTCAATTATGTTGCGTAGGTCTTGGTCTAGAAAAATTGATTATTTTTAGCTACTGCAGCACGAGTATACAGAGCATATATTTGATTGAATTAAGGCGTACCTTGTGGCGGCTGCGGAAGCTCCATTTTTGTAGTAAATTAAGGTTATGTTAGTAGAAATTATCTTTTTCTACGCTTTTAGTCTTAACGTAATTTTTATAATTATGAGCATCACATTATAGAAAGTTACTTTTCCTGTGTAATAATGTTATAACACACTTATTTTTATATGATAACACTCTAAATTGAAAACATATCATTTCTTGGACAACGAACGATCCAAATTTTTTCGGCCATTTGTAATAATTTTAGGGAGGGGGGAGTGAATAGGGAGGGACGAGTTCGTATAGAATCACCGATAACGGTAACTTTTTCAATGATAGTTTTAATTATTTGTATCAAATAATTTAAAAATACCTTTAAAGTATGCATTTAGGAAAGGACGATGAGTTTTCAGGTAATTTGGGGTTGGTTCGAAGCTTGGATGTGTGATCTCAAATTGTGGGTGCCAAATAAAAACCGACAAATCGATAACTGTACAAGTAGGTCATCCTTATCTTTCAGCATCTGGAGAATGGCAACACTCAGTCGGGAAAATATTGATCGCTGGACCAATGGATTCTCAGGCAAAATAATTCAATGCAGTCATTCGTTGTTTAGCGGTGACGGCACAGTATATAGGCTGATGTCAAATCAGTCGACGTGAATCATTTGTCAAAATTGAGGAACAACTCAAAATAGTGCTGTAAAAATATAAACGATTCGTTTGTAATAATGTCTGCAATGGTAAGTTATGTTTCGTACGTTATTACTTAAGACACCTCCCCATAATCCTCTCAGAAAGTTTTTCCTCAATCTCTGCTTTTCCTCTGCATAAGTTCTCTAGAGTCTGCAATATCAAATATTAATTTATCTGTACCAAACACCTGCATAAGGTTGATTTTAGCTAATTAGAAGTAAAACCCAGATCTCTATTATGCTGTATAGTCTGTCATCATCACCATTCTGTCTCATAATACTGAACTAAAACATTTGTTAATTAATCATAGTTTACATCTGTATTAATTAGGCTAGAGTAAAAGTAGTCAATTAATTATAGTCAATCTACTCGTAATAATGAAATAAAAAATTATATAAACCTCTTATCAGAAAGTATAGTACTACAAGTGGCCTTATCATGTCAGGAAATACAATTTCTATTAACAATATTTTGAACAATATATTTTATTCTGTGCAGCGGATGAAGGCAGCAAAATGTCCTTCGGACGAGCTGGCCATCACAAACTGTGCCCTCATCAACCCGGATGATTTCAACAGTGACGTCAAGTAAGTTTTATTTCATCATCATTTACAATTTTAAATATTAATCATGCCCTAACACATATACATTATGTATGTCAGCATAACAATTTGTCAAAGTTTAGGTCTTGTTTAGACCTTTTTAATGATATATCACACTAGTTTACAGGCTTAATATAAACAATATGCATTATTTTGGTTGAATCGACTAGTGCGCATGTGCAATGTATGTACTGTAAAGACTTAGATTAGATTAGATTAGATTACTCGGGCTGGTTTCCGCAACTCCACGACAAAGCGCGTATTTTGCGTGTGAGGGTGATAATGGGTGTTTATTCACTCGATCCACCCCAACTCCTCGAGAAAAGCCAGCAGAGGTTTAATTCTGCTGACTATCTCTTGGATAGTACCTGGGTTACCGAAGTACTTAGCCCTGTATATGGCGGTTTCAGGGCAGTCTAGTAGCACGTGTGCCGCTGTTTCTTCTTCCCCCATGCAGGCTCTGCATAAGGGACTGTCTGTAACTCCTATAACATAGAGGTGTTTATTGAAGGAGCCGTGTCCAGTTAGAACTGCCGTAAACTTACGTAAATTCTGCTTTGATAGGCCCATCAGCTGTTTAGTGAGGCGATCGTTGATGGTCGGGAGGGCCATCTTCGCCTGCCTGCACGCGCTGTGGTTAGTCCAGAGGTGGTTGTGTTTGTGCCTAGTACGCTGTCTTACCAGTGTTCGTAGGTGGCCGAAGGGGAGTGGCAGTATGGGTTCTGGTCCTACTGCTGTTTGGTCTGATCCCCTTCTCGCCAGCTCATCCGCTGCATCGTTGCCTCGGGAGCCACTGTGTCCTTTTATCCATTGAATGGTTATGTTATTTAAACTGCCTACCTTGTTTAACCGTTGGTGGCACTCGTGTATAAGGCCGGAGTTTGCGCAGTGTTTGCTTAGGGCCTGTATTACTGCCATGCTATCTGAGAGTATTCGGATAGAGTGACCGGTTACTTCCCGCTTTATGACTGCTTCGGCCGCTAGGGAGATGCCTATACATTCAGCTTGGAATACTGTATTATGTACTCCTAGGGGTGTGAATATGTGTATGTTTAGGTCTTCTGAGAAGAGGCCTGAACCTGTGCCGGTGCTTGTTTTGGATCCGTCGGTGAAAATTCTTAGTTCTTTGGGATTATGTCCCTCGTAACGATGATCCTCAAAAAGTTGGATCCTGTATTTCTTATCGAATATAAAGACTTTGGGTATGCGGTCGTTTATAGCCTGCATAATGGGAAAGTCTGCATAAAGATTGTTTAGTATAGTTGTGTGTTTTGTAGGCAACTTGCTCCAGAGATTAAGGGTTTTGAGTCTTAGAGCCGTCATTGCTGCTTCTTGCTGTGCAAAGAGGTTCAGCGGCGGCAGACCTAGCATGGCTTCCAACGCTGCCGTTGGTGTTGTCCTCATGCCACCTGTGGCTGCCATGCAGGCTTGTCTTTGGACTCGCGCCAGTTTATTTGCGACTGTAGTTTGGTCGGTTTTGGGCCACCAGACTAAGGCGCCGTAAGTGATCATGGGGCGGATCACTGTTTTGTATAGCCATAGTATTATCTTAGGGGATAAGCCCCATTTCTTCCCTATCATTTTCTTACATTGCCAAAAGGTAATGCTGGCTCTGTTTACTTTATTGTCTATATGATTACTCCATTTCAGCTTACTGTCCAGAGTGACGCCAAGGTATTTGACTTCGTTGGATAGTTTGAGTTCTGTATTGAAGAGTTTAGGTAGTTTGTACGGTCCCAACGTTCGTTTGTTTGTGAACATGACTAACTCAGTCTTGGTGGGGTTTACTGAAAGGTCAAATTCCCTGCACCACTGTTCTACGATTCGTAGGGCCTGTTGAGTAAGGTTGCAGATAGTGTCAGTTACCTTGCCTGAGATGAGGATGGCAAGGTCATCCGCATAACCTATTGTGTAGTCGTGGTTTGCGTTTAGTTTTGTGATGAGATCATTAATCACTAGATTCCACAGGAGCGGGGACAGTACCCCTCCCTGTGGACATCCTCTGGCTATTAGTGCTGATTTGTCATCATCTTCAAAGCGTACCACGCGTTTGCTGAGCATGTTTGTGATCCAATCAGTTAGCATCGGGTTAACTCTGTGTCTGAGTAAACTCGTTGTTATGCTAACGAAGTTTGTTTTATCAAAGGCTCCCTCAATGTCTATAAAGGTGCCAAGGCAGATGCCTTTTTGTTCTATTGCCTCCTCTATCCGGCTTACTACCAGATGAAGCGCTGATTCTGTTGATTTCCCCGAGCTATATGCGTGCTGATTCGGATGCAGGGGGTTGTTTCTTAGCGCACCGTCCCTCAGCTCTCGCTCACATAACCTTTCCAGGGTTTTTAGAGCAAAGGATGTCAGGCTGATTGGTCTGTAAGATTTTGCGCTTGTGTAGTCTCCTTTACCTGGCTTTGGGATAAAGACTACTTTGACCTCCCTCCATTTTTTGGGGACATATCGAAAAGCCAGGCATGCTCTCATTAGTCTTAATAGTCTATATGAGATGTATGGTCCTCCCCATTGCAGGAGCGCTGGGAAGATTCCGTCCGGACCTGCTGCTTTGTATGGGTGGAAGCTTTGAATTGCCCAATGGAGTTTTTCCATTGTGACGATTTTTTGTGCGTATGACCAATCTTCTTCAGTTGGTGTTTGTGTTACCTCATGCCATTCTACATTTTGCGTGAAAACGCATCCTGGGAAGTGGGTCTCAATTAGGACGCGCTTCGTTTCTTCCGGCGATGTGGTATGTGTGTTGTCTGGTTTTCGGAGAGTGCCCAGACCAGGTGTGTTTTGTTGTGCTAGGATTTTCCTTACCCTGTTTGCTTGTTGACAGGACTCGATGTTACCACAGAACTTGCGCCATCCCCTGGTACTTCGGAATCTGATGCATTTCTTGTACCTTGATTTGGCCGCCTTATAGTCGTCCCAATCCTCGTCGGCACATGTATTCATTGCTCTGTTTAGAGTTTTTCTCACTTGTTTACGCCTGCGTTCTAGTTCCGCACCCCACCATGGTTGTTTCCCTGGTGTTTTCTGGTATGCAGTTTCGGGGCAGGCTGTTTGATAGCTGTCTATCATTGACTGTGTGAGGTAGCTTACCTGTTCGTCAATTTGTTCTGTGTCCACGTAATTTGTAGGGTCCCCGAGTTGCGCAAGTTTGGTGCTGAGCGTACGGGTGTACGTCGCGCGGTCCGTATTGCGTGGGTTCCGTTTCGGTGGTGTTTCTTGTATACAGACCTGTAGGTCAAAGCGGATCCATCTGTGGTCTGAGCAAGATGCCTCCTTAGAGACATGCCATCCTGTGATTAGCTCCGCTACGCTCTCTGATGCGAGAGTCAGGTCTATAATTGTTTGACTTCGTCTAGTGACGAAAGTTGGTTCTGATCCAGTGTTTATTAGTGATAGGTTGGTTGTGAATAAGTAATCAAATAAGGTCTTACCCCTATCGTTGTGTGTATCCATTCCCCACAAAGGGTGGTGTGCGTTGGAGTCAGTACCGATAATCACTTCCTTCCCTTCTCTCTCGCAGTGATTCACCAGGCGGGCGAGGTCGTAGGGAGGAGGCTCCTCTGCTTCGGGCATGTATACCGAGGCGAGGGTGATCTCCATGTTTAAAGCAGGTTGCTGTATTGAGATGGCAGATTGGTCTCTGCAACAGAAATCTGATAAAAACTGTGTTTTTATGTTTTTTGTTGTATAGATGCACGCCCTGGGATGGTCGTGATGTATGTCTACGTGAATCTTACCTCCAAGATTGGAGAGTCCTCTGATTTGGCCGGCCCTGACCCACGGCTCCTGGATTAGGGCAATGGCCGTGTGTTGAACCTCCAACCATTTGCGCAGCTGAGCCGTCGCGGTTTGGCTGTGGTGGAGGTTTGCTTGGAGGATTTTAATTGTCGACGAAGAAGGGGACGCCATCGCAGATTGCGCCCTCCTCGTCTCCTCCAAGCTGTAGCCCGGCCAGCAGGTCCCCGGACTCGACTTCGTCCCCCTCCAGGTCTGAACCCGTCAGAAGGGCTTCTTCCGGGTCGTCGTCCTGTGAGGGGACGGTTGCGGGTACGGGCACCGCAGGGCCCTCGGTGGGGCCAGCGCCCTCGCTGGTCGTGGTACTTGTGCCAGGCTGTTTCTGGATGGTGAAAGTGGCGGGGTCCCATCCCGGCGGAGTATCGGCAAACTTGCCGTTGTGACCCTGGAATTTCACGTACACCGCACCCAGCCCGAAGGCGAGGCGGCGCCCGGACTTCATCAGGGTCGCGATTTGTTCCTCCGGGATTCCCACCACCACAAAGCTGGCGCCTTGCTGCTTCTCCTGTCTTTGGAGCACCCACCTGTCGACCGCGATCTGCGGGTTCTGGTATGCCAGAATCCGCCCGATGTCTCGCGAGTCGGTGATGGCCCCCTGTTCATTAGGGATCAGGATGCCACACCTGATCCTTCGTGTAATTTCCGACTGGCTCTTGATGATCAGCTGGTGGCCGGTTGAAAGGGCCAAGTCGGCGATGGTTTTTTGAAGCCATGTCAAAGTGTGGTCGTTGGAGCACCACAGCTTCAGGACGCCTTCTGTGTAAACCGGCTTACCATTAAAAGCTGGCCCCGGTTGTTTGTTGTTCGGGGACCATGCCTCCTTTAGGATGGTCTTCTGTATCCCCGTCAGTATCGTGTCCGCTACGTCCTTTGTTAGGATCTCGGTGTGGCCGCATGTAACTGCGATGCACAGGGACTTCTTGGTTGCTTGAGCGTAGCTTACCCGAGGAGTGGCCCGCTTGGACGGGTCCAGGCACTGTCGTTTGCGCTTCCCACGGGGCGAAAGTGTCTCGTTCAGAGCGCGTTTGGCAGCTGTCTGTACCTCACCTGCAGGGCTTATTGTTTCGTCCCCTTCCTTCACCGGCCTGCCGGCCCCCGCGCCCGGCGGACGACCACTCGGTCCAGGTCGGCTTTCGCCTGCCTGGGCCTGTGTACGCCCACCGGCACAGAAGCATGGCTGGCCGGAGGTTGGGGCAGCGGGTAGAGCTGGTGTGTCGGGCGCGGCGTTCGCGTTCATGCGCGCTCGCCTGCGCTGGCGTGGGTTGATCTTCCTCTTCTTGGAGCTCACGCCATGTTGGTTTTGGTTAGGGCGTTGGGGTTGTGGAGTTTGTTTCCCCTTGCCCTTGCGTTTTTGCACCTGCCATGCGGAGGAGAAGTAGTCCTCAGTCCGGGTTACCGTATCCGCGTTGACGGAGGCAGATGGCCCGGAGGTGCCGGCATGTGGAGCAATTTGCTCGGTGTGCTGTGTTATGTGAGGACCGCCGAGGGGGTGAGCCGCCGACGGAACCGTCACGGGGGTGCTTGGGTCGGTACTGGTTTTACCCGTACCTATAACCCTCGCCCTGTTTGTGGAGTCGGTACCAGCTTTACCTGGTCCCTTCCTCCTGCTTTGACGTTTGGTCTTCGGCACGGTTCTCGCCATGCCTGGACCTTTGTCGCATTTGCCCACGGGGGCAGAATGCGCGGTGTTCGCGCAGGTCGTAGGAGTGTCGTCGGCTTTCGCTGACTCCACCCTTACGCCGGTAAAATTTATTTTAGTGTTATCCATATTTTTGATTATTTTAGTTTCATCTACCGAGCTCCCACCCTCCATGGAGCCCGCAACTGGGAGCGCCCTACTGAAGGTAGGCACGCTAGGACTACCCGGTAGATATAGGAACGCGAGGCTGGCTTACAGTGCGACATCGGGCACTCGATCAGGCTGGAGTCTGGAGCAGAAAGTCCCGACTTCCAACCTTCACTTGCACCGTCAGCATGACCTTCACCACCGCTACGGCCGCCCAAGGACGGCTTTCGCGGACCCCACGTCCCTCGCCTGTGGCCCTCTGACGGGACACGATTGGCCATTTCCCTAACCCATGGCTCTAAGGTAGGGCAACCGTTTCGCGTGAAATCCAGACCAAAGGGGGCGTGTTGCCGCACGGACGCATTACCGCCAGCGCCGCTTGGCTCAACCCCCCAGGATTCCTTCATCCCCACTTACGGCGCTCGACTGCGCAGGTCCTAGCGCAGGTGACTGTTTACTCCTACCCGCCATCATCAGAGAATAAGTGATGGACGGGCCCGCAACCACTTAGTCACAAGGATCACGGTAAGGAGTGGAGTTGGATTGTGGAGGGGTTGGGGGAAAAACTGGGAAAGGGTTAGGAGTTTGACTGGGGTTGGAAGTGACTGTATGTGCGAGGGATGGGTATGTGCGCTGTGCACACGACAGGACTTTGAAGGGGTGGGATGGGGGAGAAGCAGCTCTTAGCATAGGCAGGAGGGCGAGACCGAAGTCTTCCCTGCGACCTAAGGTCCCGGGTGACGCCGGTGTTACAGGCTCGAACTGTACCACGCACTTGGAGGCGGCTGGGGAGAACGTCAACTGTAAAGACTTTCCACAGCAGCTAGATATAAATCACATTTATGAGTGTTCTAAATCTGTCTCAATTTTGCACACAACTGTAAACAGTAAGTGATGCAACTGTATTCTACGACTTGCTTTCACAAATTGTTCTTGATGTAGTTTTGATCTTAAATCCATTGAAATTATTGATATAACAGTCTGTGATTCCACTATAAATGTGGTTGTCATAATTTTTTTTTTCCTTTCATCTCCACAGGACCAAGTATTTTTAAGAATGCTGGTATCATTAAATATATCTATAATCATATTTTGCAGGCACATAGAAATCTCCACAGGGCCGTCTCAGCATTTTGTCTTCAGTATTAGATTCTACAGTGGCGTGGATCGTGGCACTGTGGGATTCTCTGCCCCACAGAGAAAATGGGCTACTCTTTCAATTGGACAGGTGAGTTCTTGAGTTATGATAACGATAATTTTTATTATTGCAATATTTCATCAGAAAGTTGGTATAATCTTCTATATGTGTGCCAGTTGAAAATTTCGAATTTGATACTGAATTCTGATTTTGATATTAATTATTTTGGGCTGGCCCAAGTTATTCATTGTGCCGATGATGCACTAATTGACAAAAATAACTAATCCAAATGTCTAACTAAATGTCTGTCACACTTCTTGTTATGTTCTATGAATAATAATTATTTCAAAAATTGTATACACTGTAAATATAATTTTAACTATTATCTGCAGCCGATAGATGTAAAGCCCTTCAAGGCTCAGAATGCCGAGTGCCTGTGCAGCGTGACCCTGGAAGCAGACTTCATGTTGAAGAAAACGTGAGTATCTGCAATAATCTAATTATGTGACTCATCTGTAGTTCATGGTATTAGAATGATATCATATGTGGTGATGATGTGTATGAAAAACTGATGTAAATTTTGGTACTATTGAAATATTTAAAATTCAATATCATATCTAAGATTTTTATTGATAACGAAAATATTGATGCCCTAACATTTATAAATAAATTATGCTTTTAAAATATATTTTTTTCTAAAAAAAAAGGGCTACTTACACTGGTTACTCATCATCCTCCGAGCCTTTTCCCAAACTATGTTGGGGTCGGCTTCCAGTCTAACCGGATTCAGCTGAGTACCAGTGCTTTACTACTACTTACACTGGATACTAAAAATATATATGTTACTTGTCCAGACAAAATTATAACTCTATATTGTTGATTCTGACAACCACAACTAGTAAAGAAGAATAAAAGGATCAATCAATCTTTTATAATCTCCAAAATAAAATCCTACAAAGACTACAGAAATAACACATCTAAGTGTTTTTTTGAGAATATATTTTATTGTTTTTTCTCAGTACATCCATGGAGCCTTACGATTCTGAGCAAATGGCTCGTGACTTCTTGATCCAGTTCTCCAATCAGATCTTCACTGTGGGTCAGCAGTTGGCTTTCGCCTTCCAGGACAAGAAAGTTCTGTCATTGATTGTCAAGAATCTTGAAGGTAAGAACTTTTTATTCATACTTTTTTCTTATTGGTAACAAAAATTCAAAAGAAAAAAAAACCCTGTCTACCCATGAATGGATGCTGTAAAGGAGCCGAAACGACGGGATTAAATAATAAGAGTAGTTTTATTAATGTTGTTTGTTGCCAATAGTTTAATTTGAAGACAATAAAATTCATTATAGGCTCGCATACATTTCAAATACGCCCACTTCTCGGGGCATAATAACATTTATTACTCCTGGATTATGGATATCATATCCCACTATCATTACATAGGTAGATACTTATAAACATAGGTATATCTAGTTGGAATCATACAAAACAATATTATGTATATTTGTTATAGCTGTGGATGTCCAAGCTTTAGCTGCTGGTGCGAACGCCGTGCCTCGTCGCGTAAGAATGGGCCGACTCCTTCCTGATGGCAACATACAATTTGATAAAGCTGAAAACTCTTCCCTTAATTTAGTTGGCAAGGCTAAGGGGTAAGTGGAAATTCACTACTACAGTCATTTGTCAGAAACACCCAAACTCTTACATTACATGTTGGTCCTAATTTTGGTCCTTTGAGTCGTACTGGTAGGAATCGTACAAAGACAATTTTTTAGGTGGTATTTTAAATGTAAAGTCTAAAACCCACCATGTTCCTTCTGGAGCCCTTTGTGTACCAAGGTCGCGGTAGCTCTTTCGTAGCCCCAGCACCCGAGGATACTTATAACTGGCTTTTGCCCCATTTGCGCAATGACAAAAATTTTGAGGAGAACTATGTATGCAGTGTTACCAATATACATTTTTATGTAGGAAACAACCACGTCAGTCCATCATCAATCCTGATTGGGACTTCGGCAAGATGGGTATCGGAGGTCTGGATAGGGAGTTCAACGCTATCTTCCGACGTGCTTTCGCTTCTCGGGTGTTCCCTCCCGAAGTTGTGGAGCAATTAGGTGAGTTGTAAAACCTTTTATTAGGTGATACGAGGCGCAAGTACGTCAGTAATGTTACAAATAGGGCAAATACAATAAAATGACGCTGAGAGACTTGCCCTGTTTGCTTATGTACCAAAACACATATTAGGTACATTTAATTTATCATGCAATGTAATGGTGCCTACCCTTATCCCATTTTATTTGGAATCGGTGCAGCATGTTTTCTTCTTCCATATTTTTCTATGCGGCGTCATCTCACAAGTATTATTCGTGTTATATGAAGTTTCCATTCATCGTTTCTTTGGTCCTCCCCTGCCACTATACCCGTCCACATTTAAATGTTACAACAAAAACTTTCTATTACTTATCAGTAATTTTTCAGTCTTTTTTATGATTGCTCTATAATTTCTAAAACATTTTAGGTTGCAAACACGTCAAGGGTATTCTCCTGTACGGTCCTCCCGGTACTGGTAAAACTTTGATGGCGCGTCAGATCGGAAAGATGTTGAACGCTCGCGAGCCTAAGATTGTAAACGGCCCCCAAATCTTGGACAAATATGTTGGTGAGAGTGAGGCCAACATTCGTCGGTTGTTCGCTGATGCTGAAGAGGAGGAGAAAAGGGTAAGTTTTGGTCAAATGTTGGGTCCAATATATGCTATGTAAATTGGAATGGAGATAAATCATTTGTTTTTGGATGACAGACCACAAGACACTCGCAATCTTTTAAAGCCCATTCCCTTGTCTAACTATCCTTTATGATCCTTTCCTTATTGTAATAAATTTATCACCATATCTGTAACATACATTTTCTGCAAATAAACGATTTCTATTTCTAATAGCTAGGTATTTATTTTATTTTAAATGTAAGTATGTACTGTAAGTTTTTGTCAATTTATATAATGTTGTTCTTACAGTGTGGACCAAACAGTGGTCTCCACATTATCATCTTTGATGAAATCGACGCCATTTGCAAAGCGAGAGGTTCAGTGGGAGGCAACACGGGCGTCCATGATACCGTCGTGAACCAGTTGCTTTCAAAGATTGATGGTGAGCAAGAAATGGTTCCGATGACATGTTAAATGATGTTACTTCCTGAAAAAAATCCTATGTACCTATATACCTAGTAATGGCGTGCACGGCCGATTTCGGCCACGGCGGCTGTTCTCATTTAAGGAGCTCAGCCAGCTGCGCAGGACATATTATAGTGCACGAGCATTTGCGCAGACACAGGTGCACTCACTATTCCTTCACTCTCATAACCCGATGGGACGGCAATTCGACACGACCGGAAAGAGATCAATACCTAGTACTTAATTTATCAAGAGTCAACTTTTACCCATATGTGGCAAAAAGATGTCCTGTTAACTTTTATCAATTCTTCATTGACAACGAAAGATGAACCTGTCTGTACATTTCTCATCACTCATTTGAAATTCAAATCTCAATAAAATTACACCTTTTAGGTGTTGATCAACTCAACAATATTCTGGTCATCGGTATGACGAATCGTCGCGACATGATTGACGAGGCGTTGATGCGACCCGGTCGATTGGAAGTGCAGATGGAAATCGGTCTACCTGATGAAAATGGCAGAGTTCAGATCCTGAATATCCATACTAAACGTATGAAGGAGTATAAGAAGATTGCTGAGGATGTCGATTCTAAGGTTTGTACCTATTTGTAAGAAAAAAAAACGCATCTTAAGTGTCATTGGTCTTTTGAGTCGCAATGGCGGTAAACCTAGGAAGACTGATTTTTGCTGTTGTATTGGAAAACTCCTGTAAATAAATAAATAAATAATTCAAAATTATTATATGTATTCTATATCAGCCTTTATAATGATAAAATAGCATACGCTTTCCCTCCGAACCGAAAATAAGTCATACTAAAGCCTACATCGACTGTTGTGTAAAGACATTTAGGGCAATATCACCAATCTGTATCTCTATAATAGTGCAAAAAGTATTTACCGTTACCTACCACAAGACTACAAGTCCCACAGTTTGTATTAAATATTTATTCTCAAATAAAGTACTTAACGACCAAATTCTAACACCCGCGTACCACCTTATAGGAACTAGCAGCCCTCACAAAGAACTTCTCAGGCGCTGAATTAGAAGGTCTCGTTCGCGCCGCCCAATCCACAGCCATGAACCGTTTGATCAAAGCTTCAAGTAAAGTAGAAGTTGATCCAGAAGCTATGGAGAAACTCATGGTGGAAAGGGGAGACTTTCTCCATGCCCTTGAGAATGATATCAAACCTGCTTTTGGTACAGCGGCCGAAGCTTTGGAACATTTCTTGAGCCGTGGTATTATCAATTGGGGCAGTCCCGTGTCTTCGTTGCTTGAAGATGGACAACTTTATATTCAGCAGGCTAGGGCTACTGAGGCTAGCGGTAAGATACGGAGTTATTTTTATTATTTTAATATAATTTGTTGTTGTTTCTTATATTCTTATTGGATCTTTTTTTTTATCTAATACATTCTAGCCCTTATAAACTTACAACTTTCTTATGACGTGTCGGTTGCACCTTTTATAAGACAGGATAAAATTGGTCCTGAGTCATCATTTACCTAGGCTTTTCCCAACTTGGGATTGGGCTCGACTTCCAGTCCCAGATGCAGCTGAGTAACAGTGCCGTATATATACAGTGACTGCCTATCTGACCTCCTCATCCCCAGTTACCCCTGCAACCCTATACCCCTCTGTAAGACTGGTTGTTAGATTTTGCTTCTAAGTGTACAATGTTTTATACAGGTTTAGTATCAGTGCTGCTAGAAGGTCCACCAAACAGCGGTAAGACCGCTTTAGCCGCGGAACTGGCCAAACTGTCAGATTTCCCATTCGTGAAGGTTTGCTCGCCAGAAGACATGGTCGGCTTTACGGAGTCTTCTAAATGTCTGCAGATCAGAAAGGTGAGTGGAGTTTGTAGCACATAATATATATAAATGTTAACCTGTATAGAGATTTTAAATACTATCACAAAGTTTACTTACTATTATTTACTTGTCTATTTATGTGCTTCTTAAAATAATTTAGATTTAATTGTGGACTGTGTGTCTAGTGTTTCAAAATTGCGGAGATGACAATAACTTCACAATATAAGACCCCTTTTCATCGACAGCAAAAACGTCGTCGTTTTTCTTAAAATAACTTTTTACCTAGCTAGATTTAACGTGAGCATTCAAAGTTAACAATTGTTTTAAAACAGACATTTATGTCGTCAAAAATGTTCGTACAAAACTCGAAATTACTACCTACCAAAATATAATACTTTTTTTTTTTCAAATCCAATTCCTTTTATTCTGCACATAGGTAACATTGACATGATACTTTTGTCCCCAGTACTTCGACGACGCCTACCGCTCAAGTCTGTCTTGCATCCTAGTGGACAATATAGAGCGTCTACTGGACTACGGTCCTATTGGGCCACGGTATTCCAACTTGACATTGCAAGCGCTTCTCGTGTTGCTGAAGAAACAACCGCCTAAGGGACGGAAACTGCTTATTCTTTGTACGAGCAGTCGGAGGTAATATTAGTGAACATAATGTACCTACTTGATGAAATTGCGAAGATAATAGATAATTTTATGCAATTTAAAGCTATAGCTGATTCTCGTCTTTCCTGGGCCATTCGAAATTTGGTGCTTTGTTTATTTTTAAAGAAAATAATCCTACCTATTACATGATCATTTCGACCAACGCTAGCAGTCTTTGGGATTGGGAGTTTCGAGAGATATCCTCTGTAAAATTGAACTTAAAAAACGCACATCTCTCACCCTAAAGGCATATACCTGCTCCGTTCCATTGTGGATAAAAAGGGCTTTTTGGCCTCCTTTGAAATGACTTATAGGTATTTTATATCTTTCGAGAAGATATTTCGATTCCACCGACATATAATAATTTCCTTCCAATCGCAAGTCTTTCCCCTTTCTACTGTAGCCTTTATACCTAGTAACAAAATTATCTACTCACCAATTATATCCCATCACCAGACAAGTCCTGGAAGACATGGAGATGCTGTCAGCATTCACGGGCGTACTTCACGTGCCGAATTTATCGCAACCCGAGCACGTGATGGCGGTATTGGAAGAGAGCGATGCCTTCTCCAAGAAAGATTTGCAGAAGATCCAACATGATATTCGAGGAGCTAGGTATGTATTAAATTTTTATTTTTTATATAGGGGATATAATGTAATATTTTGAAAATGTACTGAAAGAGTGATTTCACATTAGTGGATTTTCCGCTCGGTTTTACGTCCGGCATGACTTAATTTTCGCTCAAAGGTTTTGTTATATTTGTATATCGGCGACAAAATCCGCTAGTGTGAAATCGCTGTTAAACTATAGAGATTTGTTGGTGAAGATGCTGTATAAAGTGTATCGAGATGAAAACGTCAAAAAAAAGGTTTGTTGTTTAATAATAACATTTATATAGCAAATAAGGTTTAGATTGGTGTGTTTGGACAACATTCAGTAAGTAACAGCATCATAAATAAATAACCTCCCCTGTCACACACAAAAAACCCTTCAAAATTCATTGATTTTTGTTTGGTTAACAGCTGGTTATTTGGAGAGCAATAATTAAGATGTTTTTATGTTTAGTTTATTTACACATTTAGGCATTTCGACATAGATTTTTCAAAACACAATCGACCCTTCATAGTTAGGATCCAATCTCTGTACTATTCGCCTGACCTGGAATCGGTCGAATCCACACTCATACTTGAGAGGTTGGTTGTTTACCCACTAGGCCACCACGACTTCTAAACACACAACCAATACTGGACATGAAAATCTTGTCCTGTTTATTATAGACCTTCCCGTATGAAGCAACTTCGAAAGTTCCTGAGCAATGCGTCTCAGCCCACTGAAGAAGAAATTGCTTTGGCCGCGGCTAAGCCAAGGTGCGATTATGTAGTTAGCCATTGAGTTTCTTCGAGCTACTATTTGAACTATTTTTATTATTTTGTTTTTATTTTTATCTCAAATAAATTTCGTTTGGTATTGTATCTTTTGCCTTTTGTGTGAATAAATTCACCGGTTTTCTATTCTATTTTTGAGCAATATATGAGTTTGATTTGTTGTCTATCGGAGTTCAAACTTTGGCTAAATAAGGTAGGACATCATGAAAATAGCCGGTATGTTAGTAGATGTGCCATAGGTAGGTCCAAATCACCATTTAGTAGGTTTAGTAGGTAGGTATGCCAAGGACTCTTCTTCTATGTATATTTCAAGTTACGAGGCAATTTTCATCTATACATGTATTATTTCTTTCCCAGGATCTTCATTGGCATCAAGAAGCTGCTAGCGCTAATCGACATGGTGAAACAAACTGATGAAGAGTACAGAGTGTTCAAGTTCCTCACGAAAATGCAGGAGGAGGGCGGCCTAGACTTGGGCACCAATGTACAATAAGAATCATTGCAACCTTAGGGACAACATGCGCATACCACACTATCGCCCTCACCCGATCACACTAATGCACATATCTCTACATCTAAACCTCAACACGTCAAAGTTACGGAGAGCTCACCTTGCGTTTCCGATCTCAGAAGCTACGAAATCGATTACGACGAAATCAGCGAATGCACCGAGTCGTTACTCGATACTAGTCATCATATAAAAGGTCTGACAGCCAAAGGCAACGAAATATCACCCTCTAAAATGCCTCTCATGAGGATTAGGAGTGTAGAAATTGTGTTCGAAGATGAAATGTCTACTTGCACAGACACCGGCATTTTGGATAGGAGTTTAGAGTTAATAGTGTCTGATAGCAGTGATGACTCCACCAAATGTGTGGATGACTTAGAGCCATTGAATATCGAGAAAGATCTCAATTACGACTCCGTAACGCTCAACGCTGAAGGAGATCTATCAGATGATAATTCAGTTTCCCTCTCCAAAGATATTGTTGAAGACCTTCCTAAAATCGATATTCCCCTCATAAGTTTTCAAGACGTCGATGACCCTTCTCACATACAAAGTGAATGTGTAACGTTAGCCATCGATGAAACTCTATCGCCAAATGTGTCTGAAATCGGCGATTCTGGTCGCTTCACTGAGGAAGCTTGTTCATCTCATTTCGAAACGGTTCCGATTGAAGACGCATTACTTTCGGGCTCGTTTGACGCGATCAATATTGAGAAAACATCGACGCCAATGAGTTCGTATGAGATGTCCGACGTGTGTAGCATCGCAGCCGAGACCACGAGGCTGTATGAGTACATCGACAGTAACAGTGATAGTTCCGATGACTCAGACAATACAGCCACGTGCGATATGGACCATCCAGTCCAACATCTTATAAGCTTTACTAACGTTTCTCCAGACGACAGTTCTATAGGCGACGGCTACGATCTACAGTACGACTCTTTCATAGACATGGGCAAATTTTAATATTCGACTGCCTAACGAAAGTACCTATAATAAAGAGACTTTTGCATTTTAACTATTTGTGCTTCTCTGTGGATATTTCTAACTCGTAACGCTATGTGAATTTTAACATGTGTAATGCAGATTGCTGTTTGACGTTGCATAAAAATTATGAATGGTTATTTTTTAATATTTATCATTTTGAACCAAAACCACATTCCAATTGAATTATTGACGGATTTGATTAATGTAGGTCCAGTTTTAGTACGCCAGTGTGGTGAACTTTTAGTGCGAGCTATTCTGACACCTTATATACCTTCTTAACACAGCTTGTGCACAGAGGGGCTCGGTGGTATGCGGCTCTCGTAACCATGTCATGTCTCTATAAACAATTGTTATAGTTTAACTACTTGGTAGACTTTATGTAAATATGACAAAATGTTTCCATAGCGCGTGCAATTTAGTAAGTATCCAGTTTAACGTGAACAATGACATGGTTACAGACATCCCTGGGTTGTAAGTCTAGGCAATAGCTCAATTAACTACAATGTATTATATTATTTTTATAGAGTGATTTTTTTATTTATTTCAATTTGTTATTGAAATGTGATGCAGCTTGACGCTGTCTATTGTGTTAATACTTAAATAGGGATATTTTGATCAATGTGTAATATTGATAGCTGTAAGGGAATGATATTGATAATGTCAATGAAGTATGTAGTATTATATGTATGAATAACGAAACATTTGAGGAATATTGTTGTTATAATTCAGTAGGACTCGAAGCTTTGTCTTGGAGCATTAGTACAATTAAAGTTTAAGTACTTACCTGCACATGTAGTAAATTTTACCGTCAATTAACGAACACTATTTGGAATATCAATGTAATCATTGGATTGTTAAGAGATTCTTATCAGGAATGTGTCGAAATCACCTCTACATATATGTTATGTAGGTGGCAAATATTTAATACAAAGTAATAGTAGCGCGAGCGCATTATAACTAAATGTTGCGTTCATGATCGTTAATAAAAAAAAATCTAATATTTAAATGAAAATAGCTATAATATTGTTGCTATACATTTGTAGTTATTTATTGTTACATTCTACAGGATAGATGCATTGTTATTGTCTTTGATCTAGGATAAAACATTCCACTCACACATTCAAAACAAGTCAGTGTATGTGTTATAGAAATACATAATCTCAATTATATAAAAATATAAATAACTTTTGTGAAAAATTCTTATATCTTGATAAAGCTTTTAGGTCATGAATTAGCATTAGAGCTTTTATTAATACTTATCGCAATGCATATATTTTCTTCTGTATGTAAAAAATATATGAATTATGTGGAATTGTAAATGGTATATGGGACAAAGCTCCTGGACTGAATGTTCCAGAAAATTAAACTGCATTTAATAAGTATTGGTGTTACTACATAAGAGACTAGACAGTCCCCACAATCATGTGACAGAAAATTATCAAAACTTTTTCTGTAAGATAAAATAATTTATGTTATGTATTTCTTTTTGAGCAATAAAATGGTAATTGTTGTAAACAAAAAATGTTATTTGATACTGAGTACTAAATTGTTAAACATTGATGTTATGATCCTAGATGAAATCAAATAAATCGAATCTAAATCATTCATGAGATGATGAAATATTCTGTTTTAACTGCAATAGGAACATTGTTTACAGTGGCTGTGTCACATAATCCTGTAAGCTTTATTGTTGGTAAATAAAGTGATTGACAAACAAAATGCTCTTTCAGTGTTTATTTTCCATATCGTTTTTGACACATCATTACAAAACACTTCATATGTTGCTCGTCACAAGGTATAAATATCACCAGTAAATAGTCAATAATAGTAATAAGACATTGATACATATTATCACATATAATTACGAACTTAAGCTTGAAAATGCTTCTACAGCAGACTTAAACATTGCGAGATTATTATTATAACTTAAAGTAACCAATGTCATAAAACTAGTTGGCGCTTTCGCATGCATCTACCCAATCGTTATAAACGTCTATAGGCTCCGATAACACGTTTGTTGTCGTCTGAAAGTCTTCTAAACAAACCCGGCATTGTATCCGTGCCGTATTCCGAGCCCGATCCCTGGAAAAATATACACGTTTCAATCAGTGGTTCTCAAAATACGTAAGCAATTTGTCATCGGTCAAATACATACATTTTCACTTCGCAGGACTTTTCGTGGTTACAAAACGGGCAGTTGAACTGCTGATCTAATGGTTCAATCGCTTTTCTTTTTGGAGGAGGCTTTCGTTTAGACTTACGGCGACCCATGCCTGAAAGATTTTTTTTTCAAAAATTTATCATTATTCCGGACGATTACTAACTTATTTAGGCACCTCACTGTTTATAATTTCACAATTATGGATCAATTTATTATAAACTAAATTACTTACTGAACTGATTGAAGAAATATGCGAGAAAATGTACTTTGTTGTTAGAATTTGAGACCCAAAACACCACCACTGCCGATTGCCGAACAACGATGTCAATTTATTGACATTGACATCATCTGGTCACGACCACAGAGCATATCGCCACTCGACGCAGACGTTTCTATCGAGGGGGTATATAGAACATGTTTAAAAACAAAAGCCCTAATTGTTAGGCGGAGTAGATTTGTAAGGTGTCTCATACTATTTCATCTTTTTATGTAGGTCCTTTCCTCATATACATAATCCCTCTATAAACTCCCTTATGTATTCCGTGACGCACTCTCTACGCGCGCGAGAGAGACGGCAGAATTCTGCTGTCTTTGGAATACTAGTCTCTGGTATATGTCTATCTGTCTCTCGTCTCGTCTTGTCAGTCACTCAAAAAGTTTGGTTTCTTTCGGTGCGACTGTTGATATTAGAGTTCGCCTTCATTTATTCGTTTTAAATGTATTCATTTACAAAATACTAACATAAACATGGCTCGCAGTTCAGTCATAATCGCTGTGATAGCTATTCTCTCACTGGGCAGTAAGTTATTTGGAATTATTTTGAACTGGTTTGTGTCGTTTGAGGTAACGCCCTAACGAATTTATTGTATTGTTTCAGTCGCAGGTGTAGTTGCAGAATGTATGATACCTTTAGTGCTGAGAAATACGTGGTTTTCCTTCGAAAATGGGAAACAAACTATAACCGATATCAACGCCAGCGAAATGACTGGGAGGTAATATATTACTTATTGGATTTCTATGACTAATTAATTCATTTTGTAAGTAATCATTACACCAGTAGCAAATACATCACATGGGTTACATTACCCGGCGAATGCGGAAGAACAATATTTGTCTGTTATTATTTTTAGTACACAAGTATTGTCCTAATGTTTACTATCATAAAAAAACAATGGTGGGCCCAACATTCACCATTGTTTTTTAAGAAAACACCATTTCTTCCAGGGGTGTCTGTGTAAACATAAAAGCTGAGTACCGGGTGAACTACACAATGGTGTTTTCTTACACAAAATGCTATTACTGTGTCAAGCTGATAGTAAGGACGGTGAATGTACTGGAGAAGATTGAGTCTCCATGCGTGAACTTGGGTCCTGATGAAGAACCTACTGTGGAAAGAGTGTGCAGGGGCCTCAACCCTGATCAGCAGGGTCTGATCACTTTGTTCTCTGAAAACTATGTGCCTGTAAGTTTCATATAAGATTTCTTATAGCTAGATTTTGTAATAGAAATAAGTCTTATAAATGTTTTGATATAAGAGGATCCTGTAAGGATGGGAATAATGGTTAATATTGAGCACTGTTGCCGCTTTCTATTATTATATTTTAATTAGCAAAATATCTTAAAACACATTTAAAGAAAATTCTGTTTGAGTAAATCAGAATCAAACTATGTACCTATAAAACTTTTTATTTTAAAAATTTTCTTAACACAACGCTTTGAATTTCAGGTCAATTGTCGTTCATCTCTGGAAGGTGTTTGGCAGTTTGCATACCAGAACCGTTTCCGATTCACGGGTGAATGTAACCACCCTGATGCTCAGATCAAATCTTGTCAGACTGCTGGTACTCAGTTCTTGATCACAAACCAGAAATTTAACATAACATACAGGAAATGTGCTGGAATGTCCAATACATTTGATGGTGTTGTGGAATATAGCTGTTTAGGTAAGCAAATAATAGTAAAAAAAAAGTATTTTTGATAAAGTTATATCGGTAATTAGTAAATGTAGGCATAGTTATTTTTTTTTTATGTCATGTGTTATCATAATGATTATGTATAACATTAGAGTTAAAAAAACAATGTGTTAAATGAACTAATGATTACTATAATTACATTGTTATTCATTAGAAGATAAAAAGAAGGACATATCAAAACACTAAAATGTAAATTATTTTTCAGGCCATTGGTTTGTCAACAAAAATCACTTTTTTGCGGTCGCAAATACGAAAGAATCTCGTAAAGACGAACGATACCGTTGTTTCCTTAAAAACAGAGATGATGATCTGTATATTGGTGCATCAATTACGCCTGAATGTAACACTTTGAAGACCGTTGAGAAATCCCCGGAGAGGTACCGAGTTACTGCGGTCAAGGTATATAAAACGAAATCTATTGTAATACATACTTTTAATATTCTAAATTCGTTAATATGTCATATTAATTTATGTTTTACTTTTTGCAGGCTGAAGTGGTAGAACCAGGTTGTAGATTGCCACAGAACTTCTCAGGAGACTGGATTAACACAGCCAATATAGATGCAGATGTCTTTATCAATGAGACACATATCATAGAGACTTATTATCCTGATGAGGGACGATTTAGGAGAACTATTTATGTTTGCAGGTGAATATTGTCATACAAAAATCACAGATATAATTGGTTCTACATTTTTTTTTACACTGTATAAAACATACTTCAAATTTTTGTTCACAGAGAGCAACGTGACAGTAGAGTGATGATGGCTCGTCTTACAGTTGACGGTTGCCAAAAGGATTATGTGTGCTTTGATTTTGTACCACAACATCATAATGTTATTAGGTAAATATTCATGAATACATCTTACACCTCATACATACATAACTTATAAGTATGAAATATATGGTGTAAATTTTTCCAGATACCGAAAGGGCTTGGCCATGATTCAAAGCAACTTCCACACAGTGTGTTCATGGGTGCAGTTCCAAAACAAACAAGAATGGCGTTATGATATATTCTTGAAGAAAGACCCTACTCCCATCCGATGCCCTGTGGCTGGAAAATTCAACTTTACTCAAAAAGGGGATGTCAAATTCGAAACAAGGATCCTGGGAGGTGTTACACTAAGTCCCAGACCAAACTTGTACTGCAAACTGAATATAAGTGACTTCTCAGTATGTGATATAGACCAGAAAACTATACAGATCAAGGAGAACTACTGCTTATCTGTAGATTACTTGGGAAGACCAGTTGATATCTACAGTGATCCCGATTACAGGATGAAATGCATAGGTTTCTGGAAAGAGAATCTGAAGTCTTATTTAATTACTTATGATGAGTTGGATCCATTCTCCAAGTATAGGTGCTGGGTGTATCAGAGGGCTGATCTTAATAGGTACGTGTTTTATTACGCTTAGTGTCTTATCTTTGTCTGTGACCTCTGTAACTTATACATAAAACAAAGCCCACATTCAGCCCGATTAGTTATATCAGTTTCTAAAAAATTATGATAGAACATAACTATGTAGTTCATTAAATATATGTAACAGTCTTAACGTTTGTATTGTTATCATCGAATAATAATACTCCTTAGAACTTGTTGTTGATAGCTCTCAATCATGATAATAATTTATATTACAGGGTACTAATGTCACAAGCCTTAGGTCCATACTGTGACTTGAAACAAGACGTGACGTCATGGAATTACACGGAAGGCGCAGCAGTCGCCGTGGAAATGGAGGAATACGAGAGAGAGCGAGACCAGTGCCCTATGCATTTTGACGACGGTAGTGACCCCTGGTCTACGAAAGAAAACTACGTAAAAGTGTTTAGTTTCTCATTTTGGGGCAACAATTCTGCCCAGGCAGTGGCAGTAAATACAATTGTAGTAATCCTGGCAGCTTTTGTGACGTTACTACAGTAATTTATAAGCTAAGACTGATGTAGATTACAAGGTTGCTTAGATTGATGTGTAATCATAATTTCGTGTACAGTTTATTGCTGTAGAAAAAGCTATTTTTTATAATTTGTCCAGATTTTTACTGTGCAGTTGTCATTCCAGTTTTATTTTGGATTTAAGTAAAACATAGAGTTTAAGTATATGAATCTCACATTGCTATGTGCCTTAAGTCTTTAGGGATATATAAAGGGTTTTAACCTGTGGTTTAACTACCTACTAAAGCACATTTTTTAGACATAAAGATGAGTAGTGCCTTTACTATAGGTTGTATGTTAAATAATATCTGATGTAAAAAATAGACAAGAGAAATATTAACTCTAAGGAATATTATAAATTACTCAGTAAATATTTCAATAAGTAGGTTATAAGTGAAGGTGTAGCTATATCGTCACCCAAGTGCTGCTATATGTTTTAACACAATATATTTCATTTTTCTGTCTTCATCGTTTCAACGTTAGTTTGTGCCTGACCATGACTAATTTTATAACCTTTTTTTACTTATAATGACAAACTTAGATTAAGATTATTTTTTTGTATTCTTTTTACTTCTTGGCAGCTAATTTTTAAGTATATCTCATATTGAATCTATATAGTGCCTTAGAAAAAGTTATGTATGTTTGTATCTAACATGTAACGATTTTGACTATTATTTCTAAATATGACTATAAAGAAGCTGGTATTTCTTTCTTTCAAAATATGTATACTCTATGTAACATGTGTTACCTGATAATTATGATCCGTCCAAAAATATAACATTTGTTATACTTATTTAACATTTGAATACAATGTTTTAATTATATTTGTGTCTTTAATTTTTAATTACTTAAAAACACCATATGTGATAAGATATTTATTCAGCACAAATAAATTGACCAAAAATAAAACATTAAGTGGGTACACATTACAAATTAACACAACATTAAGGTGTAATCAGTGCTCAATGCTGTATTTAAAATAGGGTAAGTATTAATGAATAGGATATGAGAGGTTGAATCGCCTAATTTTCGTATTGTGACCTGATTATAATATCTATAGGCTAAAATTATAGAGTACTCTTACAGGTAATGTTGATGAATTCCAAACATGATAGTTTCTGGCATTTTCTGATAGCGATAATTTGAGAATAAAATACATATTCAAGTTGAAACACATTTATTTATATAAAATTACTTAAACCTAAACTTACAGTAGGTTTTATTTAAGACTAAATAAGCCCTGAAAGATTTTTTTATAATGATAGAGGCACAACTTTGTGTGTTTCTCATTTTATCATGCAAAACTACTGAACATACTTGATAAACATTGGCAGTCAGTAATATAGTGTATTCATCTGAATAACATGGGAATAAGTTACTTTTCATCCAGGTATGCGAAAATGTTCCTTAGCAATGCCCATAAAATTGTGGGGACAGCTAGTTTTCACGTACTTCTTCTATATCTCTTCTATACTAATATTATAAAGAGGAAAACTTTGTTTGTTTGTTTGGTTGTAATGAATAGGCTCAAAAACTACTGGACCGTTTTTTAAAATTCTGTCATCATTCGAAAGCTACATTATCCACGAGTAACATAGGCTATATTTTATCCCGGTACGGGCAGTAGTTACCACGGGACGCGGGTGAAACCGCGGAAAAACGGCTAGTATTGTATAAAATAGAACCTTATTCCAAATAGGTCTATTTTATTTAGTCCAAGATACTTTGGGTATATCAAAGTGTTCAGTAAGGCTGTCTAGGTGCTGGTTGAACTTTTCTACTCTCTGTTTGTGAGTCATCTCTGCTTTCTGCTGTATTCTTTGTTTTTGCTGAAACAATATTAGTTAGATAAGTACGCGTTAGGTTAATGACATGCATCTAATTCTATACTAATATTATAAAGCTTAGGAGTTGTTTGCTTGAACATGCTAATTTCAGGAAGTACTGGTCTAATTTGAAATTATTTCACTGGTCGATATTCACACAGCAAAACCATTTTTGACTATTGGGAGTCCTGCATAGCAAGTAGAATGCATAAAGGTTTCAATGTACATGGATCCTAAGGTAATAAAATTATAGCTGTTCACCCACTACTGCGATAGAGAACTTTAAGTTGTAGTTGAACTTGAATGAAGTAAAAACATACCATTTTCTCCTGCATCTTTTGAAAAGCCATTTCAGCCTTAGTCTTAGTGTTGACTACTACAGCAACTGGTTGTTGCTGCTGCGTTTGTTGTTGTTGAACCTGTTGTTTGACTTCGTTCTCCATAAGTTTCTCCGTTTCCTTCTTAGCTTTCTTCTTCTTTTTCTTTTTGATGCCAGAATTGTCTTTTATCTTCAACTGTGATCTGTTTACGCATGCATATTCGTCTTCTTCACCCATTGTCTGTTTTGATTACAATTACAATTTCTAGAAATAAAGTATTCGATTTTCTGGAAAACAACACAGCACACGAAATGACGCAGTGAAATTGTCAGTGTCTACTGTCAGTACTGTCACGTTGCTGTCACTGTCACGTTTACTTTTCTGAATGCTTGTGTTTGGACACTCAGGTTTTAGTACTTTTTAATTTAAAATAACGTTTTTCCGATAATTGAAATGGTTTTGCTTGCAATATTATTATATCGCAATTTTATGTCATTATGCTATTCTATTCAACCACGTAATATTACGAATTGTACAAAAACCGTACTGTATACCTATAGAGATTGTGCAATGATTTCAAATGATAGCGTTTTTTTTAGGAACACTGTTTTTGCGCTAGTTAAGTGGAGAAACTATGAATTAAATAACTTACACATAACACATGTTACATATAACACATGATCCATGTTCCTGAACACTGTTTTTGCGCTAGTTAAAAGGAGAAACTATGAATTAAATAGCTTACACATAACACATGTTCCATGTTATTTGTGTACGCATGTGTAAAATCTGTAAGGACTCTATTTTAAACCTTTCCAAGAAATGTGTGAGTTGTGAGCTTAATCCATACTAATTAAATGAAGCGGATTTTTTTTTCGGCCCTAAAGGCTCTGAAACTATTGAACCGATTTGAAAAATTATGTCATTGTAAATACATTCATATGTGAAAGGTAGAAGCGTTTTTAAACTATAAAGGAATAGCTGTTTCCCACGATTTCTCTTGCTATCTAAGGAAACTACTTACCGCAATAAAAGTAGTCCTTATTATTGCGTGTAGAAAAAAAAATCACACTAATATTTTAATTGTCAAAGTTTTTACGACTGTATTATTAGTGTGAAGTATGATGGGATCAATGATGTCTTTTGAGGCATTTAATGTACTATTTACTTTCAGTAAAATATCAAATCTGTGTTACAAGTCTGAAGCATAAACGACAAACTATAACAACAACCCTACAAGACACCCTATCTTGCGACGCGGAGCTTTAGCCGAGTTAAGTACACATTAACTCACGAGGGTGGCAGGTTGACTAGTAGCAAATATCATAAATAAATAAGTGATTGTTCACTACAAAAGAGCGGGAATGAATGGCGTTTCTTGGCGTTATCGGGTCGGCGCACGCGCGCTGCCCGCCGACGCGTACGGCCTAAAGATTAGTTCGATTTCGCGCCACGTGTCGCCACGTGCGTTCCGAATACCCACCAAATAAGATTAACGGATTTGCACACTACAGATTGCACACGAATGAGCAGGAAGTGTAAAGTGAAACGCCGGTAATGAGAACGCTTTGTGGGAGGACCGATGTAATGATATAGGAAATATAATGTTATTTTATTATTGACTGTCATTTAGCGGTTTCCAAACTATTATATTGTGCTTTAAGGCGATATAGAGTGAACTGAAAAAAACAAAACGCCAAATCTGATTGCTACCTAGGTACGTTCCTTATACTCAATACTCAATACTTTTATTGCTTTCCACATGTATTCTTAGGTGGTAGTACTTATAAATAGTTCACATGGACCCTGTCGGGCACAGCAAAATAAGTGGGATAGGAGAGAGGAAGCTCTTATCGGCTATGTTACTTATTATTGTTGACTAAGACTATAGTAGTTATATAGGCACATAAGTTATACATATTTATATTTTAAAGTTTTTTTTTATTTTTTATTTATTTATTTAAACACTTAATCTACACTGTAAGCTTGGAAGCTGTGTGTGAGCGCGTATATGTGTGTGTGTGTGTGTGTGTGTATGTGCGTGTGACTGTTTATGTCTTTATATTTTTATCATTTAGGTATTCGTTAATGGAATAGTAGCATTTACTTATAAGAAATTGTCTAAGTTTTTTTAAAAATATATTAATTTTATCTTCTCTTTTTATTTGTGCGGGTAGTTTATTGTACAATTTAATAGACATAACGTAGGGACTTGTCGAGTGCATTTTTAAACTAGACTTAGGTATATTTAGTTTAGCGCGGGGTCTGAGTTGATAGCGTGATTGGTTGTCGTCTCGTTGAGTGTACAGCTCTTGATGTTTACGGACAAATTTACATGATTCTAGTATGTAGATACAGGGGAGAGTTAAGATGTTGTGTTTTTGGAAGAATGGCTTGCAACTGTCTGTTTGCTCTATGTTTATCAATCGAAAATCTTTCTATAATAAGAATTTAAAACTCTTGAAATAAGTGCATTCTGTTAAGAGAGCTTTGGTGGTCTGCAAAGTAGGTAGAATACCTTAGGTTTTTAAAGAGAGATTAAAAGAGCATCAGAAACAATAATCTGTGAGCGTAGAACTACCAAGCTCCTTCAATATTGTCAACTTTAGCTTATAACACGATCATAAGAAAAGCCTCATCCAGCTGACAAGTTCACAATACCGATGACCTGAATGGCATTCTGTGACGCAGAACAATGATGGGGGTGCAGTGAGTTAGCTGATGACACGTGCCTCCTGCGATAAAGCTTTGCCCCTGTTACTCAACAGTTTTATCGCAACTATCGCGAGCCAAGAACTGAATCGATCTGCGGCATTGGCCTTGTAAAGTTGGGGTACTTTGTAGGTGTTCTAAGATATTAGCTGAAGTATAGAGTAGAGCTAATCTGGTTGCTATGTTAAAAGTTTTCCGGGTCAGATTTTTATAATAAAAATTTTCCAAAAAGCATAAAATCATTTTCCTACAACATGTGAATATAATGTTTCTTACTTACGACAGCAGTTGAAAATATATTATGTATTAGTCCTCTAATACCTATCGTAAATGCTATAAATATCAACCAAGACTTAGTAGTCTTGAAACAGAAGTTGAGAGTAGAAACAATGTCCTATGTCATTCAGGGCTCGGGATGCTGATTTCTGCGTTCTTTACTGAAATTATAGCAGAAAAATAAGCTTATGTTTAATAGAAATGTTCCAAAACATTGTAAGAAAGAACACAATGACTCCCAAATACATACGACAATAGTCTACTTGACTTCTATTAACGCCTCTCGTGCGAAATTCATCGGCTTAGTCCTCACTGTCGCATTACTCGCACAAATCCAAACAAATAGCTTAGGCTAGGTGCAGAACAATGGCGGGCAGCTAATAGACATTAATACAGCATTAGTTATAAGCGTCGCACGCGCCGGTGACGCCTTGTTTGCCAAACTGCCCTAAGCCGCTATTTGTAGGGTAGGGATGCCATGGGGCCGGTGTGCGGTGGGAAAGAAATTGTTACTAAAGTTTTGTAACAGCTATGTATTTTGGAAGTATTTATAATATTCTTTAATTCTGACTGGCTTAAGTTTTTTGTCAGTTAAGATGTGTAAAAGCAGTGTGTTGGAAGTTTTCATCATATTATTTAACTCTGAATGGCTTCAGTTTTGTGTTACACACATGTAAAGGGATCTATGTACGTGACCTGAAGCTAATTAGGAGATAAAATAAAGGATGTATGTTAAGAATTGATTGAGCATTTCAAATTGTTGCGAAGATTTATCATAACCTTAGGAGATCAACATTAAATTATGTAGTAATACCTAAACATATTATTTACTTATACGTACGTAGGTAGGTGCGTCTCCTAATACCATTAACGTACACCTATATATTTCCGTAACTATCCGCACACTTGGTCACCCTACATTGTAGCAAAATGTCGCTTTGACTTCTGAGAGGAAATCCTTTTCCCACGAGCTTTATTCAAACATATGTAAAGCGTATGATGGATGACGCGAGACCGCCCTTAAGCGGGGGTTAGCCGTTTAAATCACAATCATGTCAGCCCTAATACATTTTTTTCGTTGGTCACTGAACGTTTAGGTTAAAATTTATAATGTAATTTATACTAGGCGGAGTTCAATGAAAGAGTTGAAATGGCACACGTCGGAATGATTGCGCTTTTTATTGTAACGCGCCCAGGGGTATAGTGTTACATTTTATTTCCCATATTCCCGCAGGTCGAAAATTAGAGGATAAAGTAATCAAACAATTGTGTGTGCGTAATGTGAGTTGGCGAACTCGGAATCGCTGTTTTGTCATGACTTTGGTAAATATGTCTTGAAAACAATAGAATATGTGAGGTAAAAATGTGGAGCGCGTTGGAGGAGCGCCGGTGGGGGATCGCGTCAAAGTTTTCCCATTACGCGACTCGCAGACATTAGCAGCCCTCTTGGGTTCATTAAAATTTGTCAGCTTGTCGTATAGGAGTAACTTCTAAATGGATGTAGAAACTTCTCTAAGTGAAACTCGGCTGACGTAAAAAGTTTGTCGGATTTTGAGTTGGCGTTTTTTCGACGCCATCAATTTCTCAGCCCGTCAAGAAGATTATTCGCACTCGCATTGCGGAAAAAAGAGTAATTTAAGTTTTCCAGAAAAGTTTCAAACAAAGATCATAACTCCAACGCAACGAGTTGGAGTTATGATCTTTGTTTGAAACTTTGATTGATTTATGAAATCCTCATTGTCTGCTAGGACGATTAAGGGATCAGCGGGGTTTTGTATTAAAACTTCATAACATTATTATTTCTACGATAAATCATGCTAGCAAATTCTGCCTAAAGCTTTGTCAATATCTGTAATATAGAAAATACATTTTGTGAGTACAATTGAATTATCTCAATACCGAATCAGATAGACACAAACAATAACAAAACATTCCCCAAAAGAAAATTAAAACACCAACGCCTTTGATTTGATACTGCGCAATCAGTTGCTGGAGCGCACCAGTCAATGTTATTGTTCCCTTTATATTCGAGGGGTTAAATGAACCCCAGAGTACGAGGGTGACGCCGATAGTTTAGTTAACAGATGTAATTGTGAATGAATGAACGGAATCGAACGAGTGGAAGGAATGTCAGCGTAATTAACGCTGTGGGAGACTGGCCATTAACAGTCGGTTTTTATTTTTTATTAGCTCAGCTTTGTACTGCTTTGCAATTTTGTGTCCCATGGACAAAGTTGATGAAGTATTGCACCTATAAAAATATATGTCTATATTTCGTTGCTTAGATTCCATTTGGATCACATTAGGTACACATTAGGTAATTTTGGGGATAATTATTAATTTAAGTGAAATCATCTGGATTGTTTTGAAGCAATTATATCTATTATGTAGACAGTAGCTCTGGTATCAACTAAATCTCTCATTGCTTTCACGAATAAACTAAGAATAAACACTGAAACATAAACACCTTAATCATCGATTAACCTAACGCCAGTTTACTGAATCATTTTTATTGAATAAGTATCAGCGTGATATACTTAGATAGTGTAACCGCATCGCGAGTAGCTACAAGGGGTGTAACGGGAGACGGCGGTAAATCAAACTCATTGTGGGGCAACCCGCCCGCGGTTCGTAGATACACCTACCTACTTGCGGTAAATGCGATTTAAGTATTTATTCTCTTGTGAATTTAGGGCTTCACGCTAGTGTTAGGAAAAATGGCGGTGTAGGTGAATACCTAATGCCAACGCGAAAAGGGAAAGGGTAGGTACCTAATCTAGTTTATGTGCAGGTATTTAACATCTTAGAAATTGTACCTATACGTATAACTACCATTAAAATTATAAACGGGAATATATCTTTCTATATTTGCATTAAGGAATTTTAGACTAGTTAAAAATGTGTTTCTTGCATCTGTGTTTAATTACGAGATAATAAAATTGTGGCGCTCTGTATTTAAAAAGAAATTAACAGAGCATCTGTCACAACAACGAGTTATGAGTTTCGTACAGTTTGAAATCATTTGTCTATTTATGATTTGAGTTAATTAAACATAACAGTTTGATTAATTAGAGCTATTTCTAGATTGGTCGTGGTTTCGTAGTTAAATGGGACGTTTAACATTTTTTATTGACTAATCTAAACGTGTTGTGTTTTGTATAAAGGATTAGACTCTACCTTTTATTTGAAATACATCCCAATTGGATCACACAAGAATCCAATTTTTAAAGTTTCATTCTCAAACAACTTCATCTAACTAAACACAAAACAATAATAACCTAACTACCACAGACAGCTAGAGGGTTCTCGTTTTCCGCGCAAACGCACGTCAAACGTCAAACAATAACGCACGCGCCTTGGCGGCGTGCTGCTAATTCATGCTTCCTGACCATAGATGAGGATCGAGTGAACTTGTGACCTGGCCTGTGATAGATAAGGCACGACGTACGTTCTAGAGGGATACTGATTTGAAGATAATGGGTGTTCATTTAGTTTTTTAGGACCCTTGGACATGCGAATTTTTAAAGGGCGTTTTAAAGAGTGCGTTAGACTCCTCGTGTAAGAAAAAAATACATATTGTAGGTATAGTTCTTTTTTACTGAAAAAGTTAAGTTCCTACTGTTATGGTTTATAAAGAAATTGATATTTTTTCGATTTTTACTACATCTACGAACTCTATCACATAGATATAACTAGAGATAATAGATAAAACTGTTTTAAGCATAGCATAACTATTCTAGCATTTTACGAAGATACATAAAATCTTTCATATTTTCAGAAATGATAGCAGTAACAGTCAATTAGTCTTGTGGGTAACATTGATCTTTACAAAATTCTTAATGATTACCTAATGTTATTTCAGAGAGTTAAGGCATGTTTTTCCCATAAAGTTTTTGAACTAGTTACTTTACATTTCTAAGTATTTATTTTATTTACCCATATTACATCACAACTATTGTTACAACCAAAGTTGTAAAGCCACTAACAGACACGCATTACAGACGGTGCGTTTGGTGCGGTTAGCCGTCAGTCCGGGGGGTGGTTTATAGCAAGCATTTGTTTGTCTTGTTCGCACTGTAGTTGCATGTTTGGGTCGTTTTAATTGCCCAAGTCATATGGCAGTGGTGAGTTAAAGGCAATTTGATGATGGTGAATTGGTGATGAACATTATGTTTGCAGACAAAATATTTTGCCTGGAGAAGAATCGTTCGTCAAATCAGAAGTGATTGCTTTGTTGCCACATAATTTAAAATTTGATCTCGAGAGTCCAACATTTGATTCCCAAAATCGAATCACATATGGTCTGGTATGGTTTCTGAGCACTACAATAAACATATCTGATATAAGGTACTTAATTGCCTTATTTAAAAATAGACATACACATACTGAAGGTTTAGTACTATGCAGGCAAACAGAACTTTAATCTCTCAATCTTAGGTAAACTTGTTTAATTGTGAACCAGTTTCCTCAAGCAACATATACCTACATATAGTTACGTATGTGAGGTAGTAATTAGGCGACGCACGAGCCGGTGGGAGGTAGGCGCCGGAACCTCGCCGGAGATGAAGGCGCGATACAATATCCGGTTAGACGCCATTTCCGCCGCGAGACGACGCGCGTGTGTGGAGGCCTTTAGCTGGCAGATAGATACAGCGTGATTTTGTATTGGTGATTTGTGCTAGTTTATATTGTTATAGTTTACCTTTTGAAGAAGATTATTAAGGAGTGGTTTCATGGAATAAAAGTATGACAGATTTTAATAACATATTGACTATAAGCTGAAGTGACTGTTCCAGAAAAGAGCGTCTGACTGAATTCAGATTTTATCTCAGCTCTTGAGTCATATTTTGTGTTTTCTTTTGCGCACCGCCACCCCATGAACTTGAAATAAGTTTATGCGTTATCATGAATTTCACCAGCGATATTGAAGGGGTCTTAACAAAGCTTTTTGTAGCTACTAGATTCAACTGAATGTATTAATAAATAGCTTTCTCGCGGTTTCACTAGCGGAAACATCTGCCTATAGGTACTCGGGTAAAACACAGCTTGACACACGGGGATAGACTAGCTCGTCTCCATCAGTAAAATATTTTTTCTAATCGGTTCAGTAGCCTTCACCTATTAGTTTGAATAACTTAATGTGTAATACTTAACCCTTCTTGTAGGAATTTAACTTTTTCAGCTTTTACCTAAAACTTTTCCTCTTCATTAAATAATTTTAAATTAAAGCCTGGAAGCCGACCCCAACATAGTTGGGAAAAAAGGCTCGGAGGATAAATAATATTACAATTAAATAATCCAGACCTTTTACTTATATATATACCTACTTACTCAAATCCACCGACATAAATTATGCTCACATCACTAAAAATTGCTAAATATCCACGAAATTCAAAACTCATCGACAACCTCCTTTTATTATCCGCATAAATCCTCAAACGACATTACCGCATAAAGTCATCGATTAAACTCATTACGAATGGAATTAATCGATACCGAGTACGTACCGATGAGGTCGATAAGGCAGACAGCTCCTCAAGAACTGAGGACCTGGTCCCTCGATCCTTTTGTTCCTCGAGAGGGAAACAGGATTGTGACTTGGGAATTATGCTTTTATGTGATTTTTCAGTCTGAGTGCGGGTTGAGAGGCGGTCTGTTAAGGTGTCTGGCAATGCTTTAGTGGTATGGTAGGGAAAAGGTACTTGGTGGGTGGTTTTATAGTCACTATAAGCATGGGTAAGGAGATTGTTCCATTATTAAGCACTTCATTTACCTAATAAAAGCACCTGTATCTATATATCTCCTCCAACATTTAATTAAAATAATTTAATCAAGAGGTTTTCCTCCCTTTTAGAACCAATTAGTATTACACACAGTTAATATCGGTTATCCACCTCTTCAAATTATTTAATAAAACACGTTACTTAAATAAGTAAGTAGTAGACCAATAAAATCACAAAACTCAAATGAGATCTAAACCCTTCAAAAACTTTCGCGATACGAATCATAACGCTACTCATCTTGCCTCACAGATGTACATTCAACTACATGTAGGTACAATAAATATACATAAGTACAGTTTAGTAGTACAGTTTATACAGGCCCGCCGTAAGCGGGCGTGCAGCGCGTGCACCGCACGCGGGCGGCACGTCCTAGGGGGCGGCAAATCGAGCGAGTTATCACGTAATATTTTAAAAAATACAATGTCTTTTTACCAATTATTTGATTTGCAAATGCCCCGGGCGGCATTATTTAGGGGGCGGCAAAATTAAACCATAATTACGTAATAAAAATATTTTTAATAAAATTAGATTGAGTAGATTAGCAATAAAGTTCAGAAAAAGCCGCCCTCGCTTTGGCCATGTCCTGTTAATTTTGACGGGTTCACCCTTTGCATCCCCAAAAAAATTCGCGCTCGCTGCGCTCGCGGCTCCATGTCAGATGTCACGGATTGTTTTTGTTTAATTGTTGAGGCATTCTATTCCAAAAAAACATGTGCGCGAAAAATGTTTTTTGTTATGGCTTTTTGTTCACTTTGGCTTTTTATGACATGTTTCCTGAAAACTCTAAGGAAAAAGTCGGGCTCGCTTCGCTCGCGGCTTCGTATTCATTTACACTTCGTTTCTGTGCATATCTTACTATTTGACATTGCTTTGTTCATTTACACTCGTTTTTATTTGTTTTGTGTCCTTAGACTGAAAAATTTTCGCGCTCGCTTCGCTCGCGCTTTCTTATGTGAATTGTGTCTTTTGCGTTGACTTTTTCAACGAGAAACCCACCAAAAACCATAAATAAACTATTTTACTTAAACATTGTTATAGATACATATTGTTAGTTTGAGTTACCCATAATCTGTTCACTTTGATTTACATATGTTGGTACCTGTTAATCAAAATTTTTCAATACATATTGGCCACTTGGGTAATGATTGCATAAGGGCGCTACATACGCTGATTTACGGACATTGGCAAGAGATACCATTGGCTCCAATTACTTTTGCGGACCATAAACTATAAAATTTGCGCGCTGGCTCCGCTCGCGCTTATTTACGATTGCGTCTCTTTTCTTGCATCACACCAGGCGCACTACACAGAAGACCCAAGTTTTTGTAATGATTATGTGGCTTAGTTTTACGCTTCAGTAAACAAATATTGTATCTAATTAAAATACATATTTTATAATCATAACGATTTTTTCTTGTTTTGACAATACCCAGTATAATATATAGTCGTAGGGCGGCATAATCAGTTTTGCACGCGGGCGAACTAACAGCTAGCGGCGGGCCTGAGTTTATACATGTAGTAATAATTATTCGGCGTGTTGCGATAATACAGATTTAGATAGAGCCGCGGCGAAGGAGATAACCCCTTACATAGCTCAGAGCACATAACGCCTGCCCACCCTGTGTAGCGTTGGTGTAACAAGAATGAGAATTTAGTTTATGACTTTGGGAGGTACCTACTGTTTAAAAGGAGGACGTTATTTTTTTTTCTATTATTTGCTTTAGCTAACTACTCGTTACTTACTGCTAATTTATTGTATGTTTATGGAAAGTAGTTTTGGATAACATTGTGGAACTTTAAACCTAATATCTGAAAAGTAAAAAAACTTTTGCGGGGGAGTCATAATCTTCAGTTATGAGGATAGTAGCTTTGGAATGTTGTTAAAATAGACCTCATACGCATCCCAACCCTCTTCTACATACAAATAAGGTAATTTAACTTTTAACCTAGTTATACCTCAAACGGAAGTCAACATTGGGTTATATTTAACATAGTATAGTTATAGAGGAAGTTATAATTGAGTAAATCGCGAAGAAAAGGGAAAGAGTCTACCAGATTTGCACGTGCAAGCAATAATAAGTTATAAAAAGCAGCTTTGTTAAAAGTATAAAAAGTAATGGCAAAAGGAAACAAAACAGTATCTATAAAATGTTTCTTAATTAAAACTCTTTAATAAAAAGCTTGTGCCATACTTAAGTTTCATTATTTATGCATTTACTAACAGTGTTCGGAAGTTCTTAATCGATGTTTTTATCAAAATACACTTAATTTTAATGATAATTATATAATGTTATCATTTATTTGAAATGATCAGTTAAAAGTAAATGTAGATGAATGTACAGTTAAGCCATTTCCGCAACAAATATCAAGATTATGGTCTTAGCGAAAGTGAAATTAAGCGAAAGTAGTAAAAAATCGCAAAAAGTTGAAAAGTCGATGTAATCACGCAAATTGGATTAACACCTGTTATTCTTTGATGGATTTTATGTTTAATTGGTGCAATTAACTTATGTTTACTCGGTCATTGCTTACGTAAAAGTTCTTGTCGGAAATATGTATTAGGACACCAATTTTTCAGCAATAGTCCAGTCGTTTGGTAGATTTTATTTTAAACCGAATTCATAAAAGTAGGAGGTTCTATAATACTTATTTGTAAAAATATTTCAGTTACAACCCATTTTGTGTCTGTCGGTACTCGACGGATTTCTGAAAGGATCCAAGGAGGGTGGCGAGAGGCTTCGAGGATGCGCCGGGGGCGGCTGAGGAGCGCGGGGGTACGCGGGCTGCGCTGTGACGTCACGTCCTATCTCGGCGGCCATCTTGGATTATCTCGTCGCACCTGCGGGGAGCGGGGGCCTGCTATCGACCCGATGCCGACCCTGCACATTTTTCAGGGTAAACTTCAAAATGTTGTTGTCTATTATTTAGTTTTTGATCTTTATCTTGATAACGATCTACTTAAGTAATTGTGATATGTGTTTTTTTGCTGAAGTTGTGGAGACTGTAATTGCAATTTGGTTTGGCTTTAAAAGTAACACTGAATTATTACGATACTAGATATTCTTATCACAACAACGTAAGATACGTGTAAAAGCTAATGGTAATTTTACCTCTAATAAAGAAATCAAACTACATACATACGTATATAGATAATGTAGATCAAAGCTTTGTATTATCGCAGGAAAGATGTAGGTAGATACAACGCAAACGCCTACGTACAATCTGTTCAAGTAATTTCAGACGGTTTACATAGTTCTACATACACAGTTATTTAACAGGTGGTCAAAATACAACGACAATTTTACTTTTTTTTTATTTACATTACACGATAAAATGATTTTGTAATAAAAAGAGTTACATTTGCATGTAAGTATGATGTTAATTCACTGATCGAAAGCTTTAAACGTAAGGCAAAGTCTATTTGTATTATTTTTAAAATGGATTGTAGTGCTCCTAAGTAATAAAGAATTGAAATAACTCCATGTTTGTTTCACTCTGTACAAAACACAACAAACAGCTTTAAAGTTTTACATAATATCCTATAACAACCATACCACCGATATAAAGCCAAGGGGGAATTATAGCTTAACCTACATATAACAAAGTTTCTTAAACATCCCATATCATATTAGGTACCTACATAAAAACAAAAGCCAACGCAAATAAAATAAAGTTTCAATTAAGCATTTAGTCCACAACTAACACAGGGTGTATTAAAATTCCACTCACACACACACAGTTATCTGTCTGTGGCAGTTTGGACACGCCGATAGGATCTGCGGTCCCCCCACCCCATCCCTTTGTAGCCTCCACTTCAAACGGCGATCCGCCCTTGCTTATTTACAAAGACATAACGGCAAAATTTTATTTTGACTTATCAACCTGTTCCTGTGTTGTCATCTGCAGTTTTAGGAGTTTTGGGAAGACATCGAACTGTATATAATTCTGTTTTGAGTAACCAGTTCATTGTGTGCTTAAATCAAAGTCTTAAATGAGCTTATTGGAACTTTTTGGGAAGGATAGCGATGGTTAAAAACAAACATATTCAGCTCAGAAATAAGTGAGCACAATTCCACAATGTCCTATTTTACGCCAGTAATATTCAAGTTACATTTAGTACTAACTATGTTGCTTGTGGTCGTTGAATCTTCTTAGTATGTATCTTTTTTGAGTGGGATACAAATACAACTTCTTACTGGATGAAGGAAGTTCTAATGGTAAAACTTCAAAGTTATTCCATCTGCAAAGTATCCACACTATGTAGCTTACAATTTACAGACCAATAAGAAAATTGACAACATTTTCATACTTCTCACTTTACAAGTGACTATCAGATGTTTGAAATCCGTTGTGTTGGCAAATCAGGATAGTAGACCATAAATAATAAGGGATCGGTCCTAAGGGAGCTAATATCGTTGGTGAACTGTGGACGACGGAGGGTCTCACGGGAAGAGCCATATAGACAGTCACTCTTTTAGTAATATGAACGGAATCAGTGTGTAATGGTGACAGTGTAGGATATTTTTATTTTGTGAAAATAACAGATGGATTTATATTGATGTAATATATTCTTAATTTCAAAGTTCCGATATTTTTTTTTTTAAAGTATACTTTCTAATATTTCTTAGACACCCATGGCTTATTAAAGGTGGAATAAAACATCGCGAGGAAGCATGAAGTATAAAAATCAAAAATCCCCAACCTGCATTTAACTGGCGTGGTGATTAAAGCTCAATCCTCTATGTGTGAGGAGGCCTATACTCAGCAGTGGGACACTAAAAAGGCTGTTGATGATGATGACTGATTAAGAATGTTGAACTACGCTTTAGTAGTTTTCAAACTATTTTGTATTTCATCTAATAATTATTACCGGCTACGCGCTACAACCCGTAGCTCGTAGCAAAAACAGCGTAACGATAGGAACATTGTTTCACAGCTCAATTGCGTACACTAACTACATGGCATCATTAAGTGGTTATCAATATGTTAATACTTAACCGACCACCGTGTAATGACGCCGACAAACACTTGACATAACACAATGGCTTCATTGGACGCGCGTGCAGCTGCATGCGTTGCGAATTTTTGAGTTTTTGACGTGTTTGGTGTTAAACCTCTTTCTTTTACCACCTTTATATTTGAATTCTACTTCTAGTGTCTATGAAATCGTAGGCAAAGTTCTACATAGAAAGACGTATTGAATATACCTTCAAATCAAAGCTCATGATGTCAGAGACCGTACCGGCCGCGGGCCACTACAAGATACTGAAATGGGTATACCCATTTCATCATATAAGATTAAAAGAAGTGCAAAGGCCGGTTTGAAAATACATATACCAAAATTAAGCAAAATGTTGTCTTTTGGTCTTTCCACATATGCACAGAAAAATTCGATTGTTGTTGTTGTTGCACTATTGATGAAAGTGGATACTTAAGACACCTAATGTATGATCAGTTTTTACATACTTAATTGTTTATACATTGCAATAATAAAACTAGAAAGACCAGATAAAATATCTAAAAAATGTAAGAACTTAATTTACTACAAGCTACAGGGAAATAGCTAAGTGGCTATCAATACGGTAGACCACCACGACAAACACTTGACAGTCGGGACAATGACGTCATTGAAGCGTGCGCAGCTGCTAATGCAGTACTTTGGTGTTCAGCGCGTATTGTTGAGGAAACTTCGTGAAGTGGGTAGAAGTGGGCAAACTGCGGCTCGTGCTAGACCACCGGTGCTGTTTGGGATGCTAAATAATGGGGTTGAAAGTAAGTCATTAGTTGATATAGTTCCGGTTATTCATAATATTGGTGCACGACTTTTATACCACATAAGTCCCTATGCTATGTACCATCAGACAGTATCTGATACATAAATATCATAGTAACATATTCTATATCTAGTAAGAATCCATTTGTTGTTACAATGAAATAATTGAATCTTCATCATCATCATCCTCCGAGCCTTTTCCCAACTACGTTGAGGCCGGCTCTTATTAAATCTTCATCGTCTTGGAATAATGGTCCTATTCAGTTTAAATGAGGTAATGAAGGTAGATGTCAGTCCCATGATGCAAAAAAGTATAATCTTTCATATTATCATATAAAACCTAGAACCATTTCAGTGAACTTATCACATGTATCCTTTTTGCTCACTGTGTGACACCTAAAAGTACGTACATTAAATACCTGGTTAAACTGAAGGACGCTCCTATTAGTCCGGAAGTTTTCCTACAAGCGTGTTGTGGAGTGGACAGAGCGAGGCACGTGCTCTCACCCGGAGACCAGACCACCCCGTACAGTGTGATGGAAATAAAGAGGGAAGGTAGTTAATTGTCTATAAGCGAATGTTATTAACAGGATTGTACGGTCTTTTAAGTCATGCTCATTTGACTTGGAAAAGCTAAGTTCTATGTGTATGTGGAAGCATAAAAAATACAATAAATTAACAACGCTAAAAACAGCACCAACCGTAGCAAATTGTCAAATCATTGAAAAGAAGCTCCAAAAAATTATAACCCACTAGACATGTTGTGGTGGAATCATTGAATCTTCATCATTTTAGAATACTAATGTTATCCAATTCGATTGAGAGAATGTAGGTAGTCAGGGCAGTGGGCAGTCCTTTGATGTAAAAGACTACTCACATTAAACTGAAGGACACTCCTATTGGTCCGGAAGTTTTCCTACAAGCGTGTTGTGGAGTGGACAGAGCGAGGCACGTGCTCTCACCCGGAGGCCAGACCACCGGTACAGTGTGATACAATTAAAAGAGGGAAGGTGCTTAATTGTTTATGGGCGAATTTGGGAAAAGGGGAACTATTTGGTCTTTTGCGTGGTATTCATTTGTCTTGGAAAAGCTATCGGTGTTGATGGAAGTATAAAAACCACAATTTATCAATGCCAAGAACATCGCCAACCGTAGCAAATTGTCATATCATTGTAATGTAATGATAACCCACTAGACATGTTGTATTGAATCTTTCTCATTTTAGAATATTGGTATCTTCCAGTTTGATTGAATGTAGGTGAATGGCAGTCCTTTGATGTAAAAGACTACACACATTAAATACCTGTTTATTGTTATTATGTTATTAAACTGAAGGACACTCCTATTGGTCCGGAAGTTTTCCTACAAGAGTGATGTGGAGTGGACAGAGCGAGGCACGTGCTCTCACCCGGAGCCCGGACCACCGGTACAGGGTGATACAATTAAAGAGGGAAGGTGCTTAATTGTTTATAAGCGAATTTACCGTAGAAAAGGAGCTCCAAAACGATATCTGCATATTTTAAGATTACCGGTATTATCCATTTCGATTGAGAGAATGTAGGTAGATGGCAGTCCTTTGATGTTAAAGCTACTGAAACAGTAGGACACTCCTATTGGTCCGGAAGTTTTCCTACAAGAGTGTTGTGGAGTGGACAGAGCGAGGCACGTGCTCTCACCCGGAGGCCAGACCACCGGTACTGTGTGTTCGGATTAAAGGGGGAAGGTGCGTAAATTGTTTAAAGGCGAATTTGGGCTTAGGAGTGCTGTTTATGTTGCTGTTAGGGCCGTCTGGTTTTTTGAGTTATGTTCATTTGACTATTGGAAGTTAACATGATGTTCTAAATTTTTAAATAAAGCAATCAATAAGTTATCAAAGCTAAAAACATCACAAGCCGTAGGTTTCATATTACTGAAAAGTAGCTTGAAAAAATTTATTTGGTTTTATATTTTCATTCACAAAGCCATTGTTAGAACCAGTTAGTAGGGTAAAGGCGGGATAGATGCCGCAGTGGGATAGATGCCCCATTTTTAAAAAACCTAACTTCCCATGCTCGCGATTAAGAAAAAACCGTTTAACTAGAAGCCACAAGCACCCCGCACCTAAGTTAGCCACGCGCCTTCGAGGGGTGAGGTCGCGTTTCGCTCGTATGTGAATTCATCTCCGCGGCGAACTTACAGCGAGCGTAAAATTTTTAAAGGTGAGTATTTGCTGTTGTATAACTTTATAAGTAGATATTAATTCCATATTTTTTTTTATTACGTATGTATATTGTTTCATGAAGTATACATTTTGATGTAAATAGTTGCTCTATTGTATTTATTTATTAAAAAAAAATACTAGGGCATCTAACCCTGTCAAAAAGGATAGTTGCCCTGATTTTTTAGGGTATAGGTGCCCCTAGGGGCATCTATCCCTCCATACACCATGTGTACCCTGAATGTATTATAAGTGCTTTGAATATATATTTTTAATATATTTTTGTGTTTAATTTTTATATTTTTCATGTGTTTATGTATAGGTATTTACACTTTTTATTGATTACGAATGATTTACAGTTCAAACAGTGAAGATGAAGACAATTCACCTAAGACCAAAGTTATGGAAAAGAAAACTAAAGGTTTGCCGGTGAAGAAGACTAAAAGAGATGGACAGGATGAGCCTAAAGATACAAATAAAAATAACTGCATAGAATGCTTTAAAAACTATGAACAAACAAAGGCTAAATCCGACTGGATTCAATGTGTAATGTGTCAGTGCTGGTTACATGAAACCTGTACACTTTTCAGATTTTTTTTCTCGAGATGTGGAAAACTTAAAGCACTGTCCGGTTAAATATTATGATGCTAAGTATATTGTGTTATTTTGGTTTTTAAGAAAGAATAATTTTAATGATTTTGCATGTTGAAACTAAATAATTCATATTTCATAATAAGGGTTTAAAATATAAAATACTTACATTATTTTTATTGAACAATTACTTTTAGAATTTTATTGTGTTAATTTTAATTAATCTGATAATGAATATAAAAAGATTTAAAAACTGCAAAATATTTTCATTTCAAATAAATTAAAGTAAGAAAATATGTAAATATTATTAATATAATATACTTATCAGTATGAAGGGCATCTATCCCGCACCGTAGGCATCTATCCCTGCTAGTATTTTCAAGGTGGGGCAACTATCCATAGGGGTAGGCATCTATCCCCAAAAATTGAGGTCTACAAAAAGGTAAAATTTGCAAAACGTGAAGTATATAGGTCCAAAAAGACAAATCACAAATAAACATAAAGGATTAAACTAGTTACATTCATAGGCGTTATTAATGTAGAATCAATATTTATTAAATTATAAGCATATTTCAAAAAGTGGGGCATCTATCCCGCCTTTACCCTATCAACGAAAATGTTTGAAACACACAAATTCGACTCTTTATATACTTAATTTATATGACTATCATAAGTCTGGATAAGACAACTATGACACATACTTATATGAATATGCGAAACTGTGATTGAAGTATGAGCAAAACTAAGTATAACATTAATACCAGTCAAATTATCTATGCTGTTGCCTAAGGGGAGACCACCCAAGCCATTTAGCGTGCAACATAATAAATTGATGCTTCTATGATTGACAAAAAAACTTTATAAAAACCGCTAAGTATAAAAACCAAGCCTTGTTAGCATACATGCTATGTTAGAATACATAGTATTAACAAGAATTTAAGTTTTTAATGTTTTTTAAAATAACTTCATATCGTGATTCTGTAAATAATCCATTAATAAGAATTTTACGCAAAATTGCGTATGTTAAATGTAAAATATAACCAATAAGATGGCATCCTGCCGATACTGAATTTATGAATGGTTTTAATTAAGAAAATAATGTTTTTATACTTTTTAGGGCATCTGCACGAGCATGACAAATAGTTTAATTCATTTTATGAATAATTTATTAAGTATTTTGTTGTAGATATGCATCTGAGAATGTACTAAAAATGTTGTCTACAGCTGTTGTACATGAAAAAATTGGAGAAATTCGTAACTAAAGAGAGTACCGTTAATTACTAAATGATTGTTTACTTGACCAAATATTTATTCAGAGCCTTAAGTAAGTATATGTAACTTGTGAACTAAAATAAGTAGCTCTTCTTGTTGCCTTTGGTATCTTGACAACTGTACCGCAATAAAATTAAAAGTTCACATTATCTTATATATAAAAATGAATTGCTGTTCATTAGTCTCACTAAAACTCCGGAATGGCTGAACGGATTTGGCTCATTTTGGTTTTAAAATGTTCGTAGAGTATCGTTTAAACCTGTCCGGGAAGGTTTAAACGATACGAAGTTTGTTGGGTCAGCTAGTTGCTTCTTAAATTAAAGTTGTTCTATATTTAAAACGTCTGACATTTACCTATTAACCATAGATTGACAATTTACGACAGATAGACGATAGAGATGGCCAATAACGGCCCGTGGTGGGTGAATGATCAAATATTGCAGAATTTGTCGGTAATCAAGTAAACATAGACTCAATAAAGACTAGAAAATAACCCTAACAATATCTCTAAGATTCAGCGCAGCACAAGATGTAAGGTCGTGGGCAGCTTTTGTCTAAAATATAACGAGTCTAAGTTAACCGAGCATAGAGTATAACAGTAAAGATTAGCCTTAAATAGACTTTAAAATGTTATTGGCGAGCTTCGAATGGGGACGGGACTATTTTTATGAAACAGTCCTTGTTTAAATTGAATGCGTTCTGGTTATTATTGTTGTAAAACTATGGATTGTTTTTAGGTATATTGATTACATATTTACACTTTCTGTGTCATTACTTTTATATTACCTACAAGTTTTGCTTTTCACGTATCTATTAACACTCTATTCTTATTAGTTCTGTTAAGACTTGTTAAAGATCGACTAAGTAGAATGTGTAACAGATTTTTTAAGCATTCTCATAACTTCTCTTACCACAAACTACACATTTTATACTCTAGAAAATGTAACAGTCTTATAAGGACATTTCCTCTCAATATCATTATTCGATAGTATCAAAACATCATTCTATGAACTAACATAACATTACCAAGGACAAACAATATTAAACACACCTACTAAACCAAACGACATAAATTCAATAGACAATGCTAATATATTCTGACAAACTGCATATGAAATTGCCGCAAATACTTAATACTTACCTATAAGAAAGGCGAATGTATTTTAAAATCAATTTAATGTTAGTACGGGTGATATTAATGACACTATTGAACGGCTGAGACACTCCAGCTGCCGGCGAATCGCGGGGGTCCACAAAGAATAAAAAGTTTTGTTAACAGATACGATTTCTTATTAATTGTTTATGGTAGCAGAATGGTAGTTGTAGTGAATGAGACTTTAATTCTTTTAAGAATTTTTAGTTCCAAATACTAGTAATAATAATGTAGTTCTCTGGATTTACCTCTAGAATCTTGCAATCTTAAATGAATTTAATTTTGTTAAAAAATATCGGTTATGTGTAGTGTGATGCTGTAGTCTTGTTGAAATAGTGATACAAGAAAAAAATATATAGTTAGAAATGCTATCAGTATTTAATCAGTTTTTTTTTTTTACAGGAAAACCAAGTAGGTGTATCAAGGGAACTGCTTCCAATAGGTACCATAAGAGAGAAGGTGCATGACAATAAGTAGCAAGAAAATTATGTTCCCAATATGATAATAAGAAGAAACTAAAAACAAACTTATTGGACAATTATAGACAAATGGAAAACATAAAGAAAGTGGTACAGTGTGAGCTTTTCATGTATTTTCTACGTTCAAAAAGCGGTGATTAATTGCGACCAGGTAAAAATGTAAGTATTTTTAATTAATATGGTCGACGTTCAAAAATCTTCCAACTGACCTATCTTCTATTTTAAATAATCTATGCTTTCAGTCAGGTGAACCGGTGGCAAAGCACGAAGTGACCATTTGTTAAGCGCCACGTGATAGTAATATATTATTTATTGGCCTTCACGACTTCCGATGGCCGGGCCAGGCAGGCTTCTACGTCATTTCAACATATTCAAGGATGCATGAATTAGACTCTCTTTAGATATCTAAGTTAGTTGTTAGATGGTGATAATGATAGATTTGTTTGTAGATTAATGTTGGTTTATGTTGTGTGGTCCTGTGTCACCGGTGTGAAGAATAGTTCACCTGTTCCTTTTCCCTAGAGAGTTCTGTGCTTGGGTTCCATCAATGGGCGAAGGTTCTTAAGAGCTTGGAATGACTTGCTGTGCAATGTCTGAATAAAATTGGTTACGTACCATTATGTAAACAGCCCAGCAGCAGGCGAAGGAGATTTTTTTGTTTTTCTATTGCTCTAATTAATTTCTGACGTTTTCTTTTTCATAGTCCTTAGTTGTCTGTTATTTGTGATAGATGTTCCCAAAAACATTATATTTAATAAGATCAGGATCAGCAGTTGTTTCGATTGTTTTTATGCTAAAATTACAGAGATAAGGTTAGTGACTGTCCTTCTTTGGCGACTGTTTTGCACCTGCAAACGTGGTCGGCATAAGAAATGCAGGTAAGCTGTGATTTATTGCTATTTATATCAAATGTGACATTTATAATAGGAGGCTGTTTATTTTGAAACAATGTATATTTGTTTCCTTTATTATCAATTAATGATTGGAATTTTGACATTCGAAAACAACGTAGGTGTTCGCCGTTCCTTTAATTTTGAATATAATTTAAGTTTGGCCATAATCATTCGCGCTTATGAAAAACGATACCAAACTATTATTTATCAAGAACATTTGCATATCAAAATGCTGGTACACACTAGAGGTTTTTTCTGTGTCATATCTCGCAGGTGTTAAACCCATCACAATAACGCATAAAAACACATTTTATATTATCACACGTAGATGGGGCAAAAAATGTAATTGTGGTCACATACCTGTTCCCGCAACATGATCTCATATTCTGGTCTATACAACGCGATAAACAAAATCAACATAATAAAAATATCTTTATAAAAGCACCGAAGGCGTGAAGATACTTGAAGGAGGTAAGCGAATCGTATTTCAAAACAACGAATTCGATATGACGATTTTTCGCAAGTTTTATGTTTATTGACAGCGCGGGAATCCTTTTTTTTCGCAGTTATAGCGCGGCTATTGCATTATCGCTGCGCTTGCAATAAAAATGAAGGCGACGGACGTTATTCCTGCTCATTAGTCATTATTAATTGGCCACGGATGTTTGTGCCCGGCCATAATGACTTCTGTGCATATACGACGACCGAGTTTTGAGGACATTTTAGTCTCTCACATTAATTCTCATGATTGAAGGCTATCAACCTAACATTGAGCACACGCGTCGAAAAAATAAATCAAACATTCTCTTTACGACGCCCACCATTAATAAAACTCTTTAAAATATATTTAATAATGTCCACAAAGGTACGGAGCACAATGCTCGACCCATAAAGGGGCAGCATTTATTATGGCGACAATATATCGAACACAAAAAGATATTGTGACAAAGACGCGTACTTTTTAATAATATTGTCATTTCTCAGCAGCAGTGGACTCTTTCAAAAAGCCATAACGCAATAATTTATCTCTTTATAAGAGTTTTTTATCTGTGGGAGAGCGCGGGTGACGCCAGGTGAGCACGGGTTAACTCTATACAGCCTTCTATACATCCTATTATGTCTATGTTGTAGTAAGAAGCATTGGTGGGCCCCATTTTTTATATGAGATAATGCTATTATGGTGTTGCTACAGGATAATGTATCTAGACCGAAACACACAATGATATTTAGGTCATGTAAATTTAATACGTCAATTTCCTCATTTGACATACTTGGAAGTTTCTGCAGGTTTTGTTATGTTTGTTTATACTGATTAACAATAAATTACTTACTAAACCTAATTTACAATATTATATATTAAAATCGTTTAGAAGTGTTATCTATCCAGTAAAAATAAATCTAACTCAAAACTGTGATTAACATAAAAATTCGGCGCGAAACACGATTTGCGTTATTGCGCAAAAAATTAACGACAGTCTTTATAGCTATCGTCGAGACGGGGTTGACATTGGAGCCACAATAAAATCGATGAAATATTTAAGGGGCACTTGTATACTCTAATATATACTAACTCATAGCGGGCGAGTTAAGGGCGAGCGCCTATTGTGACACCGTTTGCACAGGTAGCCGCGCAGTGGGCAGCCGATAACACAAATCTTGAGATTCATGAGAGCCCTGTACTTGTGAATTTTTAATTGTTTTATTAGCATACAAATGACCGCCGTGTATGTGGACAGTTTTACAATTAGATATAGGTCGAGCAAAATATGTTGTTGTTACGCAACTTCTGTGCTAAGATCGATTTTCAGACAAACATAGCTAAATATCAGGTGACTAGTCTATGAGATAATATTTTTTAGGCCTTTCTTTTTAGATCATAAACATTATGGAGACTTATTTATATCAAGCTCACTGAGTAAGGCTCGTGGCATATTACACAGGTCAACAGCATTTTTGGTGCAAAGGTGAAATATACAATTTCTTGTAGGATATTAGATACGTAATCGAAGTCCAGAACATAGAGTTGCACTAGCACGTAGGGATTTAGAGATATACCCCTCCTAAAGTACCAAAAACGCGATTTTAACGATATTTGACGATTTTTTTGAAGTACAGCAAAATAGTTTTTTTTGTTTCTATCTATAGCATTATATAGTACCACTCTTCCCGATTGAAATTCATTTTTATTTCCAACGTTAAGAGTTTAAATTTTCATGAAATATGTATACAGCTACGATAGTTCGATCTTCCCTATATTTCATTTGGCCTGTTAGTATGAAAAAACTCCACTTTAGTTATAAAATGGTATATATCGGGAAATAAAACTCGCAAAAATATAAATTAAAATGGGGTTAATGCGGGGAAAGTAGTACTATATGATGCTTTAGTTAGAAATTCCTATAAAATTCTGCTGTCCCCAAAAAATGACATCAAATTTCATAAAAAAACGCGTTTTTGGTACTTTAGGAGGGGTATATCTCTAAATCCCTGCGTGCTAGTGCAACTTTATGTTCTGGACTTCGATTACGTATCTAATATCCTACAAGAAATTGTATATTTCACCTTTGCACCAAAAAAAAAATTATAATTTGTTGACCAGTGTTATATGATATTGGTTAAACATCTTTAAGATTTTAAGCAATGCCTACATACTTACATATTTAGGTGTATGAGTTAACTTTTTAGGGTCCAGGAACTTATTATTCAAGTCAATTTTACTTTTGAATATAAGTAAATGTCTCTTTTTTGAACCTGCTTGAGATTGCAATTTACTGAGAAATTAAGAGCTTGACTAGTTTAAATAATAAAGGTGGCGTAACGTCTACCTTATCCAGTCTATAGGCATAACAGGGGATGTTATGCCTTCTTTTCCTTCCTCTTTACCTTGCTCTACCTCTGCCTCTCCATCCGTCCATATTTATACTAAACTACACATTCATACCAAAAAGTTTTACAACTCCACAACTCCGCAGTTTAAACCAACAAATCAAAAAAACTAGAGCATCAATTGGAAACAGCAAACGCTTGCATTTTACACCTTCATCTCCAAACTATCCAGTCCGGTGACCCGTGAGTCCGTGACATAACTACTCGCATTCGTGTCACGTAGTCAGGTACTAGTTTCACTAAATCCCGCGTCCCGTGCTGCCCGGGACTCGGTTCCGGGAAGCCGCATGAAGTCGTCACGGCGCCCCGCCGGGACGGTAGCCGCGCGGGCGGTCTGGCTCCCCCTTAATTAATTTAAATGCATTTACCTGCAGTATGAGGGTATGTGGTCCACGTGTATGTCTATTTGAAGAGTTTTAAGAATAGTTTGATAGTATTACACATTACAACAACCGATCTATTGGTTGTCTTGTGGAGATTGAACCTTGACATTGGCTTCATACAAATTATGTCAAACAATCTCTAATCCAAAAACAACGGATGAATAGGTTATTATAATAAATCTCAATCTCGTTAAAGACACTCCATTTTGGCAAGTTACAAACAAGGTTAGTTACACTTTTTGCTTACTTAGTCAGCCTTCAATCAGTCCCGCGACTGCAGTTAGCTTAATTAAACAAGTTCTTAGCGACCTAAAGTGTGCATATTAAGTCATAAGTCGTCATTGAAATAGTTTAATTGTAATACCTGGGAGAGGCACATGAAATCATGAGTCACTTGATCCATTGCGCAATTGTGGAAATTGCACAATTTTATTGTAGGTGTATGGCCTAACATAACAGTTGGTTTGTTGAATTAACCTTTATTAATCACTAAATTTCCGCCCAAAACTGGTTTTATAGTGCTAACTAGCTATAATAACAATATTTATTGCTGTGTACGTACGTACCTATATGTAGCTTTGTTGGTCAGATTTGTAGACTCACCTTCATGCCTTCTCTTCAACAATATGGAATCTTTGACATTATTTTAATCAAAAGACAGTAGGTACAGATTAAAATATTAGCTTAATTATCTATGCAGAGTTATTTTAATTGTTCTAGGTTAAGTACGTATGTTATCTACGTAGCGATTAAATAGTGTCAACTAATGATCGAAGCCGATCGTAAATCAAGCAATAATAAATGTCTCCTGTGAGTTTTTACCGACGCGTGGGAAAACAACATACCATCAATATTCCGTTCTAAAATTAGCACGAAATTAATTAATATTAAATATGAATTCAAAATTGACACTTATTAATGTCAACACTGGTTAATATGATGAAAATATTATTTATAACGTCCATACCACGTTTTGCGGTGACGATTTCCAGCCATTTTTGTATCCGGAATGTGTACACACGGCCTAACCTTGCCATAACGGCTTCCAAATGTGATTTTTTATTACATTACCCAATCATATCATTAATTTACAACCCAGCTACCGGCCTTCTCAGAGAAAATTATAATTAGACTAATTAGATGTAATGAAAGAAATCGAGATGCGTTTGGAAGCGATGGTAATCTCTATTGCCTTGTGTCAAGGACTACCAACGTAGCTATAAAGTATTAAAATGGATTTATAGATATTCGTATGGAGACAACCACTTACTTGCCGGGAGACTAATTAGACAATTTTGTCGTAAAATAATAGACACGTAATTGACGTTTAGAACCTGTTTTAATTGAGTCGGCAACGGAATTAGGAAATAAAATGGCTATTGCAATATGTTTTATGTCAAAGCAAACTGTCGTGGTCGTAAGAAGATTATGTTATTGGTAATGTTCGGTAATAATCTTGTATACGATTAGATAATTGACTTGTATGTATTTATTTATAGAGGATATTAAAATCTGTGTCCGCGCTGTAGTTAATTCCTTACCTTTAAAACATACAGAGCTGCGAAATTAAATAAATAATCATATTAAAACGATTGCTTAGAATATGGTGGATTTTAGACTTATGCGACTTCTCTGTAAGTAAATCCCTATCTATACTAATATTATAAAGCTGAAGAGTTTGTTTGTTTGTTTGTTTGAACGCGCTAATCTCAGGAACTATTGGTCCGATTTGAAAAATTATTTCAGTGTTAGATAGCCCATTTATCGAGAAAGTCTACAGGCTACTTTATATCCGGGTTCGTGCAGAGGTTTCTACGGGATGCGGGTGAAACCGCTGGCAGAAGCTAGTTTATAATATTTAAGAACATATTTCTCTAAAATTATACCTACCTATGCAAAATTTCTTCACAGCACCAGTCACTATCGAACAATAGACCTCGTTACTAATTTAATGAGCCCACCACAATGCGTCCATAGATAAACAATTAACGTACACGGACCGCCCCTATATTTATCACCAGCCATAGCAAATCGTTGATGGCCCGCGCCTAATCAGGGACCCCAAACAACCGTAATACGCATCTTATTGGCGTATTTTAGAAATATGGTGTATTATGCAAAATTAAGTTGAGCAAACCGATTTTAGAGTACCCGCACACTGTAGACTAAATAGTCGATCGACGGTTTTTTTTTAGTTTTCAGCCCACTAGGGCCAAGGCCTGGATTGTTCGAAAGAGTTACCGCAGCTCTGGTACATAAAAGACTACGAAGGAACATGACGGATTTTAGTCAGTAAGAGTCTGACATTCCCTCACCGCTGCTAACCATCCACAGGGAGGAGTCATTTGATGCTATCCCATAAAAAAGTCTGGCTTATGGTTAGTGTGTAGCAATGTCTTTGGGACTTCGATACGATGGAAATGAAAAACTAGGCATTTTCAGAAATTTTCATTTTTTTATGAAAAAAATTTTAAGTCCCAAAAGCCTTGCACACCCTTTGCTGCACTCCAACCTGGCTTATTACCTGATCTTTCTAAAGTGCGTATTAACATTCTTTTTGATACTTACTGATTACTTAAGTTTGCAGTGTGAGATTACTTTTAAAGTGTGCCGGTAGTGCGACCTTGTGTAAAGTTGGTAATTAGGTGTTATTAACTGTTGTAAGTGGCGATTAAGTAGGATTTATAGGCTATATGTGCTAGTGTCGGTGCCTATGTGTTACAAGTATTTTCTGTTCTATTTGATAATTTCGTGCATGTATTTCTGGGCTGGTTATACCTAGGCTAGGTGTGAGATCCGAGGTATCTTTACTCAGTAAAATTCTGACAGTCAGATCCTAACTCCTATTTGATGATTTTCCATCAACAAAGAAATGGGTTTCTATTTTTTCTGATCGTTTGAACTATGCTAGGATTCAAAAAAATTCAAAAGTTTTTTTTTTTTGTAAAAATTGTTCCAAATATTTCAAGAATTTAATGTACATACTTAAACATCTAAAGAATAGCACGCAGGATATCTGCTTAAGATACAGAATTAATATTTACATTACATTCTAATCAACTAGGTTAACGAAAAGAGGTAATAAAAACCTAATTAAATCCTAAATATAACAAATTCATGAAAATCTACTTTTTTACGATCGTGTAGGAACAAGATAGACGTCGTAAAATATTTGATATTTGCCGACAAACGATAAGACGGTAGATACGTGGGTTATTTTCGTCACTACCTATTGACAATGTAGATTACTAAATGGGTTACGCACTTAAATCTGTAGATTAATGTAGACATTATATTTGTTTGTCCCAAAAACTGGTAAATAAAAAATATGTATTTCGGAAGTAAAAGTAGGGACAGTTTGTTACTTAAACATAACTTAAGTTGGGTAAGTTTGGAGACCCTTTTGCGGATCGATTCATCAAACAGAAAAGATACTGAGTTTTCGTTCCTGACTTTCACAACTTTTAATTATTATTTATTCCTTTATTTCAGGCAACTAGGGCCCATAAAAATACAAATACAAAATTATTATAGAATTGTATTTTGCAATAGTAATTGCCGCTTTCAATGGTAACGGAAAAAATATATCGAGATATCAAAGGCAGAAAAATATGTACACGTGCCTATATTTATCCGGAATCTAACAGCCGCATTTGAATCATTGTTTATCAGATAGTATCAGGAAATTTATTTTTTATTACGCCGACATAGCACCCGTTCTTCGTCAATTAATTTTACAGCAACTTTCTCACAATTAAACGACACATAAAATTGAAATCGCGGTTGTAGCAACACGCCCGAACGATTACGAACTTCAGCGATCTTTGTCAGCGTATTAAAGTCTGACCGAATTATCTTCTTATTTAGGGGTAATGTTGCCATGTTCACATCGTTAATTCTAATATTGCAATAAATATGTCTGTTTGGTAACAAGGCGGGCCATGCCGAATGCTATTAGGTCTAATAGAGCGTGCAATCGTGGGGTTCGGGCATAGAGCCGTGAGTCCGTGATGCTCGCCTCCGTGTGGTCGGATTTTTTTTCTTTCAGTGTAAATTGTTTCTGGTTTTTCATTTGCTTTTTTATTCATTGTTGTTCTATTCGAATTTTGACTTTAGATAATGTTTCGTGCAAATATTTGGGATTGCTAACATAGTTGTCACTCAGCATACAATGGTTTGTTTTTCGGTTAGTTGAACAATTTTAATTACCATGTAATTTGTTTTTACATGATCCGAAAAGGAGTACAAATTACTTCATTTATTTAAAGTAGTTACCTGAATCAAATACATACTTGCACTTCACATAAATCATTTAAGTAACACAACTTCGTGTTTTTACATTTATGTTTCTACCCAACTTAATTAGAAACAATTACAATTTCACAACATAGCTAAAGCTTTTCAGCAAAATATCTTAACATATACATGTAATGAAGCCTCCACCTTAGAACTTTCGAATTCACCCTCACGACTCAAATCCATAAAGCTGTGCAAGATTGCCATATATAAAAACAAATAAGTATAATCTGTGAATCCTTTGTTGCATGATGGTTAACAGAGCATTTAACGGGCTCGTCTGAGGTACGAGACAAAGGCATCAAACCTAGCGACACATAAAGGATAGCTGGCTGTTTGGGTTTTGCACTTATGCATATTAAAAGAAAAAAGTTATGGTCTATGGTAGGAGAAAACAATTGTTCTGTGAATAGGTGTTGAACAATAAGAGGGTTATTAGATTATATATATTGTTATATATTGTTTCCAGGTTATGTTACTTTTCACGTAAAAATATATCTGTGAAATTAAATTTATGTCAAATTAAATAAGCCAATAAAAAGTGGCTAGGCCCTGTAACTCTCAGAGAAAAAAATCAGAGCATACAAAACAGTTGCACTGGTTTAACCAATAAAAACTTACCAAAACATTATAAGAGGATTAAATTAAAATCACAAGTCATTTCTATATTTTGCATCCAAATACCTACCTAGATATATCAAATAATAAAATGATCGATCATGCCTCATGGCTCGCCGCAACCGGACCTCGGCGTATCCGTATAAATCGTCACTAATAATTCCTTGATCATCTGCAAAATTATGAAGATAACACTCCGATATTGCACTGATTTGATTTCCGGAACTAACATTCCGATTAGATAATCCTTTTATCAAATTCTATCGCGTAATTTCCAGTTGACAAAACTTATAAGTACCTATAGGTATACATATTTCTTTTTATTTCGTTCACTATCTAGCTACCGCTGTTAATAAAATTTTGAATTTCGAATCGACGCTGGCACATAAAAAAAGTTAAGTGAACCTCTCAACTTTTTTTAATAACACAACAAACTTAAGTGTTTGCTCACTACAGGAGCAATGGAAATCATTTGTACAGCCATTGAACCGACAACAAAACATCAACAATGTTCCCGAACAAAATAAATAAATAATCTCCTCTACACAAATAAATATCGGCATTATCGGTCTGTGTTGCCAACCGCGACCCACTGGGCTGGGTGTTGCCAACAAAAGAAAATAATAAATTCTAATACAATGCTGTGTCACCGCATTCGTTATGCAATTATTTGGAATTGGATAGTGATTGTGAATAGGCGTGATGAGTGTGTGATTGACTATCGATTGCTTTGACTAAATCATCAATGCTGGCATAATGTGTGAGTAACTAAACGAAAAATATAAAATCAGCATTATTCATTAATTTTAATAAATAATTCTGAATTTTACTAAAAGAAAAACGCATAGATACATGTTATAGAACCGAACTTTGTAGTACTTTCGTTTTAAAGTTTGAAGGAGGGAGTCGATCATAATCCTCTTTATTAATAGTCACGTTTACAAAAGTAATCACGTTAAAACTAGGGAGTAATTACTAATTAGCTTTTGACATACAAATGCATGCCTAAATATGAATCAAAGAAATTCGTGCCTATTAAATTTCTAACAGTCATCCCTTCTGTATCCATTAATATTAATTAATATAAACTTAGGAATTAATAAAACAAGTTTATACGCATTATGAATGTCAAGTGCGACGGCCCAATATAACTTGAGACGCGGTGGGACTAGGAACTAACATTTTGACGTATTAGATAAAGCAGTGTTTGTTACAGGTAGCGCTCCGGTGAGAGGTCAAGTTGTGCTGGATGTTTCGTAAGAGCGGTGTGTTCAGATTAAAATGCTCGATTTTTAAGATCGTACGAGATGATACGCGAAGGAATTTACTAACGAATGTGGCTGCTGTTATAATACATACGTAATAAGTGAAATAATTAGGTTGTTACTTTTTTTGAGTTATATAAAATGTTTTTGGCGGAAAAAATATGTTCAAATACAGGTTTTAAATTAAAAATATGTGTTCAAAAGCTCGTGAAAGCTTTTTAACTATGTACATTATGAAAGCGACTAAAAGTGAAAACTTTAAATGTTGCCGTAGATCTTGATTGTGTTTTTTTGTTTGATTAAATTTTAAAAGAAGTATAAGTAAATCAAAATAAATTGTTACCCGAGAACAATGTTTAAAGTTTTTAGAAACAAATGAAAATATTTCTGAAGGTTATCAATCGTAGGTGCTGCTAGTAAATGTTTGTAGATTGTAGAATCTTATAATCCTCTAAATAAGAATACTAAGCAATCCAAAAAGTCAGCCTGATTATAGTTATGACCCAGTGAAAGTATCAAAAAAATCTGCCCAAAATTTTTTTCAGAATCAAGGAATTTCGCCCACATTCGATAACTATTAAACGATCATTAGCCAGTCACTCAACGATACCTGCCCAAACATTATGTTGTCAAAATATTTCGTCCAAATTTTAAGAAGGTTGTATTTTTTCTCAATATTTCGTGAATTCGTTTGTAGTCGTACAATACAGCTTCGAAAGTAAAAAGGGTGTAAGTGAGTGTAGGTTAACTTGTAGATACGCCCTTTTTGTGTGTGAGAAAAATACGCCATGACATCTCAATCCAGTACAATAGGAATCATTTGTCATTGTCCATTAAAAGATATTGTTGGGTAACATTATAAAATATTAGCTTAAGTATTGCTTTAACACTTGGATATATTATTGGCGTTTATTGTGAAGTACTGCTATGTCATGTTCGCACTAGGTTTCGTTTTGTGTAAAACTGAAAGTGAGATTTCGAGAGTGAGTCCGTGCATATTTTTTTATAAACCACTTTGTGTCTAAACTTTCCAAAGATGTTTTTCAGAGACTGGCAACTGTGGCCTCCTGGAATAAATTATTTACAGACTACATCATTTATATTTACAACGGCATTTCTGCTATATAGACGTAACAAACTTTGAGCTGAAAGCTCGTTAAGCTCATAGGTAATTCTGATTCTACTGTCTTTTTAATTACCATCGTAGCTCGATTCCTTAATAAGATTTATTAATCATGGTAGGTATCTGGTAAGGCTAAGCTTTTAAAAATTGGTGAACTTATATACAATGTGTCCCGGGGATAAGTGACCGCCCGAAATTTTTTGAATATTTGTACAAAATTAAGGATAATTTCATTTATATTTTTGAAAAAAATCATTAAAAAAAATTTATTGTCAGGCCTGTTAATAACAGGCTTTGCTCTTTTTTTTCAAATTTCAACTGACTGTATTTTTGCATTTGTTTGAAATAGCAGCAAACATTGTTGTGAGCTATTGTAGGAAATATCATGTAGTTTATTAATAAATTAAAAGAAAGTGATATTAAGGGGGCATTTATTGGACTTATTTTGAAAAAACTGAAAAAAAGGCGTTATTTTCTTTGAATTTTTATTTTCTTTTTTTTCTAATAAATGTTTTATTACATTTTTGTTATGTTTGATAATTTTAATTGATAAACTATGATGTCGGCTAGTCAATAAAGAAAAAAGAATTTAAAAAGATGTAAAAACTTAGGAAATATCTTAAAAAAACTGCAGCACGTCACAGTATTTACTAAAAATCATTAAAAAAAAACCAAAGGCGGTAAGTCCCAAATATAAAGGAAATTATCCTTAATTTTGTACAAATATTCAAAAAATTTCGGGCGGTCACTTATCCCCGGGACACATTGTAGATAGTGTTACACCATGACATAGTTAGTGCTCTTATTTATTACTATTAATAAAAACACCTCATTGTCATAAGTACTATTAAGTTTTTACGTATAGAAGCTATAGGTACCTGTTTTTCAATATTTGATCATGAATATTTATCCCAAATACCAATAGGTAATACTGTAGACAAGGAAATCTAAAAGTTAAAAGAAAAAACCTAATATGTATCTATGCTATTATTGTTTTTACTTGAACTAGGGAAGAAGAAGTGACAAACATTTTTTGTACTAGGTACTCTTACACGATAGATAGATCAAGTCTACGATACCACGATAACTATACCTACACTGAAAGAATACTACTGAAATAAAGAAAAGTATCGCAAACCAAATACAAATAAAACATATTCCACACCCTCCGAAAAACAAATTCCACATAGGTAACATAAATAACTTAACATAAAGACAACGTAAGTAGGTTGGAGGTACCAACGAATATAGCATGAAATAAAAATCACATTGTAATCCGGTATTGGCTATAGATAAGGAGAGCTTGTGACAAGGCAAGAATTATGTGCTCCAGAGGGCAATTTTTCTTTCCCGGGATTTATTCCCGTAATTTATAGAGGATCGGTCTGTATCTGGGCTAACCCGCCCGCCCCGGCAAGCGGCCCGCAATTAAGTCTAACCTCCTCCCCTAATTAAGATGCTATAATCTATAATATAATAATTTATTAACGCTTTGCTTCTTGATGGGGGAATGTCTTGTTTGTTTTCATGTTGAGGCCAATTTTTACGACTTTTTTTCAGCTGTTTCCAAATAATTTATGGCTTTGATATCGATTATTCAGCGAGCAAAGCTTAACGCTAAAAGTTTTCATTTAATGTGAATACCACAGCCAAGTAGTCTGATGTCTTTGATCAGAACTCAACCACAAAATTACTTAAGCAAACGTCTATTTGTTTGCCACAAAAGAATCTTTTATGTCGTCATTTACATAAGTAATAATCGTAAAGTGAAGTACGTTTCATAACGACACTCGTATTGCCTAATCTCGTCATCAATCGACTGTTCGCTGCGTTGTAATTTGACACGCAAAATTTTTGCCGAACGTGCTTCAGCCATGAATTGTTGGTGACAAAAGTGTCTGTCGCAGCGAAGCGACGAGAGTCGGCTTAATACAACCCCCACCCCTCGCCGCAGTCGTAAATTTAGGGTTTCATAAAACCAGATCCGAGATAAGACACAGTGTGGAGTGAGTCCCGGATCAAATGCGATCCTCCGAACCCGCAGCTCTCGCGCAGACAATAAAAATAACACGGCCGCATCTGCGGCTACTATTTTACATCACGAAATTTGTCATGTTTACATAAAATACGCCCCGTAGATACCGATCGATTCGCTAGAAATCGTGAACGTCACTTTCGCGACGCACTGGCCGGCAACACGAAACCACCATTGAAAAAAACCAAGCTGTCAAGAGCACAACAAAAGCGCATTATGATTTTAACAGTTTCTGAATTGCCACACTATTATGAGGCGTGTATTATGCTTTTCATCCAGTGTAAGGGTATTTGGACGCCTTTGTGGCTCGGTATTGACAAATAAGTAAGATTTACTCTTAGAGTAAGAATGAAGGATTAGGACGGCGCAGTATTTTTTTAGCCATTCTCTAAGAATCGCATGGCGCCATTGGTCTACTATTGCATTATTCTACAGACGACCCGATGCTTTTGCAGTGCTAGCAGCAATATTCTAAACAAATCAAGTGGAAACATGGATGCAATTGAGAGCCAAGGAAAGCGAAGCTTGCGTAACTATCCACTAGAATAAACATAGGCAATACAAAGGAATGAATAGGCTTAATTCAAATGGATTTTGTACTTAGCAATACATATGCAATGTATCCTTTGTTCGATTGTTCGCTTTCTTTTATTTATTTTCACTTTTACTCAAATGTTTGGGTAAATAATCGTGCAAAAGCAATTCTTTATGTGAAACATCTTATAAAATTTACATGAAGGCATCGTATTCGCCGTAGGAACGGGTTGTAGGCATAACTACGTGTCGGGGACATATATTTAAAGCTTCAGTAGATAGGGGTGCAATAATTTTGACAATGACTAGCAGCCTTACCCGGGCGAGGCGTAGGCGCGGGGCGGGCGGGGCGCGGGGGGCAATCTGCGCACTAAATCACGCTACGAATAAAATTTATGGCGCCGAGATAAAAACTCGCAGCTTTTCTCTTTTACGTTCCTTCCCCCCGCCCCCGCGCGCCGCCGGTCGCCCTCGTCACCCCGCGCGGAAAATCCATAGGGATTTTTCCAAGTGTTCGGGCGACGGCGTGTGTGGGGTCGAAACGATTTTGTTTTATGCTTATTGCCGGTTGCGATGTTTTGTTTGCTAAGTTGCACAGATAAGGGATAGGTACGGAGATTGTCTGCCGGCCGGACGACGTGTGCCGCCGTATTTTTGTCAACTACCTACTCGTGTTTTTATTTCGGTTCGTCATTGTTTTATTACGTGCTACGTCGTACTTTTGTGAGAAATAAAATTAATTATTCATTTACAAACAATCCATCACGTGTAAGTTCGCGGCACGTGAGGAAAGTCATGAAACTGTTTAAATGACCAACCGTGGAACAGAACCTAGCATTACCTAGCAGTCAGACGGTTATCGCACTTTCACTTAGCACTGGTTCATGCAATGTTCCTTTTTACATTCATTTAAATACTTGTGACTTTATATACGACCTGGTATTAATTCTAATCCGAATGTCTTACGTTCAAACGTATTAAATGCAACGCTACTAACAAAGAAAAACGAGTCGCCAACGTGAAATATTTCAGATTCAGTCACACTAAATTCTGCTTTCATATAACCCAAAAATGTGAATATAAAGTGTAAAATAATAAGAAAAGGAGTTTTAAAAAACATGATTAACTTGGAATATTTTGAGCTAACGAACTTTGGCGTAAAAATTAAAAAGTTATCAGATTAACACGAAGCGGATTTATAAACACGGCGTATGAAGTATTGAGCACGTCTTTTGAGGGACTAAGTATTAGGTTTTGTACTAAATTATATAGGTACGATGAGGCTTATCAGGTGGTTGTACAGCTTGTAAACTCCTGAGTTCAGTTTGGTAAGAATTTATCGCTTAATTCGTCAAACCGTTACTGGAGCGTCAGCTTCTTCAACCGCGACGTAGATACAAGATTTCATAAAACTCATACTTTACTGAACTATTCGGTAACACTGAATCCACTTTAACCTTTGTTTTATTTAATTTAGGTACTTATTTATGTAGTACCTATTCTTAGCGCGTTCTAAGGATAATGTTATTCATTATCAAGCAGAAGATGTTTTTAATTAAAATTGTGGGAGAAACTTTTGATATATTAGACATGTTTACGAGATATTGTATGCAATTAACTAGCTTGTCAAAAACATTATTATGCATGTAATGCACCTACCTGTTCGTTGTAAAGCATAACGATTCCAATTTGTATTGTGCAGTAGTATCATTAAGAATTTTCCACAACAAATTGTAATAAAATGACTTCTATTTATGAATTCAAAAATACTGGTCAATGTAATATTTCAGTTTAGAACATGTATATTTGTTTGTAAATTAAAATAACATGTCTAAACACCTTGCAAATATTTTATTTATTTTCCTGTTTGTTTCAGGTGTAACTTTTTCCATATCTCTAATCCGACATGTTTCGTCCACCAAACAAATACAAACAAACGTGTCTTATTTCGATATCAGTACAGATAACATGTACCTATAACGTACTTACCACCGCACTTACAGTGTTGCCAGGACAGCTGCTAAACATTTCCCGGTAACATCAAGCATCACCTCAATCTAAGGCTTAAATTCGCGCCACCACAAAAAACGTCACAACCAAGGACAAAACTCCGATTGTCTTACTTATCTATACTCAATCAGTGTTTACAATATTACAGCGGCGTGCTCCACGTCAAAATAATGTCCCTATTAGAGCACAAAGCGAGATTTTCAAAGAATCACAAGCAAAAAATGACAAAAATATCCACGCCGGGAACAGAGATTACTCCAGAGCAAGGCCATCTGTGGATATTGAGACCGTCTCACACGAGATAGCTTATCGGCCGATCTCGACTCAGATTCTGTGAAGAAAAAGCGAGAGAAAAGGCTCCTATTTATAGATGAAGAGCAATAGACTCACTCACGCCACAATCGCATTAGTCCGCCGCAGCCCGCTGCAACGATGATTTGAATTTCCATTGTTTATGGTGGCAGACATGTGTCAAAGTTCGATTGGAATTTAAATTCGGCTCCTTTGTTTGTCCTGTGTGTTTTTTTTGTCGAGTTGTAAACATGGCACAGTGATGTTCCAATTTGGTTACCAACCTCCACTGATGGGTGGTTGTATCTATGACTCCTCGTGTACGTCGGATGATGTTTTTGACGTCGGTATGCGGTTTGAATAATTACGAATCATGTTCCGAATGATTCCAAACGTACCGACGACTTACCGAACTCAATTCTCAGAATACGCTACGTGTATCCTAACTACATAGTCAAACAAATGCAAGTTGAAAGTCCATTTTCTTTAGCTAAAGCTAGCTGTAGTCGACTTCAAAGGTAGTCGGGCTCTCTGAACATCTGCTAAATTACCAAACTCGAGTCAGGAGCGAGGGCACTACACAAAGCGACTACCATTTTGTTCCGACACTTTTCAAAATTGGAACGTGACGGTTGCAAGCGCTCTCGGCCAGAGACAATGACATGAAAAGGAAAAATGTAAACGGACCTACTTTAAATAGGCGTATTGCGACGACAAATATTTTATATTGTGGTTTTGGTGCATACGATTATAACGTCTAATATTAGCTTGACGTGGTCACGAAGGATGAGAATGGCTTGCACTTTCTGTTTGGTATAGGTCGTTTTGGAATTCATAAGGGTTAATTTAAAAGTGCGTTCTTGAACCCTTTCAGAGGCATTGTATCTTTGTGCTCTTTGTACGGGAGATGGTTTATCTGAGTCGCGGGGTACATAAGTGCTGTTTTTTCATTCCGTAATGCTTTTACATTTCAAAGGGGTTAAATGTTATTCAGACTGGCTGCCCGCTTAGAAAATGTGTGGGTGTCGTGGGGCCTTAGAACCCGCACCGTAATACTGGATTCGGAGTACCTAAGCAGGCATTTGTTTTATTCTCTTCCCAGCTACTCTTCTACATAAACATTTTGAGAGGTTAAATCCTCTAGTATTACTTACGTATAAATATGTAAGTGGTATCAATTTACTTTTAACTAACGTGTCTTTTTGACAAACGCAATACCTAATACACACTAGAATAGAGACCACTGAATATGTTAATTGAAAAATGAAAGATTTTATCTTGAATATATAAAATTATATTTTCAAAAAGACGATCAGTTTCAACGTCGGTGGTCGCATTTCATCGTTTTCATAGGCAACACATATTAAATAAACTTAATGTAACTATTTTGTTTCTCATTATTAAGATCTAGATATGCCATCAATGCCATTGCATCCTGTTCACATTAGTGACATAAATTATTAGTTTTCTTCATTCTTAATACGATATCTTTTAAATATTATTTTTGGATGTAACATATCGTTCAAAAATATGTCTGAATATTAATTTTAAATTAAAAACTTAACCTATTTTTAATTATCAGTTTCTTATTTGAGTAGTATCCGAAAACAGGCTTTATTCACACCGCCATAGATACCTTACGTCTACATCTATATTAAGCATTACATACATGTAACTTATGTCAATTTGAGGTCGAGTTCTCCTTGAGATATTGATTATCCACCTCAGGCTGAGCTAACTAGACGTGCCTAAATAATAACGTTCATGTACCTACTACATTTGTACATACATACATACCTACATTGTACGTATACTGTTGTAGGTACTACATATTACTATGTACATAAGTATATAGTAGGAATGTATGCTGTATGTAATGCTTGTGAGATCAGCCTATGTCATTATTGAGATTGCTAATGTGGGATGTCTCTGTGTATCTGAATACTGAACTCTGGTAGAAACTATTGTTGCTATTTGGGCTTTGTTGCTTTGCTTGAATATTTGATGTGTTCAGAAATGTACATACGAAGGATCTTTATGCCTACTGTTAAGAAACATAAATTCGATCTTAAGAACCAACCAAAAAATATATTGTAACTACAAAATATTTTTTTGGTATTTTCAGTACGTGGTTCTATCGTTACTTATGAATGAAAAAAGAATTGCAGTTATCCAAGTTACAAGAAAGGAAAGTAAGTATTTTTTTAAGGTATATTGCACACATCTAATGAAGGTATGCACATTTTCATACGTCATATTTCTTCTATCAGTTGTTTTATACTTACAATAAAAAATACTTTTAAAAGATGCAAGTATATTTACTACCTTTAAGTATAGGTCGGTATAAACAAGTACTTAAACCTCAGATTATCTTGTATTTGTAGAACAAATATTTAATTAATTAAATCAACAGTCAATTTTAATTGCGAAAATTCCAGCTCAACTGACTACTAATTTGTTGTTGAAGATAAAACAGTAATTTGAAAATACAGGTTTCATATATACATGTACCTAGTGAAATGATTTCCAGGAAGTTCTCTATATCAATGCCATCTACTTTACCTATATAAAAATTCTTCCTAATGAAAAATATGCTTATAATAATTTCATACTTTTCTAAATTCCTACTAGGTACATAACTAGACATTACGACATTAACTAGACAGCTATAGACTCCCGTATTCGCTCAGTAATTCACAGACGTCCTCACACTGATTAACTGATGCGGAGGCTTGTGTATGTGTGCAGTATGTATCTCTGTGCGTGTGTGTTTAATGCCTATTGATGAAGAGCTTATGTATTAATGTAGATATATGTACTTACCTTTGTACGATGTTGTATGTATGTAGCTGTGTTTGTCGCCGTTTGGGTAGTTATTCCTTTGATTAATTTAATGTATAGTTGCTGTTTTTAGGAATGTTAGTTACATAATAGTACGTTGGATCTATCGGGCTGAAAGTTAAAGTCGGGTTTCTTTGAAATAATACTTAGGAAACAATCTGGTCATCATAATTTCCATCGTCGGCGGCGCATGAATGTTTAAGGGCCGATTTCTGAACTTTGAACTTGGTTCTGACCCTTAAGGAGGTACATAATATTCAAGTATTTCTTTGAAACTACAAAATAAAGTGTAAGGGGTTTTGGCTAGGTCGTACAATAGTTGCTTACATTTCGATACTTTTATAACATAGCTGGATAAATATCACAGAATTAATCCTACCACATTTATGATACCTACAAATGACTACAAGTAGGTAGTCACGATTAACAGGAATTAGTGTGAGAAACACACGTTATTGTTTAAACAATTTATAAGATATTGCTGCGCCGATATCTAGATAACAAGGAGGATGTAGGCAGATAAGTTATAATTTGAAATGAGTATTTGTTAAGGATACTACTGTTTAATTGTTTAATGGATAACTGACTAAGCGATAATAAATGTATGTATGTAAGTATTGTAAAGACAAGAAACGTACCTGTGTTATAATTATTTAATAGAATATTATTTGGGGCTAAAATACTATTTTGAATTCGAATCAAACACTTTCATATAGTGTTGTGCAAGACAGATTTATAGCACGGGTATATATAATAAATGAATCCCTATATACCTTGGTCAGGTCATCATCACGCATAAACGGTTGGACCGATTAAGCTGAAAATTACAGGGGAGGTAGCTTTGCCCCGGGAGAAGGCATACTTATGATGGTTTTTGTCACCGACTACTAGAAGCACTAATTTCGGGACAAGGATAAAACCGCGGGCGGAAGCTAGTATATTATAAAAACTCTCCAAACGCTACCCAAAAATATTTCGGACTCAAAGACATTCCCGGTAATCCCGTACCCGATTAAGAAGCCATTTTACCCGTGAACTCTGGCAGCCGGGTGTTATGTCATTAGCCATTATGCCCAGCACTAGCGATAGTGTTGTGTTCGACAGATTTATAGCACGAGTATCTTCTACATATATAAAATAATCCTTAGATCACTTAGTCACGTAATCACGCAGAAACGGCTGGACCGATTAAGCTAAAACTTAGAGGGGAGGTAGCGTAGACCTAGGAGAAGGACATAGGATAGTTTACGTCACAATCTGGCTACGGGAAGCAGTTACTTTGGGACACGGGTGAAACCGCAGTCGAAAGCTAGTCTTGAATAGAAACGAACGCTACCCAAAAATATTTAAAAACACCAAGACATTCCCGGTAATCCTGTCCCCGATTAAGAAGCCATTTTACCCGTGAACCCTGGCAGCCGGGTGTTATGTCATTAGCCATTACGCGCAGCACTAGCGATAGTGTTGTGCTCGACAGATTTATAGCACCAGACAGATAGCACGAGTATCTTCTACATGTATAAAAGGATCCCTATATCCCTTAGTCCCGTCATCAGACGTGAACGGCTAGACCGATTAAGCTAAAACTTAGAGGGGAGGTAGCGTAGACCTAGGAGAAGGACATAGGATAGTTTACATCACAATCTGGCTACGGGAAGCAGTTACTTTGGGACACGGGTGAAACCGCAGTCGAAAGCTAGTCTTGAATAGAAACGAACGCTACCCAAAAATATTTAAAACGCCAAGACATTCCCGGTAATCCTGTACCCGATTAAGAAGCCATTTTAGCCGTGAACCCTGGCAGCCGGGTGTTATGTCATTAGCCATTACGCGCAGCACTAGCGATAGTGTTGTGCAAGACAGATTTATAGCGCGGGTATATAGAATAAATCACGTAGGGAGGGGAATGGTAGTCTTAGACTGAAGGCTGTATGGAGCTTTTGTCTTGGTTTCTTTTTTTTTCTTTTTGGGTGAAATTGTGGATGTTTTATGGGTGTCTAGATTTTGGGTTGATGTTCAATCATATGGGTAGGGTTGTAAGTACCTGCCCGTGCTTGGTCTCATAGAGAACGGTACTTACAGCTTAACTAACTAAAACTAAAAGCTTCATACTTATTCAACCAACAATATTTGGAGTTTCATTTAATTCGATGCCGATATAAACATTTAAGTTTAAGTTAAGTATATAAATATTTTAGTATTAAGTAATATTCTTCAACTTTAGATGCTGCTTTTTATGTTATTTCTTTTCATCGCTACTTTAACGTGAGAATGAAAAAATTCACACAGTTAATGATTTTAGTTTAATTTTAATACAACTTACTTTAAACAATTTTTTATCTATAAAAAAACAGGTAATTAACTAACGAAAGTAAACTCATTTTATCTAAAAAATAGTGTAAGTATTAAATATGTGTCTAATTTACAAAATATCCAGTTGTTTTCCTATGTCAGTGTAAGTATCTATTAATTTAAAAAGAAACTGATACCTATAATACCTAATATCCTATCTAATACTGAAATATTTTTCAAATAGATACAGAAATTAAAGCATTTAACTAAAGTAATAAACCAATGCTAATGTACATTTATTAAAAACTTATTTAATACAGAGTTTAGTAAAACAATCATTAGTGCTAATTCACAACTATTTCATCCTACATCCTGAAATCCGTCTGCATGTCTCTCCAAGAACCACTGAACCGACTGAAATATATGATACCTTGAGGAAGATATAGGCTACTTATTGTCCGGGTGCGAGAAATTGTTTTATTTATTCAAACTCATGTCTAAGGTAAAACTAAATTAAAAATATATTATGAGTTACATCTACTTGAACATCATCATCTGCCTAGCCATTACCCGTAACGAACGCCAAAAATATTAAATTGACCATCCATCAATTGAGCGTGCTTTCCAAAACACCATAAGTAGGTACATAATTAGGTAGGTACTAATCCAATATTTGATATAATCACAATCCCTAATACACGATCATTAATTAACGTGCCCTTTAAATCAAAGAATAACTGATCAGTATGAAAGATTAAATTACCTATCCGTTACCTAATGCATATTTTCTGTGGGCAACTACAAATGTTCTTATCTTAGGAAAGGTTAGTTACTCAAATCTATGCAAAAGATTCTATTTTCATGTAAAATGCTTCTGAAAATAACATGGAAGCGAGAGCTCTATCTTCAGGCTCAATCAGAATAAGCCTCAGCTACCGATGGATAATAGCCGCATTACTTACTATCTAGTTACCAGAATAAATATACAACATCTTTTACTATCAACAAACTCACAAATAAAGAGTTAGAATAGAACTGGTTCTAAATAAAGTGACCGCTATTGTTTAATGGGGTGTCGTTTTGATTGTGAAAGTACCACTAATTTCAGGCAATTAATCTTGTTAGAAGCCGTCGGGCCGCCATCATCCGGCATAACAGAAACATTGCGAGCGACCGCGGACCATCCATCACCCGCGGCGCGCGCGCCTCGACTAACGCACACCACCGCACTGCCCGCCCAAATAGAGAAAAAGAAAATGTTAAAAGAGAACACTCCCATCGCGGCGGAGGCCCCGCCCGTACCCACCGCCTGAAAGTCGCGCGAGCCAATCAGCGGCGCGCGACAGCCGAACGGCAGTCGGCGGCGGCGAGCGCAGCCGAGGGCGGCCGACTGCGCGCGGTCACAACAAAAAGTCTGACGACTGGTTTAGTGTCGGGTTGCGTCCCATCGACGCCGCATCACGTGCCGCACGCCTCACGCCGCACTTGCGCTTGCGCTCTTAACATGGACTGTTTTTGTAATTCCAACACAATATAAACGCGCTCTTCTACCATCTAGTACATACATTACCTTCTCATCGTAGATAATAGGACAACTTGTGACCTGTGATATAAAGAATTTTCCAATTTCCCTATGAAAATGAACATGCAAACGGAATGGAGCTCATGATTTCAGTGTGTTTATGCATCTGCACAGTATTTACAGTGATACATAGTGATAGTGAACTACATTGTGATAAGCATCTGATAAGGACATTTGAGGTATTTAATCTTTGTTATTATTTTATTTGCGTTGCAAACATGTGATGGCAAATTTTCCTCTACATATATGCAAAAAAGATAAGCTTTATTTTGTGATTATATTGATTAATTACTATTATGTTTTTATCTTCCAACAATTCATGCAAATGATAGTCTAATTTGAGCTTGCCATCTTTAAGAAAACATTGCCTTGATCAAGTGTTTGTGATGCTAAACAATGCAAGACTGTTTGCAAAAACAAATATCTGAATATGTTAGACAATATCTAGTTTCCATTTAGCATAGATCAAAGATAATTTTGATGTACAGATAAACTTATAAATATATTTTGAAAAGGCTGAGTTTTGCATCACAAATGTCAACATATTCTGTTACCGACGGACAACGGCGCGAAAATTAAAGAAAATTTTATTCAGCTACCGCAACCGTTGGTCAAAAAATAATAATAAAATGTTACGCATTATTTAACATGAAATATATTTATCATATAATATTAGTTAATAGCCATTAGATTTATCATACACATTTTTGTATGAAAATTAATCTTATCAGTTCTATTTAAAAAACAATTATAATCAGCTACAATGATTAGAATTGGATTTATTACATAGAATTATAATAATGTGTGTCTATAATAAATATGAGCAAACATTATTGAGGACTGACTTTTTCTACCAAAATTGATTTTCTTCTAGTAAAAGACATAAACGGGTTCAAATATTTTATTGGTCTTAGAAAATCTGACAAATTGATCTACATTATTTTTTCCTGTTCATATTTTTTTTTGTATTGTTAAAATTTTATTTGCCATAGTTGAAAAATAAACACTTATTTTTATCTCAAGCAAAATGTTGCTGAAAAAGAATACTACTAAAGAGTTTCTTATCTGATTTTTTAACGGCCTGTACCAAGATAACACTAATGTTATTTTTATTCAGTTACTTACAAATAGAGCCTTTAGCTGTAACTATCATACTTCCTATATTTTTCTACGTATACGCCATATTGTATCATTCATCTACTCATGAATTTTAATGAGTGATTTTCATTTTCAACTATTGGTTTATATTGGGCAACAATCTATTTAAAAACTCTTTTGAAATATGATCCGTACAGTAACGTTCTATACTAGGAACGTCTATGTGATTATTACCTGTGTTATACACAAGATACACACACATAAAAAGGAAAAGAATTTCAATGTGTGAGTGCATTATAATTTGAATTTATTTATGTCTGAATAGAAGCTATGTACCCTTTGTTTAAAGTTTCTCAACAGCCAATCAATGTCAATGGCACTACGTCGTTTTCATACGCTGTTCGGCTGTTTTCGGCCAATCAAGCCGCCATGACAGTTCGCGTTCGAAATTTGAATGCGCCCCGAGATGCGCAAACGCAAATCGATTAGCTGCCGATAAGCCTTCGGATTTGTGCATGTGTGTGTGTATGAAGTAAACGTATCCGTTCTTGGTTCTACGTAGTGTAATATCCTGTATGTTAGTGCTATAATTTATGAAATATTTTTAATCTAATAATTTACTAACGTAATTGTGGAACTTATCTCAAAGATTGCTTATTTGGAATACCATATTTCGAAACCGTAAGCAAACTGATGAGTGATTTCTAGTTAAAGTATGAGGCTAAATAATATTGTGTAAATTATTTTTGGAGGGAAAATTAACCACTGAATTAAAGCCTAGGTTGCATAAGAGACTAGATATATCTACAGGTGAGCCTGTAGATCATTATCTCTGAATAAATCCAACTGAATAGATTTTATTGATCTTCTCAGATTGTTTTACACGTTAACAAGGTTTTTTTGATTTTGAATTGTAAATAGATGTTGATATATGTTTACATTTAAATATACATGACATAAATGTGGTAAAGATTCCAGATGTCTTGTGGGCCAAGAAAAATGTTACAAGTAGGTAGTATTAGTATGCCGAATTTTCACTATTTCAACTGGTTGAAACATTTTTTGCAATGCATATTATATGAGATTCTTAATATAAAGCAATACAGTATTTCCATAAAAAATAGTTTTATCTTAAATTGAGGAGGTATTTATTTTAGTTGTTAAAGTTAATTTTCGTTTTAAAATTTATTCTGTACCTATTGAAAGTTGAAAGATCTTCTATCGAAAAAATAGTTAGTCAGGTATGACAAAGTGGAGGAAGATTTGCAATTTTTTTAAGTATACCTATACTTTCATTTGGAAGTGAAATCGATAGACTTCGAAATAAACATTTATAAAACATAACGGTTTTATGGCAAGCTTATTATGATTTTTATTAGTTAACATCTTCAAACATCATAATTTAGTTTGTGTTGAAATTTTACATAATTTATTTACATACATATGTACATCAACCATAAAAAGTAAATATTTATCGATGTCAACGAGGTGTAAATATGCAAACATAGCATTCAACGATCGATTATATTAATCTATACAGCTATTAGTTAATCATTCAATTAACACAATCGTCTACAAATTGTTTGGTTAATAAATCGAAACGGTTGAATGAACACCTATCAATATCGGATTATAAGTTTTCAATGAATTTGGGTGGAATCGATAAATTATTCGTTGTTATTTTAAAAGGCATCGATCAATCTGTGATCACCGCAGGTAATCGACTATAATGTTGTCTCGCTTCGTTTTACCCACAAATTGTAGGACGATAAGTTGTGGTTTTAGCCACAAATTAAAGGTATATTGACTGTTGTATTGCCTACAAATTATAGGCACGGCACCTGCAATTTGAGGGCAAAACGACAATTTACTTTGCATAGAACCAGTAGCCTTTATGTGAGCTTAACTTTATTCCTTTTTGTTTGTGTTCAGTTTAGGAGATACAACTTCTACTTATACATATAGTACTTAGTTTATTTGCCATAGGTAGTTTATCTTAAGGGTTTGATATTACCAATTTCAGCCTAGGTCCGTTCAAAATTGCGATAAGGATTGTTCAGTTGTAATATTATGACGCCGTTAATTTTAAGGGCTGCAGGAGTTTTACCTTTTGCTTGCCTATGTCTCTACAATAAATCAGATTAAAAAATGGATACATTGCAAAGGAAAGATATTTAATTGGCTGTTCTGAAGAAAAACTTAAGTCAGAAATGATAAAATCTCACAACGAATTAAGTATCAGCATTTGAAAATGTGTTAAAAAGTTATAAATTCAAAGCCACTTAAGTATCTATCCGAGCCCTAAAGCAACCAAACAGACGTGGGAAGACCAAAATCTACCAACATAATAACAATAATAAAATAACTATTACCAAAAAGGTTAACACCAAATATTTTTATTTATAGTAAAAACTTGATCGATTTAGTATCGAAGCGAGCCGATAGAGGGATAAGATAATACTGGTTCTTTTTTTTAAATAAGATTTAGGCCTCGTTCGGCCGGGAGGTCCATGGAGAATCAATTATATTAATTGGGCCCCAGCCTAATCTTAATAAGAGCGATAGAAGAGTGTAAACGTGTGTAAGCTAAGACGATGACTATTATATTAATTTGTTTATCTTTGAACTGATTGGGATCTGTGTTTGATTTTATAATTTGGCGATTTTTTGTGGTGTGTGACGATTTTTTTTTGTTTATTTCTGTATTGTATTTACCTACTTACAGTGCAGATTATATATATACGATTGAATAATGTATCTTATTCTTGTACTATCTTGCAACTTTGACTGAAACTCAGTAATAGAGATCTCTAGGGAAAAAATCAGAATTACCTAAGTTATTAAGTTTATTTTCAAGTATGGAACCACTCGTCACTGTATTGTCGTTTCTAGTAGTAGGTGTTAATTCAAAATCACTATGTAGCGAATGCATACAAAGTGTAGCCGCAACAATGTCTGATGCAAATTGGGGAAGTCATTGCAGAACGGTCAAGTGCCAGTTGCAGTTTTGTTCGGGGATCCGCGCTTAGGGTTTTGGACATTTTCAATGCAAACCTACATTGTTACCTATGTTATTTTTTTAGTCATTTTATTTGTTAATTTTTTAAGGTAATTTATACTTTATATAGAGCATTTTTGAAAAGAGCTTTAGGAGTTTGAGGGTTTTAGGGGTACCAATACATTGATTTTGGTTTTAAAATGTTCAATTTTTTTCCATGATATTGAGCTTCTGGCAAAAATCATAAATACAATATGAACCGCATTATAACCACAAAATAACACAAACTATCCAAATAACATGAAAAGTAATTTCAACAAAACTGCACTGGACCCTAATAATATTCATGAAGTTATAATTTAAACCGTTGGACGGGTGTAAAATCACAATGTTTATCATTGGTACCGAGTTATAGGCAATCAGCGATGATTTATAACTCGAATGTGCTACCGCTCGCGATCGACTCGATCCCAGCCGCGATAGGCCTACGTACGGTATAGATAAGTAACTGCGCTCGCGCATCGATCACTTGCGTTTGCCGGATCAATTGTAAGACCAGTTTATGCAGGGCCCGAGCAAATAAAACCACAACGTACTCCCCATTCGACTTATTTAATTAATATCCATACTATTTATGGATTCAACTACATCATTATCATACTTTAACTATAGGTCACATAAATACGAAATTGCAGGTTCCATCATAAAAGGACGCTTAAATAAAATATCACTTTTTAGAAGCCCAAATATATAATTTATTTGTTACATGTTATTGATAATCGTCATTTAAAATGTATAACAGGCAATTTCACAGCGTGAGCTCTTCTGACAATTTAGAGTTATTTGTGAAAATATGGCCATCTACCAAATTATGATAATCAAATATTATGATAACTTTATGAATTCAACAAGATTGGGTGTGAATTTATACATTTGAATTTATGATTTCCTCTGACCTGGCCGAGGATTGGGCCATGGTTTTTGAAATTTATTGATTTGCTTAGTTTTAGGAACGTTTATTATAGTTTGAAGGCTAGAGACTATGTTAAGTTTTCAGAGAATAATTATTTACCCATAAACCAACATGACTTGAACAGCCAGTTTCAATTTCCAATTTATCAAAACCACAATTGGCGTGCATTAAATCAATTGGTATATAATTGATAAAGTTTAAAATCGTTGAATTAGTGAAAAATAGTGATTACAGAGCAATGGTGCCGCCCGATAAGTTGGCTTATCGTCTGATATTACGAGGAAATCACACAAAATCGACGTAATTTGCGATAAAAACGTGAGATTTCTTTTTTTTATCGGCAAATCCATTTTTCAGTCGATCGTCAGATAGCAGTGTCGTCGGTTGTGATAGATCGGAACTTGTACTATATCTTTTTGTTACACTAACATTTGGAAATTATCAAAGCTCCTGAAGATTTTCATCTTATCAGCGGTGAGAGAATACATTCATTTGAAATGTTTTTTTTTTCTTTATTATTGTTTTAAATTTTGAAAACTCCTTTAACATTTTGGGCGACGTTAACATTGAATTTTGGGATGTTAACATGGTTTATCACAGTGTCATAAAACTGAAGATGCTTTTAAACTTAAAAACCTTGTTCTTCTTGTATCGCTGTGTATGCTCTAATATAAAATGTGTTTTTATATCTATTTGAGGCATAAAATTTAGCTAATTTGAATACCTACTTTGAAACGGAGAAATCTATTTTTTATTACTTTAACAACAATCTACAAATTCATTGGTTTATTACCACATAAAATATGTAGAATGTTTAACCATTGAATATACAAAAAAATACTCGCTTTCACAAATTGTTTCTATACAGAGTTTTTTTCATACTATATTAAACCAGGAATATAGTCTACTATATTAAACCAGGAATATAGTCTAGTCTATTTTCCATTTCGTACAAGGCTTTTAGGATGATACCTTCCTGTTTTTAAACTGTTTTGATTTTCATTATAATTGACGTTTATAAATAAACCACCTTGATTTCTATTTTTTGTGACGTTCACTGGTTTAAGCACTCACTTTTTTTAAAATAGTTTAGTAGCAGTAGGTTGGCTATCATTTGTTTCCTTAAACTAATAGATCAGGTGTAGTTTGTATTAAATTAATGAACATTACATTTACTTACATATTTAAAGATTGAAAAGAAAAAAACGTATTTTTGTTTAACATAAAATTGTTCAAATATACTTAATATCATATCTTCTACAGAATAGACAGCAATTTATGTGAAAAAAAGATCCAATGCCGTTTTCTTCATTTGTTTCGCAAGAAAAATGTTTGCAATGCAAAATATTTTTGGTATTCAAGCAGAATACACTTTTTTACTACTAAGCTTTGTATTTCTGATGCTTTTCATATATGGACTTGAAAAATGTTCTATGCCAGCTACGTTAAGACATTATAAATAGAAAATGCACATAGCAATACAAAGTTTTTGCATCTGATAGCAAAACATGAGTGGTTCCATTATTTATCTTCTTTTCTGTATTTTATGACATCTGTCCTTATCTGTCAAATGGTTTTTCTTATTGCTGGTACATTTGGTACATTGTGTCTGGTGATATGAATTTTTGTAAATTTGTTTTAGCTTTTGTCTGCTTTTTCTTTTGTTTGTAGCTTATTTCATTATGTATTTAAGATATTTAGAACTATTATCAATTAGAATGTTGGGATATAAGCTCAATATATCCCTAACTAAGGCGTATATTTTAGTTAGGTTTTATACACTTATAGAAGTCGTGGTGGCCTAGTGGGCAAAGAACCAACCTCTCGAGTATGAGGGCGCGGGTTCGAATCCAGGTCAGGCAAATACCCATGCAACTTTTCTAAGTTTGTATGTACTTTCTAAGTATATCTTAGACACCAATGGCTGATAAAAAGGTGAAGGAAAACATCTTGAGGAAACCTGGACTATATAGTCTGAAATCACCAACCCGCATTGAGCAAGCGTGGTGATTAATGCTCAATCCTTCTCCGTGTGAGAGGAGGCCTGTGCCCAGCAGTGGGACGATAAAAAGGCTGTAACTGTAACTGTTATACACTTATATGGGTACACGAATAACTTTAATAGATATGAAATTGATTTAGTAGGTACTATTAGTATTGCGTTAATTTTGTGTAAAGTTGAGTTTCTTATTATTTATATTGTATGACGTAGGTGTAGTTACAAGTAAGCTTTTAAAAAAATCCCAAGGGGCAGGAAATTAGGTAAACTTGTAAAAATAATTTTATCAATTAATAACTGCGATAAGAGAAGCCTAGTGTTGGAAATTGCTTTTAAAGAAATAATTCTACATTGTCGATGATAATATAAATCGATGTTATCGCGATTAGCATATTCGACATATCTTATCGCAACGATAATGAATAGCTTTAAAATTATTTTGTAAAGTCCTGATAGTTTGTGCATCCTTGAGTAATTAGAGAAAAGAACATTTTATACTTGTAATAACTTAGATAAAACGTTTTCAGATTCAGGTTTTGTAGAGTTGTTATATTAAAAACTAATTAACATACTTACTCAGCATATACGGCATTTTGAATATCTTAAAAATATTTTATTATGGCACCTAGTTAGACTGTAAGCTTGTCCTAACTTAGGAAAAGACTAGGCAGAAAATCATATCTTACACCTAGTTATTTGAGCTTTGTAACTTACAGGTAGATTATAATTAACCCACAAGTTCTCTTTATTTTTCTATCATTATAAATATAAATAGTATAAAAATAGAACATACTTTTATGTTAATGTGTTTTAAATATAGATCAATTAATAACGTCTATCAATAATAGCATGTTTATAAATGACTCATGTACTAAGAACTAATGTATGTACTTTACATATTTATTTATGAATAAATGAACTAGCTTGTAGCTACTAATGTCAGTTTTACTACAAAACTGTTAGGTTTTTTTTAAATATTCTGTCTACATAGTTTTGTATCCGGATCTTAGGAACATTAAACACAAATAGGTACATTTCTGAGACTGTCTACAACATATACAGTACATAGTTTTTTGGCAGCCAAATTGCCACTGGAATCTATTTTTATACATCTAAGCACTCGAATAATTTTAGCAGAGGTTAATGCTCATTAATAATTTATATAGATAAATTTCATAGAGCTTTCATGCCTCTACAGAAATGAGCTTTTTATAACGTAGGTGAAAATACTTATGAAATATTATAAGGTTTTTTCATTGTCTGTCATTCATTTTGTCCGGCATTGCGTTCCTACTTATATAATTTTCAAAAATAAATTGTGCATTTGCTTCTTTTTGAATTACAAAATATACAAATACACTTTAAAAATCTATTTAAAGTTCGTATTACAATTTATATGATTAATTCAGTTGTTTATATAAGTAGCTGTTTTATGATTAAGTTCCTCAATTGTAATATGATAGCTTTTATTATTGAGCATGTCTACAAATGCTCTATTCATAGATTTGTGTAGATATTAAATTACTCTATGGGTGTGGTTTATCAAGTATCATATTTGCACACTCTAGAATTAAATGCCAAAAATTGCGACACTTTATGAGCCAGTGAAATGTCAAACGCGACATGAAAGGATAGATCTGCTTATGAAGCCACATGGTGACCTAATAAGTACCTAACTTTCTATAAACTTTATGTTGAGACAAATACTTGGTCACGGAACTGTGGGTTAAAACGTTTTGTAATGAAAGATTAGAAACAGTTTTTTTTTCAGGTGTATTAAACAAACCAGATAAAGTATATCTTTGGCAGGTTTTTAGTAGCAATAAAAATCACGGCTCGGTTGGCTAACAACGCTTAATACGCGGTTATCGCTTATCGCGGCGGTTCGAGTGTTGTTCGCACCTTATCACTTAATCAAATTGGGAGCGTATCGATATCGCAGACGTATTTGATAGCTCACCACTACTATCTTAATTGATTGTCTATTTTTTGACAAAACACCGGCTTGGATTTATCGTACGTATTGCTTTGATGTCGGACAAAATGACCTTATGATAGGAATATTCGTGCGTTGTAATATGTATTTGGGTTTTACCTGAAATAATTGGAATTTAATGAATTAATTGTAAATGGGTAATTGCTTTTCTTTATGCGTTATTTATCAGTGTCGTTGGTAACTGCAGTATATGTAATCATTATTTTTATCTTCCACAGATACGTGCAATATGAGCTGGCCGACAACCGACTCATCAAGTTGAGGCCTACAAACGATGCCCACGCTGAGCCCGACTGTACTTTAGTTTGGGTTCATCATACACCAGCTGACTTTAGGAAATGTTGATAGGGGAGTGGACTTATAGTGCGTGTGTATAAAAGCGATGCATGGTGTGTGAGGTCGGAGCGGCCATGGACATGAGTGGAGAGGGCGCGGGGTCGGGGGCGAGCGCGCTGCAGCAGCGGTGGTACGAGGGCCGCGTCAACGGCAGCCCGGCCGCCGGCGACGTCAACGCCGACGCCAATGGCGACGGCTTCTTCCACTCCCCGCTGGAAGGCGGCCACCACAGCCGCGCGCGCTACTACCACCAACAGATGCACGCCCCCTACTCCGCCGCTGTCGGCTCGCATGGTGAGTTTGTCTATTGATCTGTTACACTTGTCAACACTACATACAATACACGTGTTCGTAATGTCACAGAGCCAGACACATCACATGATGCGTGTTTAGAGTAGTTGGATTGCTACTGTCGGTCGCAACTTCTCAGTACCCTTTTAATTGATAACACCGCCCAATCTCTAAATCACTCACATTACATACAATTTACGAACATTGGCTCTCAGAACTGGACGTCGTAACAATTAAGCACGTTAAGCGAACCTCTAATTCCGCGACCGAAACTGTCAGAATTAAGCAAATTGCTCCCACGGACGGTAGGCAGCTCGTCCATCCGACGTTATCGCACATCAGACGATATCTCTCCAAAACTCCACAATTAATTCAACGGACCCGACCAGTCAAAATCGCCATTCTGTAAGGTGACAGCTTAGGTAAATACGATCTAAAATGGGTCCCGCTCGTAAAGAAAAAAAAACTGAATCCATACTTTTTGTTTTTCTTTTGAGGTTTAAATTTTATGGAGGCTATAAAGATTTTCGTGGGGACAGGTGGCTGTTCGTTATGTTGTAACTTCTCGAGTGCATTCAAAAGTTCGTCTATATGGTGGTGTTAGGGACTAGATTGGCATGTGGACAGTATGGGACGATTAGAATTTATTTAGCGGTCCGTCGGTAGTGACGCGACACTTAAGAAACTGTGTCACTTCTCGGAATCGGAACTGGGAATTGATTTCGTCGCGTTCTCAGCAGTTATGTGTGTTAGTTTATGTGTAGGGGCGCTGGACGCGTTCGAGCGACCGCCCGCCATCCTCCCGACCTGGGTCCTGTTTGTAAACCCACTCTGTTATCGTGTTAGTGTCGAGCTCCGATGCGGCTTCTTGTCGCTCTGATTATATCTGAATCTGGTAAATTCGTCCGTCGACACACGGCGGCCTTTCGATTAGGTTACTTACATATAAAATTATGTGAAACATTGATACCCGCCGACAGATAAGTAAATTAAAAAATATTTACCGAATGTCGCTGCTCACTTTTGTTATCTCTCATATTAAAATATCACGGGTTACTCGAATGTTTACATTTTTTACTTGCACATAAATAGGCGGTTTGAAACGCTTCTCTTTGTAGCATCGGTGCTTCATCGCGGGTCTTGTTCCATGGAGATATAAAAAGTGTATTTAACCGTTTTGAGACGGACATAAACTTACTACGATGACAACTCGGATCGTTTTCACTTTGGTCACTAACTTTATTGCCGACTTTATGCTGCGTCTCCGCGTCACCAGCATATCTCGCAATATTATAGTTATTTTATTTACGAATTAAACTGCACGAATGTGTCTCGCGTCTACATAAATGTGCTTATGACTATTAAGTGTCTATGAACAAGAAGTTATCTGGAGTCAACCAAAACAATTTATGTTAATTTGAGAGGAATTCGTTGGGACGTGGTGGTGAGCTAATGAAACGTTTTTTTAATGACAGCTCGGTTGCCATGGTGACGGGTGTGCCTGTAACGCGATACGGCGCGCGTTTGACGCGCACACCCAATTTATGGTTTAGTGAAGCGATTGATGACATAGTGGAAATTATTTATTCCACTGAGAGAGTTTCACTTTTATTGTTGTTTTTATTCGGTTTAACTTCTGAAATGTTACACCTATTGCGCGATACCTACTTAATGGAGGTCGGTTTATATTTCATTTGATTTGTGGACTGACGATAAAGGAAAATAAAAATGTTCGGTTCTCAGGGTTTTTACTTTGAATGGTTCCCGACGCATTTAAGCATTCTTTATTCGCGAGCTGACCTACGTTTACATTTTTCTTGATGGTATTAAATGAAATCATAAAGTTATTATTATGCATTGTATGTTAAATGCTACTTTTATTTTTACAATCTTTATTTTGCATAATTAAAGTTTATGATTAAGATTTTTGAAGTAGCCTGCTAAAATAATTCTTTTAAAATTCAAAAACATTTTAATAATCTTTAGGATGCAGCATAAAATCTTCATAAGAATAATTTTGTCGAACAATGTTCTAACTGAACATAGGGCCACAAGAAGTAAGACAAGAAAACAAATGAAACACGCACATTATTCAATCCACTGCTCTGTATCGACTCATCGCCAATTTCACACCTATTGAGCAATGACAAACATCGGACCACTCGTAATCTCAACAAAGTTAACTGAAATACAACCTTATCATCAACATGTAAAGTTAAAATTCCAATAACCTACTTGATTGTAAAAAGTGATAATTGTTATGATACGTTGTTTTAAATTATTGGCTTGTGTGCACTTACGCAATCCTACGTGTAGATAAGTGGAATGAAATTACTACTGAACTTACCTGTTATAGGCAACAAATTGATGCTCCATAAAAAAAAATGGACATCAATGTCTTATGTTTGTTTCTATCCCCGTTTGTTTTTTACATAAAGTCTGTGGACTTGAATGTTCATGCAAATGAAACCTATAAAAATCCCATGTAGTAAGGTCCTAACACTTACAGTCTCGCTTGGCTGAGTAATGTGGTTGAATATAAATGTAGGTAGGTATACATAGCACAACATGAGCAAACAAGTAGCCGGCCGGCATGGCAGGACCGACTGCCAGACGTTCATTTGTTTTTTTATTATTCCTTTAACACAAGTTTACATCACTAGACGGGAGAAAATGAGATTTTTTCAATTACCGCGTTCTGTTGGTTAAATAAATGAATGTAGTAACGAGTGTGTCAGCGCCGCCCGCCAGTCTGTCGTCTGACCGGCTGCCTCGTCCACCACCTACTCCCACCTTTCAGTTGATTAAACATTCTTTTTGTGAATTCCACTTGCCTGCTCAACTTAGCAGATGTGTCATTTTCAGAGAGTTAAATACTATACGTATAGATGCATTCAGCCCTTATCATAGCAAGTAATTGTGCGAAACATGGTACAATTAAATATAATTGAATGTCTCCGACATAAAAAAATATACATGAACAATTCCTACTAAAATGATGGGTAAACCTTTGTGTGAGCTGTGGAGCGGTCTCGTATAATGACTGCTGTTGTTTCCTCGTGCTCCTCCATACATTTTCATTTACATACACTAGTAACGTACATACATTTGGCGAATGCAGCGTTTGTCACCGCGTGGCCGGCGTGTGCGTGCGACGCGCGTGTGTGCGTGCGGCTCGCCCCGCAGATTGGCGCAATTAGCGGCGCGGGGGTGGGGCCTGCGCCCGCGCACGCCGCGACATCTCCTCCCAGACGCACACTGCTGCGTTACCCGTAATCATGCCACAAAATAATGTTGCCATCAACGGTTAATTATTTTCCCCCTGTACTTTGCAAGCAGACCCATGGCTGGCGACATGCATAGTTAAACCGCATGAATTAAATATTTGCTAGAAAAACAACGGCGTAGAGGGAACCACACAGGCGTCTAAATTAGCACTTTTTAGCATTCTTTTTAACATAAAAGGTTTGTTTACCTATTATGCCATTAGCCTTGATTGTTGAACTGTGTAGGGAAGTCCTGGAACTATTTTTGTGTCATAACTTTCTTTACTTTGTACGACATACTTAGTTTCAGTTTGAAGATTATCATTTAAATTCCTACGTCTATTCTAGGACTACCGGTTTGAAGAAAGTACAATGGAGGCAAAAGTCTGACTAAAATTAAGTGAAACAAAAATAATAATTTGCTATGAAAGCTCAAAATTGACCTAGAGAAATGGTTTAAACCCTAGGAATTTTTATTCCATACACGCATAATTGTCAGTAAACCTTTTGTTCGTGATAGTACTTAGCTCTAACATCACAGGGCTAGCACACAATCGGCACACGTCGGACAGTCGACAACGATCGGCATATAATGGCACAACCATCACTTAGGAAATACAGCTGCTGCAAAATGGACACAATTTAGACTTGTATTGCTTAGAATACCGCCATTTACGGATTTCTCTAGAATTATATACATATGTAAAACATAATTAACAGAATATAGATAGGTACTAAATAACAAAAAACTTTCTTAGAAATCGTAGGATTCCAGCTTTCTAAAATACTGCATTTTATACCTAGGTATTCACCATAATATAAGCTTAATGAATGCAAATAGTCACATTAAAAAATATCTAGTGGATATAAGTTGTCAACAGAACTGTACCTACATTCATTAAATAATATAGTACTAGTGTTGCCACAATGCTTGAAACGCTTCGGTGAATTCGACCAAAAATATTCCGAGTTAAGATTTTAAGATAATAAATAATAACTAAATAAAAATCGAAAGTAGTTGTACCCTGCGCAGAAGCACTTCAGCATTAATTAAGTCAGAGTGACCGTTATACTGGCCACTTATATTATTAGCCGTCACAATACATTTAACGGCAGCCATTTTGAGTTACGTTTGAATTAAGAACGCGTGTGGCACAATCGGACTGTTTACTTTTTCTGAGGCAATCAGTGCTTAACAGCCAGTTGCATAAAACTATTTAATGATGGCATGGATACAGTAAAAAATAATTAGGTATTTTTCCGTAAACAATCATTTTCTATTAAATTATTTAGGTAGGTACACAATATAAGATTCAATTCATTAGTTACTGTAAAAGAGCCAGAAATATAACCACTAGATACCTATAAGAAAAAAGCTCGTTAAAAGCGAAACCAAAAGTACCGTATTTGCTTTACATTCTAGAAATTAAAATTTCCCGCAAATGGTTAAAGACCATTTGCAAACAGTTTTTACTTTACGCTAAGCAGCGGTTTTTCACGAAGCTTTGATCAGTACGGACAAGAAAAGTATGGTTACAAAAAATCTACGTATAACTTTAGTCTATTGGCATCCATACATGGAAGTAGTGTATTTTTTCTCTATCGCGCATAATAAGTAATACTTAGTAGTTTTCAGACAAGAAAGAATGCTTTTACTGGCAGAAACAATTAAGCTGATCTTAGTATGAAAGAAGTTTGTAACAAAAACGTGGTTATTTATGATTCTGTTTATCATGAATGGGTTTAGTGTGCTAGTCACGTGAGATACCTCAGTATGCTAAATACCTTTAGACATTTTTCCTATAGTTAGTTGATGGGCTGCTAAAAATGTAGTTTTCTGTACTTGTAGTCTAAGTTTTAATACGTATGTAAAGCTGTTGGTACACCTAGGTAAATACAAGAATGCATATAATGTAGGTACTTGTTGTTACTAATAAACTTTTTTCATTTTCATTTTCATTTACTATAATTCCTCTCATAGTGTTACGACGTTCACATTCGTTTTACATTTGCGTATACTAACGTAAAATAAGTACACTAAAACACAATTCATACTTAATTTAATCTAATATCTCCACATTCCAACAACACAGCACAACTGAAAGTACAAAACAGAACAACGAACAACAATATAAAATACAAACGCTTACAAATATCGATTGGCAGTAGCCAGCAAACAACTAGAAAACACCGTTTTATTGACGGCTGCCGTTGTTAAAACTTTGGCGTGTTTCCACTCCATCGATCCACCACGGGACCAGTTGACCTAATTACTTAAGTTTTTAAATTACCACACATTTGTTCTTTGTCTAGAACTTTAGTTCCTTAATGCCCGCTTTATTTTAAGCTGTGCAGTTACGAAAACAAATAGTGCACTTGCGAAGTTTGCTTTATAATGTGTTACGGAATGGAAATAGGAAATTATTGTGCGGTTTTCTTGCTTGTAAATTACACCGAGGGATTATTATATTTTCTTCTGTTGTTTCTTTTACAGTACCTATAGATAGAGTATAAGTAGATCAGTATAGTCAGTATATAAAGTCAGTTTGAAGCATAATTTTCCTACTATGCATTTAAATCACGAGTCTAAAACACCCGCAAGACGCCTAACCAACCAATAAACATTATTTTAATTTGTACTTAGCAACCCAACTTATTTACATATAAAGGAGATGGCTCAGTTTGAGAACCATTGGATACATTTGATTACCTCTGGCTTACCATTCTAATCTAAGCTAATTAATATTTAAATGTGCTTACGTCATGACAATGTATTTAATACAATGGCCAACAGAATTCCCAGCGTATTTTTTTCCTAATCGGTCATTATTAGGCCCCATACAAAAAATAATGCCGGTAGAGCTCGCTCGAATGCACCCGACGCCGTTCACCAAAGAACTTAATGTATTCATTTTGCTTTTATATCTTTCGCGTGATTAACTTTGATTGATTGCATCCAAATATTGATATTTGATATTAAAATCTGGCGACCGGCCCGCGACAAGGATGGCAATACGCAGTCCCATGAGACAGCAAGGGACAGAACGCTATTTTCCATGTTGTTCGCATGATAATGAATAATAATCGTGTATGGGGACATGTTAGGAAGTGTTTTTCTGAGGCAGCAAAAATTTCCTGCCATGAATATGATATCTGCTGCTCGAAATTAAAAGTAATTGTTGTTTTTTGTGAAATGTGTGTTGCTATAAAAATAATGTTGTTTCAAGTTTAATGTCTCTTTTTATTCGCGATTAAGTTATTATCAGCTTGAAGTTTAATGTGCGCGTGCTCATAAAAGTATGTTAGCGCTAAGTTCTCAAAGCTGATATCTAAATGCCATATTAATGTTATCAATTCTTCATGTCGAGTTAGCGGGCAAAAAGTGCTATGATGTTGCCTCATACAAAGTTGCAAGGAGAAAACACAATTAAAGTGATCCTTCACTTTGAAGTTAATTTCTTTCCTGCGTGTCTTAGCATTAGGTATAAAAGCTGTTTAATTACGTGGTGTGTCCAAGTTAGAGGCTGGCAGGGTATGTTTCCGGTCGATTGCCACGCTGAAGGTGATGCGCGCCGAGCTTGATGGATGAAGGCAGCGCAGGCGCAGGCATGCGGCTGAGCCACATGAATTCGTGTATACAAATGCCAACCTTATTTTTCTGCCAGTAACGCTACAATTCCACCTTATCACTCTCTTATCTCAAACAAATAAGGTCGATAGTTGCTTGCAGGACGATTTAGAACACGGTGCAGTCCTAACTAGTGTAGATGAGTCGGTGGTTTTGTCACGATTTGTCATACATCGATATGCGGTTACGGACGACCCTAGGAATGGTTACAGCTCAAAACTTAAGCAGAAGTTATGACAAAAATGTCGTGGGAACGGCCAACGAACTGTGGCTTGTACTCTTTTTAATTGATTGGGCTCGAATGTCCGACTAATGGCGATCGTGCCACAACAAAATAACTTGTTAACTGAGCGACTACAATAAACTGAGACTTAATTATTAATTCACGATTTATATATACTGTGTTTTATAGACAGAGTATCTAACAATAAAAGATAAGAGGATCGTTAGTTAAACTGATGAGATAAGAAATATAAATAAAGTATAAAGGCAGTTACCTCAGGAGCTCGTTGTTTTTCTGCTCTCAAATATGTTTCGAACACAGTTAGCTGTGTGTCCGCTCTTGCTTTTTTGTTTTGGGTGAAGAGAATTACAAGTGTATCAGGTTCGCAACCGAGTATAAATAGTAACCGATTGCAGCCTGTCATTAAACTTTACTTTAACCTTCCTAAGTAAAATACTTTAGATACAGTTGATCAATTTGGTTCAATTTGTAGCCGATCTTTTAACATTCTAGATTCGTAGTTACTTTTGTAACCAATCAAAATCGTTATCCGAATTTGCTACTTTTCAAATTAGTTATTAACAATTAGAGCATTCGTGTGGTTAGAACACGTTAAAAAACCGTTGTAGTGTAAATTGCCGAGTATTTGAGATTTATATTTTCATTAACGTCGTACGTTTTTACTTTAGAAAACATTTAGGGCGCGGGGTGTGAGCGTCGCGGCGCCGTTCCGAGTGGAAGCCTATTTTCGCAGCACGTTACCGAGGATGAATGATTTCCTGGCTGGTCATGATTTATGCCCCACTGTTCTGTACTGCTACCAGGGGCCAGCGACATAGACTCATTACCGCAACGCCCGGTAAAGAATGGACACTCCTTTGTGCGAGGAAAGTGTGGCATTTGTCTTTCTTTGTTACTTTTGAATGAAGATAACCATCGTCTTGGATACTCGAGCTTTATTAACTGATTTTTATCTACCACTGAAAGTTGGTGCATTGATTAGGTAGGTACAACTATTATTTTAGTGTTATCACGGAATATGTTTTAAAGAAAATACGAGTTTTTATTACACATTATTATCAGGGCCCATTAAAGAAAAACAGTGTTTTAATCGCGCAGTTAAATGCTGAAGTTGTAATGACGCCTCTGAATTATTCGGTCGTTAATCTTTGTCGGGCGCCTACCACAGTTTCTTAACAACATAGGGTTATATTCTAATGGAGTTAGAACCCAGTTTAAATTGTATTTAAGTCCTGGAATAAATTAACTTCTTTATTGATTGGGCCGTAAAAAATATCAGTTTTATTAGAAGCGTTTTATTTTAATTTTCTCAGTGAGTGCACTTAATTGTAAATCTACATTTCTATTGGTTATGCTCGATAATTAAATAAGGGCATCGGATGTTTATAGACAAGGAAACGAATGCTTTTCATTAGTTTACAGCTCATTACATATGTATTTACGATTAATGGATGTTATACACTTATTCTACTTAATTTAATTAATTAAAGCGGCGACTTTAATTAATAGTTAACGGCTGTGGTGTTGACTGCTGATAGTCTCACTGTGAGGCAAAATAACCTCTAATCATATTAACTAGTTATTTTTCAATAAAAAAGATTTCAAATCTAATATTTATTAAATCCATTCTCTTGACCTTCTTTTGACAGACTGTCAATCTATTCAGGAAATCTCTGAAACAAATACAGAAACACTCACCTATTTAGGCTGCCATTCCATTCGCCACAGTCTAACCACAACAGCATGCAAACCACCCAACCCAGTCTTACAAAAACTGCAAATGATTAAAATAGGTTGGAACCTCTAGCTCATCTAGTTAGACTGTGGTCATCAAACCATTGACCCCGGCCATACGGCACCTGACGAAGCAACAATTCGCCGCGACTGTGTACTCAGGTAATAAGAGCACAGTTTGCGGCTGCGCAATAACCGTCATCAGAGCGACGCGCGCGCAGGTGTGCTGTTACGAGCTTATGGAGACTTGTTTAGCTTTGTTTCTATAGATTTTATGGCTGAATCTTTAACGAGGGATGGTTATTAAAATGTTTGTTAAATGAATAATCAGTTAGGTCAAAAATAGGGAAAGTACAGACAAATACCTACTAAAAGCAACGGTAGGACTTTGACGATTTTCACAAAATGAGCAGTAGTAACTTTAAACAGTAAATTATTTTTCAAAAGCATCAAAATATGTTGAGACAGACTTTTGTCTAGCAGTGAAACTGGCATGCAAGACAAATAAAAAAGTATTTCTACCTTTTAAAAATAAAATGCCAATCAGAAAGTGTATTTATGAGCAGTAAAGTTCGAACATAAAATTCTACCTTTACACGCATTGCAAGTTCACAGAGCTATGACCTATACTAACTTTGATGACGTCATCAACCTACGTATTGGCTATTGCTAGCCCAAGAATTAATATTGTTTATTCGTAACTATGACCAACATTCGTGACTTGTAGAGGCTATATATTGATCACAGACCGCGGTCGATCGCGGCGATCTGTCATCGGAATAACATTGATTAAAATGTCCACTAAGTAAGTAATAATGTTCCTGTTGATTTATTATGTTTGATTGCAATGTAACGCCGAACTTGTCTATGGCGCGTTGATGGTAATGAATTATAATAGTAGCGAGAAATTAGAAGACTTGCGTCAATTTGAAAGTTTCGAATTTGGAATGTGTATTGTTATATGCCTATTCAGAAGTTGATCAGTCAAAAAGGTTGCATACCTCTGATATATTTTTTTTGTGAAGTAATTTCTGATAAATTGTTTAGTAAAGAACTTAAATGAGTGATCGATTTGTATCGCAAAATGGACGATAATTGTAGCAATGTTATAACAGCATGATCGATGCTCATAGGTTATCGCTTTACTTACCTAACAAGCGTTCAATTCTCTCATGCCAGTGTTCGCATGTTTTTAAATAAAAATAAAATATACCGGATATAACATAGACTTTATTTTAATAACTACGGACATTTGCCCTCTGAGTCAAAGAGCAACGTGTCTTTCAAACTGAAGACAAATTATTTAATCTAACTAGACAAGAGGGGGTACTGACAGCTTTTAGCACAAATATTAATCAACACAATACCAATTAATACCACTACGCCCTTCAGGCAGCCATTAAGACTGTGCACTTGATCGCTGTTGCAATGTTGTATCACTGCAGACGTTAATACTAGAACTGAACTTTTTAGAAGATGACAAAATACGTTTTATTTTGTCTAAGACTTATCAGGTGACATTAAGTCATAATTACCCATTGACGATAATAAGTAAAATTACAGTGTTGATGACTAAAACTATAAACAGTAACAGCGTGATCATGAATCATACGAAAGGTCGATCGAACTTATCTAGTAGGATTAAGTTATAGCTCGTTGACGACCTAGGAACGAGTTCCTACCTCCACAGGGGCGGACTAACACATCGATAAATTTAAATTAATATAGAAATACATCCACTCATTAATACAGTACTCGATAAATTAGAACAGCAACGTTCTTTCCAATGATCAAAGTATTAGACCGATCGCGTGATATAAATACCATTTTACATACAGCTGATCCTAATATTATTCTATTGCAATTTATGGCTCTATAATTATTTTAGAAATTTATTATTTGTTGTTAAATAGAAAAGTTCAGGCGTAATTTAAAATGTTAAATGATATATAAAAAGTAACTATATGTATCGTTTTAAAAATCGAATATCGCCATTGAACTGTATAAGTTCGCCTCTGCCTTCGATGTGTGACACTAATTAGTATTTTAACGTAATTACTTGGTCGTTTCAAAAGTGAGGTCTTGTTCAGATCAAAATATCATGAAGGATGGCTGCAATATGTCGAGTACGGTAGATATCCGAATAAGCTCTGGAATATCGATAGTGTAGTTTCGTTAGATGCGTGCCTGTGTGTTGTGGACTCGTATTTTTCTCCCGATACCGTAATGCGCAAGTCACGAACGGTTATGTAAGCATGCTGCTGGCCGGCGCCGTCATTATAGGCATTATTACAGGAACACTCGGTCTCTCGCCCGGCCATTGTCAAGATTGTGGGGTCAGACAGACCCCGGCCGATGTTAGCCAACTTGTAATTTCGCAACAATTCCTATAACCCAATAAATCGTAGCTTGTAAAACAATTTGTTCGTGTTCGCTGATGAAAATTCAGAGAAGCTGTTGGTTCTTAGATCACGCTCGATGATAGACATCGTGACTCGTACATGGTTATTAATTATGAAAATGATTATGACGACTCGTATTGTTCTCGTGTCGTGTCTAGTCGCGTTTGTGGTGCCTTATTGTCATTATTTGCTATATTTTATGCGAGTAACGAGGTTTATTTGAGCAGTTATGTTGCTAACTTAATTTATTTTATACGTGTTTAAGGATCATCTCTGTTTATTTTCCTCTTTTTATTGAGGAAGCACGAGTTTGTTGCACGATTTTTATTTTATAATATTTCTTTATTCTCCTTAGTTTTAGCACCCGGGAAGTTTCCACTAAAGTCACATGTTAAGTTTTCACTTCATCTCAAGACTTTGTTTCTTCCTCCTAACAAATAGACATTATCTTATCAGTTCGTACGCAGATCTGTTCGGATTTACGCAAGCATGTATCATGGGTGCGCGAGAGCAGTGATTGCTGCCGCGTTTCGTTATCACAAAGACGTCAAAGGGCGTATATTATTGGCGGCAGTTGTATAGACCTGAGGAATCGCATGCGCACCGTATGTCACCGTAAGATAGTGGATGAGGTAGATTAAGGCACACTTGAGATAAGCTATCGTTTTGTTAAGACGTGGATTATCAGCTTATGTTTATATATTGTACTGTATTGCATTGATTTGGAAATACATCGGTACATAAAATGGTAATTTTAATAGTCCTAAATACAATATGTTGCTTTTCTAGGCTATGCTATATACACAGAGTAAAATATATACTTACCTACTCTTTTCAAGTTTTCGAAGTTTCGGTCTGATATTTTCTAGGTATCAAATATATAATTTAAAAAATACTTTCAATATTGAATAAACATTATGAACAAGTAATGCTCACAATTAAGATAAGTAGGTACATATATGGAATAATTTATAGAATCCGTTAGGTATTGTATAAAATAAACTAGTAAACTCATACATGATATATCGCTTTATGTTCAAAGCGTGTCATTAAGTATCTTCATATTTTATTCATAGCTCAAGGCACGGTAAATCTAACTTTAGTACCTACATATACTAAGTGCTTAACAACTGGAATTCAAGAAGCTATCAGACAGGAAAAGCTGCAAATTACCGGCTAAATGACGTAGAGATAACTGTACATACAATACAAAATATTATAAATTGCTTCCTTAGTAAAAAAACTAGTTTATGGAATCATCATGAGATTCTTCTGCTCACATTCGATTTGCGAAAAAATTTAAGTATGTATAAAGAATAGAAACAGAAGGATAAAGCAACTTTCACGATCAAAATACAAGTTGATAACTTATCCAATATCAATCAGAAATGCAAAATGTCAGTTACTAAAGTCCATTAACGTAAGTTCACTGTCCTTTCAAAGTGATAACACAACACATTCAATAACAAACAAAAGAAAACACCTAATTCTGTTTTCAAAACTACATACCTATTAAGTACCATCCTTATAATATTTGAGTAGAGAAAAAACAAATGAAACTCAAACACTAAGCTGTCAAGTGAAATGTAGCGTTCAGTCAGTAGGCAAGTGTACGCGACTGTACGCAGGTGCTCGGCGCGTTTGATCATTTGATGCTGCGACTGTACCGTGACATACTGGGCCGACAGTGGCCCTGCGGTCAGCCGACTTCTTACGGATCTATGCACGCTTTTAAGATCGCCGACAATATTATTATGTATGCAGAAGGTCCACTTCGTATCAGTGCGATCTCGTTGACGCATGCAGGTGTTAATAATTCCAGTGGCGATTCATTAGTTACTGTGTTGTGTGTATATAGGTATATGTATGGTCTTTGGGTTGATTTCTCCTGGCGGCAAATAGATACTGTTACATCATTTTAATGTATATTGGGAAAAAAGTGAGTATCTTGAAAACTAAAACGAAATGCAGCTCGATAATTACATCAGGTTGTTGTCTTCATTGTACTCAAAAGCCTTTATTTTTACTTATTTATGAGATGAGAAGTAGCTTCACAGCTGACAGTACATAACATTAAATCATCATGCCATCATCATACATTAAATCTAGTTTATTATATTCATAATTTATTAAAATACATCTACATAGCAATGTATTTTAATACAAACATATGACTACGCCACGCGCAGCGACTACGATACGCGTAGCGGCTACGATAGGCGTAGCAAAAATATTTGCGTAGTGCATAGCTTCGCAAATGCTGGCAGTTTGCCTTCTGTAATTTTCCTATTATGTGCGGCCAGCAGTCAATTTCTTACAGATCCATGAACGCTTTCAAGAGTACGGTACCGATGTCTCACTACTGGCATATCGATAACTGTCGGTTAGGTATCGAGTTGAATCGGATTCGGGTTTCTAACTCGTGATAGATTGGGTTTGGTTATTGCAACGTCTGTGCGTAATGCGATTGACTGGTACATCCGCCTTGCGCAGCTTTTAATGTAGAATTATGTTTCAATAAAAACTGTTTAGTCAAACAGAGTTAATGTAAACCAATAATGTCTTATCAAACGGTTTGTATGTGACTATGAATGGTTCGGAGAAATTGTGTGTCTTATAATATATTCACATTCAATAGACGCTTTTAAATCTAACCAATAAACAATAACAAAGGGTAAGTTTCCTTCCTAAATACTCGGAAATGTATCGAGAGAGCCATTGACAAGTTGGAACAATGAAATTTATTAAAATGCAATAACAATAAAATTCGTGTCCGGACATTAGTGATGTTAAGTTATTCTCCAAACGCCACTTAATGAGAAGTGATGGGTTCGTAAGAAAATAAAATAAAAATACAATGTACCCACCCCGGCTTCCAACGAGGCGGCCGCATTCGGTATGCAGGGCGCATGCGCTTGAAATTACATGTCCTGTATGCAAGACATTCCTCTACCGCGTCACTGCGATCGAGAAGAAACTGTCCTATCATCTCGTACCAAACTACCGCATTATCATACACCTATACTTTACTTACGTATGATTTACAAGAACCTCCTTACTCCAACTGCAAAATAAATTCAAACCTTATCTCCATTACATAAAGACGATAATCGCAAATTGTAATCGCATCATAATCAATTAACATGATCAAGAATCGATTGATGCAATGCCTAAGCGTTAAAGTAGCTTCGACCAACAATTATTTGTAGACGTAGATACTATCTCGTTAGATAACGTCTAAAAGCCCAGATCATTATTTGTTTAGAATCATATTTTAAACTTTGATGTACGGTAATTTCAGTTATGTAGGCCTAGAAAGGGTTTTGGCATAATGAGTTAGGCAATACTTAAAGTAGGAAGCAATATATAAGCGTAAAGTATTTGGAATTTGTTACGTAAAGAATTTTATTTGGTTCTATAAACCGACCTACCGTTCGTTAATTAGTTATGTTTACCACGAGACAACAGGATTTTACTGGTATTTATTATATAGAAAGTCCATAACCGTCTTGATGTGAGCAGTAATAAATCAGAGAGACACCCACGATGCGACGACGTTCGACTACTCGAACTCTAATCCGAGTGGGCTTAACCGATCGTGTCGTGTCGAAAATCGAGTTCGCTCTAACAGGCGAACAGTGACGTTAACATTTCGAAAATGTGGAAATATGTGAAATAATTGCTGTTATTACTCATCGTATAATTGATGTCGCCAACATTGTTTTGCAGTGTTTGCAATTTAAATTGAATCTAAAATGTACACTTTGTATTCAAATGCTCGTACAAACTGTACTGACATTTAGTATAGCAATAAAATTAAATACTGAAAACGAAATCCATCTTCATTCAAACATAGATTTTAATTAAACAAGCACTGTGTTGGATATTAAACTAGGAGCATTTCGAATCTATCGAAGTTATAGCTGTCGGCGCGTTCGACAACGTTCGACAAGACAGCTTTTCCGTCCGCCTTCGACACTAGTTGTTATTCCCTGCGTCACTTGTCACACGCCACTCGGTAGCACCCATCCGTAATAATAAGAATTGTAATATAAAAGCATTATAATCCAATCAGGAGGGAACGTGAGGTGTGACCGCCCGTGAGCACGTATTACAATTCGGGACGCGGCCATGTCGATCATAAAATAATTTTGGACGTTACACCAAGGAATTAGAAGTAAATAGCATAAGACACACACAGCGCTGTGGGAGTGTACGAAAGCGAACAGTCCCATTCGATCACTTTCGACTTCAGCTGCGGATCGCGTTCCCCGAATTCTCGACCAAGTTCATTGACGTTTTCAAACGCAAAGTCGATCAGTTTTGCAAATGCGAACGACATTCTTGGCCGGTTTGTTTGATCGATAAAGTCTATACTAGTATATACAGTAGTGAAAAAGCCCATAGTTCCCGTGGCAGTCAGTAACCACCTACCACTGTATAAAATGCAGAAACAAATAAGCATAAACCAATGACACTTCGCAACTGGTTTTGTTTGGGTTTCACTTTTTAGGTATAGGATTACCGTGCATCGTAAAATAAAACATCAACTAAATTTTGAAATAAAGGTAGGTTTTTTATTGCTCTAAATATAATTTACATACCTACTTTCATAATAAGGGAAATCCGGCTAATTAGCTTGCGAATATTTTCATCTGACTGTCATGGCTTGATCGCGGGCGTTCCCCGTTCACAATAAACAATTTTATATTTTTACTGACAATTATAAAGTTAACTGCCGTACACTTTGATAGCACAACTAGACGGCTATCATAAAAAGACTATATTCCGAATTGAATAATTCCCGCATTTAAAAGGAATCCATTTAAATAATGTTAACCCAAATCGGAAATAACATGTTATGCATCCCATTTTCAGTGTAGTGAATGTATAAGAAAGTACGCGTATACTTAACATATCAATGCAAATAGTCGGTTAAACGCTACAATTTGGATAACAAGGTGAGAATACAACAAAAGAATCATGAGAAGTAGCTCAACTTTACCGGCCATATATTACTAAACCCGTAAAAAGACAATGTTGTAAAGAAATACTTTAAAAGCAAAGCAGCGTTGCGACGTTAGTAGGCACCTAAAATACTCGTCGTCGATACGACGATCAATAAATTAAAATTAATTCGGCGTGCGAACGGTGAGATCCGATACGCGATACCGACGCCTACATTTATCATTCGCTAACACGTCGGACATTTCACAGGGCGCGTTCGTCGAGGGAATGTGTCCTTTATGACAACGTACATAGGGATTACCGATGTCCCGATGATCGGGCACGTAATGATCCGCCGCGGGAACAAAGGATAACACGTCTAAATACAATAAGTGGAAGGGATAAGATGGCGTGCGTATTGGCGGTTGTAAAGGCGTGAACACACGCGCGGGCACGCAGCTCGCATGCGGATGCGGCTGATGTCACGGCGTGCAAATAAACCGAGGCAGACTGGACGACGCTGCCCGTGTGACCTTGACGCTGCCCGGGAAAGTTCTCACGATGCTGTCACTTCTCGTTTATGAATCGATACACATCAGCATACATTCGCGTACTGCACGAGTCAACCTGCTTCGTGTCCTCAACTGAATTAAGCAATAAAATTCGTATTTCGTTCAATTGTCAGATAAAATCTTGCCCTGTTTTACAAAAACTTCGCATTTAGATTCGTTATTCCTATCGCAGAAAACGTAATTCTTATTAATAAAGCCCATGTAGAAAGGGCAATAAAATCACCTAACTCTGGGGCTATAATGATTACAAGTTGTAACTGTCACCGGAAGACGTCACGGGGAGTACAACACACATTATAGTTTATTACGTACATATGCACCAGTTACGAGGCACTTTGGGCCGTAAGGGGCAATTTTCGCCGCAAGCGAAGAGCATAAAGGAGGGAGCTCGGTTTCAGTGTAACCACGCCTTAACGCTTGTGTGGATGCAACACCAAGGGGCGGGTTAATGGACTCAATGAATTTTTACGGATATCCAATATGTATGCCATAATTTGGCGCTGGTACTTATGTAAGTGGGATGGAAAGCTTCCAGACTTTTGGCAATGATCATGAAAAAACTCTTCAGGAAAACTATGTTAGATGGCTGTGTTAAAAGAAGACGAAACTAATTCTCGTAAAGTAAATTACAACACGTAACATGTTGCTTACTAGATTGGAGAAAGCAGTAATTACTCAAAACATACTTTTAAAACAATTTCGCTATTCACTGTTACTAACGAACAAGAAGAAAACGCTTACATTTTCTACCAAAGTTATAATACGAGCAATCTAGCTTAAGTATGATTATGCAGTCAATATAACAAAAATCAAATACATTCTCCTTGTAAGTCATTTTTCATTTTTGTTGTCCTTATAGTCTAGTAGTTCAAAATATTAACACAAAACGGATGTTTATAAATATTGTGTCAGTAAACCAAATCATTTATAACGCTCACAGCAAAAAAAAAACACTCTTCAATCGGGCACCCATCTTAATTATTCTCAACCCACCCAATGAGTATGTGAAAATTCGCGACCCGAAAAAAAATCCGAAGGGTTAGAAAACCGTTACAGTAAATGCATAAGGCGGGTGTACACCGGCGAACACCAGCTAGTGCCCTGTGGCGTGGTGATAAGATCTCTTGCTGCATCTGCCGAGGGTAGTCACATGGCAAGGGCCGGGGTTCAATTCCGGTGTTTTGTTTCGGCGCCGTCTGTGGGAACTAACGGCTTAGCTATGATTGCTTTATGATTTGATTTTCGTATTTACTTGGCTTTAATTACTCTGTGAGAAATGGGGGTTTTCCTAATAATGATTTATTGACCCCTATGGGTTTGGGTTGGTGATTGATTATTCTGATTGTTGTGTAAATATACAACATTTCCCGAAATTATAGAATGTTTCATCATCGCAAAATTATGTTTAGCTAAAGTGCAAAAAGAACCTCATATCAGATCTCATCTATCATGATCCCATGATTGTTTAAAACTCTAGTTTTATCGATTAAAATTTTATACTCGTACAGAGATCCATAGATAATAACTAAAGAGGATCTCCTAATTCAATTTCCACCGTATTTACTATTATTATGTTTATAGTTTTTGTTTTCTATTAGCCCCGCGTGCTTGTAAAACACGAAATCCCATAACAATCAAGGCTTAGTGGTATACAAACTGCGTATCTAGTACAATGGCCGAAACTTGCAGCCCTCTAATGAATAAAAAGCGCCGGTGGCCGCCCGGTACCAGGGTACCGGCGGAAAATCGCCTTTGTTGTATTATTGTAGGAGAAGGGATTAAAGTGTCGCGTCGCAGCGGCTGTTGCGGAGCAGCGTGGTAGCGGCCAGGTAGGGCATGTGGCGAGATGGCGCGATAACACGAATTATTCATACGCGCGTTATCGGTCCGCCATCGCATCGGCTATTGTGAACGCAGCCTAACGCGCGAGGGGTGGCTCCCGGTTGTCGCGGCCGCTGTCAAAACGTTGTTGTGTGTATTCGGCCTAATGTGACGCCCGTACGGATTGATTATTGTTTTATTTCGTGTTGTTTACCGTAATGACTCCGGCGGCTGATGGTCGATTATTTCAGTGAAGCCCATTGCGATGTTATCGACAGTTTAACTCGTCCAACGTAATTCAGTACAGACAAACTGGCTCTCTAAAATAATTATGATAGCTGCAAGTAGACGACCGATTGAAATCTATATGTTTCAATTGTCTCATGAATATGTCATGAGTGACTCTTTTGTGACTTTATTTTTAAAACTTTTATCAGATCTACAGTCATTATGTGATTTGGGGACACCGGTCTGATTGAAGGCTTCAGGTGCAATCGGCTTATCAGATTCACTAATTAAATATGTACTTTCAACATTCGGTGTCGGTAAGGTTCATTCCCCCAGCTGGTCTAGCCGTGACTAGGCCGCAATGTACGGGTGCCCTTGTGATAACAATCGTTGATAATCTCAAACTGCGATCGACACCTGGATCGACACGATGCGGGCTTGTGTAGATATATCTACAACATTGTTTACGACGAATTCATTGACGCAACGATACCATTTTATAATCGGCCAGCTTTGTTTCGGAAGGTCAAGGTATTAATTTGTACTGATTTATCTCAGTCTAACATCTGCATAGGTATTGTAAATGCACTGTAGCTTAATCGTATCGCGATTAAATCACATAGTGTTGGACATATGTTCGGGAGTAAGTTGAGTGTAACTAGTAGTTAAGTACCCGCAGTGCGCCGCAGGGATGCTCGGCGCCTGTGCCTGCCGCGGTACCGCAGGGAATAGCGTGAAGGGATGCGCCCCTAACTGAAATCAACCAATCGCCGAACAGTTCACCAACACAGATATCATTACTGCCGCCACCCTCGGCTAACAAATGCACCCGTACATATGTTTGCTTTCACTTCTATAAATAATAATTGACGAATGTTGCTTCGGAAATTAAAATGGGGAGCGACTCCACATGAACATTTTAAATACACAAGTATTTTATATTCCCCAAAGAATATCGCCGCACCGAAATCCAACGATCCAATCCAAACGTTGAACATCATAATGATCAAAACATTTACGAAGCGCGTATGCAAACTAATGAACACAGTGTATAATCAAAACTAACACCACTACGTACATAATTAATGAAATTTCCAGCTGGCCTACAATTTTAATTGTTCGGTGTTGTGATACGCCGCTTTTGAAACGTTTCGGAAAAGTACGGCCTTTTGTTCACGGACGCAGCCATCGAGACCCGCGTAATACCTCCATTATTTGTTTATCAAATAGCCATTAGAACCCGGAATATTCATGATCACAATTAGAATATTTGAGAATGAAGATGTCGTGTGAAAGACCAGTTGTTAGATACAAATGATATTAATTTAGGTAAGCACGCTGGGGTAACAAAACGCCTCCAAATTGTTCGCTTTAATGACAACAAGTTTTGATGTTTCGGACTCGTGTTACAATGACTGTCTATCGCCGGATCTCAGCTACGATAATGGTTACTTAAACGCTCGTAAACATGAGAGGTTAGGAATCAAATTGCGGAGGCGTCATCACTATTATGCTTGAATCGCTTTTGAAGAGTTCTTTTTTGTGCGCAGGTCGAACGCTGAGCGGCGGTAGCGGGCAGGTGTGTCGGCCGCACTTCCACACGCCGCTGCACCCCTGGCTGGAGTCCAAGGCGCTGAGCGGCGGCGCGTGGGGCAGCGGCTTCCAGCAGGATGCCGCGCAGGCGGACAAGCCCTTGTCTCCCGCGCAGCACCACCACCCGCATCCCTTATTTTCGTTTCCCCCGACGCCGCCGAAGGATTCGACGCCGGATTCCGTGGCTGCGGCAGCGCTCGGCCAGCAGGACTACCAGGCGGCCGTCGCGCACGCCACCGCCATGAGCGTCGCCTTCATGCAGCAGCAGCAGGAGCTGCCGCTGTGCGGTGACGTCAAGCCCATGATGGGCGCGCCGCCGTCGAAGCAGCGCGAAGGTGCGCAGCCGGACTCGTGCCCCCAGGAGTCGAGCCAGCCCTCCGGGGAATACAACGCGCAGTACAACGCCGCCGGCGGCGACTACTACAACTACCAGGGCAAGGGGTATAGTGGGCAGCAGCAGAGCAAGCCGCGACCGAACAAGACGCGAACTAGCGCCGGTGAGTCCGCGGTCCGCACCGCACTGCACCGCTCCCGCTGCGTGCACACACCACACACACGACGCGCCTCGCTTATCCGATCACACCATAATAACAGCTTCACTGACTCAAGATATCACAGTGAGCGATGCAGATGATCCAAATCTCTCGCTCACGATACTCACTCGCATTACGTCTAGAAAAGCTTTCATTTAAACGGTGTCTAATCTGTTAATAAATCAAATACGCGGCCATCCAAGGCCTAATAGAAGCCTTTACAGAATGGCAGCGGAGATATCCCGCGTAATTAGAATCTCTACAGATTGTCTCATCGACAATTGAGATATATTAATTCGATAAACGTAGCAAGATTAATATTTCATTTGGTTTCGAAATGGCATTGTCGAGTGATATCGCGATGTGTTCGGATAAGCGCGGCTCTTGCACCGGGGGTTGTGGCGCCTCACGAGTCTCTAACACGGACTAGGGCTTGGGATCATGTCCACTACTAACGCTTCTTCTTACTAACTGCTCAACGGTGGAGGTGTACTAATGATTTATAATATTGGCTCTTTGCAGTTACTGTACCTGATAAATTCTCTGACTTCGCGACTAGCGAGATCGTGGTTAGTTTTTCGTCAAAAGCGTACAGTTACAAAGCGGATTTAATCAATCTTTAGTGGTTAGAAGAGAGCAGGAATTCCCCAATTAAGTTGTCTAATATATTTACGGTGTAAAGCTAGGCGGACGGGCGCACTTCATTGTTACTGGTACATGTGAACTGACGCGGCCTCGACTGATGTTGACCAAACAAACTAGACGTTTCTCATTATTTAATTGCGACCTGCCATTGTTTTCCAACTAGATAATTAAATAAATTCTCTTAAGTAGATTTCTATTAAGTGCCATGACAGTCCTCTAAATTAGGAGAGACGGTTCTTGTTTACTTTCACAATTAACTACTCCGCTTCTTCTCTTTTATTGTTCGACGTTTTATCGTATACGCGCTTGATTTACGCACGGCTAATGGGAGGACATCGTTAATAATTTTTTAGTCAATGATGACCTTTAATTGTTCGCTGCGTTTTCGTAACGAGAGCACTCTAAACCATTATCGTCACTGCCAACATAACACAAAGAATTACACAACTAATTGTAGTAACACCACATAATGCAGCTTTATTTTATATTTGAAAATGTAATTATATCTCCCGTACTTGTTAAACTTTGACAATGGACGGGAACTAAAATGGCGGCTTATTGTCTCATATTAGAATAATGAATGCGCAGAATTATGTACAGTGACTGTTAATATAGACAGACAATTAAATAGCTCTCGTTACAATTATGTTTGTTCAATATTTAGTGAAATTTCAAATGGATTAGCCAGCCCGCTCACGAGCGCGGTCGCACCTAGATTGTTATAATGGATTTCTCATGATATAATTAGAATCGTATTGAAAAGAAGTAAGCGTAGCGTTAATTGCACCAGATAAAGCCATTAACTAAGTAGACACTTATTTACACTTCCGTGTATTATGAAAATGTAAATCTCTCCAAAGAATTCGTTTCGCATTTTCTTCTTAGAGTTATACAACGAGAAGTTAATTCGTTGTGATTTAAGATGTCTGCAGTAATTATGTCCATTGTCTATTGTAACAATTCATTTTTAATTTAATATGCATCTTAGATTGAATACAATCATCGGCATTGTGACGAGCGAAAGCAAATTAAAAATGTCACTGGCATTTAAGTCCGACCCTCGCCCACAGATTAAGAAGTAAAAATCTCCCACGAAGTATGATTTGCATTCCATTTTCAAATCATAGACCTAATCATGTCAGTAGGCAGAAAAAAAAGTTGTGTAAGTACATAAAGAAGTTCAGGTTTTAATCCAATTTACACAATGTCACGCGTCGTTAAGTTTTTGTTAAACCCGACGTGTTCTTGATAATTGTCGTAAAAAACTCAATACACGCCTGCTATAATAATGTGTGTTTGTAAGTAATTGGAAATAGTTTATTAGCTCACTTATTTAATTGATAGTTAGTCGTAACATGCCCGAATGATTTGTTTTTAATATATTTTTTTTCATAATAATAATTAATCTTTACGAAACAACGGTTTATGGATGCTTTTATAATTGGTTATTTTTATGCCGTTTGTGAGGAAATCCATAACGACTAAGGTTAATTTTATTTTTATCCACTTGGAATAACTATAACAACCTCATGTCATAGTCCTTAGATGCTAATTTAAGAGACATCATCTCTACACAGTTGTGACGTCATCAAGTCCAATCTATGAGGTATTTGTGACATGAAACGTGTTAGCATATACACATTATATACATCAGCATATACATATATCGGGCAGTAGGTGGCAGTTCCTTGGTGGAAGCGGTATTATGATAATGCGCGGCGGCCGGATGTGGACCATTCCATTGTGCCAGCGATCGCCTGACCTCGAGCCTCCTGCCTATTACAATATACGCGGACTTTAGGACAAATTAATGCAGTAATAGATACCTGCCTTTGAGGACTATAGCTTGTTTTTGAAACCTAGGTACCAATTTGATTGGTAGGTGAATCCACTCCATGTTTAAATGTAGGCTGTAACTCGTTAATTTATAAGGATTCAAGTAGGGCCTACGGCCTTGAACATCGGATAATACCATAGTATCAATTCTTTGTACATTACGAATTAATGATACAAGATTAGTACAACGTAGCATTTAGATCGAACAATCGAAAAATCGTGACCTAAAACGTAGTTTGTATTTGAAGAATGTCATGGAAAGGGCAATTCGTATAATAAACGGTCAGTTCCAATGGTAACCTGTTATTATACAGGCTATTTCTTAAACAGTACCATTCAACACTTTCTAAAACAATGTTGCGTTCACTTAGACTGTATTCAAATTATTCAATGATTTTGTGTTCAATAACAATTCAAATGCAACCGCTTTGTTCAACTGATCGAACCTTGCGATTCTTTTCTTATTGCCGTTGGGTAAAGCTGAGAATTGAACGTTGAGTAAGACGTTAAATCAAGCTTTATAATACATTGCTGTCTTCGTAAATTTGACATTATAATGCGACAGAAAACTGCAATAAGAGTTGGAAACAGCGCCTTAATATTGCGCGTAATCCGTGTGAAAATCAATAATTAATAGTGAGATTCATGTTGACAGTGGCAGAGAAATTTCGCGTGTAACATTGGGATGCGAGTCACGCGCCGTGTTGCAGCAACGCGCGCGCTCCCCGGTTGCGCAACCAATTAGCGAGCGAGCGCCACGGACCGCCACACACCAGGAATGATGCTCCGGCCAACTCTTAATATGTTATTATTTTTGCCCGACGACGCAACACTTTTTACAATATCCACTATTATATCAACAATCACAAAAACACTAACAATAAATCTTTCTTTCGCGTTTCAAGTAATACTTAGTAACAAAGCCACCAATTCGTTTAATTCGAATGTATTTTAAATGAATGTTTCCAACTTTATTGTACAAAGTTAATGTTGTTAGGTATAGCAAATCCGTCACGGTCTGCCGACGTGTATTGTTGCCCGCAGTTGCATCAACATGAAATTTGCATTTTACGTTGGACATCCGCGGCTATTAATTCAATTATAAAATTAGAGGACAGAGATGTTACGTTATCTTACTAGCTTGTAATACATGCTGCATCAGAACGGTTCACGGTTAAATGCAAATCGAACGGTTACATGTAGTCTGGTTATGGTAAAAATCGTAGCTCGGACCGGTCGTTAGAGGTGTGCGCACTGCTCGGACAACACATGACCGGTATATGTACAATAATTACATGGAGTTCAGTGCTAGTTGCTACTGAGCGGCATCGCATCGCTCGTCACACGTAATTATCTCGCAGTATGCTAATAACGAATGCAAATACGAGCGTCCGCCGACCGCCGACCGACACATCATCGGCGCAGTGCAAGCGCCGTGAAAAATGGCTTCATTCCTGATCACCGCTCGTTATATCATACCGCACTGACTATCCGCCGATAGCTTAATGACTAAACAAAAGTGAAATAGAAATGGCCAGTCAATGACTTGTAACATCTTTTTGTTTTTTTGCTTTTAACGTATTTCCTGGCAACACAATGCTCAATAAAAATAAACCTCGAGCGAGACCATCAGCTTCCATTAAATTTTTCTATTTGCATACAGGCATATAATTAAAGCGTAATAACAGCCTCTGTGGCGCAACAAAGAATAAGTTTTGAGCAATAATTTAATGGTTTGTATGCAAAATAGCCTCACCGTTACGTGTTGATGGGCTGATGCGCCGAGAGAGCGCGTCACGCTACACGAGAGCGAATTAGTCCTTCATTTAAATTACATTACCCTGGTGCACATTAACGTTATACGTGACTATGTACGAGTTTTTACTTAGTGGTTTCATCGAGCAGTAACGGGCCGGCTTGGTTTGTTTCGAACGCATCGATAGCTCTGAGGTCAACATCGCTCGAGTGGCGCGCTGCACTCTCAGCGAAATGCGCCGTGTGCAGTGTTTTCCCTACGCGGCAGGAGCGTGTGAAAACTTTGCGAGTTCTCGACGGGCCCTGAGTGCCTGGAGACTCTCGAAAAATAAAAACCGCCCACTCGCCTACGTAAATATGGCAGATGAAAATCTTTTATCGCGGTCACGTAGCGGCGTCGCGTCACGAGCGCACGTCACTCCGGGCTATAAAGAGCGCGCCGCATTCTAATTTTGAATAAACACTGGAATTTTTCGCTCAGCCTCATACGTTTTGCAGTAGATCAGGATAGGCATTCTCAGTGGACTCGTACCGTTACGGATAAAATAAAATGATATCTTTATGTCGAGTCTAAATCACGTGCCGGGCGGAGCAACGCCGAGATCGTCCGTCAGGGGAAATTAAGATATAACTCTTCGGTGTGAATGTATTAAAACGTTACCATTGAACCGGATCGAACAATTAAATCGTATAGTAATTAATCAGAACAGTGTTCTCTTTAATAATACGTGTAATGTCGATGTATGAGGGGCAGGCCGCTGTAAATCTTGTGAAACGTCGCCGCCCGCGGCACCACGGGCTTTCACAAACGTTTTACCAATAGAGACGTTACTAATGAACTAAATCCGTCTCTTTGCTAGAGACACTATCATAAAACATCGAGTCTCGTGTAATATCCTGTTATTTTTTCCTAATAATCGTTATTGGTGTTTATTTATTACAAACTTCGATACAAATTACAGGTTTTATCGATGTAACAAAAAAATATAAAGGGTTAGTCCAAAAAGTGAGTCGTTGGCCCGATCGCAATAAGTTTTCGATAAGGTCCGGGCGATTTAATTGCCGGTTTTGATCTGGTTTTACATAAAAAAGATGAATGGTTGCACTGCCTAAAGCTCGTAAAACATCTCGGTTCGTTTAACGTATTTTTTCTATCAGATATTCGAGCACTTTCACCTTCGTGGCGACGTTCCCGCGTATTATTATTTATTCAGCGCGCCGCCCTGGTGCGTCTTGGGACTTGGATAATCAGATCTAGATACATAATTATTACGATACCTATTGATACACTTCCGATCGATATGCTCGAGTCAAACCAGTTGTATACGAACTAATAGATAAGTGCGGGTGTTTGTCACGCGTCCTCAGATTTCCCACACTGATTGTAGTTAGTTTGTTATCGAACGCCTCTGTCGAGGATGCGAAGGTGTAACGAGCTTTTAAATTCGATCTCGGTAAATCATCGATCGTGTAATCGAGTTTAGAGAAAGATTGTGGGCGGCGCACGCGCATCCCATATGTGAACACATCCTCTCACTAACCATGTAAGCACTTCGGTAAAATTGCTTATTGTGATGTTTAAAATTCGTTAAAAGTTTCCCGGAGGCCGGCTCATCCTGTGGTCAGATTTGCATGAATTTATAAACTTAACGCATGATTAAAGTATTGAATTAGCGTTTTATTTAATAGTGTATTTCATCGCTTGGCTAGTTTGATGAATTAGGTGTCAAACGTAGAATTTATGAGAGCGTTTTTTATTTCGATTCGTTTATGAAGATTTGCAATTCAACTCGGTTCATGGTTGAGAGGCGATGGCTTGCGTTTGAAATTGTTTTAGATGTAGGTGTACAATTACACACAGCGAAAATTAGCATGTGGGTAATAGTTTATAGCTCTGGTTCCGCTCTGTTTAGTGCTAGACGCTCACCGATGTTTTTGCAACAACTATTTATTTTTGTAGCAACAGCTTTAGTTGTTGCAGTCGAAATTAGTATGCGTTATTGATCTATGATGGTTAAATGTTTCTATTTGTTCTTTCTCACGTGAGCTAGGTTTTGTAGCATGTTTAAACTTTGTTACTGATAGTTCAGACATTTAATTTGCCATCATTATGTACTGTTTTATACAATATTGTTACATTGTGCTAGCCATAATTAAAGGGCGTTTCGCATATGTCTAACTCAACAACCGATGTAACGTTACTTTCTCTCAGTTTTCCTTCGCGTGTAAAAAATCTTGATATATTTTCTTCAAAGTGAAACTCGTCGCGCTTTCCCTAGTTAATTGAATATTTTACTATTTTTTTCGTAGTAATTGCAATTATGTTGATGTTAAGATAAAAGTGTTGTGAAGGATGATGTAGAACGTTTGTAGGTGCTTGGTGTTAGCATGCTTTGTTAGTTAGTGAAATTCTATTTGTAATGTTTCTGAATGTGATTTTCTCTCATCTTTCCCAGCCTGCCAGGAAACAGGTAATTCCCACCCTTCCATACAGCGCTACGTATCTATGGTTTGGTACATTACGTTTACTTGGCAGTTCTGACTTTGGTTTTGGTGTTACTGTTTGCTTTACTTACTTTTGCTGTTGCGTAAAATCATTCAACTGTGAATAAGTCATTTTGGAAGCTATTTTCTTTATTTTTGGAACCACTTTTCAATATTAAACAAAAGACTATCAACTTCCTATTAATCCTCCTTAATTTTGTCTTAAATGAAATTTTCACATTGTTTTTATCGTGTATATGGTTGTCTGACTATATTGTCTGGGCGCAGAGGGTCGGGAGTGCGTGAACTGCGGCGCCACCAGCACCCCTCTCTGGCGACGCGACGGCACGGGCCACTACCTCTGCAACGCGTGCGGACTCTACTACAAGATGAACGGACAGAACAGACCCCTGATCAAGCCCAAGCGAAGATTGGTGAGTGTAAGAATCCGACCAATTTTGTTGTTTTCCATTGTCTGGATAAACCGATCGAGTAGCGATAAATCAGCGATATCACGTGCAATTAATCGCGTGATACCCGATTTTTTTACATTTCTAAATGAGAAATATTTTTTAGTATATTAAATTCCAAAGGTTTTGTTTACTCGACGAATTAAAACAATTTGTTTGCCGTAAAAACTTCAGTAAAAAAGTCAATGTGCGCTAAACCACAAACGTCGGTAATAAATAATATCAAGACTGACGTGGAGCACATTTTGTACATAAAGGCATGTTAGATCGGTTTATCTAGACAAGTTCTTAGACACTTTCTGGAATTCTAACAAATTAATAGTTTTACTACTACATCGTATATCATGTGCTAATTGAACTTCCAGATCTTTGTAGCGTTGTTCGATTCGACTCGTTAATCTCAATCAATCCCGTTTAGAACTAATGTATGTGCATTGATTAACTGACTATTATAATAATTAGATTAACGTGCAACAATGATGTATTGGCTCACTACGTTAGTTTTTACAACGATGCACCCGTCATTTCCGAGTACAGTCGTAACGAAAGCGATTCACTTTACGAGTGTAGATCATATCCGTTTTATTACAATTCGGCGCAGAGCTCCCCACCGAGCACCTTCTTACAAGTGGCGTGTGTTCAAGATAACATTCCTTCATCTACAAATGGCATAGCGACACAATCTCACAGAGAATGGGTGTTGTTTACAGTTAAGGGGCAGCAATAAAAAGGCGGAGCATGCACGCCCGTGCACGACACCGCATTAAGCGCTCCCACAAATTGGGTTCTTATGAAAGTTGAACGTTTCGACGAAAGACTTGAACGTCCACTAAACTAGCCTCCGCATGACCGCCATAAATCTTGGAGTTAACATTTAATCTAAGGTCGGGTACGCATAAAACTGAAACAATGCGACATACGGCCCGCTCGGTGTCACGTCAGCCCATGTCGGCTAACGAGTGGCCCGTGCGCGCAATTGTACGTACAATTTACCTTAATACCCGTCTCGCAGACATAAACTAGCGGAATGGCTCGGAATATTTGCCTTTTGTTGGCCAAATTACGTAATGCCAGCGTTATGATTTCATTGCAACGTACAGCGTTATGGCTGCGGGCCACATGCGTATAATGCCGTTCCTGTTTAACGATTACTTAAATTGATAAAGTAACTTAAAGTAACGTTTTTTGTTTCCACAATAGTATAATAGGAGCGATTTTGTAAAACAACTTATACGAGAGCGAAGTCATGGTTTTTAAACCCGGATGTTCGTAACGCGGTTTTAATATTTAGATTCACTGTAGTGTGGAGAGATACCGTTAATGTGCTGCGGGGAAGATTGAATTCTCACTTTTATTTTCGTTGTGGGAAGTGTGAGACAATGCCCGCCTACCGACCGTCCCTGCTCTTGGCTAATCCTGAGGAGCGTCCGCGAGTGTGCCACAATGACTCTAATAACGTTATATTGGCATCAAGATAACCTCCATTTTTATGACGTTACAATAGTGCTAACTGCTGCTAAGTACGGCATTTCCTTTAACTGCTCCGTAAATACAAGTGCCGTTGTTATTGTTTGAGTAAGTTCACTTTGAAGTACAATATCGCAATAAGAACGTATCGAGTACCGGCAGGCAATACCAAAGTTATCGATTGCGAAACAAAGGCCCAACCTAGTCCTTTAAGTTCGTGCCCTAGACAACTATTCAGTTTACTAACCACTTTAAACATCAATCTGCAAACATTCTTATTAGAATTAATTAAAACTAAATTGTTACACGGCAAAATGGCGGCAATTAAGGCATTAAGAAACCACGGCCTTGTTCTAACTAATTGGACAATACGTTGAATATTTAATGCAAGCACAACAATGAATTAAAACAATAATTTCTATTCATAATAATTGGACTAGCCCAATTATGATGTGCACTTGACACGAATTAGAATTAGGTGGGAAATTTTAGGACAATACGTAATCTAATGTGTGGAATAAATACAATTATTTTTTCTTAATGCGTTAATGGTGGCAACACTGCAGTAAGACAATAGTGTTACCGAAATTATGACCTTTGCGTCATTTGTGCTGGAAATATTGCACACATTAATTAGCGAAATAGGATTATTGTTTAAGCAAAAACTCGGTATAAAAAATAAAGCGTTAGAATTATTAACTAATGCATAAATGTGGCCACAAACGTAATAAATTTTATTATAACACACTGTCTTATGTTCTGACGTGTTCAGCTTTCTAGTGAATTACTAAAATAGTTATTTATATTTAAATTTTTAAATGCAGTATTATAAATAAAACTGATTAGTGAGCTTCAAGTTTTTAGACAAAGATTAATTTCTTTACACTCTCTAGTGTCACTTTATGTGAAATTATAAATGCAAATAGAGTAGCAAGTGACAGCTGAAGCGTAACATAATTATGTTAAGACGAAGACGGCGATAAAGATTTTATTGCAGAAAAATAACAAATTCTGAGAAAGCTATAAAGTAGTAATATGTTTTAATAAAATTCCTAGGATAAAGTTAAGTATTTAATAGCCATGTCAAGTATAGTTGGTATATTAATTAATTAATTTGATATATTTTTTAAAGAGACCGAATAAAAGTTTATATACCTATATATTTTTTTAATAACTAAAAATAATGGCCCTGTTGCTATTTTCTTGAAACTTGAAAATCCTACCTGTTGTTGCAAATTTTTTCAAAGTTCATTTTACTAAAATAATCATTTTTACGAAATACCTAAGTCACAAAAATATTCTACACTGCTATTAAAAATGCTGACCACCACGTTATTTTTCTCCATAACCCAACATCAAAACACAAAATACCTAATGTAAAAGTCACAGAATTAACTTGATCTGTCCTTTGTTTGTAGTATTATTCATAAAAATATTTACGTTAGCCAGGCAGTTGTAGCGTCGGCAAGCTTTGTTTGTCAGTACTGACAACGTGAACAATAAATTGTTTAAGTATAAAATAGAATTATGGAAAATAAAAGACTATGCGCGTGCACCTGTATTTCTGAACGCATAAGGGAGCGAACTCACTCGATGCAAAAATGTCAAAGTCAAAAGTTTGACATTGACAGTTAGGAACTGTCAAAATACAAAAAAAAAAACGTGTTCATCATATGCTTATAATATGATCGATTTATTATTATAATAAATTGTTAATGTTCCGTATATGAAGCAATTGGTAACATGCCCTAAGATGATTCTTGTGTAAAAAATAACCGATGAATGCAAAGTTATTCAACATGATGTTATACAGTTGCTTAGCCATTATTTAAAAGGCCAATCCATAAATAATATAGAACAGTTGTACCTGTCCGTCTATCACATTATTATACACTTGGATGTGACAGTTATAGTCTTTATTAGGTTAACTTACATACATAGGTAATTGCTAGTTAGGACCATTGTATTGCATACAAAAAAAGTACTTTTTTTATGTCTTACTAAAATCAAAAATTACTATCCGTTTTTTCACTCGCGTCCTGTGGAAACAACTGCCCGTATCGGGATAAAATAAAGCCTTCGTTACTCGGGAAGAGTGTAGCTTTCAACAATGAAAGATATATTCAAATTGGTTCAGTAGTTTCGGAGTCTTTAGGGTGCAAACAAAAAAATGTTTCCAATTTATTGTATGAGATGATTTAGTTTTTATCATCACTTTTTCCATTCCTCTTCACTTCTTGCTTACCCAGTCAGTGTAGCATCACCTTAACTCAAAAAGCAATAAAGTTGCGCAAGAGCACTATAAAGCGCTTCATACGTTACGAGGGGTGCGCGCAATATATCGCGGGCAGCTTGCCGGGAGCCGACAGAAATATAAGTGGACACTAGTGTTAACGTTATGCGCTTTTATTTGCACGTGCTGTATGGTATGTAGCTGGTTATAATATTATTTTTTTTACTGTCAAGCTATATTATTTGATAGAAAGCTAAAGATAGCTTAAAAGAGTACACATATAAGTCGATTTAAAGGCTCCATTCTCTTGCAAATGGGCATACTTCGAAAGTCACCATAGAAGCTCAACACATCCAGGTACCTAATTTCTGGTCTTAATCATAATAGGTAGACATTATGTTCTTGCTTTAAGGAAAAGGGTTAGCATAATATTAGTATTCGTAGTCGCAATGCATGATTTAAATGTACTGACATGGACAAGGAAAACTGTCCATAAGGGTTTCCTTACCTACAGGAAATCTTAGTGACACTTACGAGTTCTATTTAAGTGTGACACGTTATAATGATGATTGATGTGTATCTTATTAAGGAAGATTAGGTGTTTATGATTCTCTAGGATTTTGAATTATTTCCTCAACTACAGGTAGTCTCATGAAGATGAGATGACACCATATAACTGATGTCTTAAGACTCTGAGCATGATTTCAGGCCGGTTCAGGCATGATTTCAAAGAAACTAGGATTATTTACTACATAACAGTATGTTATAGGATATATTACATACATTGTAACAACTTAAAGGTCACAAACAAAAGTCCTACAATTTCATTCGCATTTAACTTGCGCAGGAGTGGAATAAAGAGCGCGTACGAGTGGCGATATATCGCACTGCGCAGGAGCAGAAATATAAGTAGACGGTAGTGTAGACATGTATGCTACGATATAATGTTACATGTGTAGTTTGCCTATTTATTTCTTTAATTTGTTTAAACGATAAACTTTACGGAATGTATTTCTTACTAGAAACCTTTTTGCATGGCGTAGGAAACATTTTTAAATACATCGTCACACACACACACAAACCGTCGTACCACAAAACTTTTAAACTTCTGTTGAACACTTGTCTAAAAATTTAATTTTGAAAACCTTTTTAAAGGCTTTTTGGAACTAATAATCGCCTGTATCATACATAGGGTCTGTAAGTAGGTACATATATCCACGGGAAAGTTTCAAGTTTTTTTCCTGTACTATGTAAAAATGTTAGTGTTAATAAAGCAGTATTTTGATGAACCATATTCCATTAAACCAGAGTATGAATGGTACTTTTAATAAAGCAATTAAAATGCACGCGCTAGGGATTATGCGTGGGTAATAAACTAAATATTGCGGATTATGTAAATTACTATAATAATATAATATAATAGCGTGATTTCCGACGTTGAGGCTCTATACTGTTTTATAGCTACGTTAAGTTGAACCTAGTGGCCGTGACGGGGAACTTTCTTTTTGATTGTTTCCTATATTACATACTTACTTACCTATACACCTTTTCTATGTAATAAAGTACGTTTAATTTGCATTTGTATAAGACATGTCCTAGGATAAACAGGATCTTAAGGTTTCAATCATGAATTGAAAGAGCTAGTTTTGCCTTACGAAGACACAAAACCAAAGAAGACATAATTTCTTGTTGTCTGAATTTTATCTACCTTACTATGACTTTATTACCTTTTTAGAATCAGAGAAATGAATGTGTTTCCATTCACAAGCAGAAAACAAAACTTTCAAGAGTTAGCATAAACATAAGCAAACTTATTTACTACGTTTAACTTTCTCATTGCTTAAATTACCAATAAAAGTTCAACACGGATCCAATTATCCGTTCACATTGTTAAACTAAAATTACACACTTCAATTAATTTTTATTACTCAACATCTGTACTTTGAATACATAATGTACCACAATAGGTACATGTGGTACATATTTAAATTTGTACCAAACCGACGGTCATAGAACTTTCCTATTTGGCATTCAGGAGTGGGTCTGATGCCAAATAAATTATTACAATAAGAATTTTGTGCCTTAAACGTAGTGACAGGAATCGGTCCCACACTGTCTAGCTGATCTATTAATCGATGTGATGTCATAAATTACGAATAATTTATTGTGAACGTTGCCAAGTCTTTATCATATTGTTCAATGGTTCCGATTGATTAAGGAGCTGGCATAATATGAATTGGTTACATAGGTGTGTAATGAAAGCCCTACACTTCATGATTCTATCATCATCACTAGCCATTTGTATTGTCGGAATGCAGGGTTAAGGCTTCTTGTCACACAGAAAAGGTTCTAAAGGTACGCAAAGGAAGATTTTCAAATATAATTTATTATTTTATATTAAAGGGAAGATCCATTCAGCAAAGCGTAATTCACAAATCAACATATCAAAACAGGAATACTCGTCAACATTCACAAATCGAAACATTCAGGATTTCTTTTTAAACCAAACTCTCCCTACCAAAAATATTACTGGCAGTCTTAAAATAATTAAATTTTCGAATTTGGATCGTGGTAAAATATTTTTTTCGTAACATTAGGAACGGTAGTGACCGTTGTCCGTGTCTCGGTGGCCCGACAAGTCTCGACGGTCATCGATCACCGCTCGCCGTCGAATAAATTGTACCCGTGAGGTTGGCCCAAGTGTTAGCTGGAAAGCGATTTTTGGACCGTTTATTAGGTATTTTTTTTATTATTTTTTATATTATGTGGAGTATGGTTATTTTAAATACTCTACAGCTTTGTTATGTTTTCGTCAAATTTCTCAAGAAATTTGTTGAGGATAACAAATCTTGCAGAGTTTGCGACATAGCATAGGCACAGGAATGTTTAAGACAAATATTTCAGCTCGCGTGCCAGCTACAGATGCATACATTAATACTACCGAATCGTGACACAAAAACCATGTGAACAGTATCTGTTCGATATTAGACAAGCGAGTGACTCATATCATGTCACTATGTACAGATTGCGCTCCGTCGCTCACGTTTTGCGGTCACCCGCTATTACGGATTACTACGATATGTTGATTTGTATTATTGTTTATGATTGAAATTATAACGGGCTGTTGAATTAATATTGCAGTTTAAGATCCGTATCGTAATCCTTGCAGACGTATATGAACGTTTTGCTATTCGCTTTCAAACCTTAATTAAAATGGCGCTTGACAGCGTACACTAATTGTTATGAGTACTTTGTAGAAATCTTGTGACGTAAGTTTTATTAGCCTCATTATGTACCTTGAATGCAGCTTGATATTTGATCTAGAAAGTAATACTCAATTTTAAAGAGTAGCCGATGGAAAGTTGCAGTACGCTAAAATGAAATGATAGCTTACCTAGGCCATTTTGTTGCGGTGTATTGTATAAGCTGATAGCGATATACATACTTACTTAATTAGGCAAATTATACACAAAAATGTTTCCTCAAATTAATTTAAATTGTCCAATTCGCATAATCAAACCTCGATTTATGTTCAAATGTTTTATGTTTTCCGGCTGTTCATTTGATTGACATTGTAGGTATATTTTTAATCCTTTATTTCTCAAGGTACAATATGATACTTTCAAATTAAAATACCTTAATAATGACATGTTAAATGCCAAAACATTTCGTGAGTTGGGCAAAAAATGGCTGGTCGACGGCGACGCACCGTGAGTGACACACGGGACTATCCGCGCCGCGGGGGTCGCATCGCACTAACATTTTTACTGTTCTCGCACTCCATCCAACCTACCTGACCGTGTGTCGCTATGGTGCAATTGTTATCAAGTCGCAAGTATAAGGTTTGATTCTCGAGTCGATATTTCGTAAGTAAACTTTCAGGGTAAAAGTGACATAGGGATAAGGTAGCACATGTTTTGATATGTATCAAGTGCCACTCTAGACATTTATTATTTATTAATATATTCCGTTGCTTCGCTAGTGGTCAAAGTACCTATAAAGCTTCTGACTAACGACTATAAAAAGTACTCAATCAATACCTTTTTTGTAGGTCGACCTGTACATAAAGTTTATTACTATAATATCCGTGTGGTGAAAAAACTGGGTAATTTCAGGGTATTAAAGAAAAAGCTTTAAAAAGTTAAACAAATATCCGTTTGAAGCCCGAGTGACGCTACGCAGGGAGGGGTAGACCGGCCAGCGCCCGCGCAACGCTCGCTTCTCTTTTATTGCATTTCCATAAACACGGACCCTTTTTTCATCCCACGGCCTGAGTACGAGGAAAAAAATACACTTTTGTCAACGCCTTGATTGATATGGTAACCTTCCCTTGTTTTAGCAATAACCCAAAGTCTTTAGTTTTGTTTTTTTCTACATCGCTTCGTACATTTTTATTTGCTACGTCGAACAGGTTTGACATATCACTAAATTTTGTAAGAAAAATTACTATTCTCAGGTTTTTTATACCGGTGGCCGGGGTGTTATAAATTTTGGAAGTTTTTTTTTCACCTGACTCACAGTTCATTGTGTGGGGAATTGAACGTTTTTGTACGTACTTTTATAGTTTTTTTTGTACCTGTGCTAGGCGCCAGTGGCCATGACATTTATGGTCAGGATATTGGGACACAATTAATGTTGATATTAATAACGAGGAAACAGACCTTGTGGGGGCCATAAATTGTCATGATGGAGTGCACGGGAGAAACATGCCCATTTCTTGTCAAAATATATTTTGGCGTTTGACATTTTTTCTGTTTCTATTAGTTTTTGTTTATTTTGGAGCCATAATTCTGACCATGTCTATTGAATCCATGTAAGGTGGTTAAATTTAGGTTGTTATACCAGTTTTCCACACTAGCTAAAATATTATTCTATTCAATATTATAAGATCTTTCTCTACATTCAAAATTTATAAAATGCATAATTTATAGAGATATGAAACCATTACTAATAAAAAATCTTTGAATGCCAAATTATGACACCTTACCAAGCGGTCACTTAAACATACTTCCTACTTGCCACAAGAAATACGACAAGTTTTACAAGCATCACTAATATCATGTTTAGTCCAAATCGATTTATCGAATAAGGGTTTGTGTAATCGAATCAGGCGGTCGGGTAAATGGCGATCGATTGTAAATGAGAGCGCGCGCCCGATTTCACGCGGCGAAGCGGGGAGAATCGATTCCTCGCTCGAACGTGCCTCCATTCACGATGCATAGCCCCGTAACTAGGCCTGCACATGTCAACCTAATAGAATAAACAAATACATACCTATTGCCTTTTTAATTAGGCAATACAATTTATAAACAAACCACATATGCAAATGTTAATTAATGTTCTCTGGAGATTTACTGTTGGTATTTTTTCTTAAGCTTTTGATGCGTCATTCTTATACAGAAGAACGCAATGTAAATGCTAATAATTCTCATAAGTCTTTTTATATTGAGAAAAATATAACAAACTAAAAACATTATTTTAGCATTTTCTAGGGAGATAATGCAGCACCTTTAGTAAATGTTCTGCAACTTGACATTCGGCATTATTAATGTGCAGTGGCATAATAGCTTAATAAAAGCTGTATTGCAGTTAAAAATGAATGATTCTCTTGTTACACTAATCGTCTCGCGGCTCCGTGCTGTTATTTATCAGTAGCTGCTGGCAGACGCGAGGCGTCCCCAATGATTTAGAGCCTCAAATTGCACGGCGCGGGATTACCCAAGCAATCATCTCGATTTAACATCATGTGCAATCAACACTTCTATACCTTTAATACTCCAAGTACACAGGTACTAAACTAAAGTTTAATTAAAATATGTTATTCGAAATTAAATTACGTTCGAACGAATTAGAAAAAAAGACTTAAACAAATCAATCCTCTTTGAACATTAAAATCTTAATACTTGTATCTAGATCTTATCAAACACACTAATAATAAAAAACACACCGTGAACAAGTGCCTAATCGTTTGCGATTAATCGCTGAAAAAAATCTTATCCGTGAGTGTCAAAAATTCGTCACTAAGTTTTTGTTAGTGGTCCAGCAATTAAATGCATTAAGCAATCGTTTGAATGGCACTACAGACAAGCAAACTACCGTATTACGTTATAATCTGGACTAAGCCTCGGGGAGACTGACAGTCGGGTAAGTGCCTGCTACCGAACGTGACGCAACAAAACAAAACCAAAACTACAAGTAATAAATAATGCGATGCGCCCGCGCCTATTGACTTCCTCTACACAATTAACATAGCAGGAAGCTCGGGCTGTCATTAACCCGTCAGCGCGCGGAGCCACCAACTGTTCCAAAAAGCATTACCTACTCGAATCACAGTTTACGCTCACCGCCAATATAATTAGGATCCGAATGCTTTATAAATACAAATAAATAAAAGTAGCGGTGCGAGGTGGCAACCCGCAATTTACTGTGCGTTCGGCGAGTGCGCGCCGCGCTCAAATTGTCGGGTTCGAGCGCCGTGTCTCCCTGACTAATGACGCGACTCCCGAACAATGCCAACACCGTGTTATAAGCATATTTAATAAGTTCGCTTTTCAATTATTGATATCTGCAACATATGCCGCGGGACACCAAAACCCATCTATTTTGATTTTATTCCTTCACTTTGATTGTATGTTTTATAATGTTATTTATCAAAGGCGATTGTGAAAAATCGGTACAAATTAATCTTGCTTGTTCATATGGGAGTCGGTGTGGTATCTCGAGGCACGTATAAATCCATTTAACTGTATTCGCGAAACGTTAATACCGGGTAAAGGCGAGTGTTTTGTCAACGTTGTAATGTCGTCCCACGCGGCCTGTGTACAAGCCACCGGGACCTACTTGGGGTCTCCGGTCACTTCCGTGTCTCGCTACTGCTCCGCTAAATGGAACAAACGAGACTCCCGCCGCTCGCTCAAATTACAATCCGATAGGTAGCTCCTGCTCCTGCTTATTGGTGACAGAGTGCGTCAAAATCAATTATAATGTAGAACCAACAGAACACTTTCAGGCAACATTTATAAACAACAACCGTTCCACAATGGATAATTCATAGATTCTGAAAATGTTACGTAAAGCACGCACTTACCCACAACGACTTATCTTACTAAAACTAGCACAGCTTGGGTAGTGATAGGGTTAAAACTGGCATTTATTATGGAGAACAGCGCGCCTAGATGGTTTTATTATGTAAGAAAACCTAACGGCATTGCTGTAGATGATTCATACAGTATCCATAGATATTATAGTAAGTATAATAAATCTATAATTTACCACTAAACAGGCTTATAGCAAAGATTTATGTTTGAAAGAACACGAAAGGGTTACTATTAGTGGGATTGTTGTGCCTTTTATTTTATGATTCGTATTGTAAAGCGGTTGTACACAGGCTTCCAGTGGTCCGCTAAATAAAGGTCGTTGCATACAATACATTTGTATGTATCGCGCGATCGAGGCGGATCGCGTAATTGACGCAATCCGATATTATCCGCGATGTAAGATCACGCATCGCGATGCGATAGCCTTATCGACTGTGACAGTATTTACCCACGTGAATTGTTTAATGAGCTTCGGTTTAGCATAATTGTTTTTATTACTACTAGCTTCACTGTATTTCAGGTCACTACGGGTGCTTTATGACACATCAAAATTATTATATTTTTACTAGTACCAAAGACATAGAGGTATATCCGTGGGAACATCACATTATTTAATTTGATGAATCTCAACTGATTACAGTTAAATACATATGAAGTCATCAAAATAGCAAAATACATGTCAAACATTAAAATTAACTGTATAAAACCACGCCCCGAAAACATTTAGATTCTCAAGGAATGGCTCCACAATTAAAACAGGTCGGCCAGCTAATATCTCTAATACGAGCTATGTTTTACCGTGTGGAAGATGAACGGCTACTATGTATAGAGTGATCATTGTCCGAGCGTGTTAAAGACCGGTTGGACGGCGTCGTAACGAGCGTTTCGTATACAATAGACCTTTTAGCGTCATGTGGTCGGACGTCAATCGCGCCAAGACGCGGCGTGTCGCCTCTGAGCCGGGCCTTTATTGTCTTACGGTGATATTCTATCTGGGCTACAGTTACTTTTAATCAGTCTCGTGAAATTTCTTCTGATCTGATATATAATGACGAATAGCCGACCTATGCCATGAACGTAAAACTTCTAAACTTGTTCCCTTGCTCATTTCTTGCGTTTCATAATCTAGGCTGCGCTGCCTAGAAATAACTTATGAATATTAATTTTGCTATCTAGACCCATCTGTAAAATATTTCTTGAAATTATGTATCCGTTGTAGTAATAAACAAAGCCTTAGAAGTGGTTCCAGAAACATTATTCTGAAATGTTATTGGAATGCAGCGACTAAGTAACAAAAAAATAAAAAGCTCACAATAAAATTAAAATCCCAACAAAGGATCACACGATAAACAATTATAAAAATATCCGTATTAGGTACGAGACTTGGTTACGACAACTATGATAACAAAAAACAAGTCGAGTCAGTCCGATTCGTATGAAAATAAAACACATCCAGGGGACTGACGTGCGTCCGGCGTCACTTAGCAGCGCTGGAATGATGTGACAGCCCTTGCCGAACCGAATACCTTTTTTATATTTAAAATTAAAAAGAAAACAAGAAAATCAACAAACTTTCTGAATCTGTTCCATTGTGTTCACGTTTTGGAAAAATTTAAATGACCGAGCGCTGGCCGCTTTTTTGAGAATTGGAATCTCGAATTCGGCGTTTAAATACATACGGATTCGCGGTTTAGCGCCATGTTTTTTCCATTTTCTGCACATTTTGGCGCGCCGAATGCGACGCGATGCGGTAGATTTTGCGCGATTAAACGCGGGAGGTCGATAGAATAAGTTGTTAGTGTTAACGATCTAAATCGTTCGCAAACACCTCAGTTGATGTGATTTTATGCGGATAATAGTGGTTATCTCGCGGGCAATGTTGTCTTAGGGGTGAATTAGACGATTATGTGCAGCGTTCATAGATGATGACTAGTGCTGTTGCTGAGTAATAAAAAGGGCAACGATAATGAATTCTGGAACAAATAAAACGTAATAATGTGTTGTTTAATGGATGATCGTTTTTTTGTGGTGCGTCGGCATTTGAGAGGCGTACGGAGCATCGATCGCAGATATTTAGAGTGGCAATATGAATGTATTTATTCAGGGCTGAGGGCGGCCTCCGCCTAACAATGCTACGCTTGTCGCTGCCGCCACGCCGCTCGCACAGGGCTGGCTCAACAAGTTTCACAATATATGTGGGTGTTGTCGCGAATAATGGCACATAAGCCCCTACATTCTGACTATAAAAGTTCCTCTACTGGCTTCATGTAGAATAACTGAATCTTTCAGTCACTGCAGGGGCAAAATTACTCTTATGCGTTAAAATTTTATATAATAACTGCAGTATTTTTGACTTCACAGAAATATTGTTCTACAATTAAATTACTTTCCAAAACCACCAAAAGCAATCGAAATAAAATATCAAAATAATAACTCCAAACATGTGCCAGCTCGTACCTGGCAGCCCTAAGCTATACGTCAGTGAATCAAGGGCTGACACCGCGGCTTGGTGGTCCGCACGTCACTGCACGCGCGTGCGCCGCCGTGTTCGCATGTATTTCAACCCTAACCATTTACATACACAGCCTGTGGAGGTAGCTGTTACAATTGTTTTCATAGGACTCATCATTAGCCAAAAGTACTTACGTGATCTAGTACCTAACTTTGAAAGTGTTTGATTTAAATTTTACCAAAAAGTTTTGTTAGATAGGAGGAATATTTATGATTTATTATAGAGGAACAAAGTCTTTTAAAGTAATTAATCGTTTCATACATTTGCTGGAGTCTGCTCAAGAGCTTACCTCGCGGCGCGGGCGCTCCACTTTTGCTCATTTTGCACCCGTTTCCCATTGTGTTTACCGCTTTTACCATTGTTCGGGGGCCCGGGGCCCATATAAATTGGACCGCGACGTTCTACACTCGTGACAGGTATATTTGACTCGTCGATTTCTGCCGATAATTAATCCGTATTGTTAACTGAAACGGGCCACCCTTGTTTACCAATCGAACATCCCGACCCTTTGTCCTGTTACCATACTTTTAATTTGGCCGTACTTTTTGTTCCTCCTTCTGAATTCATAATATGTTTAGCCTGTTTATTATAAATCTAAGGAATTTAATACGCCAATAAAATGGCAATGAGCGCATGTAAAATAAAGGATATGCTCGTGTAGTTTAATTAAAATTGATGTTTCTTGAATTCACACAACGCTTGTAACGTTATGAATAGAATGCGCATGCGATGTGTACTACATAAATTGCATTACACCCAGTCCTTAAAGATCCCGCGAAAAAATGTTGGCTTAAACGAAGTCTAATGTTTCGCTCATTAGCCGGATAGTGAGGTATGTGTTGCTCCGTTCACGTGCTGCAACAAAAACTGAAAATATGTTCGTGTTTTTTTATAAAAAAAATAAACATTGTGTTATTCGAATGTCATTTCACGGTCATTTGGGGCACGCAGAGGTTGATTTAATTAATAATTATTGTGTTTGTACATTTACAAGGGTATCTTTTTTTAAGTTTAAAGAGGGGTCTAATTAATGGAAGTATTGCTTGAGTAATAGTTGCGCGGACGCATTAATTCGCTCTATTTGTCTGCACATTGTTGTCTCGGATAGTGCAATAATTTATTAGTTAATTTAAAGTGACCTTTGTAATAAGTCCGATGGTACATTTGTTATATAAATACCATTATGTTAATCAGCTGTTAACTAACTTACGGGAGCACGTTTGGCCTCAGGGAAGTAAACATATTAATAAACTCTTAATATCTCATCATTTCATATTCATGACCATATTTTTAATAAAATTATTGGCAATAATAAATTCTTTCTAATTTCCATGTAAACGCTTTTGAAAGTATTCGAATAAATTATTTTCATTGAAAGAAATATGGGGTAGAAGTTGGATCACCAGTATTTAATGATAAATGTTACTTTAAAGATAGATTTCAACTCTAAAACGGCAAAATACTAAATCGACTATTTCAATGGGTTTAGTCATTTGAAATTAATAAAAAAAACTTTCGTACAGAAGGTAAATTGAGTTTATTTCAAAGAACAAACAGCTCTCACCTTGTTACGCTTGATTAAAATTACTTCTACAGCCCTTAAGGCTATGCGATGCTTAATTACTTAAAGGTTTATTAAAAGTTATTTATTGTCATTGCCCTTCCAGCATGTTGTTTGTTTTAAAAAGCTGAACTTATGTAGCGAATTTGTCGAAACAAAAAGTTAACATTTACAAATGCACATATAAGCGCTCACTAACAAATTAACACCAAATTCCATTTTCTAAAAGAAATGCGTTCACTAATAAAATTATGCTGCAGATTAAGTTAAGGGCACCTGTTCAAAACAAATACGCGTTGAACGTCACCGCTATTCAATATTGGCTGTAAGCCGCACTAAATGGGAGCTATAAACCAAAATGCCATCCACCTTGGACGACCTACGGCACCCACCTGCCACGCTACCTTTCCACGATATACGACATCACTAAATCAGCCGCTGTGCCTATGTCTACTATTGTGACGACATTTAAAAAACAAATGAATATCGATCGAATTGGAATACTTTGGAAATAAATTCAAATACATTCCCTATGTGTCTATGACTCAGAGTGTATTGCGTAACGTAACCTCCTTCGTTTCGTTTTGTAGCAAAAAGTTTTGCATCGTGGAAAATGAGCTGGTTTTATTCTTTCCAGTAATTTACCTAAGAACAAAGATGTAATAAATCGCAATAAAATTGTCTAATAACTCCTTCGAAAACTCCTTAATAATTTATTTACTTGATGCACTTGTGAATTCTTTTACTCTGTGAATTTCATTGTCAAGGTTAATTTATAAGGTTTATTTTTTAATTGTCAAGGTTGATTCACAAAGCAAAAACCATCCAAATTATGCCACGGACATACTAGGACATACAAATCCTGTTCATTTATAATATTTTACTAGAACATTTAGCTTTTAACATTACCATAAAGTACGGTCGAATCAATAAATTCAATACAAATGTGTTTATTAAGTACCATATTTTATCTTTATGAAACCAACGTTTTGTTGCAATCGTGAAATAACGACGTTTTATTGAATAATTTATCAATTAACACTAGTATTTTTGATTTTAATTGATTAGGTCTAGATGAACGCTTGCCGTGCCGACAAGAATTTCAAGTTACATAATTTAGAAATAAGTAGACCATAGTATTAACAGGTCTAAACAAAAAATGCTAGCAGCACAAACCAAAATTTAAAAATAGAACTGTAGAAAAAACTCCACACTTACGCACTACGCATGGCCAGTGCTTAAAGAGTATGATTAAAAAAGTACTCATCAACATTATGTCTACCCGATGAGCTGTCAGGAGTGAAGGCTACCAACCGACGGCAGCTCATGTGGAAACCATGACCTTCGAGGTTAAGCTGCCGGGGAGTGATTGGTTTATTGTTGATATGAGTAAATTAGTCGCGGGTGCTGATTTTGAATTTTGGGAGAAAAAAAGTTGTAGAGGAAGATGGGTTAGGAGGAAAAGTCTCAAAAATATATCTGTACTAGCTGGTGCCCGCGACTTCGTCTGCGCAGGTTTAGTATTTCGAACAATATGTTTACAAATTGTAGCCTATGTGTTATTCTGATGTATAAGCTATATTATTGTAAAGTTTCATTAAAATCCATTCAGTAGTTTTTGCGTGAAAGAGTAACAAGCATCCATACATCCATACATACAAACTTTCGCGTTTATAATATTAGTAGGATAGATGTCAGAAACTAGGAAAAAAGGGAAAACCCCAATTCTTAATCATTTTTTGTCACAAGCCGATGTAAGAAAATCCTGGTAAATAAAAAGCCTCCTGTAATTCCGTTCGATTCTCAGTTAACCAAGCTTAATTATAACCATAAAACCATTAAATTATTACAATGGTTTATAAATTACAATAAGTTTATTAGAAAACATGAGTGGAACTAACATTTGACATGACGTAACAGTGTGGGACCGAGTTTAATGCTTGTCTACTCTGACCGCCTCACATGTTACGCGTGACGTTCAATGTTCACATTCCGACTGTGAGAACAGATTATAAACGGCCCATAGGCACCCCATAGTCTATAGAACACATCAACTATTAAAACCTGCAAGCAACTTTTTGTCTCAGAACGTAAACAGGCTTCGACATCATCTTGCAATAAATTGCGAGATCGATTGAACCACGTAATGATCTCGTCTCACCCGTGATCGAATGTTATCATTTCTCGTTAAAAAATGATCCAATTAAAAGGTCCCGCAGCTTCAATAAGTTACCGAAAGCGAGTTTAAAATCTCCCGCACACCCATTGTAATAACGCATGCGCCCTCAATATTAAATTTTAACAAGGTATTAATTAAAAAAAGCGAAATATCTTTAAATTTTCTCAGGACGCGCTCGCCCCCTCGCGTTATTTTATTTTTAATTCATTTTATTCGGCGCTGGTCGAGCGGTTCGGTACGCCCACCGGTGATTTAAAATTTTGATTTATCGGCGCGGGCGCAGCGCGGGAGAGTGCCTAGCGCGCATGCGCCCGCCTGCCGTAATTATAAATATGACGCGGTGCTAAACTGTGCGAAGTGACCCGGCGACCCTGCGGGACCAGCATTCGCACTCCTGCGCAATGCGCTACGTGCGTACATTCATCTAGCGTGTGTTTTATCAAAACGACCCTTAACATAGTGTTAAATCAGATAAACCGACGATTCAATCTTAGAACGCCTCGAATACTGCCTTTTGTATTACGTTTTATTTTTAGATTTATTCTAGCAGTGCTGAACTTGGCCCTCTTGTTTCAATTGTACGTTCATTTGCACATTTTCAAATACTTGCTACAATTTCTATACAAATGTCAAATCATCAAGAAGGTAGAGCTGTATATTAAGGGGATTGGCGAGGGGCAGCTGCCATCGTATTTACGACTTCCACAGGCGCGGGCGCAGCTTTACAACACAACCCGGGGCATTCGCTCACTCGCACTGTTTTATGCACCTGTTTTACTTGATTAATTACAACAACCAATCGGCCTGTCATATAATTGTATTATTATCTACACGTTAAGAAAGAACACTTTGATGTGAAAAGGTTTTTTGAAGAACCACCGCTGATGCATTACTATTTTTTACGATGACAGGTTGAATTTATTTTTCTTATTATTTAAAAGCCTATTTGTAAGATACTTAAGGCTAGGTTGCTTCTGACCTTAATCTTATTTTTTTAAAATAGAAGCCATTTCAAGGTAGTTTATTACTACAACTTTGTAAAGTTCTAGTGACTAGAACTATCAGCAACTCTAACTGCAGAAACTGTTCTGCTAACAATAGGCTATTACCAACAACTGTTTTTCTATTGTAATGTTACGTCTAAACCATAGTTCTAATATTCATCTCATTTCGTATTCAACGAATATGAATTACGTCATTTCGTATAAAGTGTTTGCACTAAGCTAAATCAAAGCCCGAACGGCAGTCGTGAAGCCTACATTCGGGTAATACATTCCCAAACTGATTTCCAGCTAGCCGAATGAGACACGGTGTTCGAGGATGAGATGTGAGATACTCGGCACGACGGGACACGGAATTCTGTGTGTGTCTGTTTTGAAAACGCCCGCAGTGTCCTTTGCCATTCAATGCAAATTCATACGTTATAAGAAGCGTTTCGAGGTAGAATTACTAGCGTTTAGTCGCCTCCAGGACATAATTCCCAGGTTACTTTGTAATTTCGCGGGACTGACGCCTTGTTTGTGTAATTTAGAAGTTGTTTATATTTCTTTTTAAGTGTTACACCTGTCTTATATTATGTGCGGTAACGTTTAACTTGTGGCTTGGTAACTGAATTATTAGAATATGTTAATGTTGCTGTGTTTCTTCTGTTTTTTTAATGAATATTTTATGATGAATGGGATGTGTGATCGTGTATGAACGGACTGTGTAACCTGGTTAGCTACTGGACGCGATAATGATCGCCGTTAAGAAATTACGGCTGTCATTTGTGGTGAAATAACTTAATAATACTTAACTATTTAAAGATCCTTGTAACCTGAAATTAGTCATTTATTACTGTCAGTTTGGAGTTAAGCCTACTGTTAAAGTATTGAACAAGGTTGTAAGTGGGTTCATCACAATAGTTAACTGGGAGCGGATCTGAGCTCATGACCTATCGGCTTCACGACTAAACCTTGCCGTTGGGCTTTAAACATCACGTAACAGTTATCTTACTTTATTATTTAGATTTCAACTATAAACCCAACGGTATATTCTTAAATCAACATAAATAAGCCTTAACTCATTAGCATACCAAAAATAAACTTCTAATTCTTCGTCTTCCTGGAAAAACTCATTAAGAGTAAACGTCCGGTTTTTATTGTAAATTAAATGTGCCAAAAATGCTATTTATAATGTAAATGTTTAACTAAATATGCTGATTCTGAGTGATATACGATTATATCTCTGAATTACTAACATTCTGTTCATTTCAATTTTATTTTTGCGGTATGCGAATTACAACTTACGAAATATGTAGGTTGTGTGTGCAAAATATTAAACACACACACACACATATACACATAAAATATACAAACTTATTACGAGTGCAACATGTAGGCTGGTAGACAATTTGTAATAACGAAACAACGAACACAACGAAAATTATTTATATTGAGATGCATATCAGTATTGTTTTGTTAAGTTCAAACCATAAATCTAACTGGCTATTAACATGTATAATGTGTATCTATCAAGTATCAAGATTGGGCCTTCACCGGTGACACGGCGACGCCTGCGCAGAAGTCATCCATCTTGGCCGCGCTTGCGCACATCCTTCATTCATGTTCTGCAGATGATAGTGAATAGGTTATGTGGTTTGACGTTTGTCATTATCCTGCAATGGATGAGTATGTAGATGAGGGATTAGGTACTAGTGTTGGTAACAAGCCCTACCTAGATATAGGGATTATTTTGTAAATTAATGTTCTCTATGAAGTGTAAATAATATGCACGCAGGTTTATAATTAAAAGAAAAATTGTGTCACGTCGCAAGCCTAGATATAATGAGATTAGAAATACTGATTAAATAAAGTGTTAACGATTTGCTAGAAGTTGATAAATGAGGCGGGAGAAATTTTTAAGAAGCTTAATCACATAAAACTTTTTCGATGATCACCATAATTTATTCTGCAATATTAATTGATTTAAACAGTTTGCCTGCTGTGTTAACGATACTGTAGTGTGACTCAACAGTAGTCGGTAAAATGTAAAGTATCAATCAATGTCGGAACAAGATAATTACTGCGTTGTATACTGCCCATCTAATTGTAAATGACATAATCTTCGCATTGCGAATTTACGCCATCATTATATTCATGAAGCTGTCCGGTCTAGGCGTCAGATGTATAAAATAGCCAGTTATCTTGAAATCTCGGGATGTTTCTATTATTGAAGTCGAAAAAGGATGCACGGAGAGATATTTGGCAGCATCAATGAGGCGGAGCGTGACGTCGGCGTGTCGATTACGAGGCGAATGTATTTCGATGGTAATCTCAACGAGCGCCTGGCGGTTTGATGTGTCAATCCGAGCAAGCGTCGATCGCTATCATCCGATAGCTTCTATTGGGCAACCGCCACGCTTTGTTATCCTAACGGACTTATAAAATTCGACGGCCCATGAACAGATACCGAGCGGACAATACCGTCCGCCTTTCCAATACATTTTTCCGTGAAGCCTCAATTTACATAGACAGCCGACCGCGACAATTAAAGGTCTCCAATGAGTTTCACGCGTCCTATTTCTGGTTGTAACACGGCAATCGAGTACGCGGCCAGCCGGCGCTACGATCCGCACACAAATAAATCGTTAAGCGAATTTCCCAACATGGCTTCCGCGGATACGGCCAATGGGAGGCAGGGGGCGGCGCGGGGCGGGGGCGGCGCGGCGCTGCATCTTCGTGTGAAAATTTAAAAAATTACGAGCACCGCTTTTATTTTTATGACTGCTTCGGCGATGCTCGCAGGCGCCCGTCTACCGACGTGATAAACTTCCACCGAGACACGATCGAGAAGTTGTAAATTGCGTTATAGCTATACACTCAATATACGTAAATGTGTACGCTGAAATTCCTTGTTTTCAAGTACAATCAACTTTTGACTTTGGCACGCGTAGGTACTGAACTAGACTACTGAACTAAACTCTTGAAAATATAAAGCAGACCCGTTATTACAAACAAACAGTCCAAAAATCTGTCCAGGTAAAATACTAGACAGATTTATTAACTGATAATCCAGCAAAGTTATAAATCATTTGAAGCCACAAAGAATGTATGTACTTTATGAATAAATAAGGTAAGCCAGCTGCTTCAAAAGAACCTACACATGACATCAAAGTTTTGTCGACCCCCGCTCTATTCCGAGAGCCCTTCCGTCTATACGTACCCGTTCCTATGTGAACGACGCACACAACCACACCGCTATTACATTTACATTACTACACGGCTGAAACTATCGTGGTGTGAGTGAACACGATGAAAATCTTTATTTTCACGCTCTATCTCTCTTTATCTAATCGCCCCGGTCAGATAAGGACGGAGCGCCGGAAAAACTGGCGCGGGGCGAGGGGTAAAGGCTACATCGATTCCGCGCTTTCACTGCTAGGGGCCGTGTAAACCTTTAAAAACATTGCTTTTGCCGCGCGATTGTCATCTCTAACTTTATATGGATAAGAGGAAATTTTCAGTGCGGTGTTGGGTCTGGTAAATGGATTGCCTCCCCCTTGGGGGTTCTCATAGTGGGATCTAGATGGTGTAGATATGCTGATAGGCGGCGGTGTGTGCGCGCGATGTGGCTGCGTCTGTGTGTGTAGCATAGCTTTGTGTTTTCCGGCTACAAAATCGTGTAGGTATGTATTGTAAGAGGGCTGCTTCCGGGCTGGATAAATTTTGCTTGTGTTAGCAAATATATGAAGGGTCGTAGGTATCCCTTTTTGCAATATAATTTTACGTTGTAGCGTAGATAGGCACATAGATTAGGCAAGACGGAGGCTGTGATTTGATTTGATTAGGAGGTGTTTGCAGTAGGGACGGGGGAGATAACGCTGATTGGATCGCTCGGGGGGCACGGCTTTATGGAAATATGTTTTTAATGTGGGTGGTTTATTGAATTAGCGGGAGTTAGTGTGAAGCGACGCGGCACTAATCCGTTTGATGTGTCGCTGTTGATAATTAACTCAATGTTCAATGGTTCGGTTATATAATTTAGATATTTAATACGTGCTTTAATCACTTTCTAACCACAGGAATTTTGTTTGGTATGTGTATTCGGCGCAGCTGTTTGCCTAAAGTTTACAAGTACGATTAATTCTTTAAAATTGGTGCTTTTGTACAATGTCCACTTGATACGGTCAGCTTACAGCTTTATGCTATAATTTCTTCTGTGGGGGTACAAAAGCGGTGTTTTTGTTCGCGTCACATTCACAATAGCGTCGTCTGTTGTCATAGCTCTCAAGTTTACACTACACTGGAAATTAAAGTGGCCAACAATATGTACTGTCTGTTCGTGATGCTTTTTATCTTTGTCGGCGTTTGTTTGGTATTTTTTTGGCGTGTATGTAAGATATCGATCCGAGAGGAATGTCGTTGACAGTGAAATGGGTTTAACAATTAATAAACCTCTTTGAGATACAGGACAAGTGTTCGAATACTTGGGATTCTTTGTATTTCATTCGGCGGTATCGTTTTTTAAGTAATCAGAAATAAACTATGATTAATTAGTTGTCTGGTTAGACATTCAGATTCTGATAGAGATTTTCTGTAATAAAAACAATACATTTTATCGTCTATAATAAATAAAGCTTTATTTCATTCTGGGTCGTCCGAATAAAGCGTTTTCACTGGCAAGGTCCGCGCAATAAAAAATGACCCGAATAAAAAATAATCCGACTCGTAAAATTTACGAGTTTTTCCAGCCATTTCAGCGTTTGAGGAGTGAAAGTAATTCGTCCATAAAATTACGAGTAAACAGCCGTTTTTCCAGGGGTATTAAACCGGGGGGTGACTGGTGGGGTTGGTTGGTTGACTCCTGTAATCGGCTTACCAGTGAACCCCTCAGATTTGCTCGCATCCCCTGGGATCATGCGTGATGCACCAACAGTTATAAGTTGATGGGAACTCTTATCTCGCTTAATATAATCGGATTCTGGTAATTGAGTTGTAAACTGGTGCAGTTAATTTTGATATTAAGCGGATATGAGTTACGGAGTTGTATTTGCAATGATACAGAGCGGACGTTATGGGAACCTTTTAGTTTTAATAGTTTTCATTAAAGAAGGTTTTACTATAATAACAAGGGTGAAGTAGGTTGATTAGGTATTCACGTACCTTAAATAACTACACATTAAATACTAGCCCACGCTAGTGTGACTGGTCCAGCCTCATCATTGCATATACCGAAGTCGAGTAAAAACAAGAAAAAAACCTATATGTATATTCACAAACAGCATCCATCTTGAGACATCACATCTGTCACCTCAGACAACATATTTATATTTATTTAAAACATCGCTCAATAAGACAGGTTTCAGCTACAAACAAAAAAAAAAACAAAAAGGTCCGTAGCTCGTATGTCACATAAATGGAACTTTGTGAAGAAGAAAAAGTGTGTGTTATAGGCTCGGCTAATATGGCCAGGTCTAATCTCATGCAGCACAAAGGAGCTGCCATGACACAGCAGATATTAACGCAAACCATTTAATATTTAGGTATTCCAATATGCAGAAGTACTGACGAGGCCAACGATGCTTGCTGTCTTTATATATTTACTAAGTATGGGCCTTTACTAAATTGAACGGAAATAATAATATATTTTTCGGTGTTCTGTTTTTTCTTGAGTGACGTTAAGGTCGTTCTGTTCTACATTACATGAAAATAAATATTATTTTTTGTGAAGGGTTTCCTTAAATAAATAAGCAATACCCATTAAACTTACCGAAATAAACTAACGATGGTATTTGCTTAGATTCTTAGAAAAAACTATTTAATGAAAAAGGAAGTTAATCTAGGAAACGAAGCTAAAATATAAGGCAATTACATATTTATTGTATACTTGAATGTACACGTTTTACGAATCAGCTTTTTATGTTACAAGATTAATTCTTATTAAATTAATGGCTCCGCGAAGGCCACAACAAAGATAGCGTTATCATAAAATCGAAACTGTGTTTATTAATAGTGATGATAAAACATTAAATGTCACGTTATCTAAGAATTTAGAAGATAACGCTTATTGAGGATTAAAAAGCAATCTTTGCACTGATTTTATATTGCGCAGTATCTACGTGAGTTAATAATATTTTGTGTATGAAGCGTTGTGTGCTCGAGTGTACCAGCGGTTGAGGCCGACACAGTCACTTACGATATTAAATCGGACAATACGGCGCGGTGCGGTCACGATAATCTTTGGTAGTATTCGATTCTAGTTACCGAGAACCTCAACCGGTGTCCCGAATAGTTTGCCTCTCGTAATGTTTTACGACCTCAATGCTTTTCATTCGATAAATGACATGACAAATTAATGGATTTATTATGAGTCGGATTGCGCCGGCTCTTTTTATTTTGGTGTCGGTTTAGGACGAATGCATTTTTAATTGAGTGAGGCACTTTTGTGGACTGTATAAAACGGCCACCGCATGCCGTGGATGTTTTTTGTCTGATTGACGGGTAGTAATGGGCAGGTGCGTAAGAGAACCCGCCGATAGCTACCTCGCTTTTTCGTTTCGATATTCGAATATTCACTTTTTGTCGGTCGCGTCGTTTTGCGACTCAACTGATCGTATTTTATGTTGATTGTTTTAACGTACATTAATAGGGTTGTAAATTTTGGATATCCTATAAGTTTCCAGTAATAATATTTGGACGCACATTTAGTTTTAATAGGTTTTGTTTTCGAAAAACATATTGGACTTCTCTGTAGGGTTATTAATTAATTAATTTGTATGTGGACCTACCTCTACGTTTTACTGTCGTTGCTCAGATGTTATTCTGTATATCCTTTTATGAAATCATCATAATCATAAATTGTCAACATCTGTGGTACTTTAAATGCTCCGTGTTCAACAATTTTAGTTGCGTATTCTTATTTCAACTTTAGTACGCGATTGCCCTTTTAAAAAATTGTGCTTAAAATAATAAACGCATTACTGTCACTTTGTTGTATAATAAGTTCTTCAGCGAGTACAATTAATAACAGAAGTGTTGTAATACAGTAAAATTAAACCACAATTTGGTTTGAATGGTCGCACACGAATGGCTCAGCTGTTTAATATCCCGCACACGTTGAGAAGTTCACAAAAGGAATAACATCATATCTTAAGAACTATTGGCTTATAAATCCTCCCTTTTGAGGAACATTTTTATTTTGAATTGACCATTTATAGGTATTGATTTTTCTTTTCTCTGTGTTAGGTGTCATCAGCTACATCCGGTTAGACTGGAAGCCGATCCCAACATCGTTGGGAAAAGGCTCGGGAGATGATGATTTTAGGTGTCATCACTGAAGCACATCACAGTTTTCCTAATTTTTCTTACCTTATTATATTTGTATTATTATGTTATTCAATAATTAACCTAGTATGTTATTTGTTGCAGTCGTTACAAAGTGCAGCGAGACGGGCGGGTACTTCGTGCGCCAACTGCAAGACGACGACCACAACGCTATGGCGACGCAACCAGAATGGAGAGCCTGTGTGCAATGCCTGTGGACTTTACTACAAACTACATAATGTGAGTACTACTTTATTTATATGCAAAAACTTAAACTATCAGTATAAACTAAAATAAAAACGTATATGAAAGTACTACATACTTAGTCTGCAGACCATATTTATTTCTGCTGGTAGGTTTACAAAAACACTTAAATATGTAATTATAAAGTGGATGAGTCCGGTATTTCCTATCTGACTACTTTGATAAGAAACTCTGATACAAACTCAAGACTCCTATTATATCTTACTAAAATAAGTAATAAAAATTCTTTTGTTTGTTTATCGTCTCAGAAATTACTGAAAGATTTGGAAAATTCTTTCTTGTACGTAGCCTATATTTTGAGTGGGCAAGGGAAGACTATTGATATCTATTAGATGAGGTAAACATTTAGGGACTACGTAGGTGCATCTGCGGAGAAATATTCGTAGCGTAGCAGCATGTTAATGTTCGTACACTTAGTAACCATATGTTTAATGTCTGTTGTACTTATTGTCGCACATTGGATATTATAATAGGATAACATAACAAAAATAACTTATGTAAATAGTATTTTTAAGAAGTTCTATTCGATGAATGGTCAGATTTGTATACGAGAGGGAAAGCGTAGCGTGTTTCGTAGCCATATAAAATTTATCATCGCAAAATAATATAACGTTTTACAGTTAATATTCATATCAACACCACTATAATAAAGATGCTAAATATATATTTCTAAATGATGAAAGTTGGTCACTCGTGTCCATATACCTCTTTTTCAATATTGTCAAGACCGATTCAAATAGGAAACTGGTTTTAAATGGCTGAAATATCGGATTACAAATCCGCATAGTGTTAAAATCAAATTATTGTAAAGGAATCCAATAAATAAGATTTTTTATGAATCATGTGTCAGATATGTGATTTTCAAGGGCTTTAGAATTAAATAACGATTAAATCGTCGCCCTTTTATAACATACTTAGAATTCGATAATTTGGTGTTGTTTACATAAATTAGTCCTGATAGCAAAACTAAGCAACATGCCTGAAAATCATAATTTTATTTGATCACATAAAGTCAGAACAAGTTCAAGTATTTTCAACTGAATGTAATTTCATAAAGATTCCAAAGTCAAACCCTTCTAACACCAAGTATAAATAACATCACAACCCCAACATTAAAATTAAAAATCAAATTGCCTATAACCAGAATAAAATAACTCTAATAAAGTAGAAGTATCTAAATCGGTCCCTCGTCGGTTAATCTGGGGTGTCCCTCGCGACTGCATCCCCGGGGACGACTTGACGGTATCTTGGTGACAGATAACTTGGGGTCAAAGCCGGGGTCAGAGCGGGGGTTAAACCCGGGGGTTCAAGGCTTGTAATGCGTCATAAAAGCCAATACGATTGTCTCACATGAATTACGACTGAGATACCGTCTCTAAATGGTTCAATTACATTTAAAATTTGCTGTCGGGAATTGCTACACATCCAATGGTTTTTAATTCAAGAATAATTATTAGTAAAAGTAGAGTCGAAAACGATGGAAAGATTGTGTGAATGGAGACGCCAGCGAATGATAAAATCGGAGTAGATAGGGAAAAGAGCGGACCGCTAAAAGTAGAGGGAATGATGAAATAATAAGTAACAAAAGAGTAGTTACATTATCAATTGTAAGTTTATTCAATTAGCCACATTGCATAACCCGGTAGACAGTGGCACAAAAATTAAATGAACCAAGATTTCGCGCGAAGATAGTTGATAGATAAGGTGTTACCGAACAGTTTGAACAATAGTAGCGTTTCCAATATCCGGTCTACAAAAATAGAACACGTTTTATCGCTGATTTAACAAGATGTAAAGTTTTGTCAGGCTATGGCACTAAGTAACAATTCTCACGACTCTCACAGCCCCGACGAAAACAATAAACATAAACCCTCACGCGATCCCAGCCCGCTGTACATTCGTACGGAAAAAGTACAAACATCACGCGGGAGCGCAACAATGACAAAAATTAACTGTCAAAGCGACCCTTCGCTGAAGGCTCTCGAGATTTTTTACATTGAAATGTATACTTTATTGCCGAGTGGAAGCATCAGAGCAACAATGTTGTTTGCTCTAATTATTCGGAAGGAGCGACAAAGGAGCGAATGGGAGTGCCTGCTACTTCAGACGTTGAAGGCATAATGACGGGGGCACAATACGGGAATGCCAGTAGCATTGTCAAGGGCCTGCGCCCGCCTCTTCATACATATTTATACACGGCTCACTTACACATTCGCTACAGATTCCATGCCCTTTAAGACACACATTTCAAATGCAATAAATAATTAATCTAATACATTTGCGCAAAATCATGTTTTTGTCGAATACATGAATACTAATAAAGACAGATATTCAAATTTTGACATTAGTTGTTGACACATTAAATTGATACTCGAGCTGTAAAGTCGCACTGTTTAAATACTATAGTTTATTCAAGAGACGAGAATAATTTAGCAATTATTATATGAGTATGCATAAACATATGTATCTCATGAGTGTATAACATAGTTTAATAGCACAATAAATTTCGTGTTATACCGTGTGAACGTGACTTAAAAAATGCCTTTGCCTTAATTTGATATATCTACATTCATGGATATTTATTACTTTATCAAGTCATAATGAACTTCCTTTACGAATATTTGAAATCTATATTTTTGTTCTATTATAATATGAGTGAATTATGTGAGAAAAGTGCCGCTAGGCTGGGAAATAGATCAGACGTAAATCCTGTTTTTTTATACTTTAATGTGACTATGAAGTGGTTTCGGAAGGCAATTGCATAATGTGTACAGCCTTGAAAAGCAAATTTAAAGCAACAATGTGTAAATAAATACTGTATAATATTAGCCAGCCCCAAGGCGGACACATCGTGATCGATTTCGCTCAAAAAACGCAATTCATAACACAAAGCACGAGCGCATTGTGATTTGAGCCAACGTCACCCTCCCGTGTGGGATCGAACAGTCTTGATACTATGTGATGGTAAAATAAAACTTTTGACACTGTAAGAAAAACTTAAATATACATGGACATGTTTTTATATTTTGTACAAGATAAGTAAACTAAGAACCTTAAATCATGAGAACATTTTATGTTGAAAGCCGCCGTTTTTTTTCTTGATGAGACTTATTTTAATCTATCAAAAGTGACATCACTTACTGAGTTGTTCTAAATATTAAACATAATTAAGTAATACGGAAGACATTGTTTGTGGTAATAAACATTCTGGGTTTTCCCACGGTTCTAGAAACTTGATAGGTGATATATTAATCAGGATCGGAGATAAGGAAACAATGCAAAAAGTCGTTTAAATAAAATTAAGCTTCAATTGGTGTAGATAAGATATCACTTTAATATGATGATCCACGAAATTAAAAGCAAAATGATTCAAAACAACATATGATATGCTTATAAATTAGGTGGTTATGTTAAACTATAAAACCACACTTATCATAATGTGTTCCTTATGTCATATGAAGTCATAAGTCATAATAGTCGGTGGACTTCCTCCACCTTATAAAGATATTATTATTTCTTGCAAAAATTTCCAAAAAGGTCAAATATCAACATCGTTCGAGCGGCGTATTGTTCAAACAATGCTCAAGTATGTTTACTCAAAACATATCCTTTAGTGGGCCTATTTGGTTGTGTAACTTAACTATAAATGCCCATAACCGCTGGAATTGCCCTCATACAGGCCATATAGACCCGAGAAGCCGACAAGGGTCTTGTTATTTTGGCTTGAGAGGCCATAACGCTTTGTGCTATTGTTTTTAATAAGAACATTTATTGGATTGTGATACTGTTTTATTTGATTGATGTGGGAAATATATTAAAGAGGGTTAAAAATATAAATGGTAACCACATTTAGGTTTACAAATAACATTAACATTTTAATGTATACCCGGGATTACAGTTTTTCCCTGAACGTATTATGACAATGAATTGTAATTTTTGCCAACACGGATGAGTAGACAATTTTAAACTGTGACAACTCCCAAAGGGAACTTTACTCGGTAGGTACCAATAAATACGTGATTGAAAATAAATTATTTATTTGGCCATCCACAATAGCCGGTTAATAGGATTACTGTGCGGAGCGTGGGTTCGAGTCCCGTACCTGCCCACCGCAACAAAACGAGCCATCCGTATGTTCGACTCACTTTTTATAAATTTGTTTATTTAATTTATCACGCTCGTTTATACGTTACTTCCTTCGTGTTATAGCCGATTAGCTTTTTGTGGTTTGTATTCATTTTTTTCGGCCAACCTTTATGCTTCCAATGAATTGGTATTCAGTTTTTGCGGTTCCATTCAATTGTTTTCGATTTCTTGGTTGTTTAACCGACGGCATGTTAAAGTGAAGTTTAATTTTAGGCTCCCATTTGTAAATAGGCAATAATCAAAGATACTTTTTCAATGTAAATTGCATGTCATACTTTATAGAGCTAATAAAGAAGACGAGCCTTGTAATATCGCTAATAACTATCATCCTGTACACTCTAAAACATTTGTAACGACGTGTACTACAATTTTGATACAATAAGTTTCTTAAGCGCTAGCCAATAAAACACTAAACAAATTAATACCCTATTACACATCGGACGTTTCGTTCCTAGAGCGGTGCGTTAAGTGCCTGCCATACAAAAGTATTGGATTACCAGTTTGTATGGAGCTAGAGAGAGAGGGACCATAATAACAGCTCAAATGATACATTTGGAATACAATGGGGCGATCAATTCAATTTTTGAATCGAGAACGCTCTTCTAGTTTTCTTTTTTTTATCGTCTAAAGTGCTGTTTTGTTCAGCCAACATCCGAGGGAATTTGACAGTCACTGTTTTTTCACCCGTTTTTCTCTGATATTAGATTTAATGCTAGGCTATGGATACAATGTGTTTGAGATAAGGGTATCTTCACGAATTTGTCCGCTACTCTTTTTGTTTGCGAGATGTTTATTTGTCTAGACTTATACTGTAATGTAACTGTATAACAAAGGATTTCGTATAATCCTGTTTAGTTGTGGAGAAATCTTAGCAGTTTGTATTTGAGACGCGTAATCTATGATTTAGTTCCTTACTGCGCTACAAGTCAGAAATGAAGTTTGCATTTCCAAGCTGACTTAAGTTAATCGCGGCGAACATGCGAAAGTTTGGCTTGTTAAAATTCTCTTCGCAACCGCCAAACATGGCCACCGGTGGTAGGAGTCAAGCTTTAACTCGCGTGTGAGATAAAAAAACGAGGTACGTTTAATTTACTCATTACGTTACATTACATATTCGTCGGTGCGGCTGGCTGGCGGCCAAACGGCCGACGCGTTTGGCCGAATGTTATAATGACATCAATTTGAATATTCAACATTGAACAGCTATCCCATTTACATAAGTTCGACCGTTGAATTTTGTGGCGATGCAAATGCTATTCGCTACACTAATTGTGCTGTTCATTGTTCCAGTTAACATTTTCAATGTTAGTTCGTTACTGCTTACTGCATTTTTATCTCATTTATGGCTTATTTTAGTAAATTTTGAAACTGGTCGACGTCTTAAGATTATCTCTTTACTCTCTCGGAGTACTTCCGTAATTACTGTCCTGTGAATTCATATATCTTTACACGAATTCATATTTATATTGTAGCTCAGTGTAACTTGAAAAGCATTGCCTTCCTTGATTGACAGAGACAAGCTTCAATGTGCCTGAAATAGGAATCAATAAAACACTAGGTTATGTTTTTTCAATTCATTCTTTTCAACAAATGTGTATAATTTTGCCAAAAAGTGATCACATAAAATAAAAGAAATAAAAGCGGGTGTTCGCGCAGTAGGCCGGAAAGATTTTATCTGTTGGCAATACAGAAAAAATGGCGCCCACCGGAAGTGTCCGAGCGGCGCGCGGCGCGTTACTATTTTTTTCTTTTTTTGTTTTAAATGGCTTTTTCCCGGCAGCGTACGGCCGGAAATGCGTTTGCGTAGAACTACCTCACATTGCCGAAAAGCGTTATGTCCGATAAAGTTTATAAGCAATTTTGATACTTGCGACTGATATGTTTAGGGTTAGGTATCGCGTATCAGGTTTCTGGTCAGATGTTTCGGTACACTTGAGGACGTGGTGAGTGTAGCGCTAAATAGGATGTTTTTATTCATGAGCCTTAAGCTCCCATTTTGTTTAGTAAGCGTGGCCCCAGCTGATTTACTGTCTTGGATATAAATTTTGTGAAAATGTGAGAATTATTCACGAAACTGCGCAAAAGCAATTAAATTCTATTTAAAGTAGATACAATAAATGAATGTGCTTAAATACTGAACGGTGGGGTGTATTCCCAGGCTAATTTTGTTTAGATAAAGTTCAGAAGACCTAAATTGAAAAATGAAATGAAGTGGCAATAAGCTATTTTATATGGGTCTATATCCAAAATTATATAAAATGTCTTCAGAAGCTATTTCTGTCTTGTATCAATTTCACTTACATTTTTCATAGACAAGACCTATTTCAATCTATCCAACTGCAAATAGCTGCCCAGTTCATTTTCAAAAAAAGAATAAAATCACAAGTATCAACGTAACGGTCAAACCAATTTCCATTTCCACTAGTTCCATGGGGGGATATTTAAAAAAGGAACCGAAATAGCAGCTGCACGTCATTCGGCGATCGTTCGCGCGATAACTCGCCGTGTCCTTCTACAAAACAATTACTTGCGCCTGCGCCGAGAGTTTCGCAATACTCATTGTACGCAAGCTTTTGTCGCGATATTTGTAACTATCGATATATCGAGTATTACCTATTCTCGTTTCGGTCGGCACTTTTGAGCCGAACCCTATGTATCGATTACGGATCCTATGTATTTTCCTATGTATTATTACAGCTCGTAAATGATCTTACCTCAATGCCATTTTTGATCTTCAATTGACATAAACCATTTGTATGTTAAATGATTACTGTCAAATTGAAATCAGTAATATTAACCTTGAATTTCAAACATGATACTATGAATACAAACCTATTTATTATTTTGAGAACTATAAATTGAGTACTGTGAGGCTAAAAATATGTACATAATTTCAGTGTAAAATGACATAAATCATTCGATGCAAATCTGAGCAACCTACATGATATGTAACAAAACTGTCACTTGCTAAACTCCATAAAAATAGAAAAACTATTAGAGGAAAGATTTAATTCCCTGATAGCTGGAGTAACGTGAACGTCTTGTAATTAGGCGATGAAACGCCGGGAATGAGATGATCGCAGATCTGGCGCTGCGCCACTCTATCAGCGCCATCTAGCGTGATCTACGAGCACAGGAATACTCCGCGCTTTACATTACAATTTTATTTTATAAATTATAATATCACTAGCACTCCAAAAAGGGTGGTATATGACAGCGATAAGTAAAACAAAAGCAGATAATTAACGAACAGTCTATCAAGCGTATTAGTGTTGCACGGTTGATTGCTTCCATGAGATGTTCGGGCCGTTACCCCTCCAGTACATCTGTAAACATCTTCCCGATAAGCATCTGACGTTTGACACAAAGCGCGGTTGCGGGAGATACTATCTCAAAACTATCGTCCTCCTCCCCCCGCGCCGCGCCCCCGACTTCCTCTCCTCCGTCTAATTATTTATTTATGTCCTCCTATCACACCATCGATGCGCTTGAGTGCAAAACTGTGCGGGCATTACACCAATTCATATTTAGAACTCCGTTTCGTTATCATGTAGGTAATCTCGGTGACAGTTTAAACTGAAATTAGCGCAATGTCTCCGTAGTTTTTTAGGTCGTTCTGTAAATCCGGGATTTAGTCTCGAGTGCTACTGTTTGTGACAAACGTTTGTGTTAATCTGTTTCTATTGTCCCTTATGTAAATACAAAGAAATGTCTTTGTCATTATTCAGTATTTGACAATACGTTATCTTAATCCACAAGTACTTGTTCACTTGAGAATATTTTTTGTTTATAACAATGCCGAAAGTTTTGCCAGAGAAATGGTTGAATGCACTAAGAACTTATGGTGACCATATATTTTAAAGTGACCCCAAAAACTATAAAAATTAATAATATTTCTTTTTACACCGGCACGCAACCGTCGGAATATAATTGGAGTTAAAAAAAAACTTTATGACATCTCACTCGTACAAAGTGGCCAGGCCAAGGTGTAATTTGATTGAAAGCACCAAAAAAGTCTCGTAATCATATAATAAGTGGTGGAATAATTAGTGGGGGTTTAGGAGCAGGTGCCGTGCGCACGCGTCGATCCGAGCGGCTTTTACTGCTGACCGAACGAAAGACAAATGACTATTACATGATATAAGATAGTGGTTTTTGTTCCTTAGTTCGTTATACGACGTTTTATTATACGGCTGTATAAAATGTGCTGGATTAAGTATTGTTAAGTTATAAACACAACTGTAGCAGCTTTCATAGTTAAAACATGTAATTTGCTTAGTTTAAAATTGATTAGAAGACCAATTCTCGATAAATTCATAATTAAAATAAACTGCGCTACAAATTAGTTCAAAATAACAGTACTTAAAACTTCCGTGTTCAATCCCAAGTTATTCAGCTGTACCGCAACATTAGTGTTGGGAAGCAAAAGTTATCGATAATCGAGAAGCTGTTAAACTTTGTGTCGACGTGGACAGTTACGAGGTCTCGTTGGCGGGCTCGTATGAATTAGTGTAGCGTGGTAGCATCGTGAGATTTAGTGCGGACGCCGCCGGACTCTAATTGGACCGGGTTCAGTGCCACAGGCGCGAAACATTTAAATTTATTGGTTTCCATAATTGTTTTTGAGACGTGAAGTTGGTGCTCCTGCCACATATACTATCTTCATTGCAAATATGGTTTTAAGTTAGAGTACTGTGGTCGGTGAAGGCAGTGCATTAATAGCTCTTACACTATTGTTAAATGAAATTACGTTATTAATAAACTGCCATTCTCCTTCGAAAGTAATCATGGACAAAGTGACAACTCAATGCGTACTCAACGTCTTGCACAACCATCGGACTTATTTCTTAATCCTTATCTAAAGTGTTAATAAAACGACAAACATAACTTCATTATCAACTCACTAAATTGGAAATGTCGATATTTTTATCGACACCTGATAATTGACTTAATATTATTTGATAAATCCGTGCCACGAAATATACTTGTATTTAATAAGATAAGGATAAACCGTAATGATACTTTTGTAAAGGAACGACTTAATTTCACTAGATATCAGTAGCAACTAATCTACGACAATAATTGCATTTCACTGATTGTCTAGTTCAAATGATAATTACTAAGTGACATTTTAATTGAGTTGTTTAATTACGTAAGTTTATTGAGAAACAGTATACTTCATGAATTTATCTTTATTTGAATCGCGTTATACTTGAAATGATCGAGAGCATGGCAAAAATGAAACGTTACAATAATAACCGATGCATAAGGCCTTGCTCACACTATAAATCGTGGATGTCGATAAATTTGGCGGGTGTATAAATCGTCGTTTCAATTATCCCCCGGAGTAGCAGCTGTCGGCGGACTCCCGACTACTGCCCGGAGTATTTATTTTAATCACGTGCACATATCAAACACCGCGGTGTTTTATCGACATGTCTTGCAACACATCCTTAATTATGAAATTTGCTTATCATAGTTTACTTCTATTTCAAGTAAATTGCATACACGAGAAATGCATGTTGAGCATTTAGCTATAAAAGGAGAAATTGCAAAAATAGCAGTAATTGCTATAGTGTAGCGTTACGCTAGTTATTTTTCTTAATTAAATTGGTTGCGTGATCCGACAGGCGTTATGTGGTGTTAAATAGTTGAGGCGCCACTTGATTAAAGGCAGTCGCCCTATTTGATTCATTGCCACACGCGCATATAAAGCGTTTGAACCTACTCGTACCTTTGCGAGGAATACTTAAAAGGCGTTTAGCTAGCTGAGAGCGTTTAGTACACCATGTATGTGAATCCTATTTAAAAAGTGGAATTTGTACAGAAAAAGACTGGAATTTTCTAATGACTTACTCTTGCGTAGTTGATAGGGGGTAAAAAGTTGTGCTAGTTTATCTTCAAAAGAATGTGGATGAAGTGAAATCTGGATTAGTTTTTCACGATCCCATTTACAGAAACACGAAGATGTGTAGGCATAAGAATGTGCCTTTTGCATGAATTTTTATTTGTACCATGTCTTGCGAGTAGCGTACCAGTGGGTTTTCAGTAGGCAGGCGCCAGGCACGCATGATTGCGGCCCGGACTAACTATGCGGAACTAATTCCCCAGAGACATTACCGCAGCCGCTTTTTGTCATTAGTTCATTACACACGTCAACGAAAATATACTTTTTAGAGTTATGTTGCGGAAAAAACATATTTCTAGGGCTGAAGAACCCTTTCAGACTGATACGGTAGAATGATTCTCTTTGAAGCGTTAATTGAAAGCAACAGATAAGTAAATTAATGACTAGCAAATAGATTAGTTAGAAAATACAGTTCATTATTTTTATATCCCTTTACAAAAAATACCTTCTGTTTCACTTTTAGATTTGAGGCTATACAATTATGCTGCGGGTTGTTCAAAAGAGATACCGCGGCCCTGGTACATAAAAGGCCCATGACGGAACACGACGGTTTTTAGTCAGTAAGAGTCTGACACTCCCTCTCCGCTGCTAACCCACAGCGGAAGGGGTCATTTGATGATTTTTGACGTCGTTAAAAAAAAAAAAAGGCTATACAATTATATACTTAGGTACGAGAGCTAATGTTTAGTTCATGACTTGCAGGCCTGTTTTTTTGCAATCCTACCAAAGTTTCTTTAACAACCATTTTAACAAATATCAAGTATGAAGTTACCCTTAAAATACACAAAAATACAATCCAAAAACAGAAGTTTTAATACCATTTCACCAGTACATGTGATTCTCCGTAGTATCTGTGTGGGCTCCGCTGGCGTTCGCCGCGGCCAATTGACAACGGCTTGTTTGTTTGTCCGGCACGCCACATATACTCGCTGCTCTTAATTGCGACTTTCGACACGATTGTCGGGACGAGGTTTTTTTTTGTTTGTAAGCTATTCTCGTTATTGATTTGAGAGAAAAATGTTAGTTTTTAAAATATCTTCCTATGATTTTCTTGCATTAATGGTTATACATAATATCCGATTTGCCAAAAAGCGGAAGTTGTGGCGAAGAACTTTCTTTTGTGACATCAATCTTTTATAGTTCTTGAGTTCTAGAGTAGTTGAGTTTGATATGTAAGCAATTTAGCGAAAAGTACCTACTATTAGTGATTGATTTATCATATTTTTCCCTCGATGTAATCTATAAGGTAATTCTATTTTCAAAACGCTGTCATTCTATACTCTGATCAGTGATCAATGATCAATTCCTTGGATTTCCCACATTGCATTTCAAACTGGCCATCAAGAATTTTCAACCGCTTTCTATTTTAAAAGCTGAAGCGATTACACAAACATTTATCAAGATTTCGTACACAGGAGTTATGGTCTTGTTAATATCCTATTCCGAGATAAAACCCTTCCTTGAATTTATCAGTTTAGTGAGAAACTTGAATATATTAGTTAAATGTACTACTTTATGTGCATCGGCTGAGATTTGTACGTTACGATTAAGTTTGAGTAAAATTGTTGGGAAAAGCAAAATCATTTGAGCAACCAAATAAATTTATTTCAGCAGGTCCTTAGCTAAACTTCAATAGCTTAACAGTTTTCTTATCTGTAAGGAAAAACATTTTGTACCACGAGCATTTTTACAGCTGTCAATTTAATTAACTTAATTCTCCCTTTAATATATGTAACCGTTAAATGCAAACCACTATCCTAGAACATTCCTGATCTTTTACAGTAGCAACTAGGCCTCATAAAACCAGGTGCGTGAAAGGAGTATTTATTTAGCCACAAGCCAGTTTTATGCGTAAGAAAGGTGCAAAAATCAAACGCAAACCACGCGACACGTAATGTAAGATGCCAATTAAATTATCCCTGACCGCAGGTTAACGATAATAAATTCTTGCCACTTAAGCTGCATATTAAGCGAATTCTTTCCTACGTATTTTCACTTATAATACCACAAGAGCTTCAAAATTATCGGGTATTTTCCGATAGGTTCCCTGCAAACAAATAAAGTCGTCAAGTTTTTCAGGAAAAATCACTCGCGCTTCGCGCTCGTTATTTTTTAACCTGAAAAACTTGACTCCGGAAATGCCAGATAATTATGAAGCTCGTGTGGTATTCGGGAGATTATTTTTCCGTCCCAAATGTCGGCCACAACCTGTCAGTTTGACGTAGCAACGACCAGAGAAAATATTCAAAAAATTTTCAGTATAATACCATGTAGGTTGTACCACGTGACGTCGAATGGTGCAATTCTATTGGTCAATATTTGGGTCGGAAAAATAATCATTAGAAACATAGATATTTTACGTGTGAGATATTTTGAAAAAGTATATAACTGCTTTCTTGTCTGTTCAAAACGATTACTGTCTGATAATTGTTAGGTACAAATAAGGTCAATTGATATCGATCTTTTTTATAGATTTTAAACGTTTCAATCGAAATAGTATAATCTTCCACTACTATAAATTAAAGTAAATATTTATCAAATCGCATTTCTTTTGATCAACCGAAGAGATTTAGTACTCTCATTTCCACCGTTATCTCTGACTAAAACAAGTCCATATTCATCGCGATTTATTTGACGCTACCGTCTGTAGTTGATCGTAAATTTGTACCAAAACACTTTCTCTCCTACTTCGGAACTGTCAAACGCTGCTCTCACAATTCACACGTCGAAAATTCACGCCGTAGAGTATTTCTTACAATAATGAGTCTGAATATAAAACTCGCTAAAAAACTCGCACGCGATTCTTAAGGTGTCGCCAGCTCGCGGCAAATTAATAAGACAATGCATCGGAATGGCATACAATTATTTATAGTTTCACGTTCACCTAACGACGTGACAATAGCTCTTAAAATCATAAGAACTTTTTTGCTGAACTTATCACAATCAACGGTAAATGCCTGACGTTTTGAAAGAACGATTCAAATTAAGAGCGCTCTTTTAATTTCGAACTCGAAAGCACTTTAAAATGTAGCGATTTTAGCTGGAAAGAGTGAGTGGTGTGATTTAAAAGGAATAAAATAAAGCGCTTTATTCAAGCGGTGTAGACGTTGTCGCCTTAACGATCTTAAGTGAAGTGTCACTAATAACTCTGCTAAATGATACGGACAGACAGACAGTGCGCATAACTACTGAAACTTTTTTGATCACTGTTATTGGATTGACACCTGTCATGTTGTTATTAATTGCAAACTTTCTTACCGTAACGTCTGATAACAACGCTCCAAATCTTTATGTTATTTTGATTAATGCATTTGTTTGATACACTTTATTTTTAAAGCGGGTTTCGGGAGCAACTCGCTAACAAAAAAACAGCACTGCATCACTAAAGGCGTTTTATTATTTGCAAGCAAAACTGCCTGTAAACTGAAAGTAACGAGTTAATAAAGCAATTAACTTGTACCGCTGTCAAAACCCATAACATCCTAGAGTTTTTAACACCAATTTATCATTACACTCTTCGAACTATAAATCACTCGTCAAGTAACAAATAGGTGCATTACAGGCCAAAAAAACGGGCAACTTATCATCAGAATGTGAAAAAAGGTAATCGTGCAACAATTACGAACAACCGTAGATTATAGCAAGCAGCCGTTATTTAGGTAAACATTGACAGAGCGTATTCGAGATAAAAACTAAAGTCCCACAAGGTAATACCGTCATCGGTTTCAATACAGCAATTTACTAGTTTTTACCCGTTAATAGGTGTACAATGTTTTTGCTATATAATTGGTGATAATTCTTAAAGTAGGTATGTAGTGTTAATTTAATTTGTATCGGATCTTTATCTATGTATTTATGTGGTGTCAACACTCTTTAGCTTATTATTGTTAGGCTGTTGTTACTTTATAATGAAGCAGTTCTAATTAGTATTTTTTCGTAAATTACGAAGGTAATTTTGTATTGTATTGTATGTTTTTATCAAAGTAACCTTCAGGTGAAACTGCACACAATTCAGTATTGAGCACATTGTAAATAAAAAGCTCTTCTAAAGAAGTTGTTCAGATGCATTTGTTAAGTGCTACCTGCGATTATATTACCTCCATGATTGATATCGATATAATCGGTATCTCGAGTACTTAACCCCCATCTAGATATCGGGTTTAGGTGGCTACATCTCGTTTACAGCGCTTTATTTCGCAACAATAACGCGTCAACTTTGTTTTATCGCGCATTACGCCACAATTTTACTGCTCTGCGATTGGTTCGTACGTCCCTGTTCCGTTTCATTACAATATTTATGTCCAATAAAAGGCATGTTTGCCGTTTTCCAACAATTAACGACATAATAAAGCTTTCTAGCGGTTGGAAAAAATTACAGCGAGGGGCCGTGAGCAGCATTTTCCATGGCATTGTGGTATGAGCCTGTTATTTTCCCATTTGAGCGGTTTTATGGCTGTGTTTGTGCAGATGAGTGCAGATAGCGTAATAAGCGCACTCTCCGTCCTAGAAACATAACGCAATTATTCGCACGCACAACGAGACGCAACGCGTTTGTTCTCCGCGGACATTTCGCATTGTCACGCCACTATTGCATTGTTTTTGCGAGTGTATCACACACTAGTCGATGATAGCAGTCGATGTAATGCGTGTATTATAACAAAAACTTTATTATCTCAAAGTGTTATAGCGCAAATTGGTACGTTTATTGGCTGTTAATATATTTTTATATTGGCACTACAATAAATCTATTGTTTTCTTAATAATCACTGCAGTTAAGTTACGAACACATCTAATATCATAGAAAAAAAAAACCATAAAAATATTTTAGTTCATAAGCATATTCTAAATTGCTACTCATGTAAGTTTTCCAGCAATAAGCGCAGTACGTAGGTTTCATAGTTTATTCAGCATGGCGTGCTAAGCCGATATTACATTGACAACCAGATGCATGTTGTGCATGCCGACTGTACCTGCACTGTTTTACTAACCCTGAACTGTACCGCACGAAAGCAATGACAAAAGTGGACTTTTAAATCGAAATTATACTTTTATTTTTGTCTCTTAATACTAAAATTTTAAGTCCTTAAGTTGAAACTTCAAAGTTATTTATTGTGGACGTGCTATATTAATCACGGTATGCTGTCTAATAAATTGTTCGGCAATTCACTTTATTATGTGCTTACGTCAGTAACCCGTTTGCTAATTCTGAGTTAAGTAGATCATAGATTACATGATACACAAAAAATATACTATGGTTGTTTATTTATATAATAAAATTATAATAAATATGACAGAACAAGATAGGACAATAGGTTATATGCCTGCAATTTTCTTTTAATGGTAATTTAGGAAAACACCGAAACTTTTGTAATGTTCATTTGTTTTCTATGTCTAGAATGAAAAGTGTCAATATTTTTTTCAAAAGCCTTATTTTCATGACAAAGTGTATCTTTTATCAAACAAAATCTTCAACATACGCCTCACAATTCATCCAATTACGTAATATTTTGATTTGTACAAACCAAAGTCATGTTTACTAGTAGTATCTCAGTAGTAGTAGCTCAGTATGTTTGGTACAATTTACAAGAACGGACGGTAATGAGAACTGGGCATGCTATGGTACCTACACTCGTAGGTACACTGGATTAGGAATATAGCAAAGTTATTGGTTTACAAGTTAAAAATCTAACTGTTGATAGTTCTTGAATTGAGTTTTTTTTTGTAATTTAGTTTCTGAAAATATTTTCAAAAAGGTTAATTCTGTTTCTCTCACTGGTCTTGCGATAAAGCGTCTTTGTCTATGACAAAAATAAATTAACATTTTGAATTTGGAATGGAAGACAGAAGCTGCAAGACTTTTTCTTCATATGCATTTTCGGAATTTAAATCCTAATACTGGAAGTGAAAATGGCCAGCTTTACAATTTATATAGTTCTACGCCGTATTCTTTTTTCGGATAATCTATGAGCCGACCCACATTGGACTCATTACGTCCCGCGTTCGTATCGTTGCATGCAAAAGCCTTGTTCGGTCAGATTCATTGCTTATGACCGCTGTATTTCTGGACGTAATTATGACCCCGTGGAAACTTACTCTGATAACGTAAAGCGCATACTAAGTAGCTGGAAATGGAACGCATAATTGTATGACGTAGTGATGCTTAAGTTTGTGTAACGCGATTGATAAAAGAGTATGAGGTTCACGAGAATTTAAATAGGATTTAGTCCTTATAAGGTAAAGAGGAAATAAAACGTACTTACATATTTAAGAATTTTCTGTTCGTCATATAATAAGATGTTCATACAGTAAAGTTCTTAAGCTTTTCTAGGACGCTTGGCCATACTTGACACTCAGGAAACAAAAAAAGTCGAATAATAAATAACTAACTTCGATTTTCTCCGTTATCTCTACAATATTCGTATATGTATTATAATTTATATAGCACACATTTCATTACTGAGCCAGCAACATGCACGTACATTCACCCATCTAACTACACGGACAGTGGGAACTGCCAGACGTAATTAACCTGGCATAATGGCCAGTTATTAAGCAATTTCTGCGCCAACAAGGCGGATGTCTTGTCAGCTACATACCCCACTACATCAGCCCTCTTCCGCTACCTATAGACGAACACATAATCCTTCGATGCTATTGTCTCGCATACTAACTAACCAATATGTAGGTACGCACATACACGTGACTTCTAATTCAAAGCCAATCGTAATGTTATTAATTAATTCCTGAAACAGAATTCATTAGCAGATCGTGTTACAAATTGCTTGGCCTTTGATATTTATTCGTCCATATATTACGTGCCATAAAAAAGCTAAAAACAAATAATCAGGACTATGAGCAGATCGTTATCAGCATAGAAGTCGTCTTGTTTACCCAACTATTCAGGTTTGCATCTCCGCCGTACATTCCTCGTTTATTTACACATACTTTTATTACGAGCAATAAAACTGGTACTTTCTAACAAGGAACTAATTTGCAATAATTGATACGGAAAAATAAAAGCTACCAGACCGTTTTACGGGTGCGCGCTCCAGTGGGTAATTAAGAAAAAATATAGCTAGCAAAGGCTTCGCAATGACCTAATTTGGTTGCAGTCTAAATCTGCCGGCATGCAGTGATGTTAATGCATTTTATATTGGTTCAATTGGGAGGAGAGACGACGGCGCGGTATGCGCGATGTGTGGGCGATTCGCGGGAACGCATTAGGGACGCCGGGATCTGGCACGCACCGCACTACGCAGTACTTCACCAACAGATTAATGAAGCTTTATCACTGTCCGTCTGGAGAAATTGCACTTTGTACTGTTTGTGAATACTAGCCATTCCATTACGTGTATCATATGACTAGTTTATCTTCATAAGTTAAATACTGAATCTCAAAAAAATGCACCGTAATTACTTCCTCGTGAGAGATTACCAGATTTGATGTAACTTAAAAAGCAATTTAACATCTATTCAGCAACAAAAGCTTAAGGCACGATTAAACTCAATTGCACGTCGCCAAAAACAAACACAAACAAGGGCAGGTCATGCGCATGGGCTGCGTTCGCGCAGGCGCAATGCAATCGTGCGTTTAGGGCCCACATGCCGCCGCCAAGTTCCCGGGAAGGCGATGAATAACTCATTGTCCGTCCGTCCGTCCGCCGTGACGCACGCTTCTAAGAAACAACGCGATGCAAAGCAGAAGTGACCGACATAGTTGACCCGAGAATTTGGCAGAGAAATTTCACAATTATGGAAATGTACATGAGCTTATCTGATGTGGAAAGCACGTTGCTGACTTTATCTATACGTAATCATACGAAAGACCGAGATGGCGATCCTTATATGCTGAACATGTAAACAAACAGCCTCTCTGTCTGTCCCTCTACTATTTAAAGAAAATCTCTTATTTTCAAAGAGCTGGTAATAGACATGGTGACGCCGAATTTCGGTTTCATTACTTCAGGACAAATTCGCGAACCTGAGGACCTTAACCTCAAATCGCGCGTCACCGCAGTTTCCCACCAAACGCGTACGAAACACAGGCGCAGTGCATCGCTGCACTAATTAGGATGCACAGAGTGACGCGAGCGGCGGCGGCATCGGCACCAAACAGCTGAATATTCGCACACAACTATTGTGATACCATTTTATGGTTTCGGCTTGCCTTTATACTTCGTAGTTAGCATTCTAAATTGGTACCGCAGACGTTTTTTCATACCGCTAAATGTCGTGTCACAGCGATAAAATGGAATACTGGCGGTTAACAAAATTGTGTGATTCAACAACGAACAATTACGACTTATTAGCCTCGTCCAGAATATTGTGATGCTTCAATTAAGCGAAATATTATATTCAGAGTGAATAATTTGGTCGATACGTGATTTGCTTGTTCAAGTAAATCCTAGTTGCTTTGTGTTATTTATGTTAATGGTAGCTTCACGTTGTAATGTCATTCTCATTCAGGACAATGAGAGTTGGCGTGCGTCTTTTGTTTTGTATTATTGCAGCGTTTTTCCCTATTATGGTCCTTTTTACATCATCACTCATCAAGACATAATATTGTCTGAGATTTCCCTAAGCCAGTTGAAACGCAAATCTGAACATTATAATTACTGAACAATTTTAGAACTTTTGTCCCAAATGTTAATCGCAATTTTTCCTTGTCAACAGGTAAATCGACCGCTTACAATGAAGAAAGAAGGTATCCAGACAAGAAACCGCAAGCTGAGTAGTAAGAGTAAGAAGAAGAAGGGTGGCATGGGCATGGGAGGGGGCGGAGCCTGCGCCCTGGCCCTCGGAGGAGTAATGGGAGACATGATCAAGCCTCTAGGAGACGGCACCAAGGGTTTCGGCGGGTCCGCCTTCCCGTCCGCTATGGACTTTGGTAAGCATCTACATAATCAGTATTTCTTATTAAAATATGTGATGAAATACCAACCAGACTATTAATTAGTAATATGACACTTCTGTCTCAAGATCAATAAAATATCGAACATTTTATGATACACGTGTGTGACATTTATTTTTGGCTGTCAATCATGCTTACATATTCATGCTTTATTACCGTTTCAATTTATTTATCAACACCGAATATGGAAAATTATTGTTCTATTTAAATAATGTGTGTCTGAGCAAATATAATCACGCTGTTTTATGACTCTATTGCAATAAACTTTTTAATTATTCAAATGCCAAGTCTATAAACAATTAAGAGTTTACGAGCGTATATTATTTATTTCTTCCTATAAATATTATATTATATTTGCCAATGATTATTGCAATTAAAAGATTTCAAATGTTAGGCGCAATTTGCATGAGCTGTTGATTGGTAGTCCAATTAGTGGTAACTATATTGCACCTCATTTAATTCTAATCATCTTGAGAAGTAGGTATGCATAATTAGATGTAAATGACTTGCAACGAATACTTGGTTACGTTTGCCGCTAGAATAATAATACGGAAACCTAGTAGGAAAGCCATACGTACTTCTGAGAGATTACCATCTTCTTTAAAGAAGGAGTGGATTATTTTAATAAGCAAACTTCTGAAATAGAAGTCAAAATAGATAAATATTCTAAATGAATCAAATTTTTTTCATAATACAAACTATAGCTGAACAGTTTTATCATCACCCCATTTGTTTATATTAAAGTCCGTTATCCAACCTCAAGTAAATTACAAAAAAGCCGTCGGTATTAACTTAATTAAGACTTACTAAGTAATGAGTTAATGAAGGGAAAATATTAAGCGTATCAGCGAGTTATCTGCGTTCAGTAGAGATGAATAGCTTCTAACTTGCGGACTGGTTTGCAGACCATTACTTGTAATCTCTAAATAAATTTAACTGGGACTTATATATTTTATGCGAGTTGAATACCAAGGGTATCAGGAGCGTGGATTGAGATGGTTAACTTTAGCCTTTATTAAGATATGTTAGTTGAATATCGTTAGTTGCTTAGCATTTAAGTATTGTTTGGTTGCTACTCTGTTGAAAATTGTCACATCAGGCTTTATTTTTCAAATACATATGTAGGCAGAGGTTAAGACTGATGCTGAGATAAACTTATTAATCTATTAATTTATTGATAAAAACTTCGCACCAACTCATGCTCTCACAAAGAAAATAATGCTAAAGTAAGAAGCCTTAGGTTATTCCTTTGGATATAAGCAAATAACCTCTTGGTCCTAACTTCTCATTTCTGCAGTCACTAACAGTTTGTCTCTTTGTCCACCAGGTCAGCACCAAGTGGGTCTGGTGCACCCAGCGGCGGCTCACATGTCGCATTGGTACGGCGCGCCGCACCAGGGCTTCGCCCCTCCACCTGCCTCCCACAACCCCTACCATCATCATCACCTCGCGCAGCTCAATTCTATGGTAAGTACGAGTTAAAATAAACTTTATGACAAGTTGTTTTAGTCCTAATTGCCTTAATCAGTGTTAAGAAGATGCCTTTGGCCGGTCAAGGGACAGTTATTCGGTGGAAGAGGTTTCGTTTGGTCAAGCGATGTCAATGTTATAACAAGATCTAAAACTAATGGGATAGGTTACTGTGATTTAGAGTTAGGTAATACGGACGTAAAGCTTACATAATTTATATTGAAGAATATTCTGCGTTAGTTTTTTTTTTTTCACTTTCAGAGTAGGTATGAAAAAAATGAACCCATATAAGTATGCAAATTAAACTAGCTCATCGAAACTATTTGATAGTTGTCAAATATTTAACTAATATTTTTAGATAAACTCTAGTATAAAAAAGCACTGAATGAGATAGATACATATCAGAATACTCATAAAAACTATAATATTCCATCCAATAAAATTGGAGTAGGTATTTATTTCCCATATTTACATATTGATATTGCAATAGCAGCTAGATAGCCTTAAAAATCCTATAAAAATATTTCCGAAGGTGAAATTTAGATTAATTTATGCGTGCACTATTATGAATGCCATACTTATGCCTTGTGAATTTTATCTCAATTTGTTAATTTGGCAATAAAAAAAGATTTGTTAAAATAGCATACTTAAAATTAATTTTATGTAAAATTTTCAGGCGATGATAAATAAGAATGACAGAAATTCTTAGGATTTCTAAATAATACGAATGTAGGAGAAACCTTGTAAATATTTATTATTGAAATGCATATTACATAGTGTAGGATGTAATGTAAAATGATCCGATGTAATTATTGTAATTAGTTTTGTGCCATTCCTAAGTTTAAGCGTCGTTTATTGGTTGAAACTCACACTGTGGTATCTTCGCTAATATCGAAACATTCGCTTTATGGGATATGTTTGGCCATTATTAAAAATCCTTCATATTATTTACTGTAATTCATTGATCTTACAACCCTTGCAGTAATTTGAACCACGAAATATACCCTTGACTGAAAGCGTGTCGAATTCTTAGATTTTAGTAAATTAATGATATTTGTTTGTTTACAGACTGGCTGGAGGAGTGAGTATACGTGATAAGTCAACCAAACACAGGAGAAGCAGCAATCAAAACATTGTCTTTCGTAAACAAGAGTCGAGTCCTCGAGACCGACACAATGACCTTACAAAGAAATCAGAGGCGACAAAACAGCTGTGATTTCGTAATCATGAGTAATCACTCATAGGTATTAAACTCGACACATCACATTAATAAATAAGACTGTTGAACAGAATTGATGTTTACATCTATACAAACTAGGCTGAGGTCACAGAGCAAGCGGGGAGCGACGGCGAACTGTGATTGACGAGGCTTTTAGATACAATAAAAGAACAGCGATTGAACAGAACTTGAGGCTTGTGTTGTGTCTTACTGCAATACCGTCGCATGCTCTCCGCTAACAGTATGACCTCGCCTCACAGTTTGAAATGAACTGAACATATCCTGATTTTGAACACAAAAACTATGTCCCAGTTTATCGTTCCCCAATGAAAGACTTTGATATACCACGATCAGTTTCCTACAAGTATTAAATTAAGAGTGTTTTACATGAAGTAACTAGCGAAATTGTACAGTATTATAATATTAGATAAGGTCGGTTACGAAGTCTTAATTGTATAAGTATAGTTCAAAAAAAGATGAAATAATTTTGTGTATTTGTACATATCTCTATAAGTTATATTCCGTTCCTGTGTACATTGTTTTTTTTTTTTATATTTAATTCGAACGTTTCGTTTCGCTATAGGAATTGTGATGTGTTCAGAAAATAAAGCGAAGACGTTTTTTTTGTACATTTTATTATTTGCGTAGATGTTATATGAATGAAATGCAATAGTAATTTATGTAATAGTTATACATGCAATTTGTAAATAAATAGCAGTTTTGAATAGTGACATTTCGCAGAACTGATTTTGTTAGCGCATTAACTTAACCATGATTTCTTTAAATGAATTATTCAAGTGGTCACTAAATCGAATTAGCTATTGAATATTTATGTATAAAATAAAATTTGTTTGTCACAAGGTGTATTATAACGTTTTGTATCACATACCGTTGTAAAATTAAGAATATTGAGTGGCCATAAATTTAAAATGACGGGGTTCTGTCTGTGGTTGTAACATACATACAGCGTGAACAAAAGAAAGTTATTCTGCGCAAGGTGGAACTTACACAGTGTTTCAATAATTCCATGCACCTTGTATAAGCATGGTGTGCTGGCTCATTATTATTTTAATCCATGGGTTATTACGCTCCAATCAAATCCACCTTCAGTTGCCGACTTTGAGCTTTGAACATAATTACACGTTCCAGCCACAAACGAACCCCGACCCCCAAAATATGTAAATATGAAATGTAAATGAAAAATGTAGAAAATAAATGAAATCATTATAAGACTATCGGATAAAAAGATGTAAATTAGAGATCACTGCAAAACAGCCTATAACGATATCCCGTACCTAAAGTTTTTAGTTTTTAAAACAAAACATTGTGAAGTTGTGTATTTTAAATGAAATTGTGAATAAATTATCAATATTGATATTAAAACGTTTATTTCATTTCTCCCGTGGGGAACAACGCACCGCCAGAGTTAAGCTCATTGAATTGATAAACACGCTCGTAATTCCCGCTGTCCCTATGAAAAGAGCGAAGGTCCTTTTAAATTGGAAAGCAGATCAATTGACCATCCAATTACGTCGTCTTATACGTCGTCCGCCATAAGTCACAGGATCAATTCCGCTATTCCGCAGAAAAAGTCGTCCAAAAGTCGCGCGTTATCTCGCGGCAAATTGAAAATGCAGCGGCCCGTGTGATTGTGACGCAACGGGCTCGATGCCGGCGACATATGGACCTATTCAATTTTAATCGCATTTCAGAAGAATGGACATCGGATAAAAGTACGTATAAAATGGTTCCCCGTCCACGATAGGCCTTACTTAATAACTTGGTTTTATTTGCGGTTCATACCGACGGATTTTAAGGGTGCCTTTGTTGGTACACAATTATTGTTTGCTTTTGATCTTTTTAAGTTGCACGGGTATTTTGCGGACGCTTAGCGTGCACGCATCGGTGGCTCCATGATCGTTCGACGTGACATTTGTAAAGATTTCTGTTGCACACTTCCTTATGAATTATTTTGATACATTTCATGTTGATACTTCTTTTTGATATAAGTTGAGGTTACCTGATGTTATACGGTTCAGAGTAAACTTGATTGTGTGTTATGTTGGTAGGAAATACGTAGCAGTTTAATGAATGACATGGCAGGAAGTATTACTTATATAGCTTCTAATCTTTCAAAAGTTTAAAAGATGCAATGATAATAAAATAGTAGTCAGGTAATTTCAAACTGCAGTACACCAACAGACAGGAGTTATTTAAATAAAAATAAGACATCTTCCTTCACTCCTACAGTTACTTATAGCATCCTCTCCCAAGACAAACAAGAAGTGGCTTGTTTGTAGTTTTAAAAATGAAACGGCATTTTGGTGCGGAGTGGAGCGGGCATAAGTCACGGGGCCGGCGCGGCCAGTCCAGCGTGGTGATAAATGCACCGCTAGCGCGGGAAAAAATGTCGCCAGGCAAAAACCGCGGCATCACTCCCTGGGATTTATTGCACACGGCAACACCGCGGAATATTCCACAGCCGACACTTGGACGAATACTCTTACACCTAAAGCGGTATGCGACGTACCCCCCGATGTGACGGAACTTCGCACTTGGCAAAATTACGAGCGCTAACGTGCCACGGTATGTTCGCGCAGTACGATTTATTTGTTTAATTTTATTGAATGACACGTAATATATCGTGTAATTGTCGAATACTTGTCGTACAGGAACAATAAAATTGATAATTTATACTCTTACGCTTATTAACATTTCAATCGGCTGAACGTAACGATTTCACTGTTTAAATTATTCAGTATTATGAAAATGTTTCACAACCTGTCGAAATAGACAGGCAATAAAATGCGTAAGCCTTTGAACTAGATAATGATTGTAATTAAAAAGCAGGCTCACATTCACACGACTAAGGAGCAACATTAACCAAATAGGTTACAAACGCGAACACAATTCATTTTAGACAAATTGCAAGAGCCTGTGAGAGATAAAATTGAAATGGCCCATTGTATCGTTTCTGGTTTCCACAGCACAAGGAAGAGTGGGTCTGCGTGGAGTAACACTCTGAAAAAGCTTTTGACAATAGCTACGCAGCTCCCAAACCGCCGCACTACATGTAATTGCTTGTTTTACTAAATTGATCTGAGATGAGATAGGACATATGCTTTACAGTGATTTGATTTGTGATTCAGTATGAATTATGTTTATCATAGCTGAGCTTTGTTACATCTTAAAGGTCTGAAAAGCTAAGACAAAGTTTCAAGTAATACTTTCAAATGAACACATATACTAGAATAACTTGGCCTGGAATTCATAGTATGTATGTGACATTACACAATCACAGATTTTTCCAAGGGCTGAAAAGTTAATCATATCTACTTATGGGTTTAAAAAAAAATATCGCAAATATAGCACCATCAGACTTCTTGTACTTATCTTGTAGATAAAAACAATGTAAGTATTTATTTACAACACAAAAAACACAACACAAACCAAAGCCTCTGAATTTAAAGAAGTAAACGTATCTCCACAAATCCTTAGAGACGCATCACCGGGTCGTGAGTAAGGGATCGTACACACTCCAGCGGTCCGACTATCCGCCTGATCCGGGAATCAATCCGGGACTTAGACGGCGTTATCTCACTGACCCCGGTGTCACGACGCAACTGATTTGCTTTTCAATTTTGTACCGGCCATTCTTTGTGTCGCTTCATTGAACTTGAATTAAGTACGCAAAGCGATTTTTATTATCTCGGTGAACGAATGTAGGGTTGGTGTTGACTGATTGGCTGCTTAGGTTGGGTTCCACTGTGATGGAAACAGCAGAACGTAATTCTTTATGAAAGAGAAAATACTTAGAAATAGTTAAAACTTTACTTTTGGTTACGGATTCCCTCTCATTATTTCAAGCTTTTAGATAACCGTTACCGGGATTAAAATTATCTCGACAGTACCTACATAAATAAATTAATAATTCAAGGAAGCACCTATTGCAGTAAGGTATAAAACAAACAATTGGTCACAATAATACACATTTCTTATTAGGTAACTAAAATATGCAACTATGTATGTACATATTTTTCATTTCCTTTTCATTTCGACTTTGTTTCATTTATTTAATTTAAACTTTTCAGTAAAAAACAGTTATCAAAAAGTAAATTAAATGAATTAAATTCAATAAGTAGATGTTTGCGTTAACATTATTTACAGAAGTTAGTTTAATCTCCAAGTATCTCAAACACTGCGTAATTTAACTAGTAGCTTAATGAGTTATTTATCTTAATCGCGGAACTATAACTTCCGTTTATAAATTGTATGATGAAGTAATATTTAAACAGCTAAGCATTTACCGTTTAGCAGTTCCTTAACATTTTACAAGAAACATGCAAATGAGCGGTGGTTATGGTGGTCTAAATTTCAAACATTTACGAAATCGAAATGACCATAATAATAGATTATGCTTTATCTTGGTAAAAAGTACTGAGGTATTGTACACAGCACCGGTCAGACACTGATTCGCTCGAGTGTGAACATGTCTTTATGACGATCGCAAATCTTTACATCCAATGTTTTCAACGAGTTCAAAAACTTATTTTCACGACTGATGCTAGAAACTTGAGATGTTACTTTTGATATCGTTTTACAGTTACTAAAAAAGGCTAAACATAAAAATGTTTAATATTGTAAAGTCGATCATTAAACTGTGTAACGAACGATAACGGAACCCGTACCACGACACGCTGGATTCAGAACATTCAGTTCCTGGAACTACTCCTATTAGATAACAGATCAAAGATCATTTAAATTAAACAGAAACGATTAACTCCCAGACGGAATTCAGCTCTGAGCGGAGGCGACGAATAAATACCTATTTCAAATGTTCCGGCGAAGACCCGCCGACAACCGAAGGCACCGTAGAACATACGTAAGTTATTACGTCTTATAATATGTTATTTACGTACGCGGCTCATAATAATAAACAAAGTGTCCGGGTATTGAGTATCAGTAACTTAATAACGTTGGATGCACCTGCCCGCGCTCCCTCCCTCGCGCATTAATATTATAATATATACAAGGAAAACGACCCTTTAATGCATTCGGCAGACGAACTGCTGTAATTATTATTTGGTGTAAACGTATTGAATATTAACTTCAGTATTGGGGGCGAGTAATAATCTTTTTTTGAGGCCAAAGTATGGTAATCGCGGCGGCAGTAACGGACGACGGTCGAGGGTCTGGAGACAGGTGACAGGGAACACAAAAACTGACGGAATTTTGATGAAATGATGCAGTCATATTTCTGAATTGTTTATTGCGATATGAATGGACAAAAACGTTGGCACCGAACTTTGTAGCGTTGTCGACTTGCTGTGGAGGCACTGTTTGTTACTGAACAGACGGAATACACAATACAAAATGTGAAGATTTAGTTTTTATGTAGGTACATGAGCATTAATTCTGTGTACGTCGTGGCAATAATTAAATAAGGTTTCATTAATCATATTAATATTTTTCTTGGACGGACAAGTTTTATAGAATTTGTAATATTTTCATTACATTATTAAAATGGCCATTAATAAACCTTATTGGAATTATTATTCGACTTTGCGCTACTGCGAATGCCGTTAGCAATTACTAACACTTTAATGAACTGTCAAAAACACGCTTCCCAATTTGAAGCCATTTGAAGCCGTACTTAGTAGAATCTCATGTACACCTAGGTAAGTAGGTAATATAAAAATATATATACTCATTGGAATATGTAATCCAAAAAAAACCCGACATATTTTAGGAGTTGTTTGTCCAAGTTTCGAAATGTTAAAAGTTTAAGTTTTTTTTAGATTTAAACAGTATTGCAGCATATTTTTACTAGGGGTATCCAGTATATTTTCGGGTGCATCACGTACTTATTTGGCATTCTAATTGGGTGTGTTGTCAGAATTTCATTAGACCACGCCATGCGGGTCTGCTTACAGAATGTCACAACTTTCAGAACAAACGGGGCTAGGAAAACTGTGCCTTTGTACTGTAATGTTGTTTGTGTTATGTAGTTAGTAGGTACTCTTGTTTCCGGAGCGGGGAAACTATTGAAATTACTAAGTATTACTACTAAGGAATTTCGGGAGACAAATTAAAAGCGTGTTACCGATTCTGAGGTACTTTTAATTGTAAAAAAACTAATCTACTGTCTGACCCATCTCGGCGCGACATCTCCGGTGGGGCGACTTATCTACCTAAGTTCTTAAAATTATAGTCAGCACATTATACATGTGTGCGTACAGACTTAATCTAGGGCCGAAGGCTGGGTGGTCACCATAGCTCCTCCGACCTTAAGAGGAAAATTATCGGGAGAATCGATTTTAGATTGGTTCCGATAATTTTTCTTGAAACACGTGTATTTCAGCAATTTGAGCCGAACAACATAAACGGAAAATACAAAAATACTTAAAATAACTAAACCTAAGGTCACGTACACCAAGGACGCACTGAAGCTACTGTCCCTTTTATCAAAAACACTTTCGATCACTTCACTATGTTTTAACGAATACGCCATATATTTCACTTCGTCTAGATTTATGCCCTTCATATCAAGTGCACGTGTACTGGATAGCTGTGCGTTAGTGCGTAACTGAGGTAAGGCGATGATTGGTACTCTTTTCACCACATCGGACTCTATGAAGATACGATGATTAATGTGTATGCCATGAATCTCCACCTCACAGGGTTCTTCGATGGTCATCAGGTAAGTACCAAATACCAATTGTCTACTGGTCTCATCCTTGCATCGTTCTGTTAGTGTGGTCTTCTCTTCACTATACAGGATCCAGTTGTTGTTAGCGACTTGTTGGACTCTGACCTGTTCGATTTCTATTGGATGTTGTTTGCAAAGGGTAAGGTCGTTTTCGAAATTCATAAGCTGTTCGACACAGGTAAGTTCATAGAAGGGGATCCTGTTGTCTGCAGTGCAGAGGAAGCGAGCACCGGCAGAGAATGGTCTACACGGTATTGCGATTGGTGAGTATCTATTTTCTTTCGCCAATAGGTAAGGGTATTTGGGGAAAATAGCTAGGGTCTTATTTTCGGTGTCATGGAAAATTGGTAGGGAGTAAATCTTATAATAGTTATAAGTAACATTATCGGTAAGTGGTATCTCCATTATAAACGTTATTTGATTACTTTTAATAAATGATTTAACACATATAATCTCTTCTATTTTTAACAAGTTCGCTTCGGCGGGAGGATATATTAAGCTTTCATATTCGGATATTAATTTAAGATGATATAAAAGTTCTGAAGAATTAACAATTGATTGATGTAAAATAGAGACTCTGCTTAATGCAAGTGCAGTTTCGATTTCACTTAATCTAATAAATATAGTACGAAAGTTACTCATGAAAACATTGAACAACCCAGTTAAGTACGTCAGAAAAATCCAACTATTTTGCTGAGCAGTTAAATCTTTAATTAATGTTTCAATTTTAGTTAACCTGTTATGGAAGTTAATTGTATTCTGTTCAATAGTTTCAGTGGCATTAATAAAACTGTCAAACATTTTAGAGACCAATGTTAACCTTTTAGATATAGTGATTTGACCTTGATTCAATTTAGAAATGAGATTATCATACTTCAACGCATCATCATGATCCAAATTACCGGTAACAATTTTTATAATAGAGCCCAGTGGATTAATGAGTCCTCGTTTAGATCGTTTGGATGGTATAAGCTGTTGGTATTTTTCTACAGTTAAATCACGTATGGAATCTGTATGCATTTTAATAGTCATAATTTCTTGTGAGTATGATGCATTCCAATCAATTAAATTACAAAGCGCTTGATAGTTGGTAGAGATGTAGTTAAGGTCAGTATAAATTTGATCTAGGCTGATGATCTTTACAATAGTCCACTGATCAGTTTGGAAATATGCATGACCTTGTTTCACCGGTAAAACTCCTGGATTACCTTCAAGATTTTGCAGATGAAGGGCCAGCGACAGCATCGTGACTGTCATCAATAATATGCCGCACCTGTGGAGGACGTTTTATATTTTTAATAGGAATTTTGGTATCCCTTTCTCCTATTTTTATAGGTAAAATATTTTTATCTGCTTTGCCTGTTACTACAGCTTTTATATATCGGGGCTTATCCTTACTTTTACGCTTATTTATGTCTTTACCGAAAACAATTTCTCCTTTTTTAAACTTTATTTCACCTTCACCACCCTTACTCTCTCTATTCTTTTCTTTAATATTAACCATTTTGTCTGCTAAGTGTTCGTATAATGTTTTTATTCTTTTTGCATGATCTTTTACTAATTTTTGGAAATAACGTTTTTCTAATTCTATGCTAAACGGACTGCTTGAGTCGGTATGTCCGAAGACAACTTCAAATGGTGCAAGTTCAGTGACTGAGTGAATAGTGTGATTGTATGCCAGAACAGAATAAGTCATAACCGAAGCCGCATCAGTACATTGTTTTTCGTATTTGGCCAGTCTGTAAATTTCTATTATAGTGGAGTGGAACCTCTCAATAAGACCCATTGAATTGGGGTTATTAGGGGTTCCAATGTGGAAATCAATTTTATGTAAATTCAAAAATTCCTTAATTAGTTCATTATTAAATTCGGTTCCGGGGTCTGAGCTTATTCTTCTGGGTGTACCGTAATACGAAAAATATTTCATCAGTGCTCTAGTTACTTCGGGAGTTGATTTTCCCTGAGTTTCGATTGCCTGACCTAATTTGCTAAATGCGTCAATTATAGTTAAATAAGTTTTACCTTCTATACTAAAAAGATCTATAAATAGCTCTTGAAAAGGCGCGTCTTGGGTTTGTGTTAGTTGTAATATAGGTTTGATGGGTTTCCTATCATATTTCATTCTACGGCACCCATCGCAACTGTTTATGACGGCTGTTACAGTTTCCTGCATTCTATTCCAATAATAATTTCTACGGAGCCTAACTAGCGTTTCTTTTATGCCTCTATGACAGGTCTTTCCTTCATGGTGTTTAAGTATAAGTGCCTTTTGCTCTCCTTCATCTTCTACAAAAATAACTCTTTCTGTACATTCAAATAGGTTAATAGTTCCCTTTCTGAATAGTTCAATTATTATATTGCTAAATAGTTTCCGATGTTCATTCTCCTCAAAATAAATGAAATATTTTAATTTTGGCTGTATGTATTCCTTTAAAAAGTCCTTTACTAATTGCGGATTATCTTTTGGCAGGAAAACTTCTAATATCTTTTGTTTGTCACGTGACAGGTTCTTAACATGCATTTGATTTTTAAACCATGAAAATATTAAGATTTGATTCGGCTTGGTGTCGATCGCCTCATGTAAAATAGGTATACCGGTTGATTCTAATTCTACAGCGGAATGAACGGTTTCGTTCGACTTACTGGACACTGATCGTATTGGATACTCATTTGTATCGTAGTGAACTTCTCTAATATTGTCGGAAAAATCTATAGGACTACAGGTCATAGTTCGACTAGAATCAGATATCGTTACTGTTGATGAACCTTTACTATCTGCACATTCATTTAGATTTTTATCTTCCTTCTCATCAATATTAACTGCTAGAGACTGATTTTCGTCGTCTGTGAGTAAGGCATTGATTTTTATTCTGGACAGAGCGTCTGCATTTGTATTTTGTTTGCCGTTTTTGTGAATTAAATCAAAGTCGTAATCTTGCAAACGTAACCGCCAACGTGTGAGTTTGCTACTAGGGTCTTTAAGAGATTGGAGCCAAGTTAAGGGACGGTGGTCAGTATATATATAGAATTTTCTACCGTACAGATAGGGCCTAAAATGCTTTACTGCCCACACTATAGCGAGCAGTTCACGTTCGATGGTACTATAACGTGATTCTGTATCACTGAGGGTACGACTAGCATACGCAATGGGCTTGTCACTGCCAATCTGTCCTTGTGACAGCACAGCGCCTAGAGCGACATTGGATGCGTCGGTCGTCAGTATAAATGTTTTGTCATAGTCAGGGTATTGTAACAGTGGGGCATGTGTCAGGAGTTCCTTGCATTTGTTAAATGCGTCTATGTATTTCTGGTCAATAACAATTTTGTTGCGCTTTTTTAAGCAGGCTGTCAATGGTTGAGTAATTTTTGCAAAATCTTTTATAAAACGTCTGTAGTAACCTACAAGTCCAAGAAAGCTCTTAATCTCTGTCGTTGTCTTTGGTAACGGGTAATTCAATACAGCGTTTATTTTGTCGTCATTAGGCTTTAGCCCGTCTTTAGTTATAGTGTGTCCAAGGTAGAGCACTTCTTTGCGTAAAAATTCAGATTTGTCTAATTGAATTTTCATGTTAGTTGTTCTAAGTCGGTCAAATACAATTCTTAATTTATTTATCATTTCGTCAAGGCTATTTCCGTAAATTATTATGTCATCCAAGTATACCATGCAGTGGAGTCCTTGCAGACCACGCAAAATATTATCCATGGTCCGTTGGAAGGTAGCAGGAGCGGTTTTAAGTCCAAACGGCATTCTGAGAAACTCAAAATGGCCATTTTGCGTCGAAAAAGCTGTCTTCTGTCTATCCTTCTCTTCTACTTCTATTTGGTGGTAGCCGCTTGCTAGATCCAATGTGGTGAAGTACACACTCTTTCCTAGTTTGTCGAAAAGGTCATTAATATTAGGTAGGGGGTATTTGTCGTCTATGGTTATGTCATTCAGTCGTCTGTAGTCTATTACCATCCTGTATTTAATTTCACCAGACGCATCCTTCTTTTTAGGGACAAGGTGAACTGGAGCACTCCAAGGGGAATGAGATTCTTGTATAACATTTTCATGAAGTAATTTTTCTACCTGATTATTTATTTCGTTTTGGATGAAAGGTGCCTGTCTATAGGGTTTAATGTATATAGGATCTTCATTTTTGGTACGTATGTGATGTTTAACCTGATTAGTAAACGTAAGGGGGATTTGGTCACAGTAGAATATGTCCTTATATTCCCTACAAAGTGCATAAATTTTCTCACGTTCTTCGCCATTGGTATGATCGAGTCTTAATTTATCTAAATTTTCTTCAAGTAATTTGTCAATTTCTAGAGGAGTATTGGTCGTAGTAAAATTAATGTTGTATTCTGTATTTTCATATGGCGTTACTGTGAAAGGTTGGCAAATAGTCAGTTGTTTTGGGCAATCTGAAGTGTTTTGAATTACTGTAAATGCGTATCCACTATCACAGTTTACTAAAGCACTAGGCATTCGTAGTCCATTTCGAAATTCTTGGTAGTCAAGAATAGCGTCACCTGAATATTGATCTACTGGCAATTTAAATCGTTGTTCTGAACGTGGCTGTACAGTAATTTTATAATTTAAATTATTATTGATTATTGGAATACAAGTGGAATTCGTTTTTAAGATTCGTTCTTTTAGATCAATAATTGCACCTAATTGCTGTAAAAGGTCGTTACCTATAAGCCCGTCATACCGTGGATCTACTTCGTATACATAGAACTTATGCCAATCGTCACTAACAAAGGTAGGTAGAAGAGGAATTTCTATTACTTCATTATGTCTACTAGTAGCATGAGTACTAACCACCTGAAAATTTTCATTACGTATATAGTCGTAAAAATACTCATATGCTTTTGTAGGACCAATGAACGATCTCATACTACCAGTATCTATCATCATTTTTGCGTCTATCTCTTCTACATAAATATACGGTAGCTCTAAATTAGAGTCAAAATTTAATTCTAAGATTTCTTGTCCGTCGAGGCACTCTCCTGAAAATCCAGTGCCTGAATTTCATTTTCTGATTGTAATTCATAGTCAACATGAGTCTCGTCATGATAATTAATTTCATTTGAGTCACCATAATAGTCATCGTCATAGTTAGAGTAATAGTTATTGTAATAAGGCTCATAGTCGTCAGCAGACAATTCATTTAAATTGAAACCTTGTGGTACATTCGATTTAGGTTGGGCTGTTCGCATAGACACATCAGTAGTTTGCGTTTGAGGTTTTAGTATTTGTGGGGTATTAGAATTATTGGGGGATTTGTAACCAAACTGCTGAGGTTGCAACGGTTTATAGCCAAACTGTGGCGGTGGCCTGTATCCTAATTGTTGGGGTGGCCTGTACCCAAATGGTTGAGGTGGCCTATACCCGAATTGTTGAGGTGGCCTGTACCCGAATTGTTGGGGTGGCCTGTACCCAAATTGTTGAGATTGGGGTAAGTACCCAGGCTTGGGGCGTGATGTTAATGCATTTGGTAATTGACCTTGGGGCTGATTGAATTTATTCTGTGGAATACCGAAATTAAATTTAGGTGTGGTAATATTATTTGGCAATAAAGGTTTGTATCCCGCTGGCGTCATTACCAATTTTGATCCGAAACTGCTAGATTGACCGTAAATGCGATTCCTAGTATTATACTGCTCTAAGAAATTAACTTCCTCAAGTACTATACTCAAGGCCGCTTCTAAACTAGAGGGTGCCTTAAGCCTTACAATACGAACCATATTCTCTGGGAGATTGTATAAGAACACATTCAAGGCCGTATTGTTATAAATAATTGTCTTTGCACTCTTCAAATCAGTATCCTCAATCATGTTGACCTTGGACATCAATAATGATCGAACACTTTGGATTCTATTACAAAATTCTAAATAACTTTCACCGGATTTAATTTTTAAGGATTCTAATTCGATATTAATGCACGCTTCGCTACGCGGGTCTCCAAAATGTTGAATAAGTAGATCTTTAAAAGCAGACCATGTCACAATATCTTCACGTTCTGATAAGAGCGCTGCGGCGTCATCTCTCAATCGACTAGTTAAAACATTATAAACGTAAAGATTTTGTTCGTGGCTACCCTTATATCGGTCAAGGACATACTGACACTTTCGCAAATAAAGATTTAACTGTCTTTTATCACCATTATACAAAGGTATTAATTGAATAATTTCTTTGGGTATTTGTTCAATAGTCACTGAAGTCATCATGTTCACAGAGTAGAGAACGGAACAGATAAAACAATTCGTGAGAGTACAATTGACTATGCTATGAAACACACAAGATAACACAATTCAAACATAACACACGTAAATCAGAAAATAATTAGACGCAAAATGTATGTAATAGTTTAGGTAATAAAATTAAAAATATTAATGTATAAAATATATATTTTTTTTTATATTAGGTGTAGAATTACATACACTTTACTTATTACTTTTAATAAAACACATTTATAAAAATATCAATGCAAAGAATACACTTGAGATAACAATTAATTGGCGTCTCTGAAAGTTTAACTACTCTATGTCGGTTCTATTTATAGAACACAATGAGATAAGCCAATAATCTAAATGAACACGTTATAATGAGAGAGGTTTAATCTCAAAATAATGTAGGTATTAAGTATTGGGGGATAGAGGAACATGGATTGGCGAAAAAATCACTCACCAGCCAGCTGCTACTCTCATCCTTGGTATTCCTTTGTTTGCCCACACGCACCAAGAGTAATTTATTTGGTTCGTCGGATTTCACTCGTCCTTAAATTCCCACAGCTATCGTGCAGCTCGTCCTCGAGACACGCGACGAATTTAAAACCGCGAAGAATTTAGGAATATAACAGCGAAATCCTACCGGCTGCGCCACTCTTGTTTCCGGAGCGGGGAAACTATTGAAATTACTAAGTATTACTACTAAGGAATTTCGGGAGACAAATTAAAAGCGTGTTACCGATTCTGAGGTACTTTTAATTGTAAAAAAACTAATCTACTGTCTGACCCATCTCGGCGCGACATCTCCGGTGGGGCGACTTATCTACCTAAGTTCTTAAAATTATAGTCAGCACATTATACATGTGTGCGTACAGACTTAATCTAGGGCCGAAGGCTGGGTGGTCACCATAGCTAGGTACTTACTGTGTGTTGGCAAATAAATTAAAAAAAACCCTAATATTATAAAGCTGATGAGTTTGTATGCTTGATACTGAAAAAAGTTTTTGTTTTCGGTATTAGATAGCTTATTTCTACAATAATTTTCTTCCTAATAAGTTTGGAATCTAATTAGATAATTCTCAAAGTAAATCCAATCTCCGGGTCTAAAGTGTTAATAAATTAGGAGTGTATAGACTTTTTGTGATAACTACAAAAACTTAATATTAACAAAACCCTATATAGGTTTTTCTCTAAAATCAACATAAATAGCAAACTACTATGAGCTTCTATACATTTAAAAGTTAAAGCGTTATCAAGTAATTAAAAGTGGCAGGTAGCTCGAATCACGTATGAATTTACATTGCAAAATGTTCCAACCCTTGCATTTAATAGTTTTTTTACTTTAGCCGTAGGTACTAGGCTGTATTAACTATTAAAATAAAACCTCTCAGTCGGCTTTATGACTAACAAATGACAAGCAGCTGAAACGTTCCAATTTACTTGTGTTCCAAAATCAAAATAAAAAAGATATACGACTTCATTTGTTGCCCTGCTACAAAACATTGAAATTTTTTTTTTAAAGAAAAGGTTGTTCTATGCTTGAATATAACATTAGTAGGTACAACTAAAAATAAAATAAGAATATCGAAACTGAAAAAAATAAGTATCTTCTGAAATTCTTTTCAACTATTGTTGTTGAGAATTGACCAGGTATTGAATAAGACTAAGGATTGAATACCTATGTAAGTAAGTAAGGCTAGAAGCCTCAAGACTCAATGATTAATGGAACTGTTTAGAAGGCACACTAACTATTAGGTAACTATAGCAAATGAAATGTAGATTGCAGTTCCAACAATTTTACACGTCCATTGAACATAAATAGCCTCTTTATTAAAAAATCGTTCAAGCCTGCTTCTATCTTTTTAAACAGCTAAAAATCCTTGTAAAACGTTTCAAAGACGAAAGCACCTGTACAGGGCGGTTTTATGTGTCGATCGAAAGCACCCACTTCCGACCCTCTAGCGGAACTAGCTACGCACCTTTTAGTGCCTACCACCTTAACAGTTTTGACCTGGTTACTGGTCACTGATGTTTTTGTAGTAAGGTGTAGGCTTTTGTTTTGTAAGCTTGAGGCGTTGGGTAAATAGAGAATTACGTTTTTAATATGAGTTTTTTTGTTCAACAATTATATGAAGACTAAGAGCACACTGAAAACTTTTAGTCCACTGATAGCTTGTTTGGTCTGATAAATAAGCATGAACAGGAATGGTACGCACATTAAAAAGCTCAGGCGTTTAGCTGTATCAGACCGACTGAAAACTTTGAATAGAATCAAGATATTCTATAAAAAAATTGCTGGTACTCTTAGCCTATCAAAAAACGGCAGGATTAACTTTATAGCAATAAATACTGTAAAAAATAACAGCCAATCTCCTTGAAGTTTTATCACACTTATACAAAATTAAAATTAAGTAGTGTCTATAGATTGTGTTGCACTGATTAATTGATCTGCGATGGCAAGATTGACTTAAGTTGTGATTAGGGAATTTAGATATTCCGACTGTATCAAGCATATCGTATGACTTTTGATAAAATTAGACTTTCGAATAACATGAAAATAATAAAAAAAACATTTTCTTGTCTGCAAGTGCATGCAGCCGTAAACAATTAGCAATGTTGTCCTTTACGTGACAACATTGAGTTTTTTATATCAACAAATAAAGCTAATTGAGATAACATAGGTTTAAACAAACTAAAAATATAATAAAGACTAGGTTCTAAGAATTTTCAAACTTTGATATTTATCTGTCATAAAATATTCTCATTAATAAATTAAGCAAAAAATAGCGTTCTTATCGCTGTCAGTCTACTATTTTAATTACTTGTAGAACTAATGCTATTATAATCTGCCGTAATTAATAAAAGTATGTAATCTTTGTCGTTAGGTCGGTGACAAGTGTGTGCACCTGCCTTTAACACCTTTTATCTATAGCCTATCTATTGGTTATAATTATTTAAATTAAGTACTTAGGTACTTTCTCTTGTTATAATAAAAACATATTTTTTATCAATTATGCGAGCGTTATAGCTTTATAATGTACTACGTACCTATATCTGTAATGTAAGTTTGCACACTCACATTTTTTATATTTTTTTGCTTTAGTAGCGAATATATTCACACTTGGAGTGGCCTATGTCCAGCAGTGGACTGCGATAGGCTGATGATGATGATGATGACTCAATATAGATGATAATTTTATTATATCCTGGTGAACGCAGGAGCTAGCAAAGCTTCTAGTGTTAAATATTCTGAACCAGAAATATTTTTGATTATGAGGTCTAATGTCTTGAATATTGTCTATGGATAATAGAGGTTCAAACAATATTTTATCCCATATTTTAAAACATCATTAAACCTTTCCTCAACCACCTTCACCACAAATTAGTAAGTATAATGGAAGGTAACGCGATACTGCGCCCGCGCTGTCAACCCGGTGGAGATTACATGCGGATCAACGCACTCTCGACGCGTGCCTTGCACCTTGCAGTTACGTCATATGAATTCGGTTAGGTGCCAACCGAAAAAAAAACTAAAATTGACAGAACACTAGCTTGCTAGGAGTGTTTATTAGGGATTAATATGTATTTGAAGCAACGGGAGATTGTTGTTAATAGGTGGGAGGTTTTGAGTCGTCTTTAAAAAATAGGCTCTGTATAATAACGCTAGGCCTAACTAAAATTGATTGGTTAGTATACGTTTTGTATTTAATATGACTTCACTTAATACTCTTAATTAAGTGAGACGAAATAGTGACTTTTATTTTTAAAAAATGTGGTGAAGCACGGTATTTTTTTTTTGTTAAATATAATTTAATTACTCATTCAATTACTCTGGTTACGTTCTATATAGTGGAAATATTTTGTATTTAATTCGATCAACACCACCATGTCTCGAAAATAATGTATAACATAATTTAGTCGATCATTTATTGCTTTCAAAAGCAATAAAATATATTTCTCTATTAATAGTAAATCCCACCGCTGTCGGAGCAGAATAGTTTATGAATTAACTGCGCCGGAGTTGAGCACCTTGTTTGAACAAATACACCTGATCGACGCCGTTTGTTGCACCTTGCCCCAAATTTTAAATGGCGTCGTGTCAAAGTTGCATAACAGAAGTTGAAGTGTTTCTTATTTTGGAAATATAAATATATAACGTTAAAGACAGCAGTATTATGAAAAAATATTTATTTTAAACAGTGAACGAATCTAGAAAAAGATTATTCATCAAATCACTTTTTTTGCAATTTATAAAAAAAAATACCTTTAATCACGTAATTAGTGCACCAAATACTTAATTTTGATGAGTGCTTTTATTTTTCCAGACATAATTTGAATTTGTCTGAAATGTGCTTGGAGTTGAAAAAGAATTTTACACAAAGTAAACTTCTGGCTTATATTTGGACAACGGAACATTAACAGTTTACATCTATTTCATTTATAGACATCATTCAACAGCTTACTGTCTCCTTTTATCTACTGACTACCTTCTTGAAATACCGGAAATTAACGGTTTTTTTCATATCATTGTTATTCTTATTATCTTAGCCAAAAATTTCCTTACTTTCTTAAAATGAGACTGCTACCAACATCCAGATACCTACTTATCATCAAAATGGATATCAGTCTCAAGTAGGTACCAATCTTAAATGCAAAATATCACAACGTTATGCAAGTTACAAAAGAGAATTTGCACAAAATGCTAACAAATTCTAAATTCGAGCTTTCAACTTTTTCTATTACACTGAAACCTACCCACTTACTGGCACATTTTGAGAAAAGAAATTAAAAGGCTTCACTGAAACAAGGCTCGAGAATGTAGCGAATTTAATTTCAATTTATTTAAAAATAAAAACTCCATAAGTCTTTGTCCATTCGTACTTTGAATTGTTTCACCTCATTACGTGCACGAATATCACCGACATTTCTTCGATCTTATACTAAGTTTGTTCACTAAAATTAGACTGTATGACCACTGAAATAGGGTTCACTTTCTATCGCCTAATCACTCAGTCTGGCTTCCGTCGAAGACTCTAACTATACGAAATTCAACTCAAAACTTTGGGCTAGAAATTTCTGAATTGCCTGATTTTATATCTGCCCTGATTATGGAAGATATCGCAAACGAATATGAACTTTACGGACAAAGCTGTAAAGTATAAAATTGTTTGTGTACTGGAAAATTTCTTAGGTGTGAAAACACAAGCTGGCCGTTTGTTCGGACGTAGGGCGAATGCGACAATTTTGCTCATTCGAATACAGAAGTGGGACTAATGGTTCGCTATTTTTATGTTCCCAATTAAATCGTTTCCAGTTATTGGACTATACGAGATTTGGAATTTTAAATGGCAAGAAATATTATCCCTTTCGATTTAATTATTTTTTGTGCCCGATAGTTGTAAGGTCAGAATTAACCAAGTTTTTATCAGTAACAACGTAATGCATACTACCGGTTATTATTATTTCATGTCAACGACAAATTACCTTACAGACATTCAACTATAACTTAATTAATATCGACATAACATCCTGACAAAAAATATCTGTCACACAATTTAATTAATTGAGAAGTTTCAGTAGATGCGTGTAAAATTTGCATATACACAGCGTTCGCTATCGCAAAACAAAAACACGATTTTGAACTCGAGGCTCACATGAAATAAATCGAATAAAAAAATCGATTTTAAACGTTCGATCTGCGTCGGAGTGGGTGCAATTAAAGAGTTCCGAGAATCGATGCACCGGGACTGCGCGGAGCCTGCACGAATATACATAGTTACGCCATTCGTATGAACAGGGGATAAAAGTAATTCTATCTATATGATAGGTCATGCACATTATATGCTTCAGTCGTGATGGTCTGCTAAGATTTTTTTATCGTAGACAAAGATGGCCGTTGATAATATTTTTCTAAGTAAAGATACTTGTATTTATGAATGTGCTATTATTGATATTTATTTTCAAAGGGAGGAACCCTTTACGGTGAGCTTTAGTACCTACAGACTATTCTTTAACTAGGGACATACAAAGTACTTACGTATAGTTTCTAAGAAGTGAAAGGCTAAATAAATTTAAAAATTATTGTGTTGATCACACCGCTTGGAGTAGCAATCATTTATCAGATTACGATATCATTTGTATGTAATTCGACGATACGACTCATACTTAGACACTACAATCGAAATGGTAACTATTACGATAAAAGTTAAATATCAAATGAAAAGATTACATCTCATTTCCAATATTTATCTCAAAAACGCCTCCATAAAATCATCATAACCGAGACCTAATGGGCCCCAATATCGATTACAATCGATAAAGCATTACAAAACTTAATCGATAACAAAAGAGCTGAACAAGGTGTTTACGATTCCGATTTTGATCTCGAAAAACGTGCCACAAGACAAAATCCTTAGCGAATAAATTATATAGAGAGTCGGTTGGTCGTTGTCGGGCCCTTAATTGGGCCATGTACAGAACGACGGAAAAAACGTAACATTTGTTAGGTATTCCAGGAATTATACACTTGTTGGTCTCTCGGACGGGGCCGGTTTATTTTCAGTGTCCCGTAATGAATGGTCTAACGAGATAGATAGATGATATCGGATTGCTTCTCCGTATTTCGTCGAAGTTTAGTTTCGATAAATAGTGTTTAAAAATGTAGGCCTAGCCTTATTAGTATCGAGTGCATTTTGTCCATGAATTTAGTTCGTGATTATTATTTGTTTTATTTTTGAAAATATTATTTAATATATTGCTTTTTTGTATGTTTGCTTCGTAATGTGGCTTGAGTGAGAATGATCCCGGCCTTCGAACTGACAATTTGAAATAATAAACTCTTTACAAACCTTAGTTCGCCAAAAATAATTTCAACTATGAAAAATATTATTTAAACCAGTACAGTAACATGGCTCGTGGACATCATACACGGCAGTTCTCCACCTGCATTACTAATGACCGCCGGCGACTGTCGCATAATCCCGGGATTACACGCGGGATTGGAGCAATCGGCCCGCTCAATGCTCTGGCCGACAAATTAATTCAGAAAAACTATTCGCCTAGGTCTGCGAACAATGAAGGTGAGCTTAGTAGCTACTGTTTTTAGGTAGGTAACTATGTATTAAAGAAAGTTAAAGAAAGAAAATTGTGTACGCGGTACTAGATTTATTTAGTTTTTTAAAAGTTTTATTAAGTTTTTTATTTTCTAAATTCAGAAAGATAAGTGTATTCGATAAGATTCAATAATGTGTCAATTATCAAGTGAGAAAGCTTGACTGTATAAAGTAAGTATGAATTCAACATGTGATTATTTTTTATTTGGTTTTGGTACAGTATCAACAGAAGAGATAACCCCTATATTGGTCCTGCTGTCAAATGCAGAACAAATCTTTCAATCTTAAGGACAATTGAGCATAGCGTGAGCTTTCTTCTAAAGCTTCTAAAGCCTGCTGACAAACATATCGACACTCTTCTTTCCTAACACCTAAAATCAAGTCTCACCAACCTCAAAACATCATTCATATTTCACCACCGCAAAAGAGTTAGGCATCGCAATTATTTTTTATATCCCATCAGTATTATCTTCCCGGGGAAGCAGATTTCTTATAAAAAAATGGCGCAGTAAAGTTCTCAGCTAATACAAAAGGTGAAGTTGGAGCGTGTCGGTGAACGTAAATTGTTTATTATTTTTTACGAGATTTTCATGAAGGCGATCGCCCCGCACTCGTTATGCCATGGAGCATTGAGAATCGTCTCAATAGAGTGTTAATCTTCCTTGTTTTTCTATATCATAAATTGGAGTGATACAGTTTTTACATCATCGTTTTTATTCAGCTTTTGGGTGAGGATACAATTTTCTACTACCTATGTTTTTTATTAAAATGAAAGAGATTATGCATTTGTTAATCTTACAGTACATCACCTGCATCGAAGAAACTTTAGTACCTTTTGGAAATTGTAGCATTTATTACTAGTATCTGATAGTCATTGTAGAAAGCTGAGTGAGTTAAAATGCAACTCGCTAAACACTCCATTTCTTCATCCTCAGTGTCACCCAGCAAGATGCTCTCATCGTAGGTAACTTGAATTTTTAGCTAAAGATGTTGCTTTTTTCTTTTTTATTAATACCACTTACAATATAATGTGTTCTACACGGTACAAGTACATAACTGTTTTAATACATTTATTTGCGAAGCGTGACTAATCACCATTATACTGAAAATTGACTCGTGAACATCTTTCAGCATACCTAGTTCTCTTTTTGTTTCTTTTTCACTAAGTTCTTATGTGTTATCGTAAAGTGACTAGACTAGACACTATAAAATTCACCGGTTTATATTGAGTGCTTTCAACGTCATACATTTTCATGAAAAACTGTAAAATATACTATACACCCATCGCTATAATGATTAAACACAGAAACAATATGTGTGAAAAAAGTGTAGGTAGCTAAGAAACGTATTTTTTGAGACCACAGCCAGAGCAAAGTCATTGATACTCTAGGCATAGGTAACATCATAAGCACTTCAAGGGTTAAATCATGTTACAACCATTCCTTAAAAAATACCCACCAAATAACATAACCATCAACTTCAAACAACAATTGAACCTACCTTCAATTTGGAAAGGCAACTTAGCCAGCTCGTTGGAACACAAAAGACCACCCGAACACAACATTTAGTTATCTTCCCATAATACCCGTGCGCATTTTCCACTTTTCCCAGATTTCCCGAGGTGAAATCGCTAAGCGTTACCCTGATGTTTGAGGATGAGAAATGAGCGGAAGGGGGGTGAAAGGGGGGATGTATTGTAAACACAATTACCACCCTGCGTCGCGCCCAGGGCAACAAATGGTGGCTAAACGACCCATTCGCCTGTGATTTGTTAGCAATATGCTTGAGATTTGGAACAGAAATGACTTTAAAATTCGTTCTGCGTTCTTGTGTTACATGTTTTTACTGGTGTTTGTGGGAGTTCATTTAGATTGTTATATTGTATGAATTGTTGTGTGGTTAATGTTAATGTTTGGTGCCTAAGTAATTTTAGTATCCATGTCAACAATTCTTTGTCTTATTCTGTGATTTTAGTTTCATTGAAAGACGTTGTGGCATGTGATTTTCATCATACGCGCTGTAAATAGATAATTGTTTTAGTTTGACTAGATCTACTCTTCTTTAGTAAGATTTTTCTTCTATTATCTGTTGTCATTATATTTTAAGGATTATAATTTCGAGAGGAGTATCGCAATCTAGTCATTTAAAATTATATTATTTTGAGTATTTGGCAAGAACTGCTTATAAAATAACTTGCGAAGAACACTGTTTATTATATTCTAGAATTCCTGTTAAACTAGTTTCTCGGCCTATCTCTGAGCAGTAATGTGTGTCATCACTCATTCTTTGTAAATTAATAGTGTTCTTGAAACCTGTACTTTGTATAACATAGGATAGGTGATAGGATCACAATTTAATCTTACTTTCAATGACGCTTTTATCTGCTAGCTACTTCTTAGGTTATTAGGCACTAAACACCAAAAACTATTTTCTTAAAGTAACAAACTCATTCATATAGATACTCGTTTTGGAGCTAAAAAAATCCCCTTCTTATGAGTGCAACAACCGTACTTTTATATAATCATATGACTTTCATTAGACACAATGCTTGGCTCGAAGTACAACATGAATAGCATAAAGACTTAGTCACTGCTACAATGCTGGTACAATCATCAATACGCCAAGATCTCTAACTAGATTTTAAGAAATTTTTAAGAATGTTTATCGGTCTGATAAACATTCAAAGTAACACTCACAACAAACTTTAATAAGAGTACAACAATACAGGATCCTCGTTAATCCCTTACGGTTATAACGAGGCGGGCGCTAAAGGGCGGAGCCCCGGCCTCCACTCGCGGCTTCGGCATAAACAACTCAAGTTACAACATTTAATTATCGCTGTTTATTAAACCAGGCTCACCTCGAAGATATGAATCATTGTTAAATGATAACACTGGTGTGCTTCAAAGAAATTATCATTCACACCTACTGGAGATTGGATGGTCAACGTCGTATTGAGATTTGGACTTGTAAGTAAGAAGAATGGTCTGCAGAAATCTTAAAATGATGACAGGGTAAGTTATTTTTACATGTATTGCAAAAGTACTGCTCCAGAGATAAACAATTAAGGGTCAACTGTAATAATTTAAAAAGGCTCAAACCTCAATGCACTAGACTATGTGCAAAAGAAAGAGATGTCGATGGTAATTTGTTTATACGGAAATATATTTGCTTATAATTCTTGCACTAATTATACACCTGTTAGTAAAATTCCTTAGAAGAGTTTTCTCTTAACTCTCAATAACATGTCGGTACATTTCAACATTGCTCGTACTAAACTGCGCTGAAAGATTAATCCGATCATAGCCACATACGGATATAGCAACTCTTGAACGTTTTAGATGCAAACTTTATAGTGATTTACGAAGTTCTCGCAACAGCCTTGTAAGTTGTAGATGTAATTTAACAAGCTTTCTATTGTTACCATAAATTTCACACGCCTCCTATATTTACGAGCAAGGTTACATGTATATAAAACTTTGATATTTATGCTCTAAGTCGTAATAAGCATGTATCCATATCGCGCTATTTCAAGACAAATATCCACCATTGCTCAAACGCTTGTGATAAAAAGCAAATCAGGTATCGACTTTTAGTTAAAGGTGGGTTCTACTAAACGAGCAAGTGCAGCATAGACCCAACCGTCATACCTATATTCAACAATGGTTCAATGTACATAAATAAAAATTCCTCCGTGGTTCGAAAAGGAACAAACGTCCTTTGACCTTTACCTGCTATCATTTTTGCAAATACCTAAATGATACAAGTTATTAGTATTTGACTTATTAGAACAGAAATTCTGACAAATCAATGGTTTAATGGTTTCCGTGGTAACATGATAGGAATTTGGAACTACATCTGGTCGCAGGTTTACGTACATCTGGATACAACGGTAGTCAAAACCAAGATATTCATAAAAGGAAAACATACTAGAACATATCATTCTCCAAGAAAAACCCCATCCTCAAAAAGAAAATGGCTCGCCCATCGGAACGTCCATAACAAAAGTGCGCAAAGCAGATCATGCGCCCGCGGCGGACGTTCGGACGGGCCATTTATCGCACGCGCTCGCCCCGCACACGCCTCCCGCCCGCGGCGCCCGCACGACCACCACGCCCTAAGCAGGAGCGGACCCTGGACTGAGGAGAAGGGAAGGTGGAATGGACCCTGGTCTGAATGTGCCAAGATGTCAAGCATTAAGTAGGACGTCCAATAGCGTCTGTAAAAATGAGAGAAGATTGTACGATGATGATGTCCTCCTAGCCGATTCTCGGCTCCGGCGGCTGTTCTCATGTAAGGAGATTACCCAACTGCGCAGGATATATTATAGTGCACAAGCATTTGCGATTGAACGAGAAAATTGGCTGTGTGACTTTCCTTTTGGAAAATTCCGAATTGAACCATGTAAAACCTAGTTCACTTGGTTACTTATCTCGAAAAGTATAAAAGGCTAAAATCTAAAAGGGAAGCTTTTCACGTCTTTGAGTTTCAAAAACCAAGTTATTTTTTTTTTAGTTTTTTTTTAAATTTTGTACAATCATCCAACAATGTTTTGAACGTCATATCTACTGAAAACTTGACGCTTAATCCTGGAGAAATATGTAGAAAGAAATATATCGACATCATTGAAGAGCATATTTTTGATTTGCTCTGATCTTCAACATATTTCTTGGTCACCTATAACTAATAATACGTACATATACTTGGATCTAACTGCGGCCCTGCGCTTGCGCCCCAATGCGAGGGCGCGCGAAGTACCGACCGATCTGTTGGAGCCGCCATTATAATGAGACGTTATTTATGGGACAATCCCACTACTAATCACTATGGACAGCATTCATATTGTGTTATGAAATGTAACATGCTTTAAACTAAAATACCTAAGGTATAAGTGTGAAAGGAGTTTCAAGGTACCAGGGTTAAAAATGTATAGGTACCTAATAAAGCATGCGAACGTACTTACTACTTAAAAATATCATAGGTACATTATATAGGTATGTTGACCAAGTTTATTTTGCCCGATGCAGTTGTAAGGTCTTTAAATAAATGAAACCTACATCCACGCATTTGGCTATCTGTGAAAATATCTTATCCAAATTCATAGAAATAAAATGACTTTTAAACTCAAAATTGTTGACATTGACGAATTTTTACGCGTGAAATACCTGTGTTTTATATTTTCTATTTTCTCGCAAGTATTTGAAAAAAATGCCGGTTTCAGATACGTAGTTTGTCCTATTTATTTTTTTGTAAAATTTGCTTAGGTATGTTTACACACAGTGAATGTTGTGTACATCTGTTAGAGATATGTTCTCTGTCTCGGTCATAAAAAAAATATTTTTATGTATAATATTGATGTACCTTATTAAATAAATAAATAAAAATACGTAAGTAGTTAATATAGTGATGTATACAGTCCTTAACCGATACAGATAATATTAACAAGTTCCAATATCAATGATCATACGAAACCATTAAGTTCGAACCATTACTACTTATTAACATCACAGCTTCGCCTGACAGCTGCTTAAGAAAATTAATCTTCAATGAAAAATGATAAAATTGCTAGCCTCACCTACTTTACTTGTTAAGGTAGAATTCCGTGGGTCGCGGCTTACGCAGCCGCGCGCGGCTTACGACAGTCGTCGGCCGCGCGCGACAATAGTCAACCTATGAAAATGTATGGCGCCGCTGCCGAGGCTCGCGACAGTCGCGCGCGGCCGACGAATTTCGTAAGCCGCGCGCGGCATTGTGTTGAAATTAGTAGATTTTGTTCGTCCGTTCCCTCTAGTCGAAGTGCTAATTGATATCCTTGAAGAAGAAGAGGATGACGTATTGCTGTGGCTGTATTATGAAAATAGATTACCAATCGACCCTATTTTTAAAAAGTAGAAATGATGAAGGATACTACCCAATACTGATTCAAAAGCATTTGTATTGTAATGAAAACAAAAGGAAGTTTTGCCGACTAAATAAAAAACAATTCAATTCTGGTTTTACTAAAATTATATAGATGTTACTAAGCGCTAGACCATGTTGAGATGCATACGGCCGCGCGCGGCTTACGAAATTCGTCGGCCGCGCGCGACTGTCGCGGACCTCGGCAACGGTGCCATACATTTTCATAGGTTGACTATTGTCGCGCACGGCCGACGACTGTCGTAAGCCGCGCGCGGCTGTCGTAGCCGCTATCCACGGAATTCTGCCTTTAGGCTATTATTTTCGTATCGATCACGTTTTCCTTTGGTAATAACTTTAAGTAAGTAAGTATAAATGTGGCCTCTGTGGAGAAATGGCGTCTAATTAAAAATTTTGTTAGAAAAAAGTTCATAGACAATATTTAAATCTCCGAAAAATGGATTGAGCCAGCAAAATTGCAAAAATATTAGTTGCAGTAGAAACTAGCTCTTACCGGGGCTGCGGGATTGTTCGAAAGAAGGAACATGATGGGTGCTAACTCAAAGCGGCATTTAATGATTTTCCATAAAAAATAGAAGCTAGCTAAGTACTACGTACATATTTCCCAGTTTTACTCCAACCCTAGATGTAGGTACTAGGTTTCAAGCAACTTTAATAAAAGAAACGTATGTTTGTGACCATATTTAAAAGACCTTTATAATGATGACGCTAAAGACACAAACGTATTCGTGTTCCCAATAATATTTCGCAATTCACAATAACTGCCGGTTATTCTGATCACGTAAATAAAGTAGGTACTTGTCATCAACACCGCTAGGTATTGTTTGTACTTCTTACCCGTTAGGATTTCTTAGAAGAATTGTAAAAAGGTCAAATTGACGTCATTCAAATGGATTAGTGTCAATCAACTTGAACAGTACTTATGTAAATAGGACAGTAACAAAATCAAATTTGTGTAATCACTCATCTTTTGTTTCTACTTAAGTACTGACTGAAATAATCTATACTAATATAATAAAGAGGAAACGTTTTTGTGGTCGTTTGTTTGTTTGTACATTTGGAAGATTCTTTCACTGTTGGAAAGTTACACTCTTGCCAATTAACACAAGTTTTTTTTTTGTCCCGGCTCGGGTAAAAGTTCCTAAGGGACCGAGTAAAAACGCGGGAAATCGGCTAATATTTATTACACTAACATTACAGATATAATATAATGCATTAGTGAGGCACTTATCTAACTTATTACAAAAATAAAATATTAAGCATATTAAGCATACCTATTCAAAATTTGCTGGTCAATCTTTCTGTAAGTAAATTACAAGCAAATTAAAAAAAAGCAACTTTCGTGACTCAAAGATTTAGAACCCAAATTCTCTCCACTGTAAGTAATCACTTGAAAAGGTCAACACAATATTAAAAGTTTCCGCCTGGATACAACAATAGCAAATTCTGTTAAGTAACTGTGTTCAGCTTAATCATATTTATGACAATCACTTCCCGTCATACAGCCGCTCCTAATAAGGCCAGTGACGCGGATGTCGAGCCTTCCTAGAAGAGACAACGTCGATTGTTATTGAGTCTAGACGTAGGGTCGCATAAACTGGGATAGATTGCTTTGCTACCGAGAAGGGAATTGTTTACTAGACACAAGCTGAAATATCCTTTAGGATATAATCCTTATTGCACTTTGATAGGTGCTCAAAAGATAAAATTGATGATTTTCTTATTGATTTCGTTGTGTTCATAAAGAACATTAGAACATAATGAAGAATGAATAATTCTGAATAACACCTAATGCATTTTATGAGAGTTTACTTGAACAAAGTGTGTGTGATCTAAAGCACGTAAAACTTGCGTCAAACAAATACTTGCAGGAAATGCAATAAAAAGCAGACACATCTCAATAAACACATTTATTCCCCGTACTTCATTGCCTAACCGCAACCATTTGACAGTGACAAGCTTGACAGTTACAAGTTAATCCATGTGGTTTTCCAAAACACGGTACCTCTTCCAGCTACTCTATGACTGTGACGAACAATCCGGCTACATCACTAAAGAGCCACAAAAAGTAACAAGGATTACAGAAGAATAAAAATATGAAGCTAATTAAAAATGATCCGAAAAACTGTTTAGCGAGTTGCATTGTATTTTATCTTACAGGATGTTGAGAACGAGGACTGTATGATTGATAAGAAATGGATTTTAATGAAGACGGGAAAACTTAGGTACAACAAAGTTACAATTTTAGCTTTCATGAAATGTTTCATCGTTTTTGCATGTCTGTCATCTGCAAAGAGCAAAACAAAGCTTTTCTTCACCTTCCCTTGCGTCAGAAGACAATTCTCTCAATACGTTATACAAAGCAAAACATACGTAAAACTATATCAACCACATCTCCAAACTTTAACCCCCAAAAAGTTCAGAGCACAGCCGGTCCTGAGATGATAGGGCATTCAATGAGTCAGCGTCATGCGTTCTCATGTTCGCCGCTAGACTCGACTCTATACATACTAATTCGATGTTCCACCGGCCATTCAACTCTTTGTTTTTTTGCCGATGACACATTACAATCAGAAACGTGTAAGTAGGCTATATGCGACCACAAAGAGGTAGAAAACGGATGTTCACCGCATTAGGCCCGTTTGGACGCTTTGATTATTTTCGCGGTGCGTTATTGTTGCTCGTATTTGAATAGGCCTACATTGTTATATGTACCTATTTAAACGAGGAAAATAGCAAAGGAATTTGAGTAGGTATTTGTATTTCAAATGGGTAATAAAAGGCTTCAATAAAAATCTTGCTTTTCTGAAGGCAAGAGAAATTAATCTAGTTAGAAATTCAAATAACAGAGGTACCTAAGTATTTTGTTTTTAAGTCTCATCAACGGAAGGCGTTATTTAATAACGTAGAATGTTAGTTACCAGGTTTCCTAGTATACTGAAGAGTTGTTATTTACGTCCATAGCCTATCTAATTTATATAAATTTCATCTTTAGACTATTTTTCCGTTCACTTTCAAAATGCTTGTATATATATATATAAACACCTACATTCACACGTCACATCAACTTACTATTCGCTACTTACTACCAAGCTTCAATAAAAACAAAAGAAAAAAAATCGTGTCATAAGTTCACGTTCACCATACATCAACACATAAGGATTTAACACTTTCATCTACAAATTGTGGGTGTACGGCATACACGTCCGCCTACTCTATACCTCGGTTCACACCTAGCGGTTATGTCAGAATCGCCTCAGGCCCGTGATTGTAAATATCAAGTACTAAAATAGAACAAATGATTTTATTTTTAATGTTAACTAATAAGTCATTAGTTCATTTGTGGTCATAGTTAAAGTTTTAAAGTTTTTTTCCATTATAGTCTTCGGTTTGCTAACATAATCTTTTTTACTTGACCTTTTTAAGTCATTTTCAATCGGTTGCAATTCTAGTCAAAATCACATGAAAAATATCGTGATGTGATTCTGATGAACGAATCACTTAAAGAGTAAGCGACTATATGAACAAGTGTTACGATGGGAGAATCATGTATGTATCATCTATGAACCGCCAATAAGAAATATAACACCATCAAAGGACGAACAATAACAAAACAAGAGAGCATCTGTCGAACAAAACGAAACTAACCCCTTAAACGTTCCCATAGGCCTGCAGTCACAACAACAAACATAAACGCAATATCCATTCACAAAACCTATTATGTTAATTTAAAACACATCAGAGTCCCGATAACATCGGCTCGTTCACACCACACCTCCCAAAACAATAGTTAATAAGATGATTTATATCGATCTGAGATAGGCGTTCGACACGTCTCGACATCGCCTTAGCATAATCTGTGGCTCGATCGAGTGCTATATCGATCGGTACAGATGTTGCGGCGCCCGGGTATGATTCCCGAGCCGGATATTGCTGTGAACTCTGGGAGCTTGTGAATTGTGCCTGATATCCTTGATAAAAACTTAGCGAGCTTCTTTGGTGTCGCTCGATCACCTGTTTCAATCAAAAGTGGATTATCCTTTCTCGTACCTAAACATATTGAAATGAAGTCTATTGTCCAATTTACATACACATGACCAGGTCAAAAGACACTTTAACAAATGACTACGCAAAAACATCTGCAAAAATTACTTATTTAAAAAGCATGTTGATCCACTTACATAAAGTAAAACAGGAAAAAACTCGTGTCATACGTTCGCATGCAATTGAATTGCAATTGGAATCGAATTTGAATAAAAATGCGTCATGTTGATGGAAATCCCCGTTTACTTTCTGTGTGAACTGTAGTTGACTTCTGTGAAGAGTATTGTTCATTGAAACCGCAAGTGATGTCAAATATTCTAAAACTTGTAGGTAGTATGCGTTTGGGTAAAGATCAACACAAATGAGATTTCGTTATAAATGCACAACTATACCTAGGTCTTTAATAATGCAATACTATTAAGTATTGCATTGATTAACGCTCAATCCTTCTCCGTGTGAGAGGAGGCCTGTGCCTAGTAGTGGGACGATAAAAGGGCTGTAACAGTGACAGTATTAAGTATTGAATACATTAAAAAATAAGAGCAGACACATTTTGAACTAGAATGTAGATGGAAGTCTATTAATGGATTAAAAAGCTAAGTATTAGATAGCATCCCGGCGTTTTAACAATAAGTAGCGGATGCAGCGTTTCTGCGAAGCGACAATAAGCCGATTGACTCGGCCGGGACTGACGTTACCGCCCAGAACGGGGCAATTAATTCGGTAAGAGTTGGTTATTTGCCGTGGCCCGGCACCATGACACGCTGGTTTTGCTCGCCCTCTATACGAGTTATTATAAAATAATGAAAGGCGAACCGCCCGCTGGGATCTACAATTGCCCTGCTTAGCCGCCTCACCACCGGCCGTTTAGCTATTTTAATTTTTTAGTTTGTCTACTAACGGTGTATTTCGTAAGACGGTATCAGAAAGCAATCATCGGTTTCTGCGCTTCAGGTCCGCCTACACGCGGCCTGACCGTTTGTTACAATATTAATTTAATTTGAGAGCCCGTAAGCCTCGTATGTAACACTTCTCCATGTTTGATTGCCCTCTTGTTCTCAGATTCATTATGTGATGTAAAACAGCACCTCCCATCATTGTTACGGGGAATTGGTGATACGCTCGTGCGGTTGTAAATTTATTTTGGGATCATGTACTGAGATGATGAGAGAGGAGATTGGAGACTCGGCGAACTAATTCATCGCCAAGTCTTAAGACAAGGCCAAAAACAGATTTATTGTTGTAAAGGCGGTCCATGCCGTTAGACTTGTAAGGAGTCAGTCGTGTAGCTTTGAAATGATAAGTCGCGTTGAAGATGCTAATACGATATTAATATCACGCCGAGGCACAGTTTCAAACGAGGCAACAACTAGACTAAATTTTATGCAAATGCCATCTGGTTGCGTAACTGACGTGCGTGATTTGTTTCTTGAATATTAGGGAAGTTAAAACATACCTGTAAATATGAATCATACTATTTATTTTAATATTTTCCATGGGCCTATAATACTTTTAATGTGAAACATGGCTTTTTTTGGTAGCTAAAGCAAGCATAAGTAAGAGTAATTCTGGTGAATTAGCAAGTCTGATCACATACATTTAAGCATACAGCACAGGAAGATATAATATTGATGAACTATCCAAATAACGCTATTCGTCTACAAAAGCTTTCTCTTCTCTGCAGCCTATATGTGTGGGAGGGTACATCGTTTATATCAATAAATAATTACGTAATAAGTAAATAAAATCATACTTTCATAATCAGTCTTGTCATCTTCTAAAGAAAAAAAAGATGGTACCAATGGTAATAAAAATATAAAGTCCGGTGGCAACGCATGCTAAATTATCTACAAACAAAAGTTACAATCATGTAGTGCATGGCTAATTTTATTTCAATTTAAATGAACACAGGCTATGTGTGTTGCTATAAAATAAATTAAAAACAAATAAAATTAAAAACAAAAATAGTTCCCCAGAAAGTTAATTTCGCAAGTGTGACACGCAAGCGCGGCGAGGTGCGACCGCGGCGGCGCGGGCGCACCGTCATGTGGCCGGCGGTTGTTACCAACAGATACTAACTTACAGAAGGATTACTGCAGTGTTCAGCTAAGGAAGAGCCGTGGTAATGAGAAATAGAACAGAATACGTGTCAAGGAAAATGCATGGCACACTTTTTTTTACATTTTGTATAGAACCGATTTGTCAAACCACACAGACAGAATTGTGTTACTGGGGAGTTTCTCCCACCATTTCTTCTTCACAGCAAAAGCACAAAAAATGTCGAAGGGCGGGCGTTTTTGGGGACTGTCTTTTGTAACTGGTGCACCTGAGAAGCTATTTTTCATGGAGCAATAGCCTAATCTTCACAACCATCCGGGCAATAGGTAGGATTGATACATTTTCTCCGCCGAAAGTTTTACCCCAAGTAGACCTTCTAGCACCTTTCTCCCCTATTTCTGTTGGTTGCGCGGCGGTTGCTATCGTGGCATCTTCACGCGGCGTGCGCAGTGCGTGCGGACCCCAGCTACAGCTAAGTTGATTAGTTAGCAGCCTGCTTAATAACCGATTGCAAGGGGTTCGGGGTCTGCTGGGAAATTAATTAAAATATATTTTGTAAATCGTTCGATAGTTTTGGTTTTCGTCTTTGGTCTTCGTCTTAAGTTAGCAAGGGAGGGAAAACGGTAAAATTAAGAGGGAAAAAAGATAGACCACCTTCTTGGAGCTATTTGTTTTTTCCCTTTATGGTTTATTCAGATTTTCAGTAAGTGAAATAGGTTGTACATATTTGCTGCTCTTTATGTGAAAACATGTTATTTATTTACCAAGCAAATTCGCTGTACTGCTAATGTTGCTATGTATTTCGCTATGTTTTTGGTATAATTAGGTGACAAAACCATGGAATAAGCTGCAGTAAATGAGAACGTGGGAAAAGACCTTAGACCTCACTTAAAAACTTCGTCAAAATCACGACCAAAAGGTACTTTCAACAAGAATTCATTCCACAAATAATGTTAAAACAACTACAAACAAATAAGCCGGGTTTCTTCGTAAGAACAAATTCACAAATCAGAGAGAACGTGCAGTAAACATGAACTTTAATCAATGAAGTTATGTCGGCGTCTTTACGGTTTAACTAACCGAACACATTGTGATCTACGAGAGGAAATGGATGTGGTATTCTTAGGAAATCTTTTAACTTATTATGTAAGTAAAAATATTTGCTAGAACTTTGAACCTCTGTAAAAACTGGCATCGCCTATGATCTATGCAAATAAATGTTTCATTCTTTCAACTTAACCTCTGGAATGAATAGTTATATTCTTACTGTCGCAGCTTCGGGATATATTTAAAAACTATTCTTTTGTAGACTTTAAAAACAGTCGGTAACGGTCTAACCTACTTATTCTTTAAATACTTATTTTCAATAAAGCTTTATGGATCACGCACGATTATAATGTTATCTGTGGTGTGGTGGTGTGGTGTGTGCCCTAACAAGCAAATAATTGTTGATAAAAAAGGATGCTTTTAAAAGCTACAAAGTCTAGGCAGTCTAAGGCACTAGTGAGGTAACAAAGAACCTTTTTTAAAAAGCCTTTTTACAGGTTTCGGATTTTCAGCGAAGTAGGCAAAATAAAATGGCAGAACATGGTTAGAAACATGATAAGGTTTTCTAAAAAAGGTATAATTAAATAAAGTTATGGCTACAAGTTCACCACTTAAGTGTTTTAGTCCTTCCTATGTAAGTTCGCCAAATTGTATATTCTCTTATCTTAGTTATAAAAGACTGTACTGAACTTGGTTAATTTAAAAGTTTTTTTTCAAGTTCGCTCTCGAATTAATTTAAAACTTTGTCTGTGAACTAATGTAGGTATTTTTATTTATATAATATGTTCAATTAATTAAGTAATTTTACGAGCAAAGCTTTCAAATTCTCGCCAAATATAAATAAATCTTCTATCATCCAAACAACTGCATTGACAAAATTCGAAGAAAATTAAAACAGTTGAATGCAAAACCATGTCGCAATTCAAATGCTATCGAATTATTTTTATTCGCGCCAAATTATTGGAACTCCAAGGAGTTTGCGGTTAAACCAACAAGACCGCATTTCTGAGAAACATAGACAAACTCCTTGGATATAAAAGTAATTTCTTAGTTCGTCGGCGCACGCGTCTAGTTACGTGCTGGTCCAATAGTTGCTGACTCAGCATCTACTCTTTAACTCTTCCCACTGATTGTTCCATTCGGCATTGTCTGTCAATATACTCCCCCCCCGTTCCTCCTCCCGACGTCCAACAGTTAATTACTTTTCATTAGACAATAAGCTTAATGTTTGGAAGATGGCGTTGTGAAATCTTGAGATGCCTCAAGAAATTGCTTAGGTATTTGTATAACAAGTTGTTTTTATCGCATCTGTTTTTTTATTTCTCTTTCGTGCTTGCAATTGGACATAGTTGAGTTAATAAAAATAAAATGCAATGTTTTCTTTATTCAGAACCTATGTTTTCTTTTCAACGTGTTTTGGTGGCCATACATATTTTTCGTCAGTTCCTTCAATTGTACGATATGACGTAAGGCCTAGGTATTGTTTGTTTTTTTACTAGGTCTATTTATTTGGATAGTCGCAAAATGTAACCCTAAGATGTAGACTGCCTCTAATTAAGGATTTCTAAACAATGCTATGACGCAAACGACGACCCTCAAGTAAAATATTCTAATTCACTTTGATAGTTGATTGAAGAGAATCCTATAGAATAATTTTTGTAATTATAAACTTCAAGAAAATGATAATTATATTAAAAAAGGATGACTCACAACCAATCAGTACAAATTACAGTTACAAATTGCTTTTGAATACTTAGTATTTTCAATGAAATTTTGTTATTTTATGTATTTATTTACAACTTTTTATATACATACAATAAAGAAATGCGACAGAAAAGGAAAATAAGAACAAAAGAGATGTAGACAGTGTGGTGTGTAATAAATTAAAATGAAATAAATAGCTGTATATTGCCAAAATAAATATATATCAAAATAGGTATATAAATATGATGATAAAAAAACTATGATGCAATGGCCAGATTTTTATTATAATTTGCGTTTTATTTTTTTATTATCAGGTTCCTATTAATAACCAATCAATGGTCAAGGGGGTCACCAGTACCCCGCTGTTTTATTTTGTTACCCAGCTCATTGGTCATCGCCTTGGAGTCAGAGGTTGAAGGTAATGAGTGAAAGGGAAACATCATTGTATTACAAAGTCATTGATGATTGACCTGATGGCAAAGAGGTGTAGTAGATATTGGCAAGGTTGAAAGTTGAAACTTAGTTTGCTATAATTATCTTTTGATTTAGTTTTTAATTTTGTAAGTCCTGAAGTAGGTGTATCTGATTATAATGAAAATAAAAGGATGTATGATGCTGCAATTTAGTGTATCATTTACCTAATACCCTGAGACATTTTCATATAGCATTGGAATGTAACACATAACGTTTAAAGTGAAAAGTGACTTCACAGGGATTAATTTATATTCAGCTGAATATTCTAAACTATTAGGTAGGTATTTATAATGTGGATAGCATATTGCTTGAACATAAGATTTACCCTGGCTGGACTTACCAAGTTCAAAACTTGCACGTAAAGGCTTATGAGTCTCAACTTCTCAAAATCAAAATCAAAACTTATTTATTCAAACTTGGCTGCAAAACAGCACTTTTCGAACGTCAGAAAAAAATTACATAAGACAGCCCCCAAAACGCCCACCCTTCACCACTTCCTACTTATGTGTTTTTGCTGGGAAGAAGAAGTGGCGCAACAAACTCCCCAGCAACACATGTCTGTCTGTAGGTTAAAAGAACCTTTCAACAAAGTACAGTGAGTATATTGCAGTATGCAATACGCAATATTGTCATAAAATAAAATTACATTTAAAAATGATTTATAAAATCCACCACATGCTAGCTAGCACTCACCCTACGTAACTTGTCTAACTCAAGCATTGAATAAATATGATGTGAAAAAAAAATTGTATAGCCTCCAATATTTATAATAGTTTATGAGGGAGTGCCCACCTTCATGTGATATTCTATTGCAACCTTATGTCATGTACAACATACATAGGTAAGTAATGAATGTAGTAAATTGGACCGCTCAGCCAGAAAAAAAAAAGAAGTATAAGAAAAGAGTTTACAAAATTATATAATACTACTTATAGTATAGTCAGTAAGACGACCTGGCACCACAAGCAGCACCCGTTCACGAGCATAACGCGAGGATCAGCCATCGCCCCCCTCGCACATCTTTGAGGGAGGGAGGCAACCCGTCCGCCGACGCTACCGCAAGCAGTGCCGTCTAAGGGAGCATGACGTACTCACTGCTACACAACTCAATATCAGGATCAATTATCGCTAAGTAGTGGTCCTTATTTACTATAATCCAAAGGAAAAAAAAAATATATAAATAGATGATTAAAATAAAATATAATAAATACAGTAAATGTATCCTGTCAATAATGTAAAACCAAGTAATGTCAATAATAAAAATATAAAATTGTAAAAAAAAAAAATGAATAATATTAATTGATTGTAAAATTAGGATGTAATTCACAAAAAAAAAAGACAATTATAATATAGCTGTCTTGCGTTCAACATGGCGACCAACTATTTTTATCATTCAAATAATCGTTAATTGTATAATATGCCTTTTGAATAAGAATAGCCTTAATTTGTTCTTTGAATTTATTAAACGGCTGTTCTAATAAAGACAGAGGAAGTTTATTATAGAAACGAATACCTAGACCCAGAAATGAACCATGCACTTTATGAAGCCGGTGAAAGGGTACACACAGTTTATGCTTATTTCTTGTATTAATGCTATGGACTTCACTTTTTTACACGCTTTTTATTAGCTTCACCTGTATGTTTGTATGTTTGTATGTTTGTTTGTAACCGACTTCTTTGGGCGCGATTTTGACCCACTTTAAACGGCCAGATTTCGTTCAAACTTTGTAGATTTATTGAGGACCGATGACAATACACTAATTTGATAAAATTATTCCATTTTAACCGACTTCCCAAAAAGGAGGAGGTTACACATACACATCGATTACTCCGAGGTTTATAGACCGATTTACGTGATTCTTTTTTTGTTCGACTTGGAATAGCTGCCAGTTGGTCCCATATTCATCAGGTCAGGATCTGATGATGGAAACCCTGAGAAATCGAGGGCAACCTTCAAAACTTGTAGGCATACATAGGGTAAAAACTTGACACTCAGGTGTACGCCTAAAAGCACTATTCAACTGTGAAGATTTGGAGCTGACCTGATGATGGAGACCAGAGAGGGTTGAGGGAACTCGACAACTGAATATGTAAACTACCTCGTGTTTGGGCTTAAATTATTTGTATTGACAAGACCTTTGCAACAGTGATGGTTTGGAGCTGACCTGATGATGGAGACCAGAGAAAATGGAGGGAACTCGACAACTGAATATGTAAACTACCTCGTGTTTGGCCTTAAATTATTCGTATTGACAAGACCTATGCAACAGTGAAGGTTTGGAGCTGACCTGATGATGGAGACCAGAGAAAGTCAAGGGAACTCGACAACTGAATATGTAAAATACCTCGTTTGGACTTATATTCTTTGTATTGATGAGAACTTCCCACTTGTATGGATAGTGACAACTATTCGTATCACTGAAAAGCTTTAAATAAATAAGCTTTTTACAAAAAAATTAAACCGAGTTCCCAAAACACTAAAATGCAAAAAAAAAACTAATTTTAGGTGCATCGGCCTAGAAGTCGGTGGCAAAATTAACTTAGTAACATCCATTAGACACCGACTTCTAGGCTTTTCAATTTGCAAAATATGATCTTTGTTAATTTATATAATTTTCATCTGTAGTCGATAAGGTAAGAAAATTAATTAAAATTTTCTAGAATTTTTCTCTACAGTCGATAAGGCAGGACTCGATGTTAATTTTTATTTCCAATAATTATCTTTAGCCGTTTTCTCTAATATTGACAAATTTTTGTATACTAAAGAAAATTTTAATTCTACAAAACAAATAATAGTTTGAAAACAAACTAAAAAGTAGAAAATAAATAATAGTTTAAAAAAACTAAAAAACACGCTTTTTATAGAAAAACGAACTAAAAAATAGGAAATAAATTTTAATGAATTTAAATTAAGAAAACAGTGTTAAAAATTTCAATGAATATAAATTAATAATAGTGTGAATACAAAAAAAAAATATTTAAAAAAAGCGTGGGGTGCTTTTTAAGATATTATCGAAATGAAAATCACTGTACTCATATCTGTCAATAAAATATTTATAACTATTGACACCATGCACCCCACGCTTTTTTTTAAATATTTTTTTTTGTATTCACACTATTATTAATTTATATTCATTGAAATTTTTAACACTGTTTTCTTAATTTAAATTCATTAAAATTTATTTCCTATTTTTTAGTTCGTTTTTCTATAAAAAGCGTGTTTTTTAGTTTTTTTTGGTATATAAATGTAAGTTCTGTCTAATATACAGTATATTGGCAAAGATGAATTGTGATGCCACAGTAAGAATACCAATTTCTTTAAACAGCTCTCTGAGGGAAGTTCTGGTACCTAATTTCTTCTAGCAATCAAAACCAGATACTTTTCTAATCACACTCCAACAATTCTAACCATCAATCGTTAAACATTGATAGCCAATACCCAGCACCATAAAACCGAACTGCCTCTCAAACTCTCACCTGTCTCAACACATCTAGTTAGGAAGCTCGCTCGGTCGATCACCAAGCCTTATCTATACATCATGTAGACACATATAGCACAACCACTAAACTCAGGGGTACCGGCAGTCGTGTTGCTTCGACATTACTCCTCGTATTTGCATAGTAATCGTTCGGCCAGCTTTTAATTATGCAGGGTAGAAGACAGTGGAGTATGAAATGAAAGTTGGAAGGTTCACTGTGATCAAACTTTGAGAAACTAAGGGTGGATTGCACCATTTAACTATAACGATAATCAAACCATAACCAGCCGTATACTTGTCGCCCATTGGTCACATCGGCGATTTGACAACTGAAAATGGTTCGGTTATCGTTATAGTTTCATGGTGCAATTTACCGTTAGTGAAGTGTTGCTCTTTTTTGTCAGGAATGTGTAGACCCTAATAATTTTCAGGTTCTTCTTTGAAGACAATTTTAAACAGTTATAGTAATTCATAATATATTATAAACAGTTATGTTATCAGTACCTACAAAAACTAAATAACAATGAATTATCTCATTACTTAACAGTTACACTTAACTAAGTATATATACTTCACTGAAAATTCTGCAATATTAGTTTAATTAAACTATAACCCTACAACCGTTGAGGGATAGACAAAACGCAATATATGATTTATCATATTTTGTAAACTGGGATAGTTTCGGTTTGTTTCTTCTCTGCATGAGAGCTTGTGCCGCAGAGGGACAGTCAAAAGCTGGTGATGATGTAAATCTAGGAGCTGATAAATCATACATGATGATGACGCTTTTCCCTGCACATGCGTAGCAGTGAACCTTTTGTAATTCAACTTCTTATTTTGAGAAGTTTACCGTTCGGACCCTATACGACTTTTTTGGTCGTATAAGTATGTAGTTTTATTGTTTTCGTAGACATAAAATAGAATTTTAATACGCTGGTGTAATTGGTGGATAATTATTTGGGTTGCGTGTTTTTTTATTGTTGGAAAAGGTTTGAAGAGCAATTAAGTAGATATATTGTCTTTTGCCGCGATAAATTAATAGTCATTACTTGTTTTAGAATTCTTGGTATTTGTTACAAAAGTTTGAATTATTCTTTAAGATTGGAAAACTCAACATGAAGCATATTCTGAATGAAAGCCCTGTTCTAAATATGTCGTTCAGAACATCGGTTCATCTAGTATTTTTCCATTCAATTATAGTATCTTTACATCCCTTTCAATTTAAGGAATCTATTTATAACTAATTGAGTAATTACTAAAATGAAAGCTCTGAATAAGTAGGTATCACATCACACAAAGTTGAGGCAAATTTCATATTGATGCTTTTCTCGAATTTCAGAGCGTAAAAAACTTCCAATGTAAAATGATTCATAGTCCATAAAATACATTCTAAAACCGTGTTCTACCCAAAACCAAAGACAAACAAAAACTAACCTCCTTAAAAATAAAAAGGCACTTTCGTTCAGCTTTAAAGTGATTAAACCTTAAATTTATCTTCACCTCTTTCGTGACAATGCCTACTGCTAGGCGATTTTAAGGTTTCATGCCAGCTAGCCATTGAGGTACTAGTGGAGGCAATAACAATTAATTAGAACAATGTATGGTCGCCTTATGCCCACTTCGGGCAACCAGCTCAATGTCATAAGGTGGTAAAATACTAGCTAGTAGAATTTTCCAGAGCGCATGTAAAGTGGTGTGGATTTTGTGGTCAAATATTTTACGTGCTTTATTGAATGTTGTTTGTTGTTTTTATGGGTTGTTTTGTTTATTATAACAGGGATTTTTTCGTTGAATTTTGTTACAATATGTGTTTGGTCTTGAAGCAGTATTACACATTACACACACGAATAGTATTTTAAATATCTAAGGTACATTCTGCAGTGACATCCACAGCGACGGATATTAATTTGATGTAGAAGATTTTAAGAAGTGTTTTCTTTCTAACGTATGTCTTTCTAACGTTTACAACGTTTGCCGTTGAACAGAGGCACTAACTAAATAAAAACTCTTCTAGCACTATAATTTATAAATCGTAGTTTTTCTTTTAACTCTTATATAAATAACTTTAAAGCTTTTGCTTAAGTTATTGAATTGGAAATCAGAAGAAGTTTTCGATTCAGAGTAATGAGTGCATTTCTAACTTACCTACGTTAAAGAACCTCTATCTCTATTCTTAGCATAACCAGAAACTCATTAACCTAAATGAGCAATAGTCGTTACATTCAAAAATATCTCACAACATACTTATAAATAAATCATTAATAACAATGGCTATATTAATAAATAATAAGTCTATCAGTCACCATTATGACAGGCCCTTTGACACTGGAGGCCGATTTACAATACCGACGAGCATCGCGGCGTGAAACCATGATAACTGAAACACTCAAATGTGAAAAATATAAAGGCTGATAAATAAAAGAATTAAGATACTTACATGAATAGCTAATCCAGCTTATATAAAAGTATGAGTGTATAGATATTTAAGTATGCAGCTTTGATTCTTTTGCTACCTACCTATAATTATCTACTTGGGTTCTTACTCATTGGCCCATTTATAATATTTTTTCATGCAATGCAAGTTTGCTTATTTGACTAGATCCGACGGAATTCAGGATAACAATTTGTCAATTTATCAAATGTCTTATGCTGTACACTTTAACTGATTGATTGATTTGCGATTACGATTAAAGATTTCAAGTTACCCACTTCAACCAAGCTATGTGCATAAAACGATGTCTTCCAAACAGATGGCGCAACAAATCCATAAAATATTTCCAAATTCTCAATAGATTTTCCAATTCAAACACGCTTATCAAAAACACACCTTCAATTCACTGTCATAAAATTCAAATTCGAATTGACGGACCATACATCACCAATACAGTGTAGTAGGTAGGTATGTAGGTACATACCGTTGGTCGATCCCGCCTCTCGCCGTGAAAAATGCGAATTACTTTTGAAGATGGCCAGCGAGTCAGAAACTCATTGTTGTACTGATAACGATATTCAACGGTACGATGCCCGTTGCCACTCGTCGACGGCTCGTGAAATTATTATGGCTGGAAAAGTGGCTTGTGTACATAAATATCGGTTGTTATGTACCTTTGTGATATGATGGGTCGCTTTGTTGTGTTTGAATGGGATTTGTATATGGGTGATGTGGGCTAGAAGTTGTGGATTCCACTGCCAAGCTATGAGGTCCAAATAAATTCAAGGGGTAGGCAAATATTTTACCAACAGCTCTAATCGTAGTGTAATTATTGTTACAGAGTACAGTTAAGTATCAGTTTAATTATCTGATTCTAAAGAATTGAAGAGGCATGAAATACAAAATATTCAGTTGTCCCAATGTCTGCACAAAACGCTTATTAAAATACAACTTACATTACCTCACTAAAATAACCTAGTTATTCCTCCTCCTAATATCGAAATAACATTTGAAATTCTGGCATATTTCATATAAAATGTAAATATTTTATCAAATACAGCATCGTTTGAGCGTGCGTGGGCTCTAAACAGAATTGCAGAAATTCGGATGAACGATATCGGACAGCGGACACGAGTCCGCCGACTGGGACCTCGAATACACTACTAAATTCTGCACAGTATACGCTACACTTTCAGATGGACAGGAAATAGTTATTTTTAGTGTTTGTTCAGGTTTAGATTAGGTAATTATGAAGAATGATACAATATAATTCATTCCAAGACTTTATAAGAGTAAAATACAAAAAGAATCGTAAGAGTACATACCTACTAAGAAAATTTTGAAAAGACAAGAATTTTATACTGAAATGTTCCAGTCCCATCGCTCTGCCAGAATAATACTTGACTATCGTTAGCATTTATAATCAAAACTTATTGAAAGCTAATTTATCCCTTATTATAACAACACAAACTTATTACCTCTATACCCAAAAAATATTCACATATTTTGGTCATATTGATGTGAATATAGTGCATATACTGCGTTATCAGTGGGCTCTGTTCCACGTGCCCGGCCGATCGTTAATTGACTTTCGGCTCCAAGTGTTTCGGCCAGTCATCGCTCTAGTTTTGTATTTTTGGCGCCTATTCCATTCCTAACAGCCCTCTATATTTTTTTACATGGCAGATCAATTATGATTTCGAATTGGTTTGATGAATCTGAATAAAATCCCATTGCTGTTGTTTAATTGCCTTGTTGGTTGTTTGAAAAATGGTTTAATCAATATAAACGTTTTGTATAGGCTACAAATAGAGGTGGGCTCTGCCTCACAAACAATAGCGCTTGTTTTTGCTTCCTTTGTGTTCTAGAATTAACTTGTACCTCTAGTTATTATTAGATTATTAAAACTATAATTAATGCGAAACTAATTAAGGAATCAATTGAGGGTTTAAACAGAAGTTGTTGCGACTTTAACTTGTCTTGAAGAAAAATACAAAATAATTAGTTTACCTCAAATGGTTTATCGAAAAGATGTTTATCGTCACGCAATTTTAATACTTAATGCTCGTCAACGTAACGAGTTACAACTTTAAGGCTGAAGGTTACGATGTTTTAAAGTCAAATAAACGAAAATTATTCTTTTTTTTTGTATTCACACGTGAAAACTTTCGTACATATCGAGCGTTGAATAAAAATATTTTAGCATAATGAAGTACTATTGCGCATTTTAATTGGACATGCGCATTGAACATGCGTGTACGCAAGCCTGGCGGACGCGGCGCAGCCGTAAAAAAATTCAATTTCAATGCAAATAACTACGAAAATTACTTTAAATGTACATTTTCGCTTTCGAATTCGCGATTCCATCGGTTAATTGTCGCGTATCTGTTTATCGGCGTTTGTAAAAACTTAACGGTGCATCCCTATGCTCTCTGATATAAGTTTCGATAAATTATAACAAACTTCCTTCTTAGAAGAAACAAGCTTCAATTGTAGGGGAATAATGTGTAACGGTAATAAAGAAATTTTTAATGGCTCATTACTTATGAACATCAAATGAAAGTCTTTAGTTAAAAAGCAGTCATATCTAAGGGCTGATACATTAAAAGTCTTTTATGTATAATTATTTAATAAACGGTTATGCCATTCAGTTAATTTAGTTCTTTATTATAAACTTAATTATATACTTCACAATCTACTCCTCCTAAAAAATATTATAAACAATAGGATCAGCTGTAACTGCTAAAGAACTTAGAACTTTAAGCCCATGACGTCACTTCTACAAACAAACTAAGCTATACAAATTGACGATCAAGATTTAGAAGTTTCCTTGTCTAATTAGTCAAAGGTTAGGCTTTGATACCCTACCTTAAGATCGTGTTAGATAGACAGACTTGCCGATAAATCTAGCCGAAGAAAGTTAAGGAAAATCCACAGATGTAAATAGAGAGATGACATTAATAAAATCTGTGTACTGTGTAGTCTATAAATGGAAAAGGATAGCTTTTGAAAAGATTTACGTTAAGAATTTATGATAATTTCACTTATCTTTTAATGTATTACAGTAGTTCAGGAAATAATAAGTTGAAATCATGTATAGGTATTTCAGTAAGCTGTCATTTGAACTCTTATCACAATAATCAAAGGATTGAAATTATCAATTTCAAAAATTTCAAGACAGACTTAGACAATTTCTAGTAAGGCAACTTTAGATGGACAAAATTAATACATTATAGAGGAAGTATAGATATACTTACGTTCTTTGTATGTTCGATTCAACGTCAATCAGTGCGCTAGGCATGCGTGCCACTGCCTTCAATAATAAGGACCCTTACAATAATAGGACATAATAGGCTGGTTAATATTACAAATATGTGTATTAATAAGCAAAAACATAATTTATGCACAAAAATATCAGTTTAATAAAACCATAATTTATTGATGTGTTTAGATAGCAAAGTCTTAGACAGGGTACCGACATACCGTATCTATAAACGTAATAAAAACGTGGCTACACCTTTAATTATGACTCAATTACTTGCATTAGTTATTAAATATCATAATGTATGAGTAACATTACATGCACGTGTGTATGTAGTGCATTTAATGTATGTGTGTGTATGTTGCGTGTGAATTGTGAGTACGAGCGAAGCAGTTCAGTTGGAACGTCGCCGGGCGTCGCGTTGGGGCGCAAGGCAGACGATGCAATCGCTCAACTCGTACCGACAGCGTCGAAGGGTTAACAGTTTTTTTTTTCTCTGTATTATGCTAACGAAGTATTATAATTAGGAGTGCAATTGTAACACTTGCACTTACGAAATTATATATTGCGTTTAAAATGTCAACGTGTGTGTAGTTGTTAACGTGTTTTAGTAAATAAATAAATGTATTATCGACACGAATGGATAAAATACAAAAATATGTACGTAAGTTAATTAAAGTTTCTAGGATGAATCTTTACACTTAAGTGTACTCTTGCCTACTACAGCAGCATTACCTTAAATTTATTTCTCTAGAAGACAATAGAACCTACGTAAAACATAATTTTAAATGTCTTTTCAACACTTGGTTAATTTTTCTGCTAGATTTTACAATTGTAAAAAGACATCTTGGCCCAGCTAAAGATGACAAAAATCAGGGCGGATTGGGAACTTCGAAATTGAAAATTGAAATTGAGTGAATTTATGATTTAAATGGCACTTAGGTATGCACAATTTCCATAATGGGAACTTCTTCGCCTCTGGTACCTTCTTTATAAAAGCGTAAAAAAAAATGCGTATTTTAATCGAAGAAAACAACAACCAAAACCTTTGCAACATTGTAACGTTTTATTACCCCGCTTTGCTAACCGTACTCACGCAAAAAGCTTGGCAAGTTCCGATACTATCAGAAGCACACGTAACTACGTATGATTAATTAAAAACAATAATAATTTTAATCAGCCAGCGACGACCACTCCACTTTGCTCTATATCTCTTAATAGAGCCTCTATTCAGGTGTGAAAAATGCACTACCATCATACATTTGCTGACATCCCAAACAGATATGCACCTTGAAACTTAGACCATACGATCCAAAGTTGATTGAATGTTTTTTCGGTGATCGAAAGTTGAATTTTGCCCATAGCTGATTATAGTGCGTCAGAGTCCGCAGGTGTCATCACCTACATAGTTTAAGGATATCTAGGACATATAATTACATAGCTGTGTCATTTTGAGATTAATTGATTAACAAGTAACAGTGTTTATGACATAATCTTTGAGTTATTTGCAGTGGTGTGGATTGAATAACAGGTATTTAATTGATTTATAATAATTACCTTGCCTTTTGTAATAATTTATTTATCGATTGTTCTGTTGTGTTTGCGGTAATGAGATAGGGTAACGACAATTTAATTCTATAGTACTTATAGTAAGTTTGGCCGGTATATTTTAAGTAACTAATTCAGTGTGCTATAAAGGAGATAGAAGGAGATATTTTTTTTCGAATGTTTAACAACTTAGCATGCAACAAACAAGTGTCAATGGACTTCAAAAAATAATAAGATCTTACTGACTTACTACAATCTACTTTTCAGGCCCTATCCATCCAACTGGGATGCAAATGACAAAAATTAGGATGTTTTGATGGATATTGTGAGACACTTACATCGACCCATGGGCTACCATAGTCAGGGTTGATTGATTGACGGTGCCTTGTGATTTATCTAAGGGTAGAACTACTGGAAGTCAAGAAATATATTAGGGCATAGATGTATAAGTACGTTATTTTTGTAGATTTACTTCTGCTTCAGTTTTTAAAAGATGTAGTTTCTTCAGCTGTATTGTGATAATTGCGAAATAAGCAATACCAGTAGATATTGTAAAGCGTAATATGTTTCGGTACGCGGTACGGTACAGTACCTACTTACTTTATATAATTTATATTAAAACCCCTTTAAAATTTTATCACATAGGTATTCTAAAGACCATTCCATAGAAATAGAAACAAGATTAGGATATAATCAATCAATCAGCAGTATTAGCCTATATATCAAGCACCTGTTTAACCGCAGTGATGAGCCGATGATGATCGCGTGATCAACTTGATCGACTATACCGCAAGGAACAGACCTATTGCCCATTCAATTATGAGGAATTGTACTAAAATGATCGTTTTTTGTTTGATCAGTTAAGCTGTTGATAGGTTGCGGTTTTGAATGAAATAGGTATCCCACCAAAAACATTAAATGTAAAAAAAGCCAATCCTCTACGCAATTCCTCCACCGTAAAAAGTTTTGAGATCGCATAGAAGCCAAGGCCTGTTCAACTTTATTTGTAATAATAAATCAATATTTTGTGACCATATCAATAGTTTCGTTCACTTTACAATAATATTGACTTGGCCATGAGCACAATAAACTACAAATATAATACAGCATATCTTGGAGAGGTGAAAGTCAATCATGAAGTTTAATATCACAGAATTAAATACTTTTAGTTTTTTCAATTGTTACTAAATGACCGACAGTCAGTATCATCCAAAATCATGAACTGCACATTTACTATGGCGCATGTTTGGTCCATGGTGATCTCAAATTCCAGTCCAATCGTAAAATCATGTCCATATAGAATGTATCAATTCAATGGTATTTACACATTATTTCAGGGAGCGACTATTAACTTGTGCTCATGGCCAAGACAATATTATTGTAATGTGAACAAAACTATTGATATAGTCACAAAATATTGATTTATTATTACAAATAAAGTTGAACAGGACTTGGCTTCTATGCGATCTCAAAACTTTTTACGGTGGAGGAATTGCGTAGAGGATTGGCTTTTTTTACATTTAATGTTTTTGGTGGGATCTAATTTATTTTTTGTAGGTCTCCTTCTTCTCTAAGTATATAACAAATTAAATTAACTTACATGCAACTAACTAAATATATAACAAACTAAATATGTAGACCTAAATTAGCACGTAAACAACATTTTTTTTTAATAAATTAAACAATTTCGGAATTGACGAATTTTTTAATCGAATATCTTTTAGAATAAAAGAGATTTATTTCAGAGGTAGATGCTATCACATGAAATTATTTGTTTTTTTTTTTAACTAAAAACCGTAGCACGATTTAGACCAAGACAACGCCATCTATCGAGCGAGCATGCAGTATTTATCGCAATGCATTAATATGAAAGATTTTATCATTATTCATTTTATTTTAACCTAGCTTTTTTATTCATATGTATGTATATTTAATACATAATAACAATATACCACACTACGTAACAATAAAACAAATAGTAACATTTTGTACATAAATAAATAACAAAGTTATCAATGCAGTCAAAATTCATACACAATGTTGTTGAAAAAACGCAAATATAAATTTGTTTCCTATTTTTTTATCAAGTTTTAAGGTTTTTATAATTTTCCCTTTATATGTAGCCAATAACCTATCTTGGTGCCAAATTTGAAGGTTCTAAGTTTGCTAGAAGTACCTTAGACTTTTGATGATCGGTCAGTGAGTGAGTCAGTGACAAAATGGTGTAACTTTGATCGCTCATAACTCGTAAACTATTTATTCAAATTTCTTGTAATTTTGGGACTGAGCTTGTTCTAATACTTACTCTTGGTCATCGAAAACCTAAACTCCTAGCTTTGTTCACATGGAAGATACAGGGGTCTGAAATAGCCGCGAAACGCTTCGAGAAAAGATGGTACGGCCGTGCCCGCTTTGCTCGAGTCTTGGCTGGGGCACTGCCGTGCCCTCAGATGTGTGTTTGTTGGGAATATATTATAATTTATTCGAATGTTTTGTTTTTGGTGCAAAAATTGATATCAATAGATTTTTGATATAGGAACGTTCTATAAGACAGTGATATTTGGAATGAATACCTGTAATACCTGAGTAATACCTAATGATCATTTCAAGTGCCTCTAACTAAATGCGAAAGTAGAGTACCTACCCACCTTTTTTATGACTTTCTTTTCACTTTAAATAATCAAAACCAGTGCAATATTCCACAACAATTTCCCAACCACCCACCATTTAGTCCAGCCATACATCAACCAACAAATCCAGGAACACAAAAGCACGAATGTTAATACTATCAAGGAATGCAATTAGACATAACATGCGTGTATCCAGCTAAACAGAAACAGCCGTCGCATAATTCATCCAGAACATTTGCTCATAAATTACCCAACTATTTCGATAACACGGCAAATTTAAATTTATGCCAAAGTATGCATTTTATACGTGTAAAGGCGGGCTTTGAGTAAAAACGCGAGTGGTACAATCTCACGTGATCTTGGTCTCTTGGTCTTCTTTAGAAATTCACTTTTTACCGCTCTCTGATTGGATTGCGAGTGGTAGAGAGATTTTGTATCGATGTTTTGTTAAAACGCAAGTGTTAGCGTGAAGGCATACCTAGTGATAGCTTATCGACAATTTATTAAAATAGAATGCAGTTACGCGCGTGTTTTGTTTTAGTGAGAAAGTAGCTGTAAGTAATGTCTGCAAGCTTAATACACATTATAAATGAGAAAGTAAGTAACTCCTGTAAATACTGTTTTAATCAAATATTAAGTTTTTATTGAAAAGCCCAGACAAACAGTGGTACGCTATAAAACCCTTTCCTTGTTTTCGTTTGATCCTTATTCTGTAGAAGACATATCTATAGACGACACTACAACATTGTAAGGAGTCTAACAATCGTGACCTATTCGCTTCATTGCATTCAGACCTATTAATCAATTACATGGTTCTAACTAGACAGAAGACATAACACGAATAGTTTTCAAAGAAATTGATGCATCGCTTTCCAAAGAGAAATTAATTGAGCCCTATCTATGTGGGTTCTTATAATTTATTCGTACAATGACGAATATAGGGCCAGCTGAGTTCGCAGCTAATATTTTTAATGTAGTCGCTTCATTATCGATATGATGGCGATCTGTGTGACGAAACACGCGGCAAATATGATGCATTGGCACGATCGACGATAACACGCCTGAATCATTTAAAGTATATCAAGGGAGACAACAAAGTCAAACACAAGCGAATCTAAACCTTATGGTATAGACATTAAGGAAGATCAAAGAATTAAAGGAAGTTTGGAAACTGAATGTCCAACGTGGTTGTTGTTTCGCTATCGCAATTAGTAATGTAGGAAAATCAATGAGGGCTCATTTTGTATATTACTCGGCTGCGCAAAATGAATGATCGTACCTTTATGTTGATATACGACTATCTTTTTGAAAAGTTTTTACGTAAAACTTATGTAGAATTGCGGTTAAATGTTACTTGCATTCATGTGTTACGAACATAACACGTGACAAATGTTCGACGACGGCACAAGTCGTTCCCTTTCTAAATATGGCTCTACAATATCATAACTCACACATCGGAGACATAATAGGCACATATTAAATAATAAAATCACATTAAGATCATTATCTAATTTCATCACGACCATATCCTCAAAGTAACACATAAACATTAGGCTTCACAAAGCAGATTTGTCAGGCGACCTCCCAGTAGGAATTTAAATGCGTAATTAAACGCAGAATGAGTTGAGCCTAGACTGACTGATGAAATATTCTAATCAGTCACTAGTCATTGTAAAAAGTGTGGTGGTTTGCCGTGCGATGGGCGATAAGGCCGTGTCACACGGGTGCGGGGCACAAACGAGCGATTGTGCGCCCGCACACGGCGCCTGCGCGCTTTGCATAACAAAGGGCGCAATTTGGACGAAAAATGGCCACGATCTCGGGACATCTCGGATGAATTCGGGTGAACTCGGATAGTATGCTCGCGTCTACGGGATTAGTGTTACAGTTGTTATGGTTTTCTCACGATATTTGTCACACACAAAGAGAGTGAACGCTGTCATCATCCTGTAGAAATGATAGTGTTTTTGGGATTCTATATTTGATTGTGAATGTTTCAATCGTTAACTAAACTTAACACAACGACTGCATCTTACTATTATTATTTATAATAGATTCGGGAAATGAAATAAAAAAAGCGACATTTCAAGTGATGCTGAATGTTATACAAACTCGAAGAAAATCTTCTAAGTATAAACTGACAGTAGTGACCCTCGAGTTCCACTTATTTTTGGTCAAAACAACATTTTGGAGAATTTTCACTTCGTGAGGTCCAGGTCAGATTTCATATCCTAATTTCGGCATAATTCCAGGCACGTTTGAACTGATATAGATTAAAATATGACGATATAAATCTAGATATTTATTATTCATCTCTTGCGCTGCACGACTTGCATTTCACCTAATGAATATTTTACGGAGTTTCTGTATAAATATGAAACACGACTTTTATTTTATCTATGTTTAAGATGCGATACTTACTTGGGTCTTTCTTGGGTGTATTGAGGTTAGAAGGGATGAAAAGACCATGAGACCAGCCATTATTCAATACTTTAATGGAAATACGGTAGTAAGGATGGGTAATGCCTAAAGCATGTACTTTATTAGCTACTAGCTGGTGCCCGCGACTTCGTCTGCGCTGGTTTAGTATTTCGAACAATATGTTTACAAATTGTAGCCTATGTGTTATTCTGATGTATAAGCTATATTATTGTAAAGTTTCATTAAAATCCATTCAGTAGTTTTTGCGTGAAAGAGTAACAAACATCCATACATCCATACATACAAACTTTCGCGTTTATAATATTAGTAGGATAATATGCATTTTACACAGGGGATTTCAATAAGAAAAAAATACAGAATAACTATACTTTTCCTGACTGATCAGCGAGTCCTTAATTATTGCTGATTCATACTTAATTTACTCACTGCGTCTGTGTGCATTCGCATTACTTACCTCCTGTTTACTTGTTGTAACTACTTATATTTCTATAATAATACCTCTTACCTCAACTTACTTGATTCCATTCAAAATAACTGTATTCCATTCAAAATACTTTCTATACTTAAGTTATGATATTTACAAAATAGGTAGGTAAATGTCCTAATCCCTTGTGTCCTCTTATTTTCAGATTATCATCAGTTTGCTGTACATACATAAGCTTTTTCTTCTAATTTTCAGAAAATGATTTTCAAAAGTAGGTACTTAATTGTTTTAATTTAAAATAAGTTGTAGGCTAAATGCTGTAAATGAAAAGCTGTGACCAATATAATTTCTGATTATTTTTAAAGTGGGTTCTTTCCACGTTTGACTTAATCAATATTTTCTTATTCGAGAGAATATCTGCTGGAGCAAAACCTAAACTTTGTAAAAGCAACCACTGAATTCATTTGAAACTCTTTTTTTCTTCTCATTGTATTCTTCTTTTAGGTGAGCATGTGCGAATGAATTATATAGTTAAGAAATAAGTTTTTATAGGTACCTCTATTAACGATGCTTAAGTAAGTTCATATTCCCACGGCTCTTAAAAAAGAAAATTAATGAATGCAAATTTTCGTCACAGGATTGTTTCGTTGTTTCATCATCTGAAGATCATCAACATAAAGTTTTATTGAATATAAAATAGATAAGTATAATAATGAGGACCTAGTTAAAATAAATGTTATCTTCATCTTTGCAAGAAGTGTGCAGTTGTATTGTGAGCGGTGACGCCCATTGTCGTCGCACAATGCGTCCGTATCTCGCGTTAATTAACATTCACGTACGAGCCTTCCTATTGCCGAGGAGTTGCTGCAACCTGCGTGTTTGTTTTTCATAACAATCGCTTGTTTTTACAAAATTTGCATGCGCCAGCAGAAACAATACGCGGAGGAGTCGACTTGTTAATATCACTGAGAATTAACCGGCAGCGGATTGTCGCGCACTCGACCACTGTAAACAATACAAAACGTCGCCGAGCAAAAACAAACTATAGAAACGGAGCCACAACAAGAAGAATAGGAAAATTGCTTTTGTTTAAAAAAATCTATTTGTTCGTGTCTCGAGATGAACGCGCCTACGGTGCGTCGGCGGGCGACCAATCGCGCGCAGGCGGCTTCCCGCCCCCGCCGGCCGGGCCAATGGCGGCGCGCGTCAACGCCGCAAGAGCAGTTTCCTTTTTTAAAAGTTTCGCCCTCGACTTCCATCCGATTTCCCGCCTCGACTCCTTAAGTTATGGACGGTGAAAAAATACGTTGATTTATTTATTAAGACGCGAGTTTTTGCGATGTTAAATTATGATGTTGGCTGAAGCAGCTCCCAGCACTGCTGAATGGTCCACAGTTTTTACGGAGGAGCTCGCGGTGCGCTTGCGACTCTCATATATTTTAATTTCATTGGATTTTTATTGTATGAAACGTGCTCGCAATGAGCAACGTGTCAAGATACATCTAAGTTATTCGCCACTTACTTGGTTTCATTCTCACATTAAGCTCATCGATAGGCTAAACACATTGATTCCACTCGCAGTCGTGTTATGAGTCCTTGATTTATTTCTTAACTTGGTGCTTATTTCACAATGGCACTTAAAGTTATAATACTAAACGCAACTAGAGACAAATTGATAAAATTTGTCAATATTGCAATCACAGCCATCTAATCAGATACCAATAACAATAAATTGTTAAATATCTTGAGGCCAGCAGTTCTAAATTCCAGTATTGTGGGTAGGCATTCAAAACTAAACGGTCCCCTCTTATCTACTAAGATTAAACCTTGCCTAATATTAATCAGTAAGACTAAATCTAAGCAAAATATGAAATTAATAGAGGGAAAACGACGTTTGCATTCTCAAGTTGAAATTATGTGCTTAGCAGTTTTCTGCTTCCCTATTTTAATGGTACAATAGAAGGTATAAGAAAACCTAAAGTACCTTAAGTAGCCTTAAACATAATGCTTAGAACTTACTTATGCATAAGTTAAAATGATGAAAGCTGTAACTCTGAATACCTTATTGGCTGGTAACTTGATGATTTTGGGTAAAAACTTATGTTACCCAAATAAATCTGAGCTTAAATTATTTCCAAGAAAAATGTCCTATGCTAAATGATGAGTCCACAACTTACCTATACTATAACGATCAAAAATGCTAGATAGATCTTTTTAGTTAGTGAAAAGTCAGTCACAAACTTATGTTGTAAATCTTTGTCATTTTAAGGGAGTCTATTTCAGTATCGGAAAACTTAAAAAAATTCAACAGATATCAAGTTATATCTAACTAAATGCTAGATTTTGTATTTAAGACCATAGTTACCCTCAGCAATAGTGCCCAGGACAGTAGCCTCAACCAGGCTTACAAGGCACATGTTTATACCATGTCTTACTAAAAACAAAATTGAGTGCATTTTGCTATGTTGCACAAACATTATAACCGATCATGACTCTGTTGTACTCTTCATTGATCTTAAACCTTCAGTGGTAACCCAAAATACCGCTAGACGTATAGATCACGAGACATTATGTGAAGCCATGAAAAATATTGACTTCAACCTCATATTCAGCATTTCTGAAGTTGATTCGACTACAGATAATCAAATTATTATCCTACATAAATGTCTGTAAATCCTTTTTGTCAAAATTAATAACCCACTTATCATGATCTTACTAATAAGTATAGACGAGAAGTATCCCCGTCTCTCCATCCACTGGCAGCATTTTCTCACCAACTACTTACTGAACTGATTTAAGCGACCTTTGATACCCAAAATAATCTATAGCCTGAAAAAGGACATTACACACATACTTTTTATCGCAGGAAGAAGGTAAGTAGTACACTTACCTGCTGAAAATCTCCTTTATAAGGTATTCAAATACTCGGCTATTCTTTTCTGTGTCCTTATTTTTAGTATTTTGTCTACCTGGTTTTTTTTTTTTTTGTGTAGGTTAATTAAATGAACGATCACTTCATGAAGTAAGATCACTTCTTGAAGAAAAACAACTCAAAATTCCATATTGGATAAATAGGGTAAGTCCAACGCCATCATTGTAACTGAAAATAAATTTGGCCTGTATGATACAATGTACTTGATACACTGTATGATTTTGTTTGAGAGGAGTGGAAAAGGCTCTACTTTACAAGCAGTAGTTGATACGGAAATCATAAAATAAAATATGTACTGCTAAAATACATCACCATTACTGAAAATCCGATAGATATGTACTCATGTATCTAGTCTTATATTCAACATTCGTATGTGTATTTCGTTCTTTGTTTTTGAATATTAATATTTCCTATAGGTTGTCAAATTGTTTGAAATGGGTGGAAATAGAAAAAAAAAACATTATCCAATGTGTCCTATCTAAGTACCCGCTATCCACCAATGCCTTATAAAATACGTAGGTTTACTTACCTACGTAAGTATTTAAGTTACCGTTGGTTAAAAAAATAAATAGACATTAGAACATCATAATAACATGTTACATGATAATGCGTATAATAATAAAATCTCCGTACACTATAATTACAAAGGAATATAAAACAATATAATGTATGTTATCAGCGTAAACAGCGAGCTATCAGTCGATATCAATCACAACACGAGTATAAATCAATCAACGAATAGTGCAGGTTATCAAGCGTACATCTTTACCAGAAAACACATATCATTTGCCTAATTAGATTGGGCGTTAAATCGCCAAACAACCATTTATAATCTGTTCATTTAAAAATAATGCCGCATAAAAAACTCGTCAAAGATATTGTCAGGAGATACCGGCCAAACTCTGTTCGCAGGCATCGCTTAAAAAACTCGAAAAAAACTTACTCGAGGCGATCCGTGACTCCTATTTTTTTTTTGTTTTATTATTTTTAATTCATATTATCGTACGGCTATCCCCTTTAATTTTGTTTTTAAGTATGGCCCTCGGTATGCTGGCAGCTACGTTTATGGATATTCAGAATTCCGTGGCGTATCGTCCACGGGGCGATTTCATTTTATGTAAATGTGATGTGTGAGTGCGCCCGCGCCGTCGCAGGTGCGCTCTGTAATTGTGACAGATGTAACGAACCCGCCGAACCGATCATTTACTCACAATAACCAATGTTTAGCCACGAACTACCACTAAATTGCACCAGTTAGCTATTGAATCCCTACAATTAGGCATTGTAAAGGGTTTAAGAAATTACGAAAATAAGCTGTGTTCTAATTTTCGCAGAAATTGAAAGGGGTCTCGGTCAATAATGTGTAGTGTAATATTCACTTTAGAGTCTTGGACCCAACCGTGTTTAAATAAAATTAATGATAGTTTCTAAACATTTGTAAATGAAATAAAATCTTATGTTTAACATTTAACAAACAGGTTTCTATTCCAAATATAACTGCCCCATTTATCCAATTCAAATGTCAGCAGATAAGATGACCAAAGGCATAACTTACAGATAAAAATATGATAGATAATAGAGATAAGAAACAAGTATTGCACGTTAATGTCGAATATGTGTAGACGAAACGTCTGATCGGTACAAAAATATGATAATTATATAAGTAGCTTCCTTATTACAATAATTAGGAACATGAGAATATTCAGAAGATTTCTCTTTAGATTACAAAGTTAGATCGCACCTGGACAACCAGACATCTGATATTAAAGCTAGAGCACACTGGTTTATAATAAGGAAGTTTTTAGTTGTACAAGAAGGCTTCATTACTTTCAGCATATGTACCTATCACTTCTTTTCACTATCCATAATGACAGAATTGATTCTGACAACATTACTCTTGCACGAAAATTATTTGTGAGGCACATTTTTACAATAAACACCTGAAAATCTAGACACAGCTAAATGATAGATACTTTCAACAAAATAAATTGCCATTTTTTTAGATAACACCTCTTGTGCTTGCTTTTTCAGCACAAAATAACAAACCAAAGCAGGTTTCCTATTTAGAGTATGTATCAAAAAGCTTCCCTCCAAAATTGACTCAGAGTCTAAACAAGCCAAAAATGAGACAGTGTGCACAAGCTTACAAGCATGACTCACTAATTACAATTCAAAACGAACAGACAACATCCAACCGGTGTCATGTATATATCATCATCATCATCATCATCTTCCTGCCCTGTTCCCAAGTCATTTGGGGTCGGCGCAACATGTCTTTTTCTTCCATTCCTCTCTGTCAGACGTCATACTTACATCCACTCCTTTCTGCTTCATGTCTTCTTTCAGGCAATCAATCCATCTTTTCCTCGGTCTCCCTCTGCCTCTCCATCCCTCCACATTCATACTTAGCACACTCTTTGTAGCATGCGTTTCACACCGTCTCATCACATGCCCATACCAGGACAAACGCTGACCTCTCATTTTCTCTGTCACTGGCGCTACTTTCAGGCTTCCTCTGATATACTCATTCCTCACTTTGTCCATTCTGGTAACCCCACACATCCATCTCAACATTCTCATCTCTGCTACATGCACTCTTTTCTCATCCTTCTTTTTCAATGCCCAACACTCTGATCCATACAGGACGACAGGTCTTATGACGGTTTTGTAGATTTTGCCCTTCAGTTTGAGAGGCATCCGTGGGTCACAGATAGTGCTAGTTACCTGTCGCCACTTCATCCATCCAGAATTGATCCGATGCGTGACGTCCCTGTCCACCTCACCGTCACTTTGGACGAGTGAACCAAGGTACCGGAAGTCGGAGCAAACTGGTAGGGGCATGCCGGCTAGGGTTATGGTCATGGGTCTTGATATACCGCCAAAATCGCAATGCAGATATTCAGTTTTGCTCTTGCTGACCTTTAACCCTACCGTCTCCAGTCTTAGCCGCCATGCTTCCAATCTGCTCTGGACCTCTGGTCCACTCTCCCCCACCAGAACAATGTCATCGGCGAAAAGCATACACCAGGGAACCTCCTCCTGTATGTCCGCTGTAAGGGCGTCCATTAACAACAGGAAGAGGTAAGGACTGAGCGCCGACCCCTGATGTAAGCCAACGCCTACACTGAAACTGGCGGTAGTGCCGGCTGTAGACCGGACTTGTGTACTGCATCTGCCGTACATTGCTCGAATCAACTGCACATACTTCCCTGGCATACCTTTCTCCTTAAGGGCCCACCACAAAACCTCACGAGGTACCCGGTCATATGCCTTTTCAAGGTCAACGAACACCATATGCAAGTTTTTGTGTGCGCTCCTGTACTTTTCGCACAGTTGGCGAATACAGAATATAGCGTCCATTGTACCCCGACCAGGCATAAAACCAAACTGGTTTCGTGAGATATCACTCTCTTCTCTCAGCCTTCTTTCAATAATTTTCTCCCAGACTTTCATACTATGTGAAATTAACTTTATTCCCCTATAGTTGTTGCAGTCCAACACGTCACCCTTATTCTTAAAAATGGGTACCAGGTAACTATTGCACCATTCGTCCGGTATTGTTTCCTCTTGCAACAACTTATTGAAGAATAAAGCTAACCACTTCCATCCATTCATCCGTAATAGCTTCCATACTTCCACTGGTATTTCATCCGGTCCTAACGCTTTGCCATTCTTCATTCCATTTAGTGCTTTTCTTACCTCATCCACACAAATGTTTCTGACTAGGCCCTCATTTACTGGTTTATTGTGGAGCACACCACTCCACTCATTTTCTTCATTCATCAGTCTTTCAAAGTATTCCTTCCACCTTCCTTTTATTCTCACGTCATCCGAGAGGACCGTTCCTATTCCATCCCTTACACACTTAATTTTGCTTACATCCCTCGTCATTCTCTCTCTAGCTTTAGCTAACCGGTACAGGTCTTTTTGGCCTGCAGGGCTATCTAGAGCATCATATAGTTTCTCGTGTGCTTTTGCTCTTGCAACAGCCACGGTCTTTTTAGCTTTTTTCTTCCATGCATCATATTCATTTTTCTTTTCTGCCTTTTCACATTCATTTTTCTCGTGTGTCCTCTGCCATTCCTTGAACTTCACTTTCTTTTCTCTCAACACCTCTTGAACTTCAGTAGACCACCACCATGTTTCTTTCTCTATCACACCTTTTCCTTTCGATTCTCCTAAAATTCTTCTTGCTGTCATTCTTATAGTCATTGCCATTTCACTCCAACACTCATTCACACTCCTTTCATTCATATCTCCCATTTCAATCATCTTATCTACAACCGCAGTATATATCAACTTCTGTTATTACTTTTTATAAGATTAAAATATTTTAAACACACTCAACTGACATTCTAGAAACGCTTAATTTATTCTAAGTTGTTATTAAGCTTTGATTTGCTTTGGTGGCCTTAACTTTGAGCTAGTTAAAGATATTAAAGATTATTTTATTTATAGCTGCTTGACTTCTTGGCCACCCAAGTTTGTTTTAAGAGTAAGTACGTTTGTATCTGTAGTTGTGATTAGTGATGATGAAGTCACGTTAATAAGTGTTTGAAAATCCGTTTATTATTGTATCAAGGTTTTAAAATATATTGATTGCTAATGGCTTATACAGCCTTTTAGGCAAACTTGTTTTATGTAATTTTGATTATTCGACATCGAAGGAATACCTATATCTATCGTCGAAACATTGCTGACTATTTAAGGTTTTCAAATAGCAAAACATAATTTATGATAACTTTATTAACGACATTCGTTAATTTTCCTTTCTTTAAACATTCATCTATACAAATCTATACTAATATTATAAAGAGGAAAACTTTGTTTGTTTGTTTGGTTGTAATGAATAGGCTCAAAAGCTATAGGACCGTTTTTTTTTAATTCTTTCACCATTCGAAAGCTACATTATTCACGAGTAATATAGGCTATATTTTATCCCGGTACGGGCAGTAGTTACCACGGGACGCGGGTGAAACCGCGGGAAAACGGCTAGTAAAAAATAAAGAGTGAAGATTTACTTAATGAATACTTAATCTTCACGCATTTTCTAAGTGTAACTTACCGTTACTTGAACTATTAAAATTCCTGTATAACAACTATAATTATGACTACAGTAAAACATAGTGCGAATAATGATAATACCTAGTATTTTAGCAACAAGCGCGATCCGTGTAATTGTTTAGTTTGAGCAAATAGTACCTACTTGGGTATTTCCTTGTAACCGCGTAAATAGCCGTTTTAATTAGCTAATTGTTATCAGATAACGGGCTATGTGTGTATGCGTAGTTGTAGTTATGTTATGTATCCGTTGAAAATCTAAAAATGCTATCGGTTTTGCTGTATGAGGAAACCATATATTTTCTACGAGTTTAGACGAAGAAAGTGGAGGAGAACAAATATCAATATTTGAGTAGTTGTTAAATTAATTCGTCCTGGATTTCACGAACTTATTGGATTTTTAGAAAGTCCTTACTTTGAGGCACAGTAGATCGCTTACGCAAGTAACACTGACATAAAAGTGATAATTTTAATGCATATAATTTCCCTTGCTTTGACATTTGTCGCGTTTAATTAAATACACAAAATCTTGAACAGTAACATAGGTCCAGTAATTAAAGTATAATAAAACAAAGATAGTGTCACCTGTTTACATAATAACAGTGGTAGTAAACTATACAACATTAGTGGTGCACGAGGAAGTTACTGGTGTTCGTTGTTCTACTGATACATTTGGAGATAACGCTGCCTTGCATTCGGGAATCAACATTTTTTGAATGCCGCCCGATACGCATCTACATTACCTACATAGATTTCTACATTTCGTTGCATCACAGACGAAGAAACTACTTAACAAGTTCAATGTTTCAACAGCTTTCATTTTACATGGATGCGATAAAACAAAGAATAATATGAATTGTGGAACGAGGAATTACGGTTACTGATAAAATTAGAAACATTAATATTAAAATTCCTCTAGCAAAATACAACATCGAGCCAAGTTAAAGCCACAACAAAGCTTAGAGCCAACAACAGCCTGATCGAACAAAACGAATGCAAAATCATTGAACCTGGATGTTGTACACATCGTTACTAACATATCACGTACAAAGCCGAGGCGAAAACATGGCGTCTTATAAAATATTGTTAATGCAATATTAACGAGATCTCGGTTATGTAAAGCTGCAATATTTTGCATTTAATAAGGGCCGTACATAGCAGGCCGCGTGGCCGTCGGCGAGAGATGGATCCGAAGATACTGAAGCACTTCGATCGAGACTCACTATGAAATTATTGGGAAACTCGATTCGTGCCCGATGCATCTGCCGACGACGGCGCGAGCCTCGCTAATGTTCCTTGCAAACGATCCGAGAAAGCCGAGTAGGTTTTACAGATAAATCTGAGAGATAGGGAAAAGACTTTCTTACTTTTACGTCCGTTGCATATAGTTAGGAAGTTTGCTGTGATATTTATTTGAATTTTGAAATAAGTAGTAAGGTTTATTCGATGATTATTTTACTATGCGAAATGTATTTTTGTTATGATAATAAATTAATGTAAGAGTATTGAAGGCATCGCTAGGCCGACACGTAAGTGTGTGGGCCTCCGGGCAGGGCGTGACGCGGCACCTGTACCGATCGTTTGAATATTCCTCCCAAATCGATATTTCATGTGATCGCCGCTCATCTGTAATTAAGTTTGGATTAAAGTTCTCTCGAGTAGTGGCCGGTCGAGCTAGGCGCTATAATCGTCACTTTTGTTGCTCGTTGGTGTTATTTGTTTTGAGGCAGTGACAATGGAATTAGGTACTTTTGGGTGGCGATGTCAATTTGTGTAGGGATTTGTAATATAATTTGGTAATAATATCTTGATTCTCAACCCTATTTATAGTGGTCATCTCAGCTACTATTGATACAGATGCAACTAATGATTGAATTAATACATTGACTGGTGGTGGACATTCAAATGTTAAATTCATTCATTACAAATCCAACATTTCCAATTCATTTACCGAAACAAAAAAATCTTCACATAAAATCAATTCTTGTAATTCAGGAATGTTCATTCTCATATAATTTCTTCAGAAAAGAAAATTTCACATACCTCCGATGGAGTCAGCACAGGAATGGTCGGCCACGTCGCATACAATAAACATGCTCATAAATAAATAAATAAGGCCGAATTTAATAACAAGCCTGGGCCTAAGTAATGGCCCCCAGAAGGCACCGGTACATATATTATGGCCCACCATTTTATAAACTTTTACGCACATTTCTTAGCGTTGTATTAAAATGTTTGAACACTATAATTTGGGAACGAGAGCTTAACAACTTTTTTTAGAGCAGTCAAATATTTGGGGAGTTTAGAGAAGGCTGTGATCGATAATAATGTACGAAGCTGCTGGGTAAATAACCTCTTATGTATTGTGAGAATGTGCATCTTGAAAAGTCTTAGATATCTCTTATACCTTTGGGATCAAAATGGATTTCATGGTATAGTTATAATTAATATATTGTTCTTAATTAAATGCCAGTTGAATCGAATTGATTTGTTTGATGAAAACAAAGTTTAATGCTATAATGACGTATTGAACGGCGCGACAACAGCGACTACATAATTTAAACCGCTTCAACACAAAACAACTTCATAACGAGGACACCAAAACATGAACCAAAAACATTAATATCAGAGCCATTCGACAAATTACCTATCGACGAATACGTGCGGCGATAACATTACAATACACACCTCGGTTATGTGTACCGGCCCATATCGGCTGCGACGCTTAATATTGTAGAAAAACCAGGAATGCTCCGGTACCAACCGTGCTGTGCCATATTCGACACGGCTGGTGACGAGCCCAGGCCCAAAGAAACACTGTTCATAGCATTCCGACGAAAACAATTGGACTTCTTACGCCTTGTCGTGCCATTTGAGAATAATTTTAGGACAACAGAAAGCCCCGAATGCTGTCGTTACACAGATAAAATGTTGTAGGCCGTACGTGAGAGGATGGTATGAATTAGTGATGCGAACGGTGTGAGAAAAACTTAGTTCTGCCGATGTTATGCCGATAATCTGTTTAGCGGTTATTAATATTTGGCACCGAAGTGGTGCGGCCATTTCTTTGAGCCTGGTTGGTGTTTGCGTTCATTGTGTAGCGGGAAAGTATAATTTAATGATGCATTTTTTGTCATGAAGCTTTCATGGTAAACCAACGGTCGCTTTTCCAGAAATGATCTTTAGTGACGCTTTTCTCATTTTTATTTATTTACTTACACTTGATTAGTTTGTCAAAGGGAGATAAGCTGTTGCATCTATTAATCACTGACTTGTTCTCACGCATTCTGTTGTACGACACCTGCGATTGCTCCAAAACGCGATACTAGATAGCAAACGTCTATTGAAGCGCAATGTTCAAACGATGCGCTCTCACTGTCACACTGCCAGTGATTATAAATCTAACATAGTTTACAGCTCTCAAAGCTTAAAACAAATGCGGTGCGCAGTAAATTAAGCCATCGACAGTGTTGCTAGGATGCCATCACGAGCGCACGCTGAATAGTTTGCGATTGCGCTGCGTTTTTCAAAGGCATACCTGGCGCGGGTGCGAACGTCGTGTGTGACGACTTTATCCGTCGAGTGCACGTCTTTGGTGTGCGGACGCCGCGATCTAGATCAGCGGCGCCGACTCGCGGCGGCACGATGCTATCGTAAAACAACCGCGCGACAATTGCTAACACCGGCGCCGAACAACAACGCGAATTATTCAAAGAGAGGCATCCAGCGAGTGTCGGTGCCGCCGCCTGACCCGCGCCCCGCGCCCGCCCGCCATTGTTGACATACCGATTTCTAAGAACTTATCATTTTAGCGTTCAATTCGTTGCTGCACTTCACTGGCTATTTGTAGCATATGCTTTCTGCCAGCAGAACTGCACTCACTTCATTAGAAAAAACAATCGGCATTGTTGATCTTGGTGGATACTCTGTTTATATTTAACTTGAAATTCTTAACCCTACATGGTCAGACATGTAACCCAACAGGTACATTTGATATCCTTATTAGCTTATTCACGGAACATGTCGTAAAAATGCCAGAGCACAGTCATCTAGGCGAGATAAAGCTGGACTCGAAACGACTCACGCACGCCCCATTCCGGAGTAGCGTTAGACTTGTAGTTAGACGTGGGGACACGTCGACTGCTCTCGAATGCTTTCAGATGCTCTGTTTCTGGGAAGACGAGGAGGGTGTGCGAGGGGCAGGGTGAGGGGGGCGGGATTCCGTCACGTGTAATGCAGATGCGTAATTTGTGGAATAAAAATCCCTCCGCCGTCAAATGGATACTAAAAGTCTTAAAGTCTTCAAGAGAGTCCAATTATATATTTAGTTTTATAAATTCACACGTAACAAGCTTTTTACAACAACAACTGTCATTACACCTTATTGTCTTTTTTTTTTAACACACTTCTATCAATTTTTCGGCTATGTACATACCTAACCAAAGAGGTTGTACATACAATAATACTTTCCCTAATTGATGAGAAGTATTCAGATGCCTAACGCATCCCAATCTTTTCTTGAAAATCCACGAGCCGAGGTCTGGAAACTGCCTTTCAGCCACTCATCTCTGTCTTCTCTTCCCAAGGCGTCCTTCCCAAAGTAATCAGAGTCAATCAGGCCGATATAATCCTTAATCCGCTTAGGAGGTCTAAGGGTTGACCTGTCTCTCAAATTATACCTGTGAACTTCAGGTTCCCTTATCTCCTCTTGAGCGTCAATGAACTCATCTGCTTGATCTGCTTCTGAAGCATCATGAACGTGATCTCCTGATACAGCCTCGTCATTGGTAGCTGTATCATACTCTCCCTCTAGAGCACGTTCATTAGTCTCATTATCACGAGTTTCTGGCTCTCTTATTGGTGAACTTATCTGCATTGGAACATCTTCCGATAAGATCACTCCCTCTGTGTCTATCAGATCGAAATCTCCCTCTGTCTCACTGCTACTTGGTTCATTAATTTGTGGTAAATTCATTTCTTCTTGAAGACTTGGCAATGCAGTTGGGATTCTCAATTCGATGCTTGGACTAAATATGACATCTCTAGATCTTTCGGTCTTTTTTCCATTCCAGATGCGATACCCATCGTCGTTATCGTATCCGATAAGTCTGCCCTTAATAGCTTTCTTCTGTAGCTTCTTCCTTTTCTGCTTAGGAATGTGGAAGTAACATTCACTACCAATTACACGCAAGTGAGAGATCTTAGGCTTCTTCTTATACCAAAGCTCGTACGGTACTTTCCCTGCTTCTCTAGTGGGTCCAGTGCGATTGAGAACATAAGCAGCTGTATTAATAAGCTCTGCCCACAAGGCTTGTGGAAACTCCTGTCCCGAGTGCATGTATGATCGAGCGGTTTCTACTAAAGTCCTGTTTTCTCGTTCTGCGCACCCATTTTGCTCAGGGGTGTATGGCATCGTGAGTCGCTGGATTATTCCCTGCTTGTGAAGAATATCTCGAACAGCTTTATTGTCGAACTCGCCACCATTATCGCTCAATAATGTTCTAACTGTATGTCCAGCGTTTTTAGCTTCTTTTAAGAATTGACTAAGCTTGTCCTTTACTTCACTTTTGTTGCGAATAAAGAAAACGTGACGAAACGCGGAGTAATCATCTTTAAAAAGAACAAAATAGAGATGTTTGCCATAGCTCTCCGGGAATGGTCCGCATACATCAGCGTGTACCAGCTCTCCAGGCATATTAGCTCGTTCTCTCTTGCCAAACTTCAGTCGCTGTGCTTTACCATAGATGCATCCTTCGCACTGTATATCACTCTCTAGATTTAGATTAATCCCCAGTTCCCTCTTAACAAGATCCTTAATGTACTTCTTGTTCTGGTGACCAAACCTCTCATGATATAGCTGGAGTAAGCATGATGGATCAACAGCATTAATTTGTACAGGTTTACTCGGTAGAACTGTCTTCATCTGTAACTTATACAGTCCACCATTATGTTCCCTGTTACCTACTGCAATAACCTGACCATTTAGTTCCAATCTGCACTCTTTAGTTGTGGAAATAAATGTACTGTTTCGCAGTTTGTCCTGTGCAGCTAGCATAGATAGCAGATTTTTCGTTAGTTTTGGCACGTACCAGACATCACTTAGGGTAAGCTTCATAATTTTGCCGTTAACATTTGTTTCAACCACCACAGACCCTTTCCCTTTTGCAGGAACTACGGTGCCGTCTGCCGTCGTTACGGTGTGGTTCGATCCAAAGTCCTCATAATTTATGAATATATCTTCCCTATTGGTTACGTGAGTTGTGGCACCATTGTCCACATACCAATGTTCTGCATCTTTATCCTCTGAGCAAGTATATATCATTAGCGTAATATTCTGCACTTGCTGCTTCGTCGACGTAGACTGTGAAGGTGGTTTCTTCGGTCTGCCATCTTGGATCCACTCCTTGCAGTTCTTGATGCGGTGTCCCTTTTGTGAACAGTACCTACACCTCAAATTCTCGTCTCTGGATTTTACTTTTAGCTGCGGCTTAGAGGTAGAGGCGAGCACTTCTTCAGTCTCTTCTTTGTGACCACCTAGTGCCCTCTCGTACCCACAGAGTTGTGCTGTTAGTGTGTCTATGGTCCTCTCCTGTTTGTTCAACAGCATCCAGCTGGATTTGAAGTTGAAAAATTTTTCATCGAGGGAATCCAAAATTTTACAAATCAAAAACATATCTGGTAACTTCATATTCGGATCAGTCTTCAAAATTTCGGCATTCAAATTGTTCCAGATGTTCTTCAGTTTTGACATCATTGTCGACACATCCTCCGAACTATTTTTGTAGCTAAAAAACTGCATGCATAACGTGTATGCTCGATCTTCGGACTGTCCATCAAATAATCTATGAAGTTCCTCCCAGACTTCACGTGCTGTCTCGAACCTCATGACTTTCATCAGCGTCTCTTCGGTCATGTTACTCGTCATTATGAGCAGGGCGTTGCTGTCTGCCTTCCTATACTTCAATAACTCTGAGTTATAGGCCATCACTGCACCATCGCCTGTTCCTAAAATCGGCTTCCGAAGCTTTCCTTCTGCTGCCTCCATGGCGCCTTCTGTGCCACGCAACATGACGGAAACTTTATACTTCCATGTAGCCCAATTTTCACTGCCTTTGAGCTGACCAATTTGAATTTTAGTAGTAAAATTTTCCATATTGACGGGAAAGATTTTCCGCTGGCCCGTAACCTAATGCAGATGCGTAATTTGTGGAATAAAAATCCCTCCGCCGTCAAATGGATACTAAAAGTCTTAAAGTCTTCAAGAGAGTCCAATTATATATTTAGTTTTATAAATTCACACGTAACAAGCTTTTTACAACAACAACTGTCATTACACCTTATTGTCTTTTTTTTTTAACACACTTCTATCAATTTTTCGGCTATGTACATACCTAACCAAAGAGGTTGTACATACAATAATAACGTGCGCCCGCACATCTGATAGCGCCGGCCGCGGGGAATGTTGCACGTTCGGGCAAGCCCAGCACGCAAGCGCTGTCGTAGTCTTTGACTTGCGAAATCGCTGCTACTCCTAGATCTAGCCAACATCAGAGGTTAACAAACAATTCATATTACTTGGGACAGCTAAATAGAACAGCATTTTCCTTAACATAGGTTTCATTAGAATGAGACATGCTACTACTTTCAGTGCTTCTTTCGCGTAAACATTACTGAAAAAAAATGCTGAAAAGTATAAAACAGCCTCCCAATAATTTCATGTGATAGGTACGCATTAATGAGCATTGCATACTCAATAACAGTTGCTGTATCCCAACGAAATCCTTTTTTCCTATTAACCATAATATACTACTAATATTGCCAACACAATGGCATCAAAACGATTTGTAAATACGAAAATAGAACAAAATAACAAAAATGCTTCTAAATATGAATTTGGCCAAAAAGCGTCACGGCGTACGCATGCGCGGAGACCGCCGGGCGCGCTTGCCGCTCGCGCATTCCCGCCTTTTTGCCTGTCAAAGCCAGACGTATTTATTGCAACACTGATGTCGGTTGGTGTTGCCACTGTGGCACCCTATGAGTATAGAAGCTTGGTTTTTGGGTGTTGTGTCTCTAGGGAGGGTTTGGTGACAAATGGTTAATGACTATGCAACTTCTTCTTCTCTTCTTCACAGTCTTTTCCGTGTTGATAGATCTTAAAATCCCACTGCACTAACATATGCTTCATTTAAATTAGATAAGCAGATTTTGCATGACGGCATAACAAACGCACTTTCACAAAAACGTCAAAATATAGGAAGGGTATTCAGCATCCTTAAGCTATTTTCAAAGTTTCCTTAAGCCAATATTTGGGGTACTTACTCTTTTTAAGTAAACCATACCTCTAGAATAATTCAAAATACATTATTATCGAATGCCATTTCTCTCACATGGCAACCCCGATTTCAAACGATATAAAAATTTGACAACGATCCTCTCAGCTCTGATACTAAAGGCTATTGTGTTAGGTTTTTGCTTTATTTCATCCCTTTTTCTATTCGTTCGCGCTACAATTCATACACGAGAGCTGTCCTGCGATTCTATAAAATTCGATCAACAACTCGCATTTCACTTCGATTCGTAATGTCATTTCATACTTTAGGGGAGGTAGGGGAGGGATGGGCACTTTTTCACATTTATTGCATAAAAATTCAGATTTTACAGATAATCAACTTTTATTGTCATTTCTTATGTTTGGCTAGATAAAATCAAAGAGCTATCCTAAAAATTACAATCAGTTTCAACATTACGAGATATTTAAACGGTTTCAATAAAACCGTCGACACGTCAAAATTTTGTTTAGTCTGACATGCTTTAGTTGGTACTTACGTAGTGTTTAAAGTTACTTTTTGCTTTTTATAGGGTTTATCGTTTATAACATTTTGTCATAATAATTGCGTACTTTTTTGGGTCGGGGGTTTTTTTAAATTTATAAATTTATTTTATTTCATGGTTTTTTAAAGGAGCTCCTTAATTTTTCCTTCTTTTTATGATGGGTTCGCTATATGCGATCTCAGCCAAAGGAAGCTGTTTAACAATCCTCATGACAAACTGGCTCTGGAAGAATTGCACAGATTGAGAAACAATAAAGATGGACCTTTGTTGATCCAGGGTTATATATCATTCTAGGGTTTCATCCGCCACATCCCATTTCCAGCATTAGGTTCTCGTCAATTAGAAACATGAAGAAAACTAGTCAAGACAAATTAAACGAGCCCAAACTCGATGGGTTTACTAAAAGGCAGTTCAGGGTTACGTCTCCTATCTTCGTGTCCTAACAGCAGACCAGCTCAGTGGTTCCAGAAGACATTAGTATTTCAAATTTTAGATCCCACATATGCTTGCAAGTAAACTGAGCGTGTAACATTCCTATCACACCTAACAAACGAGCTGATGACCTTATAGACCTGAACCGATAACCGCAACGGTACCTGAAACAAGATTCTATAAAGGATTTTTAGCGCAGATTTATAACCTCACAAATTTTCACTGAAGAAGAAGAACAAAAATTTACAAATTATACATTACATGGTATGTCCAAGCCTCCCTACCATAGGGAGCATTGGACACTTTTGACATAGTTTATAAAAAAAAAATCGGTAAAAAAACTTAACTAAAACGGTTTTATCTTATGTGCACTGAAAACTAGAAAATAAAAAATAGTTACTTACCTGTCAACCTACGGTGGTCCCGGTCATATTAGACTAAAATAAAAACGTGGGGCCCATAAACTATTGCTGTAGTACCTCTTCTAGAGGTATAATAGGTGTGGATTGCATCGACTTAAGTACTATAATCGTAACTGGAGATTTTGACAATCAATCATTAATAATAGAAAATACACATACCTTTCATTAGTTTTCTCTTTATAACGATCCGAAACCGCAACAAAATATTTAAGTACTTTTACGAGTGTTTGTTCTTGACAACTCACAGAAATGACAGAAAGTCTATGGATGAACACCGTTACCAGTCGGTAACGTAAACTACCCAATAAAAAAAAACTATGATCAAATCAGAATAAAAGGACCCCCCTTTTATTCTGATTTCATCATGTTTCCCAACTGCCCATCTCTCCCCTACCTCCCCTATAGATAGACAGATTTTGGCAGATCTGTCAAAATCTCGACTTTAATTTAGTTCAACTTGTCAACACGCTCGATAGTGAAGCGCTAGTGTAGTTTGACAATGTCAATCACGAAACTTTAAGGTAGAATTCCGTGGGTCGCGATTGTCGCAGCCGCGCGCGACAAAAGTCAACCTATGAAAATGTATGGCACCGCTGCCGAGGGCCGCGACAGTCGCGCGCGGACGACGAATTTCGTGAGCCGCTCGCGGCCGTACGCTTCTCAACATGGTCTAGCGCTTAATAACATCTATAGAATTTTAGTAAAACCAGAATTAAATTGTTGACAATGCCGCGAGCAGCTTACGAAATTCGTCGGCCGCGCGCGACTGTCACGGGCCTCGGCAACGGTGCCATACATTTTCATAGGTTGACTATTGTCGCGTCCACGGAATTCCACCTTTAGATCGAAGTCGAAGTGAGAGTGATGTCGAAGTGAGTTGTGATATTTTATAGAATCGACATGCTGCTCTGTTCAAACAATAGAATATCATAAGTATTGGCAAAAAGCCTTGCTTATTATTCTAGTCGTTATGTGAAACTGCAAATTGGATAATGTTGAGATTTCGTAGATGCTGGTGGTCTTGTGGTAAATGATTTGTGTGTGTAAAACTAATGAATCAAAAGTAAACTTTTCTATGGTTTTCCAAATCTTACACTAGATATGAACCTATGTATGTGAGTAACTATTACTAAGACCGGTGACTTAGGTAAGTACTTCAGAATATAAGACATCTTCAGAAACATCATCAGGAAAATGAACAACCACTTACAGGAAAACACCCTAACAAATATGTATATACTAGCTGTTGCCCGCAACTTCGTCTGCGTGGGCAATATAGAATAGTCAAAATACTACTTATCCCGTAGGTGCATTCTTTCACGTGACAGTATAATTAGGATTAGCACTTAGCAGTCGCATAGATTCATTGATCAAGGTTGTGTTGTGGATGTGACCATTTATCTAAACAAAAGAAGTAAAGTTTGTGACGTTGTGAATATCTCTGGATCTAGTCAGCCAATTTGGAAAATTGCGTAAGTAATTTTCACAGGAAACAGTTATAATCTATGTCTGACAAAGCTGTCATTCCATTCAAAGCTTTAACCTTGGCTAAACAAAATTTTCATATTTTTTTTTTCTTCCGAAGTTACTTATGAAGGTGTGATTTTCTGTGTAAAGATTAATAATAGGCCGATCAACTAATATAAGTACAACATTCAAATGTACAGTTTTGACAAACAGATTGCGTGTCGTAATATTTTACATCTTGAATTCACAAAATTAATCATATCTTTTGATAGAGTGAATCGATTTCGATGAAACAAAAACTAAGTAATACTCCAAGTTACGTAGAATTTTTGTATATAAGCATTGTCTGCATTGAATTCGTAGATTTTACGTGAATCCCGAACAAACAAACAGATAAACAGACAAAAATGACAAAAATGATGGAAATGGGTTCTGTTAGTTATCCTTTAACATGCTGGCTATTTTTTTTTTGTCAATTTCTTCAATGTACAAAAATTACTTTTCTACAGATTTATTATATGTATAGAAGAAAAAAGTTTGTGGTAACCAAAAACTTTTTTCTACTGCTGCTACTGCTGAAAAAAAATGTTACTATTGGTAAACTATTGTTTAGCATTTTTTTTTCAGCAGTTGTTTTACAGATCCTAGTGCCATTTAAGTTACCCCTTTTCACTCCTGGCAACTTTCATAAGTGCTTACTGTGACAAGTAGGAAATTGTAACATGTCTCAGAGAAAACTGCTAAACACTCAAAAACCAAGCGATGCAGTTTAATATTTCAAAATCTAAGCTTACCAACTAAAGCCCAGTTCACAAGACGATATGAATAAATTGCATAAATATTGGAACGCGGGTTATGCCACGAGCTGGTCGGGACACACGCAACACAAAACGATGTCTAAACATAATTGTTTTTGTTGATTGTTCAGGAATGTTATCGAGTCTGCAAACACCGTTAGTGCCATTTTTGAGACGTATAGATTCATATCTCGTTAGGTTTTTGATCATATTTTATTTGCTTTCTTTTTTGGTTTGGGAATTTTAATGAAACATGATTTTAATAAGGAAAGGAAAGTTCTAAGGTCCTACAATAAATTGAAGAACATGTACTTGGCCATACAAAGAGCTTGTACAATAGTTTCATAAATTATTATCTACTTCTTTCCTATTATGGACTAATATTTCTTGACAATCCTTTCTATCTTTCTGTCTTAAAACATTATTTGGAATTCCTGCAAGGAAACATTGCGAGCCTTTATTTAACTTTGCGACTACGAGTACTGATAAACTGAATCCATTCGCAAATAACTACAACGTTTCAATTTCCAATATCCACGGAGCTTTCATAACTCATGAAGAACAATCGTCATTGTCATGTGTCGACAGTCGAACAAATACATCAGGTGCGTCATGCTTGCTTGGCCAGTGCCCAGCGCTTATAAATCAATGCTCTATGCTTCGTCCTTCAGCCTCAATACGGCGTCCTGCTGTTAAACCTCACAAATTTACGATGCCTCTCGCAGACCAGATGCCAATCGTATTCTCAGCGTTATTTCAACAAAATGCATGTGATTTATACAAAACTCATCGTACGCAATGCTAATATATCTTTTATGACGTAATATTGGGCTTCGAAGTGTTGAAAGTACAGCCGTTTGTGGTGTTGCGAGGTATTACGGAATATATCTTCGTAAGTATACTTTGAATGGAGATTTTATTTGATAGCGGGAACCAGGACTAAGTATGTGTATGTTTGCCATATGAAAATATTCGACGCATTCCTGAAGAATAGAGAACCTCTTCGATTTTTCATGGGAAGTTATGTATTTTGAAATCTGTGTTTGTACTCTTGAAGAGTGTAGTGGTATCGTACATTTCTTCTTTGATAGCTATGTTTAGAAACAAATGTTTGTGATGTTGATTCTGAAAAACAATTTGGATGTAAGGCAGCATTTAATCACGCCGTAATATATGTTAATTTATTATATGGTGAACATGTTATAAGAGGTCAGTGTCGTGTCTGCCTTGTGTCTGCAGAATACGTGAATATATCAAGGAATCGCAACCTCCCCACGTCAAGGCTCCACGATTTCCAACACGAATAAATATTCCTTTTATTCCAATTTGTCAGCTAAGCCACTCTCAGCGGCGACTTATCTCCGTATTCAACGGTAAGCTCCCGCCAAAACAATACGGCAGTATCGTTAAAAAACGTGCTTGAATACAGCATTTATCATCGTTGATTAAATACCATTGTTTTGTATCGGCAGGCTCGGGGTCCCCAGCGTCGTGCTCGTTTTGCGTCTCCCTCCGTGTCTCGCATTGTAGCCGCGCGGAGACAATAAGTCTGTTAAATTGGCCTCCTATACTCGTTATATTATGTGCCCGAGGAGTTCGTATTTATGTTCGCTGCGGACGCGTGCTCGCCGACCCGCGAGCCCGACGACTGTAAATTCTTGCGAGCCAACAAAATTTGTTTTCGCTGCACTTTTATTATGATTTGTTCTAATATTGCAAGCTTCGAGCATTTTTTACGATGTCACACAAGTTATATCTTTGCCGGTCGTAAAGAGAATACACGGAGGTATTGTTAACTTTTCTTTGTACAATTTGCTTATCATATTAGATTCAAAGTTACATTCCGAGAAGACAGAGACGGTATCAAAATAGTCGTACGCCCACGCGGCGTCGCGCTCGCTGAATCACGTACTGCAATTTCCAAATCTAGATTTAGGAAGGAATGGGCTGTGTCGTGTTCTTGAAACTGTATGCATTTCGAAGAAGAAATCTCAGTCAAGTGTCCTATACGTGACAACATAGTCAGCGACGGCGAGACTTCAATGGAACCACGCGCGTGCCACAATGTTTTTCCAGTTTTTCCACCGGCCGCTGTAGCCGCCGTAATATATGATATTACACCTTCATAACCACGCGTACCATGAATAAAAAAAACTTGAAATGCTATTAAGACACGTAATGATATTTTTCCGGACATAGGAATCGCAATAAGAAGACGTTGCGCACATCATTTAGCTTATCTTAACGTTGCTAACTTGCTGGAACTCGATACAAAACATCGCAAGAGTCGAGATCACCTTTAATTACTGAGAAAACAAATGAGAAAATATGACATAAATTATGATCAAATGCCGCTCCGATTCAATCATTTACTATAATATGAATGACTGTCATAACAGAGTCCTAATTAGGAGTGTTTCATCTCGAAGCTCATAATTAATTTCAATAAATTAATATCGAAATATGAACATGGTCACCTAACGAGATCATGCCGTATCGAGAACGTCTAACAAAAAGACAGAATGCTGCGGTTGGCAATACGAATGCAGCTCGGACAAATACGAACGTGGCACATGAAAAACTGGAATCTCTCAAGCGTAGTATTAACATGGTTAATTAATTTATTAATTAGCATCAATTAATCGTAATACGGCGGCACGGCGAACCCCTGGATACGGCCGGATAGCTTTTCCGGCGAAGCTTAGTTTTTAGAAGACAATTAGCATGATGCCTACGTAATAATAAACGTCAATTCCCGCAGTTGCCGACAGGTTTGTTATGAAATGTTAATGCTATTGCCTACTCCGCGGGGAAAAACTAGCTGCGACCGATACGAGCAAAGAAACCAGCGGGAATCTGTTTGATTTTCTTATTGTACACTTCTATGAACAATAATAGGTCGCTACGCAGCTCCGAGTCAAAGTTGTGAAAGCGAAGCGAGTGCTCATTGAATACTAATTCAAATATTTGCAACGGATGATGCCTCGGCCCGAGTCAAAGTAGACATTGATAAATAAACAGCCGTCAATAGTCTGTCCGGGCGGCGGCGAAATTCGAAAATGGTTCGGCTTCATTAATAACCGGAATGGATCGTAAGTCGCGAGCGAGATGATGCTGATACGCTACCTGTGTTCGTGATTAGCCGCGCACTGCCCCTGTCTAACAAATGCATTATACAATACATCTAGTATTAATTTAAAGTATGCTCGTTACCAAATCTCCTCTGTAGACATACATCTTAGCGTTTAATGAATTCTATTCGCGTATCAAGTTTCATGTTTAAGGAAGGCGATAAATCAATAGGACTCGCTCATGCGGTGTCAAATTCTCCACGATTTATGTGTCGTTTAACTCACGATGACAGATTTTAGGAGTTGTGAAGGCATACATTATGTGGTTAAGAACACCAGCTCAGCTAAGTAACGGCATGCAGGGAACGCGACGCGTCCACCAAGGTCGCACTTTTATTATATTTTTACTGGCGATTAGCATAAAGTTTTGCGCGTCGACGCAGTTCGTTTTATTGTGGTATTTTATGTTTAGTATTATAAATATTGGCAGTTTCTTCCTCGTGGGTATCTGCTCGGCGATTAGGGTTTGAGCGCCGGCACTTGTCGACTCATTTATGGATCGTATACTTGGTTTACAGACGCCGTTCTACATAACGGTATATTGATGGGTTTCGGATTAGCCCTTCAGCGTAACGTCTGAAGGCTCATGGCGTAATAAAATTAGCGTGTAGTGTTAGCTTTGTGGTGGACGATCGTATATTGTTTTTATGTGAGAGTTAAATGCGGAGTCGGGCCGAGATGTCCATCGGTCATTACGATGGAATTCAATAAGCTGAATGGCGTATGTCATGAGTGAGTGTGCGCTCGCTACCGTGTCGTATCAGATTCGGTAGCGGGCCGGCTATCTCGCCCATTACTTTATCATCTCTTATCGAGCAGCGGCTGTGTTCCGAGCCGAACGTCCCAGATGTACCTGTCGATACTTAAATATCATAGACGGTTATGGTAGTTTTATGTGACCAAAAAAAGTTAAACAACTCCTATCTCATGATCTGTTTGAGTCAGTAACTAGAGGTTAGAATTCGAAGATTCCGTATAAAAAATAAGAGATCGTTAAAGAAATACTTTGCATGTTTTGTTTGAGATATGGACACACTGATTTTAGACGAGTTCCATTTTTAATGGCCTAGTAGTAGAGTTCATTTTGCGATATACAAAAGTAGTTCTAAGTTTTCAATGATATTTTATTACAATCTCTAACATTGACCTGTTAAACATTGTTTATCCGTATGATTTATTTACTGTCTTACCATTAATGTTTTTGAGATTTGATTCATTTTCGTGTCTAAGTTAAATATCATTCTTCAAATTATCATAATTTTCACGTATGAGCATACTATTCGGATTATGAAAGATGTCATAAGTATGTACATTCTTAGTATTTAGGTAATTCTTGTAGGTAGTAGGTAAGTATATAATAACTCTTATTTTAAAGAAGAATTTCCATTTTGAAAATGTTGAAATCTTTAAATAAATCAGGTTCTTTTCCCAGTGATTTCCAGTTCCATCTTCTCAACAACATATAACCTACGACTGGCAGGTATCAACTTCGAAATTGACATTTACGACTATCCCATAAAGTGAACCCTCTAAAGCGTGAACACACATTATATTTAATGAATCCATAACCCTTACCTTAGGACCATCCTCCTAAAATTAATTTATAATCATTATAACTTATCATAATTAAATATTGGTTTTGTAAGTGGCGAAGCGGCGGGGTGCTCCGGTGGCGCTACCGAAGTCCCCGGCCCCCAGGGGAGCACCCAGACAATCCCACGATACCAAAATATTCAAGAATGTCAGTTTTGAAAAAAAAGGGATTTCTTTTTGCTTCGAATTCCGAGCGGAAGTGAGCCAAAGATTTTTATCGTGATGTTTTAGATTTTTAGATATTATTGTTTTAATTATATTGGTTTTGGATACAAAAGATGAATGAAATGGGGTCGTAAGACATCAGGTCCCAGGTTTATGTTGACAAATAAAATTATAAATTACTGGTATTTTGCCTTACTAGAATAAATAATGGGACTTTCAGTATAATACATCAGGTAAGGCTACGAGTATGAGTAAAAGGTGGGAACTTTCCTGAAAGGATCATTGTATGCATTTGATATCTCAGAACACTAGCATGAACTGCGTCGAACAAAATAGGAAGGGTTCCAATTTACTACGAGCTATATATCAAAACAATTTATCTGAAACAAAAGTTCTTACACAAACAATAGTTAAAACACACTTCCAAGAAGACCAGTCCATCAGTTGAAGCGCACAGACCATCACTCAAAGCTTTTCACTTATAATGATGTTAAAAATGTTACCTAACAGGCCATCTTGTCCACCCATTGTACTCAATAACAAATAAAGAAGAAAAAAAAACTTAAAAAATGACTCCCAATTTATTTGAAGTATAAAAAAGTCACATCTACCGTAACACCGTCCTGGGAGTTCCCTTACAGCCATCGTTCTTATATGATTCTTTTTTTTAAAGGTTGACATTTTGGGAGTCGGGTCACTTATTAAATTAGTCTTTGTATTTAAATTAACAATTAATTTATACGAATGAGTGCTTCTGAATTATTTTTTGACGTTTTCAAATGTAATGGAGTTAATGTGAAGTGATGTTTATTTTGTGAAGGGTACCATTTAGTTTTGTTCATGCAGCTAGTGATTTCTGAAAGTTATCTATGCATAGGGCTGCCATCCGTCCGGGTTTCCCCGGATTTGTCCTCGTTTGGAGACCGTCCGGGGGCCGTCCGGGCGGGGTTTCAAGAAGTGTCCGGGGAAAACCCGGACACTTTTTACAGGGACGTCTTGACCAATGGTGCAGGGTCCCAAAACTCAAAAATTGTCGCGCTCGCTTCGCTCGCGGCTTCTTCACTCTGAGGTTTGCTTTTATTATTCAAGTTTAGGTGTTTTAGTGAACCAAAACTCATTTTTTTTGCGCTCGCTACGCTCGCGGCTACTTTCAATATTTTTTCTGTGTCCTATCAAAAAGGGAGCACCGTTTTAAAGTCCTTTTATTAACAAGAAATTAACTCCTAGTTTCCATATGAGCTTTCTTATTTATGATCTTCGAAGTAGGTACTCTAAGGCATAATCTTTCAACACAACTACTACATGAGCTAGAGACGGCCCTGACTTTTCATGTAAAGAAGCATCTCATTGAATTTAAGTATATGGTAATAAATGTAATAGTAAATGGATTAAAAATTAAGTCTTGTTTTAAAAAAAACGGACTCGTCCGGGGAAAAATACGATTTACGCCAAATGTCCGGGTTTTTTTTCATGTTTGTCTGGGTTTGGAAATTCGAGATGGCCCTACATGCATAGGTAATAATAAATATATTCATATGTAATAAAGTGTCTGGTGATGAACTTCAATGTATCTTATGATGACCAAACACCATGTTTTCTATAACAATTCGCCTGAAAAAAATAATGCTCTTCTTAAGTATGTTTATTCGTATAAAGTTTTCATAACTCCAGTTGAAAGATTTGTTACGATTGAAAATGATACTTCTTAATACGTGCAGTAGCAATATCGTTATCATTTAAAGTATTTTGTACTTTTTTGCTGTCGTCCACAATGAAAAACGTGTACCTATATATATTTTCGTTAAAAGAAATATGGTTACCAATCACGCAACATTGGTGCAAGTGTTTTGTTTCGTGCGATAATTTTTAAAATTACTGTTCAGCAAATTGTTTTGGACGTCCAAAATGTAAGTGTGGTTACAGTCGTAATGTAGCAGGAAAATGAAATATTATTGATGGCCTTAGATGTATGTATTTACTCACAGTCATCTTATAGATACTCGTTCAGTACAATTCTTTATTGTAAGTTAAGCTACTTCAAATCAAAATTAGAATGGAACCTACACAACTATTATTGATCATTGTTTAGAAACCCTATGGATGAGAACTTTTCTCCCACGGGCAGGATGAGAGCCGCGACATTGGACCCACTTAAAAATAACATACATTCCGAAAGCCATATTAAGTTTACTAAGCAACAATACTCAACACAATGGATGTTCTATCTAAAAATCGTGCGAGAACAATCCTCAATGCGCCCAACATACGGCCAGCTTCCCGGTAACAGTACCTACTACATACACAAGTAACTGATGTCCAACATTAATCCTAATGTACCTATCTAAACGTCGTTTGATCTCCACAAAAATATTTCAATGCGTCCGATAAAAGGTGGAAAGAAAAAAGCCCGGTCGAATGTGGCACGCCGGTCGTAAGGTACCGACCACTTCTGGGAACTGGCGGTCACAGTCATATCACGAGCGTAAGGCGGCCCACTGTACCTTACGAATACCATTATCGATATTATTGGTCAATAAGGTTTCATTAAATTTTGTCGTAAATAGCGAAATTGTTATTTTATGCGGAAAGGAATAGCTGACTGGTTTGTAGCATTTTAATTGTTACGGCTATAGGTTCGGTTGCGTTTAGTACCGCTAGTTTCAACCTGGCGTAAATAAAGTCTAGATTTTTTGTAGACATAAGTGTTTTTTTTTGTAACTTATAAATAAAATGTGAATGATCGATAGAAAGAGTCAAGAGGCAGTGCTTTGTCCATCACTAAAGCCATAGAGGCGCAGGGGCACGACAGATGATCAGTCATGCGCGAGATGCTGCGCGATAAGCAAGCGGTAGCCGCTCATTAATCTACCCACTCCCCACTCTAACCCACCACTTTACCAATTAACCGGACACGACTGTACATAGGTATCTACGCTTCCAAGAAACAGATACAGTTATCCTAAAATATCTGACAGAACAACTAATATGTAATAGGACGAGCACAGTCAATGTGACAATATTACAAGATTTATGACACCTATTATGAGACTAATATTTCATATGACATATTCGATAGATGCGGACAAAAAATTGTGCTACTTGAATTCAACTTGATTTATCTTTAGCGCTTACAAAAAAGTTTGCAAATTAATTTTATAAATACAGTGACTAAAGAATGGGCAATAAATATAGAATGATTTAAATATCAAACCGAGCTTTACTATAAATCTGAATACAAAATTAAAATACTGACAATAATAATATATTTACACAGTCAGTGTGGAATATTTTATAGAGTCATAAACGTGTGTCATTCTCCTTCGTCACTTTCATTGTCCGAGTCAATAAAATTAAAATTATCGCCCATATTATATAAAAAATGTTCCTAACGGAATAATTAATGTTCCAGAGCGCTTTAATGTAGTTAAAAAGTTTTTGACAGTGCGAGCGTTCCTGAATAACAGTAATGAATTGAAGCCAACGCAATAGTTATTCGCTCAGGAAACATAAGGGTTCATAACGTTGGCAACTTACTGATATTGCCAAGTTTAAGTGGCCTACTTCATAATATGACTATGTTGGTGCATTACACGCGGACGCCGCGATTTTAATGTCGTTCGGTAGCAATAATAACGCGGGCGACGCTCCGGCAGTTACTGAAGAGAATTTATCAATCAAGTGGCGAGTTTACGACGAGTGTCGACTTAATGCTGCAGCAGTAAAGCGCTGCGTTTGTTTAATGGAATTCATTCGGGGCATAATTGAAGGAGTAAGCGCTGCGGGCGGCCGCTGCCGAATTTGAACCTACAACTGTTTTATGCTCACCGTTGACTACCGAAGGTACGGATTCATATTTGCAAACATAATTAAATGCAAAATAAAAGTGAGCGGAACTGGAAATATAAACTCCCTAATGTCGAAAATGTTAAGTAATCTTCCTCACACAGTTCTTTTGGCAGAAAAACCTAGTAATAAGTCTGTCTGTATCGTCTTTAACATAAACCTATCCAGTGAGCAATTGATTTTGCGGTTTTCTACAAAGAAGTTTGAGATGGAGCATAGTAAAACATTCACCAACACTCCAATCTATCTTAGGCAGGTACAAATTGCAGAAACATATATATTGCTGTTTCCTTCACTTTTAGAATGTCACAGTAATATTTGACATCAAACAGATATATAAAGCGCTCATCAAATCTTCAACCCGTATTAACTTGGGAAGATGCTCATGGCCCAGTCATCGTTTGTAATACTTACTCGGTCAAACGCATGAACATCCTTAATGCCTCTTACAGAAGTTTCCCTCGGGACACAGGTACACCCAGGGTAAACGGCTAGTCATAAAATAAGGCAAACAAACCAGCGACAAAGAACAAGTTGTCAAATGATTGATACAAAACTGCATAGAACAGGATTCAGTGTAAAAATAGATGAAATAACTTGTCTAAGTATTCCTGTTGTTTAGCGCTCCCATGTATCGTGCGCAGGAGTCCTATCCATCATCCCCACTCAGATTAAATGCAGTGGAATGGAATCTTATTATCTGTTTATGCAGTTGTGCACCTGACGTGGGATACGCGTGCATAGTTGCGCTTTTTAGTAAAGGATTCTTCTACGTTATGTTAATAGCTATACGGTACTCTAAGTTTCTCTTATTAAGGAAAAGAAGAAAATGCTTTTTTCTCAAGCATTTCATAAACCGCTTATTATTTAAAAGCTTTTAATATCGGTCTTTAGAACAGGCTAATCTATGTACCTATCGGTTAGAGGACTACTTAGAGGAAATCAATATTCACGATGTAGTTTCTTAAGAATTTTTCGAGAATGGTGAAAATTCAGGTATGCCTGAAAACAAAGTGTTTACACAGTGGGTACCTTAACCCCACGTTAAAAAGCTCAAAAATAAACAGAAGCATTTCGAAAAATTTAATACGAGGATTTTATCTCCTAATGTGCGACATCCTTATCAATCAACTTGTAAGGATCACCAATTAACACACGATACTTTTCATTTAACATCACGATAATTAAAAATAAAAACGGCTGCAACAAAACTAATATCCAAATTAATACATACCTCATATTAATAAATACAGGTCGGAGTGGTCACATCTACTTAATTTAGACGATTTACCGTATTTCGGATAGCGTCGGGTACCTTCGGCCGATTCTCGGAAGTCGTAAACGCTCGGCATGGCTGCGCGGGCGCATTTGTAGGTACATATCATCCAGCTTTCTACGTATATGTCGTTGGATGTTGGCGTTTCGGTCGTTTACCCGAAAATCCGGATGAAAAAATATAAATAATGGTTTGATTTGGTAAATAAGTGGCTGGATGTGGGTGTCTCGCTTCCAAGAAGTCAGGAATGGTGCAATTTAGAATTATGTGGTTTACTCCAGTTGACGGCACAGGTGTCAGCTAAAATATACTGGAACATTAAAATTAACACAATATTGGGCAACATTATTTTATCTTATTGAGAACTGCTAAGTTGCAGTCTCTCTAAAAGACCCGCTTCTTTGGAAAAAAGTCTCACAAAAAATTGTAATTATTATTTTATAATAGAGTTGCTAACACATCCAGTAATATCTAAGTTTAACCTGACACAAGCAGCCATATGCAGTCGGAAACTTTGTGATGCAGATGATCAATTTCCATCAATCAATTGTTAACTTCACTTCACCATAAATAGACGAACACCGCGCTTTTAATTCCGCAATTACCATGAAAATATGGAAAATGTATTAGCGGAAAGTCTGATCTTTATAGCAGTTAATTTATTGGCTATTAATAATGTAGATGTAGTTCTTGCATAGTAACTTCTACTGGCCATGAAGGTATTCTGCTGATCTAAATAATAACTGGATCTACGTGAGCTGTGTTTTAGAGCACCCGCTTAGCATCACAATGGAGGGAAAGAAAATAATTGTTTTTCCTAGTACTTAGTTATTGTAACTTAGAAGCGCATATTGATAAGTTCTTAGATCTGTGTTGCTATTAGGTACGTTTAGATATCCGCAAGTTCATATCGTTCTTTGCAACGAATGAACAAAATTTTTGCTAAATTAAATTAAAAAAAATATAATAGGTGAAAAAAGCAATATTCTCTTCAAGACACACGGACTAGATACTTATTTCTATCTAAGTTATCTGAATAAATAAAATTTATTATTATATTATTATTAAGCGAATGACCAGCAGGTCAGAATAAGAGATCTATAATATTGTTAAAATCCCTAGGACGTTTAATACCTATCTTTACCTACTTTACTTAATTCAGCTCATTTTCTAAAAAAAGAAATACAGAAACGTAAAGTGTAAGTACACAAATGCTGAAGGAAAGGTGACATTAACAACCGCAATAAATCCCGTCGTTATTTCCCAAAATGTCGAAATCAAGTAATGGTTGGTCGCATTCCTTCGTTTTGTAAGTATACGAGAGTTAGGTATGTTTTATTCATAAGCCACTATAATGTACGTCGCAAATGTTTCTGCAATGTCCTACAACTAGGTATTGTAAATAAATATTGTGATGGGGAAATAAAGCTTTATGTAAAACTACAAGCTTTAAGCAGAGCTTTTCGTGTGCCTTTTACACATATTTGAATCGTCTTTAAAGCTTCTTTAAACTGGTTAAAAGTAAATTAAAAAGCTAGCGAAATAAAAGCAAGGAAACAGGAAACTCAAACGACGAAATATCAAATAAATAATATTTAGCAGCTATTCAGATGACCTAGAATTCCGCTTTCTACATTTAAACTGAAGTCATATTAACGGAGTATCATATTGCTCGCCCAAAAGCTTCCCATACAAGAGCATCCATTCAAATAAACGACGTCAGAAATCAGAGTGAACGCGCAGCTTATGGCCACTCCATTTCCATGTCATTAAGCGGAGCGAGTGTCGAACCGACTGCTTATTAATATCATGTAGCGGTCAAAAGTTAATCGGCTTCAAGTCGCTCGTATCGCCCACGAAGATTCATCACAATCGTCATTATTCACACACAAATTATGTAATTTCAATAAATGGAGCTTATTGAATAGTGATGAGCGTCGGTAGGCCTCGCCCGGACCCCTGGAGAGAGCCTGCATCCAACGAACTATCTCTCCCCACGAAGTTCAGAACACCACACAATCCATTACACGTTCTAAACCGCCTTTTATACAATCTCTCAGAAGATAACGAGCAATGCATGACAACCAATCGTATTGCTGTGGCTGGGACAATTTCAGTGGTAGGATATTCTCCCAATAAGCACTTAGATCCTCATTGTCTAAAATAAATGTATTTTGTTTGGATAAATCGTGCGAGAGGCGCGGAGGTCGCGACGAGTGTTAATGAATCTGAACTTTATAACGAATGGGAACAACAAATATACATACATAGACACATGTGTTCTGTACCTACTTAAACTCGTTATTTGTATTGAAAATATTTGATTAATAAATAATGTGAAAAGATTTAATGTCTCGAAAAAGAGCCATGTAGGTAGGTACCTATGTTCGGTAAAAGTCAGCAGGTTCCTATGCCCTGTGCCTAACATTGATGTTTAATCCATAAACTTAATGTTAAAGCTCTTTAAAAAGGTTTATAAATCCACGATTTTCTTGAAATCATTCATTTGTGTTTTAAATGGGTAGATAACCACATTGGCACCAACATTAACGCATATCTACAAAACTAATTCTAAAGAGAACACACGTATGTAATTTATCATATCTGCTTAAGAAAGCAGTTCAATAATAAAGCGTTAAGTACTAAGCGACTCCACACGTCTATAATTGATTTATAGGCAAATATTAAATCTGTTCTCGCCAGGCCTCTCATGACTAATGACCGAGCCCAACACTGTTTAAGGTTTTGTTTTTCTCCCATTAATTCATCTCATGCGCACTTGTCAGTTGATTGACGCACTATTTTGTGCACAATGGGACATGTGAACTTGTTATAAGGCAGCATAGAAATAGATATTAATATACTTGAGAAACGAGTTATGATGGTTCAAAATTGCAATCATGCTTTGAGAGAATGTATCGTCAACCTTGCGCAAGGTTTTACACAACTCTACCCGCGAAGAATGCAGTTTGAACATCGGTATAATTAATTTGGATGCGAGCATATCAATCACATGTGTATGGTGAATATAAAATGTCAACAAAACGTCGGAGCGCAAGAGCATCACACTTATCAAAACAATACAAAACGCGGGATGTAGTCGATAATGATCGCGGCCACGACAACCCTCTAACTCCATTTTTTGTGGGTTGACATCGCGCTAATAATACTCATGAGAAAAATGCGCGCCGGACCCCCGTCATCTTCCTTTTGTTTTTAATTTCTACCTCAGTGGCACCGATTTAATTGGGCTCAACTCGAGCGAGCGCACCTTCGTATTTCACCTCGGCTCGCTTCATTTGAATATTTAAAGCATTTCGGGTCCCCGCCGTATTATTTTGTTTATTTACACAATATTTATATATTTATTTCAGTGCCGGCGTCATTTATTCGGTGACGTGACTTACCGATGTCGCGTCCTTCCCAGTATCGACATAGTTAACGCGGTGAATTCTCTCGCGTTCCATTTAAAAGTTTGGAGTTCTTTCTTTGGTTTGTCTTTTTGTCCGAGCGCGTCGCTGCCGCGTGTGGCGAGCGCTGCTCTTCGTTGTTTTCTCGCCAGCCCTTATCTTCGACAAGATTGCTCGTTTTTAAATGAAGTTATATCGTCCCGATTGAACACCGAACCACGGAGGCGAGGCGAATTTTTAATTAGTTTCCGAAGATAGAGAATTTTAAGGAGGAATGCGGGAGCCGTGTTGGCAGTGCGCGCGGATATCTTAATTGAGACGAACGCACCGTTTCGAACACCGAGTGGCGATTTGTTTAATACTACAAGATTAATTATGAATTAAAGACTTAAATCGACGTCCGTGCAGCGGTGTACGCTAACTGAATGTGCCGGTATTCGCTAATGAAGAGAATTAATGAACGCCATTTTTCGTAGTGCCATATTGAAGGATCGCGTGTACGCCGCTGCGCAGCCCCGTCACGTCACTGCTATGCGATTATTTCATTAGCGATGATACTTGTAGCAAAAAGAATATGACTCGCATTAACTCTACGTGTTCGTAAATTACACTCTGACAATGTTATTAATATGTATTTAAAATAAATGAATTGAAATGCTCAAACAAATAAATGGGAAATATTACTGGGCAGGCACCAGCGCTACTACATTGAAGCCGATATTATCCGGTTCCCGTTCGATGAATTGGCGGCACACCTTCGCGGCATCTTCTAGAAGACGTTCTGGAGTGGTAGCGCCATGGTTTATAGGGAAAGACTTGCGTCCATCCAACTCGAACAAGTGCCCATCCTTATGGATGAAAGTAACAAAATGATTGTTGACAGTTTCCTCGACCTCTGTGCCTGGCTCGTTTCCCGTGCGCACTATATCTCTATAGGCGTTCAAAATTGCAGCAGAATTCTCCAAGAGTGCCCCTTTAGCGGTCGCGTCGAGATCCTTGGCTTCCTTGATGTAATTTTTCAAAAGTCCGTCATTTAGTTCAATGTCATGAATGTTATTGGCGACGCTGTGCACTAAGGCTATAGTTCCACACACATTGCTAAGAACTTGCTTCAAATGGAACACATCTTTGGGAGCTTGAAGGCCTTTGGTTTGGATGTCATTCTCTTGGTCGCGGCGATGCTTCTCGTAGGCGTCGGAGAGTGGGAACAACAAGACTACGGCTAGCACAGGACGTGGGACCCAGTTGAGGGCATCGTCTTCTAAACCTATCACGTCAACCATCCGCCATTTTTCAGACACACCCAACTTTTCCAAGTACTTGTTCATTGTCTCGGGGTTGGATTCCATAGGCAGAGCTACAGCCATGATGGATTATTTTCTTATTAAATTAATGAAGCAAAGAACAAAATTAAAGAATTCAATTGAATTAAATCTCGCAGATACGTGACGTTTCGTATGACACTTTACAATTTTTCTTTTAAAGAAGAACGTAAGAGTTTTTACTTATGTGTGGTAACATGAAAAAAGTTTAGTAATTTCATGAATGTGTGTGGTGTTCATAATGAAAATAAACTGGCAAAGTAAAGATAGCTAACTGCAAATATTTGTAACATCCCTATTAACGGTGTTCTAGGCCACATTAACATACAATTTATACCGCATTAAAGGCCCACTTTGCCACAACGTAAGACAAAAAACTTCCCTACGTTACTTATCAAGTGTATAATTAAGTGACCATTGTATTTAATAAGACTAATAGTTGGCAGGCTTGGTTGTTAATACAACACTTTATAGGTACCATAGCGGTAAGAGTAGGTACTTATAGGTACTTGATTCAACTATCGTGCTGGTATCAGCTTGAAGATATTATTGGCATAAATGTGTTATCATAATTAATTGGTACAAAAAAGCAGGTGTCTCTGAAGCTTCGTTTATTCACTTTACATGGCCGTCCATACATAATTTTTAATACATTTAACCAATTTATGTCGCAATTAATGTAATGGACAATTGACATGAGCATTAAAAATTCTAATTATATTCTCTTTTTATTCAACTGCGTGATGGTTAATTGGATTTCAGTTTTTAGGTTTTAATCATATATTATGAGAATTTTATTGATGTATTCAGTGGGGGATCTTTGCTAAGAATATATTCGCAACTTCTTAGGCAATATTTTCCAAGTAGATATGAGAAATGACATCGCAATGTTTTAATTAATTGCATTTAGCATTCATTAGTATAATGTATAATTGAATGTTCTTTTGTAAGCGTGTCCAGTACGACGGCAAAAAAGATGTGGATATTAAAACTAATATAAAACCCGTTAATAGTAGGATCTACTGGGAGCCTAAATAGGAGCTGAAAACAATTTTCTCCTCTTGATGAATGATCAAGATTTAATGGAAATTGGGGATTTATTTTCGATAAAGTACCTAACAATTACCTAAATATGCATAAAATTATCTTCAAGCTACCAAACCATTTACAGGCTAATGCGTAACTATAGACTTTATCGCCTTTATTACGGGCATCGCAGCACAATGCAGAGGTTTCGCAAGAAGGTTGCATCAGCTGCGTATTCGCAATGTGAGCTCTCAATGGATGATGTAAGGCGTCTTCCCCCTCATTAAGGTGTCGAATATTGTCAAACATAGCGCGCGTCCATTAAGGGCAAGAGTGGGCGTGGCTATTGAGAAGTTATCGGGTCGGTTGTACGAGGGATTAGTGTGGTGGCGATGAGTCTTAAGATAAACAGTTATTTTTTACTATATTTTTGGAGGTAATTTGGGTAAAGTAGCACTTTAATCCTTGTGATGAAAATGGCACAGATTCTTTGTTATTCATTGAATATTTTTCATGTTATCCGTCAAACCAGATATGTGCTTTTTGATTACAATTTGCACAGATAAATCTTAAGTTCTATTTGAGACAGAACTTGGAACAAAAGTTGGCACTTTCGTTGGAATGCGTCGCAACCTGGTGCCAACTTATCTATTTCTAAGTATTGATTAGTAAGGCAGATTACTTGGCACTCGCGTTACCGAAATTAAGTCAATAGGCACAGGATACGATGCCTTTGACCAGGATAAATGGAAACTAGTAACTGTTCCTGTCTGTATTACATTATCTTCTTGTATCATACACCACGATCCCTAACCGTTGGAACAAAAAACCTTCAAAAAACGTTTACTTAGCTAGAATGAAACAACAATATTAAAGCCGCAGTATATGTCCTGAAATTACCAAGCAACCTTAATGAATACTCAAGTCCAATATTGAACGCTTAAGTCTTTGTTGTTTGCATAAACCAGCAAAAACTATAGGCATCTAAAAACTGCACATTGCAATTACCTCGATTAATTATTATTTTCATTATTTGAATTACTCACCAAATATTCTTTGACGCTGTCACAAGCGACACATATCTTCGGACACATATGCGGTCATCACCCGTGTATACCCGTGTTCGTAGTCGGGCGACGTTCGAACTGACTACCTTCAATTACTGGCCTAAGAGCGCTTATTATTTAGAAATTCAATCGATAAATACAATAATCGTTTCGCATGACAACGCGTTAGCCAGCGGCGGTGCGCGGTCCACTTTCAGTTTTGTTAGAACTTAATTAGCTATCGAAACAGGATTATAAGCTTATTATTTATGAACGATAATATAATTCATTCTCCTATAACTGCTAGTATCAATATGACTGTTTAATTTATCGGTAAGGGTACTTCGTAAATGAAAGTCACCGTTCATGCATCCAACTAAATATTTATTTCTGCCATTTACATATAAACTGATGATAAATGGCTACGTTTCATCACTAGTCAGCGCCCTCAATTCAACTACGCTTTGTACTGAACAATTTCATTTGGCGAGCTATCCACCTAACACTATTCAATGTATTCAATTTATTTTTCAATTCACAAACAGTACAATCGTTTAATACAATATTAAAACATAATAAATACCAATGCGTATGTAATATTAAATTATTTATAAAAATAGCTGAAGAAATTTTTGGTACGGTTATAATTAGTTACGCTAAAATTATTTTTAAATACGAATCGTCTAAACTACTGAGAAATATTATAACATTAACATAAAGGAATACAATAATCACACATAACCATACAATAACTAGTTGAATATCAGTCGAAAATCATTCAGCTTAGGTAACTCAATACTTGTTGTACATAATTAGTTAATAGAAACATTAAAATGCTCAAAAACTTCTATTGGGGTACGTTTCACCACCTCGAGATTATTTTCCTTGAAATAATTTTATAAGTCTGCTCAATTAGGTTTGAAAATAAATATATCAAGGCGGTGAAACGAACCCTTACGTGTATATGATAAAAATGTATAAAATTAACTCAAGAGTTACATTGGTAAGAACAAACGCTGCCGTATAATAATTATAGTCGTATGAAGTCTGTGCTAGTTTTCTAAAGCCATCAATTTTGCCATAGTTTTCACTGACTATCTAATAAAAGCATAGAAATGTACACAGTTACTTACAGATTTTGTGCGTTCAGGCAGATAATATCTGACGTTTTATATGAAAATGCAAGAATAGGCCATTGGCATTGGACTACAATATAATATATCGTACAGAAAAAAGTAGGCTTATACTCGTATTGTTTTAATACTTATATTAATATTCCAACATCGCTCTGTTACTCACACTTCATCCAAGCCTACTTTTCCAAGATGGCGTCGAGTTGATGGCTCCTAAAAACCGTCAAGTATACAACAGTAATAATATAGTCATAAAAACTAGATAATACATAATAGTAAAATATAAAATATGGAACAATACATGTTACGATTACAGACGAGTAAACACATTAACAGATGTAAAGAGTTTATGAAATTGTTCGTTGGAAATGTAAACCTTAACACCTAGAACTTAAGAGCTATAGTTAAAAAATCTAACGTGTTAATGTATGAAAAATATCACTTGACAATCGGAAAGACTTTTTAAATTGGAGTAAAAAGTTGGATTAGTTTCACATTGTGTACTTATATTATTTGGTATATTTATTGCATTGCTTTTTGTGATTAAAATATAAATTATTAATATACTGTGGAAGTTAATATTCATTCAAATACGAAAATCGTTTTTATTAGTTTCACATACTTTCAAAGGACAATGGGCAGATTGGTATACCCCACCAATAGCAATGTCATATATATCATTGGATAGGCCTTTTTATGTAGAACAACATTTACTATGACAGCTTTGCTGAAATGTTTGTCCGTTCTGAGATATAGATCAAAAACTGTGCAAAAGTTAGAACTAAGTAATCTATTGATAACTCAAGTTTTTAAAGGAAAACTACCAAGTGTAAGTCTTGTAAGTGCTACCTGCTGTGCCCGTTAGGGTCCATAATTGTTACTATTATGTAGCATTTCAACCTTTTATTGTATCAACTGGATTTTGGGCGTAATGAGAAACCGCACCAATAGCAAAGTCATATATATCGTTGGATAGGTCTTTTTAATTGGAACAATATTTACTATGACAGCTTTGTTCTATTGTTTGTAAGTTATAAAAGGTTGAAATGCTACATACCTAATAGTAACAATTATGGACCCTAACGGGCACAGCAGGTAGCACTTACAAGACTTACACTTGGTAGTACTTAGATTTTCCTTTAAAAACTTGAGTTATCAATAGATTATTTAGTTCTAACTTTTGCACAGTTTTTGATCTATATCTCAGAACGGACAAACATTTCAACAAAGCTGTCATAGTAAATATTGTTCTACATAAAAAGACCTATCCAATGGTATATATGACATTCCTATTGGTGGGGTATACCAGGTCCCATATATTTGTGCCCATTGTCCTTTCGGAAACAAGAGATCAAAATATTTAAAGCGTTATATTTAGAGTGTATTATAAATCTCAAAAGACAATTTGGTACAAATATAAAAAAGACTTAATATTTTTTAATTCATAAGTGAGAAGTTGATATTATAAATTCTGTAATATGAAAAATGTTTCAAAATTCATCAAAATACGATACAAAGAGTAAATAAAAATTGCACCATAGATTAGGGAGTTTACAGCAACTTTGACATTACATGAAGGACATTACAAAAAGCGAACTCAATCTTTGGGTACATATTCCAAAATATGAGAACATTGAGGGATCTCTACATTTCGGATTATATTTTGAAATCGTTTAATTCATTTTCCTGTGAACGACAGCACAGCAGAAAATACTCTTTTCTAAATTTCATATTTTTTTCACAAAGACGGACTCCACAAAATTAACTACATAGATCTTGAGCAAAAGAATATATATAGACTAAATTGATTAACATATTTTTTAAGACTAAAAAGACTTCTTAATAGGATACATATAGTAATTTAAATAGAAAACATATAGTCCAAAACGACTTTTAACTTCTTTGTTGATGTTTCATTACAATATTATGCAAAAGCAATACTGTTGATAGCTAATAAGGGCTATAATTACTATCTCAAATAAAATTTATAAAAAAATAATACGAATTTAATTGTAATGCTATACTTACAATTAATGTCAATTTATAAAAAGGTTGTCCAATTAATACTTTTTAGGAATCATAATGAAATAAAATCACGTATACAAAATATTGACGCCATAACCATTCAATCCAATATTGGTATTATACTTAGCTAATATGAACTGTTATTAAAAAAATATAAAGTTGGAGAGAATATCTGTGAGTTATTTTCAATTCTTTTCCACTTTCGTGTTCTTATTTTTACATTTTTTACACCAGAAGGAATATCAGAAGAGATAAAAAAAAACTGTTTTTTAGTTCAATATATTAGTGAGTGAATTGTAACTGTGAGTAAACTAACATTATGTATATCACTGTTATATGGCCCCGACACATAAAACTAAATGCAATTTGTGCCAAAAACAAAATAAAAAATATAATCTGATTAATCACATAAAATTAAATCTAATAATTTTATTCCATTCAAGGAATGATATGCATAATATATATTTTATTAAAATAAAGAAATCTTCTACCATAAGTAAACGCTATGTAACGCCTTTTGAATTATATGAGCAAGAGAACGAACGACTCCTTGCTATGAACATTAAAGCAGGCGTTATTTCATTAATATGACAGCAATTCGAGTTTTTAAACGCATACAATCTTATGTTGATTATAAATATTATTTCATTTGTTTTTATTTTTATGACGGACAAGATATAATTCACAATTCATATTTCTATATCTATGAGACAGCAATTTCAACCTCCAAATTGCTTCTGCCTTGTCAACCGTGTATGACGCTTAGAACGAGCCCTTATTTCAATTCAACTTTATCTCCGGTTCAAATACATAATTAATATTTTTCTCTTCGAATATACAAATGACGGAGTCCCAAAGTTATACCTTACAACTAATGATCTTACTTTTGAATGTTATCGACAATGTGAACAAAATCTATCATTGTCTTCTCCTGGTACCAGAAGTACAATTTTTTCCAGAAATCATAATTTTTCAAGCTTCTTCAAATTCTCAACAGCGACAGTTAGTTAAGAACTTGGCTTAGAATGAATTTCATATCGACAGCAAAGAAAGCTTTGTGTTCATTACATTGAAATAAAAAAAATGCAATTTCTGATGTCATATTCCGTATTGTTTGGTGCTGTCATTAGTGTCAAAAATGGCGACAGCCAATCAAATCGAGACATTAGGAATTTGAATGCAGAATCATTTGGAACGGACCAATGGAAACGGGAGATATTTTTTCTGTGGTGTACAAATTGAAGCTCACAAGTACGACTGGAGGCTAACTCTCGAAGTGCAAGTGTAGTACTCTGCGTCCGCATTATTAGGTAATATATCGTAATAGGTAATAGCTTATGTTGTAGAGCTCATCTAAGCTGAAATTGCCCGACTCGCTACCGGATTTAAGCCCACAAGCTTTAAAATCAGAACACAAAATGCGGTAATGGGGGTACGTCATTTCAGCTTAGAAGAGATATACTTGCCAGTTCACACAAACGACTGCATCCTAGAACCATTAAAATAATTGTAAATACTACGGAACAGAAAGCACCAGTGGAAGTGCCCTTATATCTCTACAGTACGTACCAGAACCGGTATCGCTAGGGCTTTCAAATACCGGGTTTTTTCAAATCCGGGATCAATACCGGTATTAGGAATTTCAATACCGTGATCACGTGATCACGGTATTGTCGGTCATGCAAATATTGCAATACTCCAGATAGCTCCTTTATGCGTCTTCGAAGTGCTTTTGCAAGGCATAAGTCATTAGCTTGACCATTTAACTTCATCAATATAAATTTTAGCGCAATATCCGCTTTTAGTAAATTGGCATCCCGTTTACAAATTTCTAATACACTTACTTTGACTACAGAAAGGCTGTTTGATTTCGTCTAATTCGAAATCGGAGTTTAATTTAAGATCGATTAAAACTTTTAAAACACAATTCTTTAGTTTCAAAAGCGTCCAATCATAGCCCCGACACTATGACTAAAAATGATATTGACTTCATCATGACGAACAAGAAGCACATAGTCAGAGACGTTTCCGTGATCAATAGGTTTAATACCGGTAGCGATCACCGACTTGTCCGAGGCTCTCTGAATATCAACTTCAAGGCCGAACGTTTCCGTCTGATGAAGGCCAGGCTCAGACCAACACTGCTCCAAACCATTTCAGGGTCTGAAACGTTCCAGTCAAATTTGGAGAATCGATTTGCCGCCGTGGAAACCACAACAGACGTTAACGAGAACCACAAATATATGTATCGGATCCTCAGGGAGGAAGGTTCGAGATTCTGTAACATGCAGCGTAAGGGCAAGAAATCAAAGCTTTCGGAAGAGACATTAGGGCTTATGAAGAAACGACGTGAAAACCCGCCTGTCACTTCGACAGCTAAGCAGGCTCTAAACCAAGAGATCAACAAGCACGTACGGAGCGACGTCCGGTTCTCCAATACTCTTGACATTGAAAGAGCAATTGAGCTGAATCGGGGGTGAAAGGTGTTCGTACAATCTCTTGGAAGAAGCCACTTGACGAAGCTGACCACAACAAGTGGAGAAGTCATTCCTTCGGTGCCGGCAGTCCTTTCGGAAGTGGAAAACTTCTATGGCCGGTTATACGCATCGCATGCATCTCGACCTGATCCCGGAAATGAGGATTCTAGAACCACATTAACACGCCATTTCACCGAAGACCTGCCAGAAGTCAGCAGTGGCGAAATCGAGATCGTTCTGAGGAGCTCAAAAATGGAAAAGCCCCTGGCGAGGATGGCATTACAACAGAGCTATTAAAAGCAGGAGGTAAGCCCGTACTGGGGAAGCTCCAGAAGCTTTTTAACGCCGTTCTGTTTGAAGGGAGAACTCCAGAGGCGTGGAGTAGGAGTGTTGTCGTCCTGTTCTTCAAAAAGGGAGACAAAACCCTGCTGAAGAGTTATCGACAAATTTCCCTCCTACGCCACGTATATAAGCTGTTCTCAAGAGTGATAACGAACCGACTTGCGCGAAGACTCGACGAATTCCAACCACCGGAGCAGGCTGGGTTTCGGAGCGGATACGGCACCATAGACCACATCCACACAGTGCGGCAGATTATACAGAAGACCAAAGAGTATAATCAGCCCCTGTGTCTAGCATTTGTGGACTATGAAAAGTCCTTTGACTCGGTTGAAATCTGGTCTGTTCTGGAGTCCCTGCAGCGTTGCCAAGTAGATTGGCAGAAAAAGGCTCGGAGGATGATGGTCATCATCATCTTACGAGTATGTAGTTATTTATCTTATTTAATACAACTTCCTGCTACTTATTTCAACAAACCACAATAAAATTATAAAAAGATTGTAATACCGTAATCACGGTATTGGCTCGTCAATACCGGTATTGACAAAAGACCAAAATATATCCGTGATCACGGTATTACGGGATCCCGTAATACCGGTATTGAAAGCCCTAGGTATCGCCAAATTCACACATTTACGAATTATATCCTGCACTTCAACACACAGAAAACATAAATTTAATTGGCTCATTAGCTACCAATACATTTAAATTCACCTTAGCGTAAACGCCTGTTTATCGTTTATTAAAATACATCTCTACGCAAATTGGATAAGATAGTATTCACATCAATGAGTGAGTGTTGCGATTCGGCTTAGAAAGTTACGTCGGGCGCAACAATTCAATGGCACTTCCACTGATTCTTTCCCTTCCGTGGTAAATATGAACTTTCATTATGAACGCCTTCACAGTTGTCTCCAGTAAGACCTAGAAGCTTCTATGTTAAAACTCTTACTTCATTTAACAATGTGACTCGCCGTTCTCGTGGTGTCCCGAGTCGAAGGAGCTGAGATGTCCAAGCCCTTTGGGAGGGATGGGAGGGGGTTTCTCTCCCTCGTCGACGCGAAGTGGTTCCGACATCATTGAGATTATTTCCTCGTAGCGCAGTGAGTCTACTGTTAGGTCGAGATCTGGTGAAGAAATGGATAATGTAGAACAGTGATGATGAATGACACTTGAATTTTTTTTATTTTATGATTCTAAACATTATAATTTAGGAGTTTTTAAGTTTCAACGCTCAATCCTTCTCCGTGTGAGTGCCCAGCAGTGGGGTGGTAAAAAAGGCTGTAACTTAAGTTTTTGTCAAAAACTGCATCACTGTATAGGGACTTATGAATAGTGGTTAACGTTTGAAAGTTTTTGATTCGGGATATTTTTAAATAGACTTTTGCTACCCGAAACCGTGAGAGAAGAGTAGAAGCTCGTTATTTAACCACATTGTAGAACATGAGTATATAAATGAGATGATTTATTTAGCATGTTGAACATTACATCACTTTTATCACTCTCATCTTTTTGGATGATTGACTTTCTTAGGAAGCTGGACATGGACTATGGTTTATCAGGGTATGGGACGAAGTTTCCACGGGACGCGGATGAAACCGCATGGAACAACTAGTCTAGAAATAAATCTTAAAGTACATACCTTTATGCAGATGCGAGTGTTCATCAGCATTGCCATACGCGTGGTCGACGCTGACGCCCGAGTCCCGCGCGTCGTCGGGCGCGTCGCCCGAGCGGGCGCGACGCGGGATGGCGGGCGGCGCCTCGATCCATGAACGCTTGTCGCCTGGGAGATAGTAGGATTATTGGTTTATGTGATAAATATAGTAATATATAAATAGGAGTTAATGAAGATCAGATGTCAAAGTAATATTTGTAGCTGTCAGATCAAACAATTATAGCTAGTCCCGAGGATACAACTTCCCTGTAAGTACCTATAGTCATTTTATTAAATCTAGTCAGTAGTTTATCTGAAAAAGTCACTCATAAATAAAATACTTTAGAAGCTTTTTTCTCAAAAACATTACGACCGAATTAAGAATTAACTTGTCACTTGAATTTGACACTTGTAGCCTACTTCACAAATATTTAATTTATTTACATAATATTTATATACATCTTAAACCTAAAATTTCAAATTACACAATCAAAAACACAATTTATATAATATATACATATAATATACAATTATCTATTTATATATAAACAACATCACTACACTAACATGCATACTACCTTAACAGTTGGTCGGGTAAATTTATCAATAGTCGATGGTCGGCATTTTATCGATGTCGGCGCACCTCAGCGAGCAACCGCGATGGCGACCGAAGGGAGTGCTGCGGAGGCCGGGGCGGGGGCTGCCCCGGCTGGCGAGCCCGCGGCCGCGCTCCCTTCACTTCTCTCCGCGACGCGCTTGACCACGGGCACTTACCAGTTTTCTTGTTTTTATTGTAATTTTAACGGCATTAAAAGCCTATGTAATACAGTCCGCACAACGTTTTATTTATGAAGTCCCGTTAGGGCTCCTACAGTTTGGTCCTTCGCTATAAATTAACGCCAGTCGTGTCGTTAAAATTCGTCGATTCTGCATCGTCATTTTCAACGGTCAACGGTCATCGCCGATGCCGCGTGGAACTTCAACGTGGCCACCGAACACGAAGACAAAGAAGTCGTACCCGTGCAGCGTGCTTCGCCTTATAAGGAGCTGAAGTCATTTACTGGGAGTATAAACTACTTATTTGAGTGAGTCGTTCCAATTTAGTTATTTTTTTCCAATTTTTTCTTGGTGAATAATCGTTTTTTCCCATTTATTTCGTTGAGCAAGTACATTTCCCCATTCACAAGTGATTTATTGTCAATAGTGCTTTAACGTAGTGTTTATTTCGACGCTTCTTCATAATTGCATAATTTGTAGTAACACTTGTGCGCGCACGCAACTCACGCCACACAGGTGTTAACGTAACCTTGACCGATCTCAGTAATTAGAACCGGTCCCTTTTGTTTGCGCGCAGCTGTTTTTTCTATAAGAAGCTCATTAGTGGTATCTATCGCCTTACTGCAGTTAAACACGTGGTTTTTTGCTTTGTTAATTGCACTTCAAAATGGCAGACGCTTTAAAGACTTTACTTAGAAAACGTAGTTCATTAAAATCAAAGCTTACTATTTACAGCAACTATCTAAATTTAGTTAAAAGTAGTGCACATATATCTGAGATGCAACGATTAGACCTGCAGGAACGTTTTAATAAGTTCGATTCCTTACATAGCCAATTTGATGAATTGCAGACAGAAATCGAAATGCTTGCCGATGATGCTGAGACTGCGTTCGTGGAGCGTGAGGAGTTTGACCGCCAGTTCTTCAATCTGGTGGCACACACGCGCAGCCTGCTCGGTTCTTCGGTCAACGGTGCTGGTTCTGAGGCGGGCTTCAAAGATGCTGACTCAGGTGCACATGTTTCTAATAGCTTTGTTCGTTTGCCAAAAATTGATTTGCCTCACTTTGACGGGAACTACCAATGCTGGCTCGAGTTCCGGGACACGTTTACGTCATTGATTCACAATAACGCTAGCATAAGCAACATAAATAAGTTCCATTACTTGCGTGCTTCTTTACAAGGTACTGCAGCCTCTTTAATTAAAAATATAGAATTTAGTAGTGATCATTATAAGATTGCTTGGGACTTGTTGTGTGAGCGGTACAACAATGAGTACCTGCTTGTGGCCAATCATTTGCAAGCTTTATTCTTTGATGTTAAGTCAATAAATAAGGAGTCTAGTGTTTCCATTAGAAATCTTGTTGACGTTATTAATAAAAATATTCGGGCACTAGCAAATTTAAAAAGGCCTACTCAGCATTGGGATGACATCATCATTTTTGTCATGGTCAAAAAGCTAGATCTAATCACAAGTCGTGAATGGGAGGAATACAGGAATAACAACATAGTAGGTTATCCAACAACTACTCAATTTTGTTCTTTTCTAAACAGGAAAGCAGACTGGTTGGAATCTGTGGAATGTAACTTTCAGGATAGTAATATTGTGGCCTTGAATAGTAACACTAATTTAAATAAACAAAGTAATAATTCAACTAAACAAAAAAACTCAAATAAATCAAATAATAATCCTCATAAAAACAATAATAAATGTCCACTTTGCTCCCAAGTACATACTTTATATAAATGTGAATCTTTTAGAAGCTTATCTATAGAAAATCGCATACAAAAGGCAAAAGACTTAACTGTTTGTCTCAACTGCTTACGTATTGGGCATTCTGCTAATAGCTGTAAGTTTTCAAATTGCAGATACTGCAAACTTAAGCACAATACGCTTTTGCATTTAGAAGCTAGTGATCCCAAACCACTTTCTAATCCTCTGCCTTCTGCACTTCTTTCTGTATCGCCAACTACCTCAGATGTTGCGCTTTCAGCTAATTCTATGCAGCTTGCTACTTCTTCGCATGTTTTCCTGTCCACAGCTTTGGTGAACGTGACCAGTGCGACGGGTAAGAAGTTCACTGCGCGCCTACTGCTGGACAACGGCAGTACGGCCAACTTTATCACGCAGAGTTTAGCGGAGCAACTGGGTTTGTCACAACGCGGTATGAGCACCAAGGTAACGGGTATTAACAATCATGTTTCCACCAGTACACAGTCTTGTCACCTTTCTATAGAGTCTTTATGCTGTGCCTTTACTGTAGACATCGATTGCCACGTTCTACCTGAGATCACAAAGGTCCTACCATCTTCGTTTGTAAATGTTAAACATTTATCCATACCTTCAGGCCTTACATTGGCAGACCCGAACTTTAACGTTCCGTCGGCTGTCGACATTCTAGTAGGGGCTGAAGTATTTTGGAATGTCATAGGTTCAAACACGATAGACTTAGGAAAAAATCTACCTAAATTGTGCGAAACTAAATTTGGATGGCTTGTATCTGGTATTATTTCGCATCAATCTAGTTTTCTTTCCTCTGCGTCTACTCACTTTTGCCATCATTCCAGCGTCACTCCCGACTTAACTCAATTTTGGGAGCTTGACCAAGTCTCATCTAAGCATTCGCTCTCTCTTGAAGAGAGAATGTGTGAACAACATTTTGCAGAAACCACCGTCCGTAATAGTGATGGCGCGTTTGTTGTAAAAATGCCTTTTAAGGAAGATCCAAGCTCGCTAGGACATTCTTATGTTAATGCTAGGAATCGTTTCCTTTCCCTTGAGCGGCGATTTAAGCATGATCCTTCCTTTCACAGTAAATATAATGATTTCTTGCGTGAGTACGAGCGCTTAGGTCATATGACATTAGACACGGGCTGTACTCCTTCACCTGAAAATTCCAAGACAAAATATTTCATTCCACATCATGGAGTCATTAGGGATTCTAGCACCACTACTAAACTACGCGTAGTCTTCGACGCATCAGCCCCTACAAGTACGGGAGTGTCGCTTAACGACATTCAGATGGTCGGTCCGGTAGTGCAAGACGATCTGTTTTCCATTTTAACACGTTTTCGTCAGCACAAGTACGTGGTCTCAGGTGACGTAGAGAAGATGTATAGAGGTATCCAGCTCAGTCCAGACCAGCGCTCTCTTCAAAAAATTGTTTTTCGTTTTGATCCATCAGAACCTCTCAGATCTTACACATTAAATACAGTGACCTACGGTACTGCGTCTGCTCCTTATTTAGCCACCAAATGTTTGGTAAGTTTGGCCGATAACATTGAGGATAATCGGGTAAAGTGTGCCATACAGCGCGACTTCTACGTCGACGATTATTTAAGTGGCGGGAGCACCATATCTGACACTGTAGATGTAACAAAAGCAGTAAGATCAGTTCTATCATCGGCTAAATTTAATTTACGAAAATGGCGATCAAATAACATAGAAATTTTAAAACAAATTAATTCAGAAGTAGTAAATAACAATGATAATAACACTCTTCAATTTTCTGAGCATGGTCTCAACCCAGCTCAATCTAAAACCCTAGGGCTTAATTGGGTTTGTGACTCTGATTCACTCACTTACACTATAAATATAACGTCTGCTAATAAAGTCACTAAACGTCACATCCTCTCTGTTATCAGTCAGATTTTCGACCCACTGGGCCTCGTAGGTCCGTGCGTTGTCGAGGCAAAAATACTAATGCAGCGTCTTTGGCTGAATAAATACGACTGGGATGATGCAGTATCGCTCGAGGTAAGGGACGCTTGGTCTTTGTTTGAGAGCACAATAACGGCGTTAAATTATTTAAAGATTCCTCGTTGCGTTTTGCATGAAGACTCCATTGCACACGAAGTACATGTTTTTACCGACGCATCCGAAAAGGCATACGGCGCTTGTGTGTACATTCGGTCATGTAATAGTGTTGGAGCCACAGGTGTACAACTTCTAGTTTCCAGAAACCGTGTTGCGCCCATTAAACCTACGACCATCCCGAGGCTTGAACTTTGTGGAGCGTTGTTGGGTGCAAGGCTGTGTACTAGGGTTCAGGAATCTCTTACCATCCCCATTTCCAAGTGTAGATTCTGGTGTGACTCCACTATAGTTTTGGGTTGGCTCTCTACTCCTTCTAACCAGTTAAAACCTTTTGTTAGAAATAGAGTAAATGAGATACAAGAGAGCACATGTGGTCATACCTGGAGCTACGTACCGTCGAAGGACAACCCGGCTGATCTTGTTTCTCGTGGTCTCCGGGCCGATATTATTAAGGAAACACCTCTGTGGTGGTCCGGACCTTCTTTTTTATTACATAATGAAAGTGAATGGCCCACAATGCCAAACACTGAGAAGCATGATTTGCCGGAAGTAGTGACTCATTTTAATATTAATAGTAACGATCATTCACATAATGTTCATCACACAGACGTAACCTCTCATTCATCCTTCATTCATAACTTGCTATTAAAGTATTCTAGCCTAACTAAAATTCAAAGAATATTTACATATATACAAAGGTTTATTTACAATTTAAAACACAAAAATAAGTTGTGTGGCAATCTTTCATTGTTAGAACTAGAAAATTCATTAAATGCAATTATTAAATTCTCACAGCAACAAATGTTCCCTGAAGAATATAAACTTTTAAAAATTAAACAAAAATTGCCACGCAAAAGTAGATTACTTCCTTTGACGCCTTTCATTGATAATCACGGACTTATTCGCGTAGGCGGGAGGCTTGATAACTCCCCCTATGACTTCAACGTGAGGCACCCCATTCTTTTATGTAGTAAGCACATTCTTACCAAACTTATTTTTCAAATGCAACATTTAAAGCTTGCTCATGCTGGTCCACAGCTGTTACTGTCGCACATTCGACAATCTTATTGGCCGCTAGGTGGTAGAAGCTTGTCTAGATTTATTGTGAGTAAATGTCTTAAATGTTACAGGCATAAAGCTCAAAATGTGCAGCCTGTGATGGGTCAACTACCATCATCTAGAACTAATTTTGAGTTTCCTTTTTTAAATTCTTATGTTGACTATGCCGGGCCTGTATTGATAGCCGACCGCAAAGGACGTGGTTGCAAACTAACAAAGGCCTACATGTGCATCTTTGTTTGTTCGGCAGTAAAAGCAGTACATTTGGAGCTCGTCACAGATCTCACCACGGAGGCTTACATGGCCGCTCTAAATCGTTTCGTGGCGCGTCGAGGCAAGCCCCGAAGCATCACGTCCGATAACGGGACTAACTTCGTAGGCGCGTCTAATGAAATGACCAAATTTCTTAAAGCATCAAATGTTGCATCGAAAATGGCGCAGGAGGGAATCGAATTTATTTTCACGCCTGCATACAGCCCTCATTTTAATTCACTTGCTGAAGCTGCTGTGAAATCTTGTAAGCACCACCTGAAAAGATTGCTTAGTCTTACACGTTCCACTTTTGAGGAACTGTCGACTTGTCTCACTCACATAGAGGCAGTGTTGAATTCACGCCCTCTTACACCTCTTTCTTCGGACCCTAACGATTATTCAGCACTCACACCATCTCATTTCCTAATTGGACGACCACTCTTATCTGTACCATGCTCTCAGGTGACTGATGCCAACATCACGAGCCTGGATCGCTGGAAGAGGATCCAGTACATCAGACAGCACTTCTGGGGACGCTTCCATAATGAGTACACTTCTCTGCTGCAGGCCAAGTCAAAGTGGTTAAATTCCAGAGGCGAAGTGACCCCAGGGTCCTTAGTCCTGATCAAGGACAAGACGACGCCACCGCTGCTCTGGTCCCTGGGTCGGGTCACTAAGACCTATCCCGGCGTCGACGGAGTCACGCGGGTGGCTGAGCTGAAGACGAGGAGGGGCACCATTCGTCGTGCCTTCAACTGCATCTGCCCGCTCCCTATCGAAGACTTTTGAAGAGCATCCTTCAACCCGGGGAGTATGTCGGCGCACCTCAGCGAGCAACCGCGATGGCGACCGAAGGGAGTGCTGCGGAGGCCGGGGCGGGGGCTGCCCCGGCTGGCGAGCCCGCGGCCGCGCTCCCTTCACTTCTCTCCGCGACGCGCTTGACCACGGGCACTTACCAGTTTTCTTGTTTTTATTGTAATTTTAACGGCATTAAAAGCCTATGTAATACAGTCCGCACAACGTTTTATTTATGAAGTCCCGTTAGGGCTCCTACAATCGACCTAGCCCTCAGCACTAACACCTATGCAATCGCGGTGCGCAAGCGCACTCACACGTACGCCAGTCAGGACCACGCCTCGACGCGGACCGCATGCTTGTCGCTATAATATTTCTAACGCTTGCTATTCCATGTATGCTTTCCCTATTGTGCCTTCTGTTTAATCTGTATGCAAATTATATGCTGTGAAATAGTGAGTGGATATTTATTCGAGCAACCAACTCGTGCACACATCCAACAACTATACACTTAAATCATCAATATCAAAAGGCAAATGCAGGGTGACAACGAGCCTACAGCTATCTAACAACAGTTAAGCCGTACTTTGCCGTTCATGTAATAATTATAATTTCATATCGTTGAAGTTGAAGCGTACCTGAAACTCTAGGTGGTAGTGGTGGGGCATCTCCTGGCTCGCTCCAAGAAGCGCGGCTGTGGCGACATTGCTCAACTAAATCACCATCGATCGAGTCCCTGTGTATGTAAATAAATAAAAGATTAAATAATTTGCAACCAGTTACTAGAAAACTAAATGAAACTACTTACACTTAAGGCTGATTTTCCAATCGCCCAGAAAACTTTTATCTGAAGAATATATTTGACATTTCGATAGAACAAAATTATCTGTCAATTAAAAAATCGTCCTTCAAACAAATAAAATTTCAATTTTGAATAACAAATGTAGAACAAATATGGAATTTAATATAACCAAAGTGGTACTTCAACTTACCGGTACTTTTCTAGAGGAGGTCTTGTAGGACTCCTAGGGTCACCTGACTTGGGTCTGATAGGTAGCGGCGGCGCTGACTTGATCATAGAGTTATCTTCGATGCAGTCTCTGTTGTCGCTTATAGGTAGACTGCTTGACATAATGCTTTGTTGCTCCATTGCGTCTTCCATTGACAGCTGGGTGGAGAAATATTGTAATATTAGTTACTGGGTTATATTAAGCTGGTATTGTGAAAAATTTTAGCTAAGTAAAATTCGAATACAAGCATCTCGAAACCGAGACCGTCTTCGAGCTCAAGAAAGCTGCAAGCGGCCTTCACGAGCCATAGTTTTAATTGAATTCAATGTAAAAATCTCATTTATATTTTTTTATGTTATTCCTGCCATAAGTACCTAACTTAGGTATTTAATCTAGCCGCTTAGCTACTCTCACAATGCTGTAACCATTACGAGTTCACTGAATAAGGTTATTAACAATAGAGGATGGCGTCACTTACCGGTTTATCATAGAGATGTCCGTCATCATAGTAGTTATCACTTTGTTGAATACTTTGAGATCGTTTGTCCAACGCTGGGACGGGTGGCAGTGGAGTGCTGTAAATAACATAAAGTGTAAGTAATGTTACCAAAAGAATAAGTACATAATGTATTAATGAACAGGTTGCGTAAAGGTTATATTTCAGTTGTACTTACTTTACAATACTTTCTGATAGTTGACGGCGGGCTCGAGCTAATCCTGGTCCCAAGTTCTGTCTTAGCTGATTGAATCTTTCTACAAGACGCCTGAAAAAAGGAAAACCAAATGTAGTTTTTTTTTTCAGCAAATATTATTAGGTGAAAAAATTACAGACAATTTGCCCGTACACATATTTATACAGAAAATATTATTGAACAATTTGGCGAAAACCATTAACTAGACGTCACATTGAAAAAATATTAAAACGCATGCCCTGAGCGGTGAGCATGGGCCAGCTTGGGAGAGGCCTTGGTCCAGCACGTTTTCTGGCCGTGACGATTAAAGATTTATCACAACTCACCTATGCAATGGTTTAACATCCTCAGGGGCCAATCTCCCATGTAACGACAACCCAGCATCCACAATAGGCAATTGCGAGGACACTAATCTCCTCAACTTGGCTGCCGCAGCTGCCTCTCTTGGCACTGACCTTTTGCTAAACTTATATCTACCTTATTTCACAACTCACCTATGCAACGGCTTAACATCCTCAGGGGCTAATCTTCCATGTAGCGACAAGCCAGCATCCACCACAGCCAACTGCGAGGACACTAATCTCCTCAACTTGGCGGCTGCAGCTGCCTCTCTCGGCGTGGCGTTTCTAGCGAACTCTGCCGTCATGAACGCTTGTTCGTACTTCGTGATCCCGCCTTGTACGTTCGCGTCGATAGTACCTTGTAACCGCATGGAGAATGGGTTAATGTTTAAGGTGGGGTCGGCTGTGTATTGGGAGATGAGGCTGCGGAGTTCCCGTTCGGTTGATTCCATTGTTTCGCAGGCGTACTGGAAGTTAAGTTATTTAGATTTAACTACCTCTTATGATTAATATATAATTTGCTTGAAATAATAGTTTGTAGATATATAACAAATTACTCATGATTTTAAAGAAAAGATAAGGAAGAAAGAGCGATCTGGAGCGTTAACACACGAAAAGAACAAGAAAATAAATCGTATCCATCTATTTCGCACAATGAAATTTGAATAATTTAAAATTATAGCAAAACGGAAAACAGTTAAGTCATACTAAAAATAGCCATTAGAACACTTACTTCGACCGGTGGTATTTCTTCAACAGATCTCGAAATAACTTCGGACCATCTCAAAATGCCTGGCAACGTGTTCTCCGTCACCAACGTTGTTCTTTCTATCCAGAGGCTCTGAAAACAAAGAAAAGTAAGATTATGTGCTGATAAACTACTTAAAAAGTTACATCAATTTAATTTACGGTGAATTTCTAAAACTTTTACTTCTACTCCTACTTTAATAACTGGGGGAGTTCTTCCCGTACCCGAATGAAATGTAGCCTATATGGCTCGGAGATCATATGTGAATGATCTCATCAGTGAATGATTTGATTCAGTAGTTTTATCACAGAAAAATGGGTTTCCCGTTAATACTATTATATAGACAGTCCAGCTGTGTTTCAATTCTAATCGCAGTACAAATTGATAAATAGATATATTTATGTAGTTAGAAAAACGCAGTTATAAAGGTTGTTATTACCTTAAACTCATTATCCTTATCTATGGGCGGTTTCTGCAGAGGCCTATCACATAGGAAGGTGTCGACGTCATTGCATGCGTAGAATCGCTTCACTTGTTCCGGAGTGCCGGCCGGCCACTGACGACGGGACGCCACTGGCTTTACGTTGCAGATCTGTATATCTGCGTTTGGAAATAGAATGTTACGTAAGAGTTGAACCTACAGAGCATTAATTTAAGTTACTGGAGAGTTTGTTTCGCCACTTCTTATGTGTAAAAATGCATGGAAGGGGTGAGAAATCTTATCAGCTTTATAATAATTAATGATCGTTGGATTTCTGTTAGTAGTCAAAAAAACTTGACTTTCAAGACCCATATTTTGTGTGCATGACTCTGCAGCCAATGTGTGGATCCTGTAAGATTGGCCGCACTATTTAAGACTTTTGCTGACACAATTCTAAATGAAAATCCCGCCAAATAAAATTTTGTTTTTCGGAAGTTCCCAGTTATGTTTTTTCTATACATTTTGACCAACATGAATTTACTAGTTGCCAACTTCAGACACTACTCGACGTAAATAAAAAAAGTAGTCCTTATATATAGCCTTAATGCCTTTATATAACTTACAAGCTTAGAATTGACGATGGATTGAAGGAGAATAGAGCGTTGTAAATGGAGAGAAATTGAGGCATATGTAATCATGCTATACAATCATGTAAACTCACATTGTCCATCATTAGCGATGATGGAGTCATCGGGCGGCGTATTACGCATTAGTATATGGGCCGCCACGTACTCAGCTTGAAGACGCTGCGTGAACGCGCCGATACGCTCGTAGTCGTGACCGCGGTATACGAATTGCTTGTTCTGGAAATGTTCAATTAAAATATTTGACAAATCTATAATATAAAAATGAATCGCAAAATGTTTTGGTAAGCGCATAACTCAACAACGCCTGGACCAATTCGGCTAATTCTTTTTTTGTTGTGTTTGTTATTGTCAGGAGAAGGTTCTTATGAAAAAAAAATAGGGTAAAGTAGAGAAGTCAGTTGACGGGAGCGAAGCCGCGGGCAAAAGCTAGTAAGCAATAAAAAATAAGTGTATGCAAGGTGTGAAGAAAATCCTGTCCCACCCGTGAAGGTATTGTTAGATATCGATATCCGATTCTGATTAAATTATAAAACACGTATTTAAAAAATCTCAACAAACGAACCTTGAAAAAAATAATAATTAGACAGAGAACATAATGAAAAGCAGTTTACATGGAAAATGCTTCTTTAAGCTTTGCAGATACAATATGTTTTAAGCCAACATTTTCTACTGACACATAATCATATAAACCTTACGTGTTAATAGTAGTTTAAACTCACCCTAACAAATAGTGGACATCCTTTTCCATAAAACCCGACTCTAAAGTACTCGGGCTCGGGTCTGAGTTGTTCCATCACAGAATCTAGGAAGGTGGCGTGAGTACGTAAACAGTGTGCCAGGCGAGGGTAGTCGCATAGCTTCACTTCGTATAGTGTTGCTAGCTCTTTGAGAAGGGGCAGGCCTTTTTCCCAGCACTGGAATAAATAGGAAATACATTATATTTCAGCATTGTTCATATATATTTTTTTAAGTAACAGATATATGTATTATCTCTCGAAAGCAGACGAGATATGCTTCTGTGTGTAAACGTATTGCACATTGTTTTTCTATAACTCGGTGACTCGACCAATACTGAGCACCCCCGAGGTAACGCATACAAAACAATATGCATGTACATATTCACACCCAGATGACACAATTTCACCGTATCAGATTGTTTTTAAATAACACAAATTGGGACAAATCGAAATGCCTAACAGATGAACTCAATTGATGGCTTTGTAACTGTAATAATTAAACAAGAATCTCACCTTCCCGCGATCAAAATATTGCAGCACCTGATTGTACAGCGCCTCTTTACGTTTCCACTCGGGCATATCTGGGTGTTCCGAGTCCACGCCTATCTGATCACTCTCCCAGCTTAGAGTCTCTGCATACAGCTGTAAAATCATGTATAAAGTTAGATTATTTACTACTCAAAATGTTAATGAATTCAAATAATAAAAAATATTGTATGTTTTGGGAAATAAATATTTTTTTATTTCATAAATATTTTTGACTTTTTTGGACCTCTATAAGATGGTAGGTACTAGTTAGTATGCTTCAAAGCAAAAAGAATAGTACTTTCACAGAACAGCTTACCAATAAAGTGCATCCAGCTTCAACAAAGTTATCAGACGCAATGTGAAGATCGTGCAGCTTGTACACATAACGCAGGTACATCTCTTTGCGATCGATCTCGTTCTTGTAGAAATTCTGAAAAAAGTAGCATGATTTCTATAGGTGGGCTAGTTTTTTAAAGATATAATAATAGAACAATCTAAGATGGAATAAATTTTCAGGAAGAAACTCTCAAATAATATTTTTAGAAAGGTTTTAAACATATGGATCGACTAGCTGGTGCCCGCGACTTCGTCTGCGCAGGTTTAGTATTTCGAACAATATGTTTACAAATTGTAGCCTATGTGTTATTCTGATGTATAAGCTATATTATTGTAAAGTTTCATTAAAATCCATTCAGTAGTTTTTGCGTGAAAGAGTAACAAACACCCATACATCCATACATACAAACTTTCGCGTTTATAATATTATAAGTAGGATTTAGTGGAAGGAGCGAATAGAGAAACGATGGACGACAGATTTGTGAAAGTCGATATGGCTAGAAAGAATGTTACTTGTGAGTTGATTACAGTCAGGTACGGAAAAAGAAAGAGTGATGATGGAGTATCAATTAAGTAAACATTAGAATTATCATTCTAACATTTAAAACTCACCAACAAATTAACAGTAGCAGCCATCCTCTTATCCCTATGTTCTGCGCCCTGCATAACAGCGCGATAGTCCAGCAGTCTCTCCAACAGTCGCGTCACACACGCGACAAACGCCGCCCCTGCTTCCCGCCAACCCTCCGTGGAAACGCGTTCCATTAACCTGGTAGTATAATATAAGATAAGATAAATAAAATAACGAACCTTTTATTTCACACCAAATAAGAAATACATTGACATATTAATATACTTTTACAAGCAAATTATCAAAGGCATCGTGCACTGTATTTTTGTTTGAAGAATAGTATACACCTGTAGTATACGGAAAATATTAAATTGATACCTAACTATGTTTTATTCAAACTACAATGCTCATTGATCTCTATTGCTGTTGATATAAAGTTTATTATCCGAACTAAAGTACATGCTGAAGATTTAAATGGCTTGAAAGAATTCAAATAACGATCTTCGCTTGTTTTGCGCTAGTCACTTATTGCAAAGTATATAAAAAGTTTTTCTACGAAATAAACGTGCACAAAAAAAGAGGCAAACAAAATAATTAAAAAAAACTGTCATGATACTTAATTGTAACATTCAATAAGAATATTCTTCACAAAATACGTCGAAAAACAAGCGAACATTTTGCGCGAACCAAGTTCACAGTACAACTGACAAATAAATTGAATTGTTTTGTTCTTGTAATCAAACAGTAATTAATGCAACAAAACGTGTTTGACTTGATTGTTTTTGGCCAAAAATAATTATGTGTTACGTCTAAGTTAACGGTAGAGGTACTTACACTGAGCTCAAATGTTCCCTGAGTAGCGTGGACAATAGAAGTATGATTAGTTTTTTTTTTTGGTTGTAAACATAGTATTATTCTAAAGTGTTGTCTTGTAGGTGTTTTGTAGTACCTAATTATAGTCATATTATTTATAGTTTTGTCGTCGCGAGCGCCATTGAAGTATTTACATTATAATTTTGCATTCAACTTTGGAGTCGAGTTTTGTTACTAGAAGTTACCAGAAGTACCAAAATTACAATTTCATAATGGTAGATAGTTTTTACCAAACTTAAAGGCGACTCGCAACTAACTTCCGAGCATAGGATGACCCAAGACATACTCGTCAGGCACCTCCCTTCCCGCTGATACCTAAAAATGGTTTCAGAACCCCGCTGATACCTAGAAATTTCAGGCCACCATTAACTAAAAGTCTATAAATGAAATCTTACTTACACAGTATCAAACAGTCTTCTATAATGATCATCGGCCTTATTATCAGCGACTAACGAGTCTAGTTTGTCCACCAACGCTGCCTCCGTACGTCTGGCTTCACCCGTATGAGCGCGTTCGGCCGCCATTAGTGCGACTAACGCGCCTAAAGCCGCTCTTCGTAATTCGCTGACGAGTGTTATTTCTAGTAAAGCCCCTACGGCGCCGGGTACTAAGTGTAGTTGGGCTGGGCCTGGGAGAATAAATATTGTTATGCTATAGAAAGGGTCCTGTCATTTCTAAGGACGCGGATGCGGTCAGAATCTTAAACAATGAATCTGAATCAACAGAAAACCCCATCCATCGAAAGTGTTGGTAAATGAGGGCCTATTGAGAGACAACAGAATGATATTATGATCATCAATATCCATTCAAGGACGTTCTCTATCCGTTTTGTAGAACGGTAATCTGTCACGACCGTTTAGAGATTAGTCGCAGGGTTGACATCTTTAGGCGGTCTCGTGTTAGGCTGCATTCAAACCAAACTGACTGTCAGCAGCCGAATGTCAGCGTCTAGGCATATTACCTACGCATAACGTATCGTCGCGTAAACGAAAAAATGAATATGTTTGGAAATATAATAAACTGCGTAAAGTTCGCTCACATTCGGCGACATTCCAATTTGGTTTGAAGACAGCCTTAATCTTGATAATAATTTATTTATTTTACTATTTATCTCCGCTACATAAGCACGTACCAAGCATATTCCATGTGGCAAGCACTCGCATGCCAGCAGCGGCCCGCATGCGGGGCCGGTGCGGGCCGCGGCCGGACCAGCGTTCTGGCTGTAGAGCACTCGACGTCACCAGCGCCACTCCTAGCTCCATGTAGCCCGACCATAGCTGGGATAAAATAGAGTGAATTAGGCATTGGGACTATACATTTGACGATCGTAAGTAAAATTCGAATTTAGAATAGTCACATATACAAGAGCGCTGACCCCAAATAAATTCTTATGTCCTTGTTTGCGTTAGGCGAGCGCCCGATGCATGTCTCGATCGATTGGTGCTTCTATCGGGAAATATAGATAATAATGGGCGGGTTTCATAGAAGGCGTGAAAGGGCGGAGCTAGTAACTAGTAGTTTTGGCGCGCTACTTTCTCTGGCGGTTTGAAATCTCCGCTGGTTATTTTTTTCTCCATGGTCGCAGTACATAACAAGGGCACCGTGAACATGCGCCGTCTCATGCAGCGCTGCTCTATAAGATGACACGAAACAAGCACGCAGAGAGGATGTTCGCGCTGTGTACCCAGCGAATGCCCTAATTCAACTCTGAAAATTATCTTACCTGTGAATCGAACTGTGGCGGCTCATCTCCTAAGAATCGCTCTAGTAACGGTTGAGCGAGATCTTGAAGCGCAGACAGCAGTACTTTACAGCTTTGTACTCGCAACACCATCCAGTCAGCTGGGAACACCTAATGCACAAACAAAATAATTTCAGGAATTGTGTTAAACTGACTTTCCAAAAAGGAAGAGGTTCTCAATTTAGATTATTATTTTTTTGAATGGGGAAGAAGACTGTATTTGACAGGGTTGAATATGAAAAAGACGCACAACAAGTGTTAAGACTAAAAAAATAATACGCCGATAAATTAGTGCTGAAGAAAGCTAGGTTTTGGACACTAAAACAAATATTTTTTTGTAGTTTTAATGCAAATAATATTTTTAGTGTTGTCCTTAAATATTGATATTTTAGTATAAGTGTACTTCAAGACTTTGGTGTCAATATACTCACGTCCTGTTCAATAAGATGTCGGAACACTAAGAAGGCTCGCATGAGGAAGTCTTTCAAAGGTTTGCGGTCGTGCGGGTGCGGCGCCAGATGGCTCCACAGTCGCTGATAGTGCACCGGCTTTAGAAGTTCCATCACGCCTAGAAGACCGGCTACCATTGCTCCCTATGGAATTAAAAACATTGATAAATAAACATCATTTGACATTCAGAATTGCGCATTGCTTAGAAGCGTGATAATATTGAAACGAAATAAAAATTTTATCGATATTTTCGATAAGTGAGTAGGTCTCACATTTGTGTTGTCAAGTAGATTGATACAAATAAACAATAAAAAATTGAAGACGACATATATCTGCCACACTAACCATAACTAAACATTGTTAAACGGCGAATAAAACTTTCATAACAAATATCGATATTCTACTTTTATTTTTAAGAATTTTGTAAGAACATGAAATTTTCAAATGCACCTATTCTACATGACGGTCCCTACTTTATCAAATGATACCAATTCCTGATGAATGATAAAAATACTACATTCTTAAAAAAAAACAAAAGAGCAACAAACTCACAAGCACCGGCGAGTTCCCTCCAATCAGATGCAAGACAGTCTCCACGAGTACATCGAGGGTATTTAAGCACAGCACATCGACGTCCGGGTCCAGTTCATCATCATCCACCCGCCTATCAGGGTCCTGCTTCTTCCACAGTAGCGCTACGAGCTCGCCTATCATTTAAAAAATAAAAGAGAAACAAACTTACAAGCACCGGCGAGTTCCCTCCAATTAGATGCAAGACTGTCTCCACGAGTACATCGAGGGTATTTAAGCACAGCACATCGACGTCCGGATCCAGTTCATCATCATCCACCGGCCTGTCAGGGTCCTGCTTCTTCCACAGAAGCGCTACGAGCTCGCCTATCATTTAAAAATAAAAGAGAAATACTTACAAGCACCGGCGAGTTCCCTCCAATTAGATGCAAGACTGTCTCCACGAGTACATCGAGGGTATTTAAGCACAGCACATCGACGTCTGGATCCAGTTCATCATCATCCACCGGCCTGTCAGGGTCCTGCTTCTTCCACAGTAAGGCTACGAGCTCGCCTACCATTTAAATAAAAATAGAAAAAAAACAAACTGACAAGCACCGGCGAGTTTCCTCCAATCAGATGCAAGACAGTCTCCACGAGTACATCGAGCGTATTTAATCACAGCACATCGACGTCTGGATCCAGTTCATCATCTTCCACCGGCCTGTCAGGGTCCTGCTTCTTCCACATTAGCGCTACAAGCTCGGCTATCATTTAAAAAATAAAAGAAAAATACTTACAAGAACCGGCGAGTTTCCTCCAATCAGATGCAAGACAGTCTCCACGAGTACATCGAGGGTATTTAAGCACAGCACGTCAACGTCTGGATCCAGTTCGTCATCATCCACCGGTCTGTCAGGGTCCTGCTTCTTCCACAGTAGCGCTACGAGCTCGCCTATCATTTCCGCGCATTGGGATAGCTCGTCCCGACGGGCGAGGTGGACTCGTAAATGGTGGCAAGCGGTGGTGAGGATTATGTTTCTTGCTTCTGTAAAGGTGAAAAGGTATAAGATTTAGATAGAGTACTTAGAAAAGCTCTACCTATTACAGCCATGAGATGGAAAACATATATGTAGTTGGATATCCTCCATCGAAGTACAAAAAGAAGGTTTTCTTTAATTCGAATTTATGATTTTTATGGGCTTAACATAAATGTATGAATGACAATTTGGATAAGTATTGTCTTTAAAAATATGGAAATAATAATGTAGAAAGATGAAATATCATGTGTTGTTTGTCGACAAGTTTTAATGAAATCCACAATTTATATGTATGATATGAGGGACACTTAAAAGACAAATTATCTGTGACATCTTAATAACGAATCGAGGAACATTTCTATAATTACACGAATTTATAATATATAGAAATTTTATTTTTTCACTTCAGTATTTTCAAGTATTTTTTTAGGCTAGGTTTTTGTATAGTTTTTTTTTTAATTTACCTGGATCTTCTCCCAGCGGTCCTTTCAATATATCCTGTGCGGCATGCAGCCGTGCTCTCGCGAGCTGCGGCGGCGGCGGCGGGTGGTGGTGCGGCGCGTCTAACACCAGCGCGGCGGCTCGCGCCGCTTCGCTCGCTCCCAGCGCTCCGCATACTTCGCGCGTTACTTCGGCCCAGGAGGACATTAGGGCTACCTGTGTGCGGAGGTTGGTGTTTTGAATAGTAGTTATAGGGCATTTTTATAAACATATGCTACTGCACAATGAGTGTTGCGCAAAAGAATTGCGCTAAAAATTTCAGGTAAATGATAAATGTTATTTATATTGCAAATGGGTTGAAAACACTTTCACACGTAGTTTACCTAATTTGACTACCTTTTAGAAGAAACACCGAAATTAATGTCATTATGTTAGTTGATGAAAGATTGATACAGTTGAAGATCTCGTATCCGTCTATTGCCAAAACAACACTGCGTGCTGCATTGGACTGATACGGGCTGACTTTATAATATGATAAAAAAAGTTGCCGTTTCTTTGAATCTAGAAAGTACAGCACAAGGACCAACATAGATTTTTTGAAATCCTTATTTATGTTATGGTTATAAAAAATATAACAAACCTGAGCCGGCGCCAAATGTTCTTTATATGGATGTTGCGCAAAAGCTTTCAATGCATGTAGGGCAGCCCTAACATCTCTTCTAAAGCTGTCTTCATACTGTCCACCGGTCGCTCTAGCGAAGAGCCTTCGAGATCTTACGGCTAAACGGAATACTGCGCCTAGGGAGCGCAGGCATTTACGAATAGGTTCCTGTCCTTCTGCGCTGGCTGCCCATTCTGCGCAGTGTTGGACTGATGAGAGAAGGCCTCTGTAGATAGAAAAATTATATTGTAGGTAGAGAGTACACCAATACAAAAAAATTCTATTGTAATTGTCTCATTAATATTTTTGAACGCATAATATGTTTTATTCTCTTTTGAATTCAGTTAATGTTATTTGTGTTAACTACGTTTAAAAGAGGCGAGTTAGTTTTGCGCAAACTTTTAGAAACCGCGCATATATTGTGCATCTTAGTGCAATTGCGCAACTTGGAAAATTCAAATAGATATCATAATAAATAAGATAACGTATAGATTACTTACTTATACACAAGCGCAGCTGAGAAATGTTCTTCAATATAAACGTCGAGAACTGGTCTGAAGTGCTGAAACCGACTCTCATCGAGTAAGCTGCATATCGATATTAGCACTAGGAATACTGTGCCCGAATGTGGCGTGCTGAAATTAAACCAAAACGTTTAATTACCAAACGTATAATGTATGATGCTGGGGTTAACAAGGCGTTACAAAAACAAAAAAGAAACGGAGTTAAAATTATGTCTTAGGTGAGGTCTTACTGTTTAGCTGGATCAAAATCATATCGTGTCGGAAGTTAGAACATCACATAGTATTACAAAAATATACATAAGTTATCATTTAACAAATCAGACTAATCTTGAAATGTTAAAAAACTTTCTTTATGTAAATATAGATTTAGTTTACTTTTAAATATTGTAGTTTGTTTTATATATTTTTTTTAGGTACATAATAATCTTCTTCTTCCTCATGCCATTCCCAATTTTATTTGGGGTCGGCGCAATATGTCTTCCTCTTCCATTTTTCGATGTCATACTGACATTCACTCCCTTCCCATTCATGTTATCTTACAGGCAATCCATCCATTCATCTTTATGTACATAATAATATCGAGGACGAAATGAAAGAAAGAAAGAAAAAAGCCTACTTAGAAAGTACTTACCTATTCCCATCTTCTGTAGAAAACAAAGCGAACAATGCATCCAGCACATCTCTTAGGAACTTGATGAGCTCTTCACAACTCAGCCCGTCGCCGAGCCTCAGTACTCTGAGTAATGTCTCTTGAACCTTTTCCGGTCGGGCCCGCCATTGTAATAATGCTAGGAGATCCTCTGCGAAAAATTATAATGTGACTGATAAGTTTCAAGTGTTCAAATGTGTGTAGTAAATCGCAGAAGCTATTTTGATGAAACTTAATATGGAAAATTTGAACCCTAGGCTTCAGATTGGAAAATATATTAAGCTATTAGGATTCTTGACTGAAATTTTGATTAAAGTGCAGGCAGTTTGATTAAAGGCAATTATAACAATCTTTGAAGCTGGGCTGAAGGAACTTCTGACTATTCACCAACCAAGTTTTAAATTAGCAAAATTATTGTTATATTCTTTTCCTGATTCCACACTCACCATTTTGAGTTAACTTAGTGGAGCATAATAACGTGCTGATGGTACAATTTTCTTTGGAACTTCTTTGGAATGTTGGCACTATGCCGTTGGATGATCCCATGCGGGCACTGTCCGCTGAGCACGACGGCAGTGATAGATAGCTTGCTGATGTTAACCTGGAAAATAATTTAGAGAGATTCATATATTAATAGAGAATATCTGTATGTAATAGACTGTAGACAACTTGTAGGTTCTCCAACTAGTCAAAGTTTTTATTAGGGAAAGCTTAGACCAAGCTTAGATGCAGACTTGTGCATATCCATTAATGTTGCCGTTTGCAATATTTAAGCTTTTCCTGGAAATAGTTATATTGCGTATTTGATATTGAATTTAAGAAGTTTAAAATACTAATTGTATTGCTTTATAAATAAACCAGAATTCCCTTTAGACACTTACTTGGAGGGATCATCACACTTATAAACGTATAGCTCGTGCGCTCCATCTCTCAATGTAGCGCCGCTCGCTTCCATCAGTCTGGCGAACGCGAAACCATATAGCTTGCGTTCTGTCTTATCTCGCGCTGTAATAAACACACATAATTTGTTAATAGAGCGATTAAAAATAAAATTATTTAAAGACATATTCTGTTTTGTTAGCTAAAGTAAGACCTGTAATAAAAAAAATATTTCTACTATGTGCTACTTGAATTGTATCGGATGTGTCGTTCACAATCACATTAAATAAAATGAGTTAATATACTGGTTCATATATGTCGATTACCACAAAGAAAAAAGAAAAATACGTAAAAAAAAAAAAAAAATATTTAAAACAAAGTAAATAGAATAAAAATGTGCGAAAATTAGAACACCATATAAAAGTCAGTCATTACAAACAACTGATCTCCCTTGAAAACTGACAGCTGTCAACTGATCAAAACATTCGATACTCCTAACTTTATCTCTGCTTTTCACATGATGTTGTAAATAAAAACGAAAAATGACTCCTGTGGTTAAACCACTGAATGGATTAGGTTATTTTTTTTACATTTCGCCATAGAATATCATAAAGTGTATGCGATAGGATTTAATGTGATTGTGAACGACACACCCTGTATATTTTTTAGTCACGCATCTCAACTTCTTTATTTTATTGCGCCATACTTTTTAACAATTTCTGTGTTTAGAAGTTAGGACCACAAGATGGTTAAAACGTTCCATTTTTATTATCACCAGAAGAGTGATTGCAAAAAAACAACTTACGAATAAAAACTGCTACCCATTGATGTGGAATATCTAAAGCTACAAACGAAACAGAAAACGATACAAAACTCTAAAAAAATAAACTCAAAAGTAAAATATATAATCTATGAACAATTAGGTCTCACAAATCCGTCTATGGACGGACCAACCGCGTAAACTAAGCAATAGAATCTCGTGATTGCCGTTTGGGTATGGCACCTTGTAATATGTTGCAATCAGTACTTACTAGAACAATGTCTAAACTCGATCCGCACGTGAGCGTTAGTAAACGTCTCTAGCGGCACGGTCAGGCGGAGATGTTCGCCCCACGCGGGACTGTTGTTGTGGTACAGGACTACTGATTCGTAGGACGTCGAGCCGGTACCACTCGCGCCCCATACGCATTCCTGGGAAGAAAGATTTATTTATAACTAAGAAATTAATTTGGCTTTGTACAGAACGTTTGTGGCGAAAGTGAAATGGTTTTGAGGCAAATTGTAAGTGGCTCCTTTTCAAATTGTACCTAATATCAATCTGCTAATGCTTTAAAGAGTTCGTTCGCATTTGTATCAGTATTCATGAATATACACATACTCAAATGCTACCACGGAGCAAAGAATTTATTAAGCTCATTCAATGTAGGTACTGCATCGTACGATAGATGGCGCTGACGGTAATAAAATCCAAACTTTACAATAGCCAACTGTGAGTCATCATGACTGCATCAATGGCAAGTTAGATAATTATTGCCTCGATTTCTTAAGTGTGAAGTCCAGTCAGTCATCATCCTCCGAGCCCTTTCCCAATCATGTTGGGGTCGGCTTCCAGTCTAACCGGATTCAGCTGAGTATAGTAAGTTCAACTCAGTCGTGCGCGCGGCCTTATGTGTGGGTAACCCTTGCACATATACAGTGACTTTGTGTGCGTGACAAGAGGTACAGTCGGGTACAAATAAAGTTATTTAGGGGTTGTATACGGCTGTTTAAAGAAAAACGGTTACTACGTAATTTAATGTTTATTTATTTTTAATGATTATGAATCGCTGTTTGAAAAATCAAGTGATAAATTTTCGGATTTGCTACTCTCCAAGGTGAATTATAAATTCTGTTTCCATGTCAAAATGTCTATAGTATTCTTCTTTTTTCTTTTTTACATGTCGACAAGTATTACGCCACATCCCTTCATCAATTTGACTTAAACGTTCATTTATGAGTTTCATTATTTTGTTATGTTGGTCGACATTATGCGAAGCAATATAATTTTTTAAAATTCCCCACACATTTTGTTTACATTATTATACTAGATTGTACCTCTTTTTACATTCTTAGTCCACACTTTTATTTATTGTCCGCGTACCCCGAGCTAGAAACTATGTACTTAAGGAGTATTTAATTCTTAGATACTATCAATGTCAATTTGAAAAGACGTATGAGAAAATAATGAAAAACTATATTTAATAATAAAAAGCTTTGAATGTTGTTTTATTTTTTGAAACACTTTATCTGACTCCTTAATAATTTCTCCGTGAATAACTAGTATTTTCGTAAACGACTGTACCCATAACAAAAAGTGATAAAAACACGTCATGCTCGGACGACGTCACTGTCACACGAATGAAAGTTGTATATTTACAAGCCGACGCACACATAGGGCCGCGCGCAAATCTGAGTTGAACTATCTATACCAGTGCTTTACAAGGAGCGACTGCCTATCTGACCTCCTCAACCCAGTTACCCGGGCAACCCAATAAGTATGAAGTAATAAGTGTGAAGTCCAGTCAGTGTGAAGTCCAGTCAGTCAGTCGTTAAAAAACTTACATTGATAACCTGCCCCGTACTATCATGCACAGTGACAGTTGCTAGAACATTCTTCGCCGTACTTTTGCCCCCTCTCTCAAACTCCGCCTTTTCGAGTGTCAGATAGAGGTCGTTGCGGACGTCACCAGGCATTATGACATCGGGGAAGCCCCGTTTGGCTGTCACTGTGGCCCCGGAGCTTACGGCTTCTGATATGCTGCCTGCGTTTGATAGGAGACGGAGGGCTACTACTATACCTGAAAATTGTGTTAAGATTAACATAATGTATAAGTAGATAGAAGATTTTCTTCATATAAAAAGCTCATATTAATATAGTGTTCTCATGTGATATAGCTAAGGTAAAGCTTTGTAAAATAAATGTATTTGTTTAAATATTCAATACTAGCCGTTTTCCCGCGGTTTCACCCGCGTCCCGTGGTAACTACTGCCCGTACCGGGATAAAATATAGCCTATGTTACTCGTGGCTAATGTAGCTTTCGAATGGTGAAAGAATTTTTAAAAACTGTCTAGTAGTTTTTGAGCCTATTCATTACAACCAAACAAACAAAGTTTTCCTCTTTATAATATTAGTACCTATAGATTATGTCTTTCTCATTTAATTATAGGTATTATTAAATGTTTACTTCGTTAACCTTGTTCTATCGCGGTTTTAAGACAATAATTACATAATGAAGCCACAAAACTAAACAGTTGAGGTAAATGTTGTATATTAAAATTATTTAATTCCCTAACCTTCTTACTAAACATAATACAATGTTTGTAAACAATACGCAATTTACTTAGATAACATAAGATTTATGAGCATTTGCATATATTATGGAAATCGAGACGATTAACTGTACAAATGACATCGTGTGATTAATAAACAATGCAAAATAAATTGTCCTCTTCCTGTAATTATTTCATGATAGCATCTTTACGTTAACTTGTGCGTCCTTTAAAAGGGGATACTTATCAACACTGAATTAATAATATAAATCTTCGTTACATTTAATATCGGGAGCGCAATCATCAGATTGAATACATAAATGGAAACCAATATATATTGATTAAAGTAGTATGTAATGATATATAGTAAGTTATAGTTAAGGAAATATTTGTAAGTACTATGTCGAATTAGATTTAGCTATCTGTAATGGCAAAGTAACTATGCGAAATCAATAGATCAATTAAAGAAATATATATATTAACATAGAAATGATTCGAGATTATAAATGATCAGTGTGCTAAATGTTATTCAAATGAAGGACATTAATCATTTTCAGGACATCAAATTATGCTATAAAAAACCTTTCTTATTTCTAATATTAGTAGGTAAAAGTTCATGCGAACGATTGCGGTCTCGAAGCTACTAAGTTAGGTACCTAACGTGGGTAATTTAATATAAATTAGTAAATAAATTTAACGTGAGTGATTTAATAAATACAATTAAGTAATTACCAATATCTCTAGCCTATTTGAGGAAAATACCCTCAAACAATAATAATAGATTGAATTCCCAAGAACGTCAAACTTATACGTCACTTACGCATTACAGTTCTGTGCGTAAAGTACCATAACAGGAAAAGTTTGTCTTGCATAAATATTATCTGGACTTATGCTCTAAATACTACACTGATTTGTACTTTGTACATAACTTACCGTAGTTAGGTTGTCCAGGTAAAATATTGCACTTGTTTGTTTGTTTTCTGATTAACATGTCGTGTAACTGGTGGAAATCTTTCTCTTCACATTGATAAACCTGAAAGCATTGAATAAATAAGAGGATTACGCCACAAGCTATTCAAAAGCTTCAAAATTAGGCCACCTTCAAGTTGTGGAAAAATGGAAGCAGTCTTATTGGTGTAACAGCAATTAGACTGCTTTACTGGATTGAAATATTTAACGATCTCTTACATTTTATTCCAATGATTAAAACCTTCATAATTCAAACGATATCTACAACCTGTAGCTGCCGAATATTTTTTATTCCATAAGGAATTATGATAATATATACATACGTCTTATTTAGGGCGTTACTCACTTTAAACGTATACTCCTTCTCCCCAGGATGCTGACCCGGCTGCCTGAGGAAATCAGCGAGTGGTAAGACTCCAGCGCCCAAAGGTCTTCTCGCGACCGGTCCCCGTCTCTCGCCGGTACCGCTGCCGCTGCTGCCCGCACCCGCCCAACGACCCACGCGGATCACCCACGCGACTAACCATAGTTCGCGGGTTAGATCTGTTGTTGATAGGTCCTGGAAAATGGAAGTATGATTTTAGTATTTATCATAATAATCACCGTGAAAATCTGGGTGGTTGGCATCCATTAGGAAAGACATACGTTTAGACGATATTAGGCTGATGGTATTAACAATAATCATATTTATCTATTGAATTTCTTCACATAGATATTTTGAACAACCAGCATGCTCATGGCAATGCCTCCACGTTTTCTTTTTCTCTGTTTAATTAGATAAATCTACAAGTCAAGTCAAGTCAGGTTTACATTCGAAGTCACAATACATCATTTGGCATAGGTATTTTTATTCGAGTGAATCATTTGCCCGTTTTTATATAACAGTACAGTTTATATTTCTACTATTCTCATCTACAACTTTGCAACAGGCACAAACACACCAATCAACAAGGCATTTAGGCCAAGTCGTACATTTGTCTATGACCTAACCTTTACCGCAGAGTACCTAACTGTAGGTTATGTTAGCATTAAACGATGATCTAGACACGCATGAGGTTTCGTGTCGAAGGATAATTGTATTGAAACTGGCCTACTGACTTCGGTCCGTTTGAGGAATAAGCACGCACTACGAGAAGGTATTCAGGTATTACCTTAGCTTTGCGATGAATGGTATAATTTGACAAAATATGTTCAAAAGGTATCAAAAGTATATTGAAGTACCTATAGTTGTATATACGGCAAATAGAAGAGTATGGAAGGAGAAAACATGCTACGCAGACCCCAAATAAAATGATGATCATTGAATCATAGTCTTCAAATAATAAGGTCTTAAATCTGGCTCGTTTTTCAAAGCTACGATTTTCCATGCCTTATCCGCAAATACCTTATCGGAGCGGCTATTAGTCCCTTTGCAAAATCGGCTAAAAAGAGTTGTACCTCTTGTTATCGACACCTCGCCTTATACTGCACTGAACCAGTTCTCTCGCCTTAACTCAATGACGTGTTGCAAAACTATCGGGTTACAATTAAAAAATGCAACCACATTGTTTACAATTTGACGACAAATATTTATATTAAGTTAAGACACAACACTCGATATTTTATATCTATGTATGAAGAGCTATCTACTAGATCTCTTAACATACGATAAATTCAGCAATATTACCAGACTTCCGAACGTTGCACTAAAACAATAATGCCGGTATCGACATGATCTCATTCGATTGAATTGTATCGATATCTACACGGTTTCGATACTGTAAAGCTCCTATTGTTCCTTCTTGTTTATTACTTTATCGAAACGCAATACCTTAGTTAGTATATCGGCAATGAACCATAAAATGCTTACTTCTAATTTCACAAGAAATATTTTTTTGCATTATTCTTGAAATCTAAGTTAGCCAACGAGGTGTTGCGACTACTAGGGTACCTACTCAGGGTATTCAGTGACAGATTCAAGTAACTACCGAGTTTTTGTGTCACAAAAATTCATGGGTTTTTCATTCAAGTATACCAGTTGGAACACTAAACATTTGATTAACTTACCGCAAATAACGTGCTGTTCGCATGCAATCGATCCACGTAGTTCGAGAACCCGTCCCGGGCTATTCTGATCCTGAATCGTTCTGACAAAGGTTGAGCTCTCCTGGCGTCATGGAGCCAAAGCAATAGTTCTGCCTCGTCACCTCCCGCTGTGTGGCCGAAGTCTCTCATACTGCAACTGAGGTGGTGGGACTGGACGGTAGCTGTAGAGGTCGTTGAACTGTTTGATGTGAGGGTTCCTGAGTTGAAGCTGCTGCCTGAACCGCCGGCTCTACGGAGTGTGCCTCGCCACTGAAAAGAAAAAGACAGTCAGTATTCGTCCATTAAAGGTAGATATAACAGGAAGTTTCTGTGATAACTGCTGTTTTATTAAGATGCATTACCTAAAGGCAAAGTATATTCAAAAAACCTTGCAAAAGTATCAATTAGACTTAGGCAGGTACTAAAAACACTTGTGAGTCATTAATGTGTATCCTACCGGTTAAGACAAAGAAAACAAAGAAGAAACCTTTTTTAATAAACCTTGTGTTTATTCTAATTATTAACAAAATCTTCTGTATTTGTGTAAATAAGACGACAATTCGACTTTGTTTTAAACTCAAAAAAAAATTTGGAAAGGCATTGTCTTCCAACAAAGTTGACCTTGCAAATTTTTCAAACTTAGATCCGACATCTTACATCCGTATTTCAAAGGCATTTTGCGGTGAAAAGTCGTGAGTTCATTAGGCGTCTGACTTGTTTCTTTATCGATAGAATACGTGTACCAATACTAGTAGGCTAGATTTATGTGGAACGACTACCGTCTGCCATCCGCATGTATGAAGAAAACCGGGCCTATATTGTATGAGTCTGGAAATGTGGTTGTAGATTGGAAATCGTCTCTCGAGGCGAGTAAACACGAAGTGATGTGGCTAACAATGTTTGATTGCTATTATTGACGTTTTTTTGGTGACAGCTTGTACGATGACGTGATAAATTTTATTGGCTGTCTTATTCAAGCAATTCAACAATATTTAAATAATGAATTGAGGAAAGCGTCTAGAACGCTCAGAAAAGGTTAAACAAACCTGTACACAGATGTGCGAAGTCTTTTTAGTCTACAAGTTTTCCTCAGCTCAATTGCTGTTTCAATGAGCATGTGGTCATTAACTTTCTAAGACATAAAAGCAACATAAACCTCGACATATGCCACGAAGTTATGAAACTGGACCTGTTCAATCACACAAGTTGGCTACATAGGTACCTTCCATAAAAGGTATGAACATATTTATATACTTAGTTCTGGTAACTCGACAAGCGCAGATTCGCTGACTTCATAAAAAGATACCATGCCATGTTTGTGAAGCGACTGCTATCAAGCAGGCAATAAATTGTGGTCGTATAAGACATTAATTATTAACTACAAATCTAGTCTGAATCAATTACACTAAATCATAACAGAAAAGCTAGGTTAATAACAGATTTAGAACAAGATAATTATGTAAATTGACAATCCTTCTCCACTACCTACTACTCCTTGAAATACTAAATAGTATCATTTGAGAGGAAATTCTCAAGAAAGTAGTTTGATAATTCGATTATTCCATTTTTACGTATCACTTTTGGTAATATACACTCTTTTGCAAAAAAAGCGGGCACCTATGCGAAATCTTAGTTTAAGGACTTTACGTGTATTTCAAAGGGTTTTAATGATTGCAGTATGTTTCTAGCATCAAAAGGGTTAGCCAAGCATGCGTAAGAGTGTATTCTAAATTTGAATTTTGTACAATTGCTAAGAAATTGGTTAAACCTTGTTTTGGACTAATTACTGGCAGTAAGTTCGTCGGTGTTTTGAAAAGTTTTTGAAGTGATTTTCAGAAAACTGATAATGCAGTTTTAATTAATGATTAATGTACCTTTTTGTTAGATCAAAACATTTTTGAAAAACTATGCGTATTTGATAAAATTTTCACCTGCTCTAAATGTGCTATACTGATGATTGATGGCAATGTAAAGAGTTTCGGTATTTTAGTGTAAAGCGTTCTACTGTTCAAATATCGTACCCACGTGTTTTAAAATATCGCTTTTACATAATTAAACACTATTTAGAGGAGTATCGGTACATTGGCCTGCGACAAAACCAATTTAAAGTAAGCAGTGCCGATCTCAACTCGTCTCTTATCAGACTTTGACATTTTTAAAAGTCTTGAAATTCTACAAAATACAGAAAATAGCGCATGGACTGTAAGCACGAGGTCTTAAGGTCTCGTAACCACTGATTTTCAAACAACCTCGTCTCTTGGGAAACTCCGTAGACCTCCGAAGATCTATGAGTCTAAACGTTCAAATAGCGGATTTTCATCCCACTGACATTTTATTAAATAAACTTGCCTGCACCGAGATTTTCTAGCATCTACAGCACTTTCCTGCTTAAATCATAACAATAATTGGCTATCTGTTCATTTCTTAAGAAACATACGTTTGGCCAATAATTTTGAATTCTTGACTCCCTTTCAGCTAAATTATTGTTTAGTAACCCGATACCTATGGAGTTATCGAGAGCTTCAACGCGGCAATAATTAGACTTTTTAGATAGCTTAAACCCCCCTCATCATTTTTCATGTGGTTAATTTTAACATTTATCACAAAATTTGATACTTTTTAAATGTCAAAGTCCGAAAGGAGACGAGTTGTGATCGGCACTGCTTACTTTAAATTGGTTTTGTCGCAGCCCAATGTACTGATACTCCTCTAAATAGTGTTTGATTATGAAAAAGCGATATTTTAAAACACGTGGATACAATATCTAAACAGTAGAACGCTTTACACTAAAATACCGAAACTCTTAACATTGCCATCAATCATCAGTATAGCACATTTAGAGCAGGTGAAAAATTTATCAAATACGCATAGTTTTTCAAAAATGTTTTGATCTAACAAAAAGGTACATTAATCATTAATTAAAACTGCATTATCAGTTTTCTGAAAATCACTTCAAAAACTTTTCAAAACACCGACGAACTTACTGCCAGTAATTAGTCCAAAACAAGGTTTAACCAATTTCTTAGCAATTGTACAAAATTCAAATTTAGAATACACTCTCACGCATGCTTGGCTAACCCTTTTGATGCTAGAAACATACTCCAATCATTAAAACCCTTTGAAATACACGTAAACTCTTTAAAACTCAGATTTCGCATAGGTGCCCGCTTTTTTTGCAAAAGAGTTTAGTATTACCTTCAGGTAACATATCATTTTACGAGTTTACTTGGTATGCAACATGAGGGTTAGGAAAGGCCGAAGCAAAAAGTGTAGTTTAAAAACCAATGTAGCTTTGATTTGAAGTGCATATACCTACATACTAGCAGTTGTGTGGAACAAATTAGTGCACAATTGGTGACCTACTCACTATCCTGATATTCGTCATAAAATATTAGGGGCCACACCCCACTTAAAGAATTGTTTGCATAAGGATTCATTGCAGTTTCCGAGAATTTCCAAAATGACCAATAACAGGATAAATTGTATTTGCGCAGTAAAATGCAATTATTCATCTAGAAGAAAACAAACTATTTACCTAAAGGTCTGGTTACTTTACCGTTTAATGTTAGGTGATTAAAAACCGGTCTAGATTCTAAACTTCAGAAGTATCCTCAATGCGTTTTGCATAACGATCATAATTAAAAGTCAAACATTAATGAAATTGCTCTGAGACAGGATAATAAAATATTTAAGACTGTTAGGTTTCCGGAGCAAGAAAGGTGCTGATGATAAAATATAGTTTATGCAGGCATAGAGATAGTTTACAGCGGTAAGCAGATGTAATGTAAGTAGATTACGGGAATAATGTGCTTGTATCGGCTTTATATCCTGTCTGGTCTTGTATGCTGATTGTGACAATGGTATTAAATTTCTATCAGACACTATTCTATTTCGCTGTTGCTAGACTACAGTTAAAGACGATTTTATATGGGTATTATAACGTAAAATAACTAATGGCTAAAATACACGATGATGATAGAAATGAAAACTAAAAAATACAAGTTTAGAAGTAATTTAGGAATACAAATAATTCTCTAGACAATTCACGTGTGAATAGAATACAAATATACCAACCGTAAGCATCGCTCGTGTAATTGACAATCCTTTCTCGTCTCAGAATCTCAGCGTACCTATATGGTATAATTCGTTGAACTTTGTTCTTGTTATTACTAAGTATTTCCAGCGTAGCATAAGAACTAGATGGCTTAGGTAGAAGGCTGACTTTATTAGTGGACAACAACAGAATGAAATATTGTAGACACTTTTTTTTTTAAGACTGTGTATGGAGTTTCTTGCCGGTTCTTCTCCATATGACCCACTCTTTGGAACCGCGCAACTAGCTTGACGTTTCTTAAGCACCTGTAATAGGTCTACATAAAACCTTTGACTTTGATGATAAGAACTAGCTCAATGACATGACAATAGACTTTCCTACCATAACTTAATCTAAAGAAAGTTAGAAATTATCATTTCTCATTAAGTTTAAGGAAGCGACTGCAAATACATTTACATACCCATAACACCCACGACCATGTTCTATCAAACATTTATGGATAGGTTTTATCGCCAATTCCTATAATTAAACGGATATTCTCGTCGGACAAGAATAACCTGAATAGGCTGAGGGCTTGTATTCTGAAGTTGTCTGGTTTAATGTACAGTTAGGAGCTTCTATTAGTATCGAGTAGATAATGACTTGTATTAGCAGCTGAGGATGACAGTTATCCAGCTGTGTGCTCATTTTTTTTAATAAAAAGAGTAATTTTGTTTGTTTTATTAATTTAAGTTTTTTACTTTGTTGTTTTAAAAGTACCAATGTGTGGTTTAAATGCCTCATTTTTTATTCAGTTACTAGCTTTTAATAGCAGACTGGCAAAGAAAATTTAAGATACCTCTTCATTTTTATATGGAAGATAAAAACAGGAAAAAGGATGGTATAACACTGAACACGTGGCTATTTGGTCGATGAAACGACCTTAGATGACTTTATTCGTAAATAATAAAATTGAATACAGACTTTAGCCAGTAATATCCGTATTTTTGAACATAGATACTTTTTTGACATTACATTTTAGTACATTTTTGATTAACATGCGTCAACAGGAAAGAATCATCAGACTAAGCTTAATACAATTTGCACGGGGATAATCCTTTTAACTGCGGTACCTGCATAACAAATAGCAGGTAATTTCATCCTATTATACTACCTACTTACCTTTGGAACTATTTTCCTTTATTGCTCTTGCTGCAGTTTTGCTTAGAGCTTTAAACAAATGGAGACGCCATTGAAATGCTGTCTACCAAAGATACGTGCGGCCAGTTTCTTTATGCTTATGTTTGTATTTTTTTCCGTGTGATCGAAAAAGCATAAGTGCTATTAGTATTTTTGTTTTTCCTTGCACCTTTCGCGCAAATTTGTAAAATTTTCGCATAAAGATTCGTGCTCATGTCAGCTCCGGTTGGTTGAATGCTCCTTAACATACTTAAACCTAACTTAAAGCTGTTAAAATAAATTAGTATACATTTCTGAAAGTTTTGACCATAAAAATGGTATATAGGGTTCAAAGGGAACTTACTGCTGCTGCCCTTTCTGCGCTTTCAACGTGGACCCTGTAAAGTTCCACGAGGCTCATATCCTCAGGGTCCACGGCTTCGGCACCTCGGCGAGGCACCAGCTCCAACCCAAGTTTTCTGTAAAGAAACAAAATATCGTATTAGCACCAAAAGCAAGCTAAACTTCTCTTCTTATCGAGTGAGCTGCAGGTTTAATCACCCAATCAGCTCTAGTGTCAGAATTTTGTCAAATTCGCATAAAGGCCTCTGACGTGTAATTTATAAAGACTTCGTCGAGGCGCTTCACGTGATCAGCCAAGAACAGGGGGTGTAACACCAACCACTTCCAGACTTCGGGCTGCTTTGTGAAACTTTCTAAAATCCACAAAGCTATTTTGGCCCAACCCGGGAATCGATACTTAGCAGTTGCGACTACTAGACCTATGAGACAATGAATTAGAAGGTTATTCTACATAAATATGACCACATAGTCATTGTTGTTGACATAAGTTATTTTATTCGCAGTATTGTATTGTTGTATCCCAATGCAATATGAATAATTATGACACAGATGAGAAACGTTTAATTTGAAACCAATTTCCTTGTATAAAACCCCCTTGTACGTGCAACATGGCCTGTGCAAATGTTGTGAATCACCTAAAAAGAAATTCTTAGAATAATAAAACTATAGGTTACTTTGAAGCCTTTTCCTTTTAGCCCTTTCCTGTTTTGCTTTTCATTTACCTCTTCAATTTGCTGTTTTACATAGGTACTTTAATCTGGACCAACATCTGCCCATATCTTAGGTATTTACACACTTTCTGATTAGTAGGTCAATTGCAATTTTGGTGACCACAGAACAATAAGTAGATCCCAGTTCCTTAAACCAGGATATCTGCTATTTGAAATATCCACTAATTATAGGTATATAATATCTAAATAAGTACCTAGTCTAGTGCAAATATGATTAAATGATTGATAAGAAGCCAGGTGGTTCGTATTTACAATTAAAGTCTTAACTTGAAACACAGTTGAAAAAAATTGTCAGCATGAACCAGTTCTGCAGGACCACTTATGGTCTTGGTATATCATTAAATTATAATAACTAGACTTGACTGTGTGGTACTTAATTAGTGAAGAAGTAAAAAATTTAACTAGGTAATAATTTTTTATTTATTTTTAAATCTTTTATATCTATGGAGTACTTAATCAAGGCACTGGTATTAGTTGTTTTTAGAGGTAAAAAAGCCGCGCGAAAAGACACTGATCCAATTTAAGCATTACCAAGATTAACTGTTATCAAGATTTCAAACCAATTTACTGTAAACGGTCCAAATTCAAGATAGTCGTGCAGTTGATTGAGGCGGCGGAGATTGCAAATAAATAATAATTATATGTTTCAGTATAACTATTTTAAAAGCCAAATTAGATGAACGCATAAACGGTCACGTAACCGCCTGGTAAACTGAGCTTTCAATCAACTCACGCGCATAGTATCCGACCAACGTTGCAAACAATGTAAAGTCAACTCTAAATGCAACTGACAAGGTGTATTTTGCATTTCCCGTTTCGATTACTTTTAAGGCTTTGTAAATTTTAATAAAAAGCAGAACCAGGCCTCCGTCACTCCATGTACTTGCGCGCTATAAGTGCCTACCGCCCAGCCGAGCGGTCTCGGTCCGCCGGCGGATCAAATTCAGTTGCGGTTTTCACAAGCGAAGCGCGCGCACGCCGTTCAATTTTTAACCGACTTCTAATAGTGCTGTTCGTTCGTACGCGTATTACGATGCCGTGTGGTGCTTTATGTGCTGTAACTTTAAAGATTTTTTTATTTTACCTACACACTGATGTATATAATTATGTTTTATCTAGGTTTCTTCTACAGTCAGCACCAATATATAAAACAAAACAAACTTACAAATATAATAAAACAAACTTTAAAAAAAGAGAACCGACTTCAGAACACTAAACCATAAGAAATAATTTATTTTTTGATGTCTGTGCTATTTCGATTCATAATTACCAGCTGTTAGCACCAACATAATTAACAACCAACCAACATTAACAACCAACATAAAAAAAAAAAAACAAATTATTTCTTACGGCTTAGTGCCTTATTTGAAGTCGGTTCTCTTTTTTTAAGGCTTTTTTTTTCATTTCTAGTGAACATCTCCGAAGATCATCATCAAACTAAGAAGTATTATACTTATTTTAAAACGTTCTCCTAAATGTAACAAATCCTTTTCTGTAAACCGCATCGATATCGGTTTAGCCAAACGCGAGATTATCGCGCACAAACATACATACCTACAAACCATACAAGTCAAACTTCTCAGTTTGGCCTGTACCTATGTCTGATCACCTCCTTTTTTTTAAGTTGGTTAAATACTTTATAAATGATAAAATTTTTAACTGCCATATACAAGTCAGAACATATTCACAGTTCTCAATAACATAGATAAAAAGTTATGTTAGTTTAATTTTACCGAAGAGGCAGCCCTGCGATTACTGTGGAATCGCGCGGTGCGAAGCAATCACTGCTGTACGCTTGAGCATTTAGGCGCATTTTAGCATACAGAGGTTGTTGACGCGAAGGAGTAGGCAATTATCGTAATAGGTATTGGACATTTTCTACTGAGTGAAGTATCTGTAGTAATCTGTGGCAGAACGTAAATGAATAAATGGAATTCACAAATATTACGCATGCCAAATATGTATGTACAGTTATTATTTTTAGATTAATCAGATATAGGAATATTGAATCACATAATATGAAGCTTTTGGCATTAATTGAATCATTATGATGTTCTTCTAACAAACCCTTATAGTGTTAGAGTTTTCTTACGCGGTGTCCTGCGTGAGCGACGAACGCGACGCGACGCGACGCTGCGAACGCGACGAACGCGATCAACTCAACGGCATGCCCTACATGTGGCCTATGTGAGTGTCTGCGGCGAGACGCGACGTAACGCGCACTTGATTTGAGGGCGACCAGATGCGACACCACGAACTATTCAGAAGCGTTGCGGGACAAAAAACATAAAAATTATAGAAATCGTTTTTTAGTACAAAGAACTGAAAGAATATTGCTGTGTGTACTTTAAATATGAACTTTCAAGCAAAATTGTACTGTACTTCTCCATGATTTGAGAAGTAATGACCAAAATCACGTAGGACACTTGTCGCGTATAGCATCGCGTCGCATTACGTCGCGTCGTGTTGCGTCGCGTCGCGTCGCGTTCGTCGCTCACGCAGGACACCCCGTTAAATTCGACTAACGGAATCTCAGAACATGGCATGATGAACATTAGTTATGCTTTTCTGTATCTATAGAATAGTTTTCCGATCATAACCCATAACCTTACTTGATTCAGTCGATCAAGGAAGTCTTCCAAATTCACACATTCCTCCGTGTCATTATTTTTTCTTGTCATTGTTTGTATAATTACTTACCGAATTCTCGTGATTGTTTTAAAGTTTATGTGAAAGTAAGAAGACTTGATTCTCAGATTGATTTTAATATTGTGAAATAATGACCGATACAAAATGATTCATTATATTGTTCACAAACAGGTACCTAAGCAAATCTTTGCAATAATAGTCATAGTTAGAAATCCCGCTTTTAACAATTGATCATTCTGTGCCTAACCTTTTTCCCAACTATTTTGGGGTCTGCTTTCATAAACACCGTATGCAGCTGACTACCGGTGTCCTACACAGAGCGACTGCTTATCTGACCTCCTCCTGACCTGAACTCGTCATGAAAAGATGTTCCCCTATCTACGGACCGGTGAAGCCAAGAGTAGTAAATGTACGTTTTTATAGACCGATCGACTCCATGTGCCTTAGACACAAGCTCATCCTAAAATTCTGCACTGCAATTGGTATCGAGGAAAAATACTTGCAAAAAATAAAGTGAATCAATAAATTCATATTGAAAATGAGCATTGTTTCAGCATTAAATATGGTCAAAAGATGAGTGATGCAGTTTCAGACAATAGAACCGTTTTCGTACGTATTCATAAAAACAAATTCAAAATAAAAATCCCAGCACAAACGCTTTTAAAAGGGAAAACCTATAGCAATTTAGGCTTATACATTGTAAAGTGGTTAATTGAGTTTCATCAAATAGCATTACTAAATATGATAATGACACTCCATCTTTACATATAAAAGCTTTCAAATCGTCTATCGTTCATACAGTAAGTGCTACGTCCCCCATTATGTATTGGAACCTGTCATCATTGAGAGAGTTTTGAATATCGTTTTAATATCTGTGACAATTAAATAATGTGTACACATAATATACTTTGTTAATTTTAATCAAATGAGACAACATTGATGGGTATTAAATCTTGATTTTCCTCAACGTACTTTGTTTATAAAAACTATATTAAGACGTAGGTATTCAATGAGACGAGAATAACACGATATGAATATTAAATGCAGTCTACACAGTGGTTCGTATAAATAAATAAAATAGCACAATGTATGACGTCAAAGTACTCTAGGATTATTTTTATAACCCTAATGCAAACACGGTCATACAATACAAAAAGGATCTTAGAATCAAGATCTAAGAGTAAAGATCATAATATTATGAGACTCCTACAAATAATACATTTTAGCTATCGTCATTTAGCTTCCAGGATTTTCTATGTTAGTTCAAAATTCACATGTAGGTATATTCTATAGAAACACATACGACAAAAATAACTCATTGCATTACTTTAAGCTTCACTCATATAAAGTTAGGCTCAAGTAATGTTTAAGAACTATGCAAAACTGTAGAACTTCCAGACTGACAAAGGAATTTCCATAGCGGAGCCACGTGGTCCTATAGAATGCCTTTGATGCGCGCGAAATAACCGGCTCGCTCGTATTTGCAAAAGCTCTCCCACACAAGGGACATTCCAGGACATTTCAATTTGTTTAAGCCTGTGCAACACAGATGTATTATTATGCAAGATTGGTATTCTGATAAACAGTATCAGTAAAGCCTTGTTATATGTGACCATAATGAGGTCATCCCCTTACTTGAGAAGTTATGAGACATACTTGCAGTTGTGTGCACACACCTACATTTGCGTGAATAAAGACGCTGTAACCACCATGCGAGCAAAAAGCGTTACCTAGGCCCAAAAAGTGGCATGAGATTTCAACAGCTCACTGCTATTAATAAGAATAAATATTTGAATACACAGCTCTTATTGGCTGATGATTGCCTAAATAAATCCATGGTATGGGTCCGTTCAATGTGCAACACAGAAAGGTCACCAAACCAGTTATTCAAGCGACACTGGCTGATGTCTGGAGGTGGTCACCGCACGTCGCCCGCACACGAGCTACTAAGAATTCTAAAAGTTTAAAACCGATCCCAAAGATCACTTATAAAACTATAACTATCTCGATTTTAGCAAAGTTATCATTCCAACGACTACATTTTGAAATTCTTCAATGCTAGCATACATTCAGTTGAGCAGTAACTGTATTTTTCACTCATTTGTATGGGCAGGATTCGTGTATTTGTAAAGGCTTTTCTTCGAATTCAACGTTTGTGATACTTCCGAGGAACTGTTGATTTCTTTTTACATAACTGGTATATCGTGTCATGTAAGTGAATGATGCAGACGAGGCGTATTAGATATTCAGAATTGAGCAGAAATGGACTAATGACGTTGTTGCACGTGGTTGATACCACTAGATGCATAAATTATGACGATTTTGTAACTATAGTAGACTGTTACGTCGTCGGTCTGGTCGCAAACGCATACTGAGCGTGGGATCAAGGATTTTGTCAACAGTCTGGGTGACTCTCAGATTTTGGTCTGGCGACACGCTTATTTTTATTCTGCTAAGCCCGCATGCTTAGCAAATATATTCAAGTGGCGAATTTAGGGTGTGTTGAAAATCTAGCTTCCAAGACCTGCCCAGGTACATCTGATGTCATCATTAAATGATTTCATATCGATAGAAAAAAAACATACTTATGACTAGACATTATGCTAGTCATATTCCATCAGCAAATTCAACTTAATTGAAGGCACAAGAATAGAACCAGCATAGATAGTGTGAATATTCTCTCCTCAATCTCATGGTCAACGACCAATTGACATAGCATAGCCACCTACTTAAATATTCAGAGGTGAATGACCTGTCTAATCGACGGTTGATATAAGACCATACAATTATCGAACTACTGCCTACCTATTTACATTTTGATGACGTAGACAATATTTCCAATATCTCAGGATGTGACATCATGCAAATATTTTATTATGGTATCTGATATTATCGTAGCACCTTTTGCAAGTTGTCAATCCGCGTGTCATTTATTCAAATTCTTATGTGTGACTTTATGATACTTAGGTATATAAAATTGCCAAATGCGTCTTACTACAAAATCGTATTGGACACCTACATAAATAAATATTTACATTTCGTACCTATTCACTAAAATACTCGATTCAGAGTAAAATTCACCTCGGCAAGCTCATACTTTATGATCTTATTTACATACGTTATTTCAATGTGAAGAGAACATAAGCCTTAAATACCTCTAGATGGTGCATTGTAAGGAAACACTTTTAAATCCACATCCACATTATTTTAAATGTTGCAGGATTATAGATTTACAATAGTCTTATTGGAAGAAACAGGACTTCCAAAACAATCAGAGGACTGTAGTAATAAAATAAAGGGCAACATTTGAACAAATGTGCTTTGATAAATCTGTATTGCAATTTTTTAAACGAAATGTTTTATTTATTCATATTCAACAGCTATGTCGGCACTGAGCAAACTTAACCAGTTACAACATAAGTAAGAATAAAAATTTTAACAAATGGAAAGGCACCATAGTCAGGCAAGTCTTTTTTTAGGTACATTCCTAGCCCAGCCGAAAAGAAACGAGAAATAAAGCTAGATTTCATCGTGACAGACCAAACAGGTAAATCAAGTTTTGCACAACTCCGGCGCATCGAACTTCATCATGTTACGACGTTTCATTAGACAATTATTTCGTAATCCCTAATCCTTTCTTCATATAAAAAGTTAGTTGGTCAGTTGTTAAATAATAGGTGATTAGGAGCTTCAATATTAATTAGTACAGTAAAACCTAAGTTTGACGCACTCATTAGTGTAGTAAATGGTATTATGCACCATTGAAAATTTTACCAGACAATACAAACTTTCCTCAAAACCGTGCTATAGCTAAATACCACGAGGAAGGGTAACTAAATGACGAAATGTGGTGTAATGCAGACGACAGGAAATCTGTAATCTGAGGGATGTCCTTTAAAAACCAGCAATGTTATTAAATTATTGTATCAGGAAGTGGGTGGAAAATCGCGTGTTTGGCTGTAGAGGGAAAAATTAGCTTCAAGAGGAAAATATTTTGATGTACCTACTCACTTAAAATGTGATCTTATAAGTCAAACATTTATTACCACCTCAAGTTCTAAGAAATGACAAGTCAATATTTTCACAATATCCTAATGTATCAGCAAAAAACTTGGACGCTAAGTTGAAAATTATAAGGGGTTTGGAAATAAAAATAATAAACCAGCTCTCTGATAGGCTGTTAAAGTTACGTAATCATGTGCTAAAGTACTGAATATGGGCAATCGGGTAAAACCACATCTCAGCTGTATCTAGCTTTTTATATCGAGTCGGACAGGTAGACGGTCGCATGCCTGTCCAATGAGGTTGCATCGCGCGACAGCGCTTTGCAGCGATCGGACCCGTAATTACTGAGACATATAATTGACCCTTTATAAAGTGATATCGCCTACATATCTGTGCTAAATATGAACATCGGATAATTTGTAGTCAGGTTAGGTGCGCAAAAATATGAGCTTTATAAATTGAGTTTGATTCAAATTAGCAATACTGACACACTTCATATGGCAAGTTTAGGTCTAGGAAAATAAAAATAAAACTTGGGCGCTCTTCCTTTAATGGTAGGTTTTAATGGTCAAATAAAAATAATTTACCTAAGTCACGATAAAACATGTAAGAACGATTCTCTGATTGTTGTTGAAGCTTCAAATAATAATCAGCTGATATACCGTCACCAAGATCAGCTGAAATATAATTTTGTAAAATAACACGTGAATGAGGAATACTATGCATCCATTTTACTATGTAATCAAATGTAAATACATGATTACAAGTAATAAAACAATGCAACTTAGTAAATTACTAAGGCTCGAAAATGTGTTAATTAACAGCCGCGAGCAATCCTCACTCGTCGAAACCAGTCATCAAAATCTCGCTAAAAAAATCGACACGAAAGATCAAAAGTATTGCTCAGAGAAACCTCCACAACGGAGTCAAGACCCTCGACTCGAACTCGTTCAGTACTGGCTACTGTGCACTTTAGCTTTAGAAGGAGACGGCGGATATGCGAGCTGTACGGGTGTCGCGCGCAGAAGAGAGAGACGGATACAGATGCGCGCACGCAACAGAGACGCCAAGCATCGGTAGTAAAATCCCGCGCGAGTCACCGAATACGAGTCGGATCGGAGCGAGCGCTCGTTCGTTCAGTTACGTTTCCGACCCACGAGCAGCTGGTGCGCTGTGCTGCGGGCCCCCAGTTGCCACTCGTTTTACTCCATTCGCTTCATTATATTCTATGACATATCCCTTGTAATACAATGACGTTGAACTATTGTAGCAAAGTATTTTTAGACATATTATAAGTGTGCCTGTGATCAGTGTTGTGTACAAAGAACGAGCGATTTGCGATCATATTTTTTTAGAGACCGGAGTAGCTGGAAAGTAACAGTTAGGTTTAAAAGGTAAGTGAGTTGTGTCACAAAAGCTTACTGGAATGGATTGAGTCGAGCTTAACTCATATCGACGACGCGAGGAATGTTGTTTGACAGCATACATGTGCGGCAACAAAAGCCTTGTGCATAGTCATCCCATTTCTTTTTTATTCCGCCCGCTGTCTTGCAAGGTACGAACGGCGGGTAAGTAATGAAAGAACGATTAATGGATTCATATTAAAGTAATGATGTTATGAATTAAAGACGGCTCGAAGTGTCAGTGTTAAGTTTCTCATGGTCACAGGTAGCGGCTGTGTCCCCGTTTACCTGAGCGGCGAGTAAGGGGGAAAGGGACGCCGTTCTATTTACCGGGAACTCCATTTGAATAGAATGGACAAAGCAATTCCAGCCAAAGGGATGAACATATTTACACACTAAGTTATTTAAAGTTAATAATAACCACGTTGCGATTCACAAAATAAGGATTTTATGATATGTTTAGAGTTTACATAGACGAGTTACTTTTCATATATTCTCAATGAGAAACGGCAACACATGTACCCGAACACGCGAAATTCACGGTCCACGAAACTTCATTGAAGATCTGCCGGCCAAGGACACAGTGAATAAAGAAATAAAAACAATCAAACCAGTGCCCGCTTAATTTTGTAGCAACCCGGACATGTACGCGTACAAAACAAAATAACAATTACACAGCAAGTGACTGTAGAAAATAATTTCCTACTATACGAGTGACCGCGTACTAATAATAACTTACACAGGTAGGTACATTATCTGTGAATTATTTATGCGACATAATTAGGTACTATTAATTTGTAACATTACGATCAGTAAATTAGTTTTAGCAGACATTCCTGATGTAATGACATCAATGTTCCTAATCACGCAGTCATTATCAGAGACGATCGCGTAAAAAGGTCAACACAGAAGATTGAAGTATTTAAGTGATATACGATTTCATAACATTTACCGTAAAGCACATTTAAAATTCAAATAACGCGTGAAAGAGTAGGAAATTATCGGGTTCTTATTTGGTACCGTGTGAGTTTCTTTGGTATGGTACCACAAAAGGGGGCATCTTTAACCGGTCTCACATATTATTCTTGTCACGGCGCGCGGCCACGGCACCTGCATCCATGATGACGCCGAAGCGCCTGGCGATAACCTCTAAAACACACCTTGAACTTGCAAACTTGTTTAGTATTCGTATTTCTCATATAAAAATAATAAATAAACTAATTGTTAGTAAAGTCACGGCTATTCTTGTCTTTCTCAGTCTCCAAAGTTGTTTTAGCATATTCAAATGATCCTGAGAATTCAAGGATTGGAATTTAAGTAAATTATTCTGGATGCTTACGCTTGGCACTGAAAGACATAGCAGAGTAATGCTGATAAATACTAAGCACGTTCGAAAGTCTATTATATTCTTCATTGCTTACGCAGCTCACGCGCTATCAATTAGCCCGCATAAGTTTTACAAAGCGTGGTTTTGTTTATCAACCCACAGAGAAACCCAAAGTGCATCTTTGACCCCAGATCATGATAAACCATCAATAAATTACTGCCGTGGAATATAAATTCTTTGCAATTGCAATATTGACGATAAATAATGCATTGATGTGTTTTATCAGAGCGTGTAGTTTAAAGGTCTATGAAACATAAGCTGGACCGCATTAACGCAACCGCAGGTCCACATTAGAAGCGCATTTCCGTATGAATGGACACAAAACATGACGAAAGGCAGGCATACTGACCGCGGATGTTATGACCCATACACACACGACTTGTCTTGAAGCTACTAATAGTATCCACTGGTTCTTCAACTTACGTTAATAAGTACCACGTGTTTTCACATTATTTTTCTACAATGTAAACAATGCGGGACGGAATTCCACTAACAATCAACGCAGTCAATGAGAGTTAATTATATCAGACACGAGACGACAGCAGCCGACCGGGCTGAATCAGTACGTTTCTTCGCCTCGAGCGAGGCTTGAGACGTAAATTACAACAGAAGCGACAAACTGGGCCGTTCACTTGCACTGCAAATCTCAAACGTTACCTAATATTCAGACCAATCGTTTCACGTCATTAGACACGCTTTCTGATGAAATGCTTATTGTCCGTCTGAGCCATCGATACGAGAGGTTTGAGATTCTTTCCCACGAAAGTCAGTATTGTATTAACTTTGAACGTGTGTATACCGTTCAAGTGGAAGTGTTTTACATATTATCGCAATTATTAGATCTAATTGTATTGTAACACTAAGTGCCTCATCGCCAAATAAAATCTGGAAAAATATGCATATTCAGGGTTAAGAATGATCGATTCCAGCAGCCATGCATGAGTCAGCAATATACTTAACAGCGCTTCAGTCTTGATTTGAAAGAGGAGCCTATAAAAGCCAAAGTAATTTATAACGAAAGATAATAAAGCCGAGTTAGCAAGGCGAAGTGCCGGTGATAAATGGTCTGCGGTAACAAGCGAGTGGAACAAGGATATGCAGTTAAGAGCGGCACAAAAGGTTCAGGGACGGAGCCCACCCGCCACTGCCTGTGCGCCTGCGCATGTCATAAACAGCGGAATGTACGCCTCACCTCTCCCCCTCTCTGCTCCATTATCAGTCACGGCGTAAGCAAACGACGGGGTCTTCAAATAATCTATCATTTTAAGAATATCTGGACTCATCGACATTTTACCGAATACGTACTAGACAAGCAAATATTTGTGATTTGATAGAAATATTTGAGAAACGTGAGAATCGCAATCGTAAGTCTCAAATTGTAATGCTTTATGAGACTTACAAGATGCATTGTTAGGATATTATACAATTAGAACAATAATGACCGATCCTTTAAACCTAATCGACGTCGAAATCGCGACATGCAAACTTGGTAAGGATTGTCGTCGTCCAAACTGGTTTCCGCGTAAAATTCGCGTTGCCAAGCGATGCATCAGCCAGGGTCGGTTGAGGTAAAGCAGCGAGGGGCACGGGGGAGGAGGGAGGTTAAAAACGCAGGAGGCGCACGAACAGCGGCCGGTCGACGACCCGCCACATGCCCTGCGCCAGCGCAACATCGCCTCCACCGCACTCCATCCTAACACGGTTACGATTATGTTAGCAAAATAGTTAAAAATGACTCGTTTCATTCAACATGTCTGCCATAATATACAATTTATTGCGCGAGTAAAGTGCAATATCTGTGTAAGCTGACATAAACATTAACGTTATGATGACTATCACATTTATTCACAAGCATGATAGGAACTCAACGGACCCGACACATATTAAATTCTATCAATAAAAGTTAATAGACACTCTTCTCCGAGCTGATTTCATAACAAATTTTAATCATTAATTAATAGCATTGCCCCCTGCGAGCGACCTAAATAACAGATGTTAGAAGCGACACCGCGTAGGAACGGGATCAAGAAGTCGTCAAGGTTAGATCCATTTATCATGACTTGTCTACTAGACTGCTGTAACCATTCATTCATTTGTACACATCCTACGGCAATAGACCAAAATGAACACAACCATTCTCAGTAAAGTATAAAAGTCAATACGGCGACCACATATTTACACGTGGAGTTAAACTTGAAGAAAAAATATTGGTTTATAAAAAACCGATGGACCCGACTTACAAAGCGTGGGCGAAAGGTAGCTACAATGTTGAATTATGTTTGAGGTCATCGCTTGAGAAGACCAGCCCTAATAGACATGGATTCCGGTCTCATCACATAACTGTTTATCGATTTAAGATATAAACGTATAAAGCCAATGTTTACATGAAAATGAAGACATGAGAACGAGCGCGGGCGTGTCGGCACAGCTGTTACGCACATTGGTAGAGAATCAAAACACTAATAAAGTTAACCATTTAAGTTCTAATTTCGTATGGGTGGCGTACGGTACTTGTCACGAAGTTAGTAAAGACGCGTCGATGTATTTATAGTAGTCTTTTGTGGTTGATGTTGCGATGTTCTAATAAAGACAAAGGGTTGCTTGGACAGTCTACTGTTGTTGAAACGTAAATGAAAACATTGTTTTAAAATTCAGTTACAATACTGAATGCGAAATAAGAATGTATAATGTAAATGCAGGTTTGGCTAGATTTTCATTTGTTATTTTTCTTGTTTCAGACAACGAAGTAAACAAACACATTCAAGATGGCGGTATTTGGCTTGGTGTCATCGGTGGCGGGCTTTGTGAAGGTCCGCTACCTCATCGACAAGGCTGTCATAGACAACATGGTGTTCAGAATGCACTATCGCATCACATCAGCCATATTGTTCCTGTGCTGTATACTTGTCACCGCTAATAATCTTATTGGTAAGTTTCTTCTTAGTATTTCGGCATCAATTTCACTAGGGACCAAAAATAGTTCCTTGTGAAACACTTGGAATTTATTCTTCGACATAAACCTGTGTAAAATGTGTAAGGCAACGTCATATTGATATGGTAATGCTAGAATATGGCTAGTATCAGCTAGTGATTTGCCCGCGGAAGTCGTAAACGGGATATGGGTCATTGTCGCATTGCTAGACAGGCAGACGATGGAAGACCAACCTGTTACAACTCATTTATGTGTATTGTCTTTAAATTCTAGACTTTATGACGCAGAACTGTCTTGGTTAATGTATAGCGATGGTTATGAGCATAAACGGACATATTTTTTTAATAATCAGTAAAGTTTTTGAGTTGCATTATGGCGATAAAATATTACTGAGAATTGTTATTATCAAACGTTTGAAACATATGAATGCAAAGTACCAACAAATACCTAACAAACCCAGGAAATGAACAATAGAACTAATTAGATAATCGCAAAGTCCGCCGATCGTTTTTCCTTTTTACCCATTGGATTCAAGGGAAGTTTGTTCCCATGAAAACCTGTGACTGTATGCACGAACTAATTATGGATCTTACTTAATTATTCCCCTTGCTTCATGCTCAGTGGATTATGAACTTGTTGCTTTAATAGTTGAATGAATATTTTAGTATTGAATTGTTTATCTTTAGCTAGAAACCTCACTTCAAATACACTTGTCATTGTTTTGTTATTAAATGGACTTGTGGCTAATAATTCTACTATGCACAATTGGCTTTTTATTTTACTGTTTAAAGCTAATGCAAGTATATTTTATATGACCTCAACGTAGAAAATGCAATTGTGCTTTTAGTAGTTATAATGAGTAAACTTATGACGAACGTCACATACTTGCTTATTCAGAGTTCAAAGGGCCTTAAAAGACAATCAAGTTTGCAGACCGATGGACAACTACTTATTTTACTTTACTGCATATTACAAGCATGAGAATAATGCAATTATGAAATTATTTAATTGTGTAGTAACTGAATAAGCAATAGAAAAAGATCTGACACAAAAAATTCTTCGTCACGTACGTGAAAGTAGCACCGGCAACTGAGAGTAGTGAAAGCTTATTAAAACTACTAATTACAAACGTTTGTGTTCAAAAGATGCAAAATATGACCTAGACACTAACCCAAAGACCGAATAACACAAAGCATCTAAACAGTGTAACAGTCCGTCTCGTCTGATCTCGTAACTACCGTAAAAGTGTGAATCATTTTCAGGTCATTGTTCAGAACAGGAACACCGTGTGTGTAACAGTTACCCAAATTGAGACGTCATGACAAATTGTTTGTACAAACATATACACAGCCGTAAACGTACGTGATAAGATTCAATTCAGTAGAGCAAAACGGGTCAGTGAACTGCAGAGCACACAAGATTATGTATTGGGCAACAAGTGTTTGATTGGAACGATTGTGGAAAGTTTGTGCATAGAGATTTGCGTAGGCGTCCAGCTATACCATGCGCAGCGTATGCATCTTTGCATATCTAAAGTCTAAAAACTGTCTTCACTGTGACTGGCTTGAACATTGTTATACATGAAACCGTAACAACAATCATTGTTCCTGGTTTTAAACAGACACTTCTTCTTCATTCGTCGCAATCACTTTAATGGATACATAATTTTTGCCTTTTTTGCCATTAATTTAACATTCGGTTATCTATATTTTAACCTCTAGATGTCAATGAGAAGACCGACCTTCCTGCGTGACATAATTCCTGATTCGGGTATTTATAGCATTGCATGGTTAATTTGAATTTAGATATCATTTTAAATGTTCTGTTGTCGTTAAGTATAAAATATAGTGCGATCACCAAAAAAATATTTGTGTCAACAGATCACATGAACATAGAAAACTTGGGGTAATGGCAGCTCACGGTTGGCTGAAGTTTTACACAATTTTACAGTTCAAAGTCAAATACAATGTAAAACGTGTTAATGCTCCTGTTTACACTACACGTTGGAGTTTATTTATAAATAGATTTTATTGCGGAAGTTTGCGTTATACTACTAGTGAAATCCTGTGGAAATCCTTCCCATAATTCACGGACTGCTATTTATAAAACTCTATTAGCTTATCTTTATTATTCAACTTCCACTATCTCAAGAGTGTTTACAGCTTTCAATGGAACATTAGCGACCCTATTTAAGCTACCTAGCTTTATCATTCGTAAGCTCGCGTAAAGTCTCAATACTGAATAGTATCGTAACTTTGAATGTTATCAATTGAATAATATTTAGCTATTGAGTTCCGACTTCTGAAACTTATATCGCGTACTTTGGATAATTTCAAGTGTTAGTCATAAAACACATCTGGACGAGTTGAAGACAAGCAGCTTAGTTATCAAACACGTGATAAATGCCATAAACAGTCGTTAAACGTCTCGTACACATTAGGAGCATTATCCCCAATTACCTAACGATATGTGTTAATGATACAAAATGATGAACTAGAATGATCGAATGGCTTTGGCATACAAGTTAATAGTTATCATCTGGTCGTCTTATATGAGTTTGATTGGCATTTACAAAAGTTTTAGACTCAGTGACATCTGTGCCACCAACTTCATGTATTGGTAGGATCAGTTAATCACTACGCACGTTCTTCAATTTACAGATAAGTTAACCTGTTCTAGACATAGGGATCGAAAATATCCATTTTGCAAGCAATCGAAGATTCTCATTACGCGTTATTATGTAAAGAGTACGTGACTTTAAAAAGTGTTCAAGCGAACCGGTAGAACAAACGATGTTTACATTAGACGTTATCGCATGCTCCCCATTCGATGAGCCACTAACACTAACAAACTACTGCTTAATAGCCACTTGTAACTTATACTTATTAACCATTTGATGATCATTGCTGTGTGAGTGATTGAAGCCAATAAGCTATTGAGCAAAGATCGTGGTTCCTAGATAAAGCATTTACATGTGAAATGTTCAAGGCTTTAAGTATTGATCCCATACACATTATTGTCTTTTGCATTGCACGATTTGTTTTTAAATGCTAAGTAGATTATCATTTAACTTGAAGTTTCCTCATCTCTGAATTAAGCATTATTCTGGTTAATTCTTCAACTACTATTATTTGTTTTCCTTATTTGTACAGGTTATTCACCAGTTCGTGACAGACAATTAGATTTCAGACAAATTAGTTACGGCTGTATTTACCTTTACAAATATATAGTGTCCATTAGTCAACAGAGAAACGAGGTCTGACAGTTCGAATTCTAAAATAAACAATTACGTACAGGTATGCTAGTAATTTACACGGCTCGAAGGCTCTTAATAGGTCATTAGGGCGTAGCTCATTGTTTGTAACTTTCCAACACTAGGTACCATCCAACAATAGTAATATCAAATAAACCTGCATACTAAAGCGTCCAGGTTCCTTGCGTAGGTCACGTACTCAGTGCACATTGTCTCATAGGTAGTTAGTCAGCAGTCCATATGGAGTTTATTGCAACGTTGCAGTCCGTGATATTTTGCCCTACATGCAGGCTGAACAATCACATTTGTTGCTCAGGTGTTGGTAATCATAACAGCGCTCGTTAGCCACGATAACACTGCTACTCGTACTTGTTACTATGCATCACGCCGTGAGAAATCACTAACGAGCTTTTGTATTACCATTTAGCAGGTGAACTGAAAATACCTTTTGATTATTCACTATAAAATATTTTTCCTTTTAATCCGACAACGGATGTGGACAACATGTCATAATGCATTATCATTAAGCTAACAGAAATAAACATAAAAATAAATTATCTTATTTAATGAGTCACATTCAATATTTTATCAGAATTTGGATTGCAAATGGGATGCGCTGTGAGATAAAACCTTGTAGGTATGGAAACAATAGCTACATAATTTTGGTAGGAGACAAAACTGACAGTGCCAGGATTGTGCAATTGTGCACATTATTACGAACAATGTTTAACGTCATGACCTCAATTCTTAATTCTGCTTTAAAATTAATATTTTTGTCCGCATAAACGAACATATGTGGGTAAGTTTATATTAAATGTATATCTAAAGTCTCATACAGCTCTGCTCACCATGACCCAGTAATAACCAATCACAGCAAAACGAGTATTTTCAGGGTACTATTGATAGAACCGTTTTAAACTTATCGTAAACTGTTAAGTACAATACTTAGAGTAACTTAGAATTAGCATAACTTGAATAGCTAGGCGATAACAGTAACAGCATTGGAAAGGTAATTTGTTGATGTGCACGAGACTGTTAGTCGCTATTATATTGCAGTTGTGTGTCGCTTGCGATTTCTCTTGATTGTAAGAATTTATGAAGTCAATGCACTGCCGCGATAAAGAAGACTGTTACTGAGTGGCTTTATTTGTCATAAACGGTAGCTTTTACATTTTTTTCCTTCGACTCTGAGTCATATTTTCAAACTATTATCAGTTTATTCCATCTAAACTCGGTCTTAAGACTATTTGGATACTGACATCTGCAATAACAATCTCATACTTTCTATCTACCCTCCAGTTATAAATGTCATCTCGTGAGTTGTTAAGTCATTCTTATTTGTATGTCCGTTTGAGATTCTCAAGACGATGATAAATGCACTAACAATTATTATTGTAAGTGCTCGTTATGGAGCAATTAGCAAGCATGTGACTAGTCAATTCGACACCTCGGCTGTTGAGTCAGACTTAACGGTATTTATGTGATACAATATTTCGAAATGTCAAATGACCTCTCTAAATGCAAACTTTGATATTTGGACTCATCGGAATTTCTATTTCTTTAGAAATTTTGTGAAGGACTTTGTTCTTGTTATGTAATATCTGTTATTAATAGAGCACAATTGTTTTGAGGAAACATTTGCTTCGTTTATTAATCACTAATTATTTCTCATCATGCAATCATTTTTCATTAAGATCCATCAATGATATTGAAAATCGATATGTTCCTATAGGTTCCTATAAGGAAACCAGATTGTACAGGTAAATGCTACATCATGAGATATATCTGGTTAAAACGTGAATTTCCCAGGCCTTTGCCTACAGCATCCGTTATTTTGCAAGCTGGTCACACCTCACATTGTCAAGTAAACGTTGTACCGTATATACGTACCTACCTGTATCCACGTGCTATCATTGTGTGTGGCAAATACGTTATCCGAGACTGACCAGCTCTAATTAAATGAGATCATGTAACTGAATTTAATAGGACAAAATGTAATTCTCATTTGTCTACATTTAACAGATATATTATTTGAATGCCAAACGAGTTGCAAGTGATCATCGACGGTGTTATATTTTTAAAACAAGCTCCGCTCTTGAGATGCAATAACTTTAGCACGTGATAACATGGACTGGTTTATTTTTAAACCGATAACAGGAACTCATAACAGAGGACCACAGCCCTCTCCACGAGCAAGGTGATTTAAATCACGGTCGGCAATTCCGACAGCCTGATGGGCAGATGCACTATTACAGTCGATATTAGCGTCATCCGCAAACCGTTGTTGCAATGTCACGGCCATACAGCAATATTATTTATCTAAATATAATTCCGCGTACGTACTCCGAAGCGAAGTACCGCAGGGCCCTTCAAGGCCTGACATTAATAATAATGAGCATGGTGTTATAGCATCGACTAAACATAACAGTAAACACATAACTTGTCTACTCGTGAACTGACTCATGGGTCAAAACTTAGAAATATATTTTTACAAAACTTAAGGAAAAAAAACCTACAAGTTACCCTAAATTGCTGAACAGTGAGTCATCACGACTTACATTTAATCCACGTCAGGTAAAAACCACAGAACACGATTTGCTTACGTGCTCGGTTGGGGATCAACTGACTTTCGCAACTTAAACTGCGGTTTTTGGTTTCGCACTTTATAAAAGTATTAATTCTTGGACACCAGGCAAAACACATTTTTTAGTCTTACTATGAATGGGCTGTACTTGGAAATTCAAAGTTGTGTTTTGCATATACACGTGTATGCTTCTAGCAAGGGGACTTCTTCTTCCTCCGAGCCTTTTTCCCAATCATGTTGGGGTCGGCTTCCAGTCTAACCGGATTCAGCTGAGTACCGGTGCTTTACAAGAAGCGACTGCCTATCTGACCTCCTCAACCCAGTTACCCGGGCAACCCAATACCCCTTGGTTAGACTGGTGTCAGACTTACTGGCTTCTGACTACCCGTAACGACTGCCAAGGATGTTCAATGACAGCCGGGACCTACAGTTTAACGTGCCATCCGAAACACAGTCAATGGTGTCTAAGATATACTTTGAAAGTACATACAAACTTAGAAAAGTTGCATTGGTACTTGCCTGACCTGGGATCGAACCCGCGCCCTCATACTTGAGAGACTTCTAATTTATGAATAATATTTCCATTGGAAACGGCACAGAAATAGAAGACGGCAAAGCGTAGGTCTACCTACTTAAGGATGCATAAAAAACCTTTATCGTCTATTTCCTTCCAGGCGAGCCGATCTCATGTATCAACGACGGTGCGATCCCTGCCCACGTACTCAACACCTATTGCTGGATCACCTACACGTTCACACTTCCGAATTCCAACTCCAAGGCTGTGGCACATCCCGGCCTTGGCAATGACTATTTAGAAGAGAAACGCATCCATGCCTACTATCAGTGGGTGCCTTTCATGCTGTTCTTCCAGGTAAGATTTCTTTTACCAATCGTGATTAATTTCCGATACAATATTGCAAAGATTTCTTTATGCTCGATCGAGAGGTCTCCGTATTGCGTAACGTGAAGTATGATGTAATTTTTCTCCGACTGAGTAAACCTGGTGACTTGTTGCCGTTTAAGTTTTTGTTGCTAGAAACAGGTTTGCAGTACAATCGCGTAATTTCTATACTTATCAACCTACACATATTGGATTGACTTTGTCACATAAATTATTATATTTGCACTAATTGTCAATTAACCTAATTTTCCAGGGTCTGCTGTTCTACGTGCCCCATTGGGTTTGGAAGAACTGGGAAGAAGGCAAAATCCGCATGATCTCTGATGGCATACGTGGTACCGCTGCCAGCATTGCTGACGATAAGAACAATCGTCTGGTGAGTTTTACATCATTCCTTAAATATGACCAGTTCCTGCGCAACAAGAATAACAAACAGATAGTGCCAGTACATTAATAAGGCCAATATAGGTATCTTGTTTCTTAATAAAGTGGTACAATTGAGATAAGTCCCGATACTAATGAAACTTGATGAACGTCCCTAATAAGACAAATTAACTGAGCCTGGGACGTCTATTATGTAATACTCCTGCAGACTTCGTAACAACATTATTCGTAGACTAATATTTCGGTTTTTTGTGTTACAGAATCGCCTTGTCCAGTATTTGGTGGATACTAGACACATGCACAACACTTATTCCTTTGGTTACTTCTTCTGTGAGATTATGAACTTCATCAATGTGGTGAGTACCTACTAAGAAGACGTGCAATACCGTCACGGTGTGAGAAGTTGTGGTGCATTGTCCTACAGCTTCAGATCGCCTACTTAGATTAAACCCTACATAATGGGAGGCGTGGCGAAAATATCAGACAAAAAAACTTTGTAATTAAATGATACAAAGAGAAGAGTCCACTGTAGTCGTATTATTATATTATGGTTTTAACATTTTTACAGGTTGGCAACATATTCTTCTTGGACACATTCCTCGGAGGGGCCTTCTTGACTTATGGAACTGATGTCGTTAGGTTTTCGAACATGAACCAGGAGCAACGAACTGACCCTATGGTAAGTGTTATAACTGCATTTTTATTGAATCACTTATAGTTAGACATACATGTTGCAAACCTAACCTGTAAATTGATTTTGCGAAATAGTCGGAATAGTAGCTTACATTGATCTAAAAATTATCATACTTACTGACTGCAATAACAGTCCCACATTTTAGGCATTCGTAATGTGTCTGGCTACCTATAAAATACTTAATCAAACTTGTACTTCCAGATTGAAGTCTTTCCAAGAATAACAAAGTGTACATTCCACAAATTCGGTGCTTCTGGAACGATCCAGAAACACGATGCTCTCTGTGTGCTAGCCTTGAATATCCTCAATGAGAAGATTTTCATCTTCCTGTGGTTCTGGTAAGTTGACCTCCATTTACTTTAGTTGCATGATTTCATACAACGCTAATGTGTTTTGGGAATTAAGATAATGTTTGTGGGTTAAGTGCACAATTAAAGCGACACTTGTATCAAGATTGTCTGCAGCTATAAAAGAATTTCTTTATGTAAGTGGACTCATTTGTTAACTTATTTCAGGTTTATCATCCTATCAGTGGTGAGCGGATTGGCCCTGGTTTACTCTGCAGCAGTAATCCTATTGCCAAGCACCCGCGAGACGATCCTGAAGAGGCGATTCCGTTTCGGAACTCCGGCTGGAGTTGAGTCACTCGTTAGGAAAACTCAGGTACATTTTCAACCTACACGGACCTACTTCAGAAGCCTTTGATAGTAATGAGTTAGAAAATTTACCTAAGGTGATATAAATTGTAATTCTAATAAAATCCTTTCCATTTTTAGGTGGGAGACTTCCTACTTCTTCACTTGCTCGGCCAGAATATGTCGCTCCGTGTATTCGGTGAGGTGCTAGACGAGCTCTCACGAAGGCTGCACATGAACTCCAACGCACCCTCAGCCCCTTCCACTCTCGAGATGGCACCCATCTACCCCAACATTGACAAGTACGCCAAGGAAACAGAGACGTAAGTTGTGAGACTGAGCTAAGGCAATACACAACACCCCCAGAAAAATTGTTCTAGAAAATGTACGAAATTTTGTCTCGAATACGACTCTTGAGAATATTCAGCAATGTGATTCCTATACAATCATTTCGCTATCACTCTCAATTCTTGTATCCGAGACTACTTTCTATGTAGAAAGTATAGAACGCAGTGTATTGTGTTTTATAACTGTAACGCTCATTCGCAGTAATGTAAGAAATTCAGTTCCAACGACATGAATGACCATGACATTCCTTATTTTACCTGTTTATGTAAGACAACAATTGCCTTTTTTGCCTTGAGCTTTAAATTAAGTGAAACCCTATACGATTTGTATAATTAGTATAAAATTGTTGACAAATTTCGATTAACATAAGTAAGCACTTTGTTACGATATGGCATTTGCTGTGGTACTACGACTATGCGAATAAGCAACATTCACTTTTTTCTCAATAACATTTAACTTCCAAGTTTAGTTTTTTAAGTTCGAAGCGACTCGCAGATAAATGCAATTGATATTTAAAGTACATACAAAGTATACATTCATTTCTATTTTAAGTATAATGTATCTTTTTCTATTAGGATATTATGCAAATAAATGAGGTTACAAGCAAATGTGGTCTGGACACGTTGCGACTATGTATTTATATTTAATTTTCCATCATTAAATGTTATAATAATATTTAATTCAATAACTTGTCCATACTGTGCTGCGAGTAACTTCAGACGTGAGATATAGAAGACATTTTTAATTTTAGCAGTTTATGTTTTTCTTTTTTTGTATCGATAAGGATGATATAATATTAAGGCCATAGCCATGCATTTTTAATGAAATTAAATAAGTGATTATGAACTGTATGAAATATTATAATAAACAGGCTGGTCTCTAATATTGATATCTATTTGATATGAAACATTCAGTGAGTTAGTAGTTTATTAAAAACTTTAACAATGCTTCAGAATACACATATCGACTTTAAAATTAAGTCTTTCATTTACAATTAAGTAGATATTATATTGATTAGAATATTTTATACGTGCTTTTCTTTTGTTCCATTGATTTAGTAAATATTTTGAAGTTATAATGTAACTAATAGGGTTACTATCATGTGTATGAGCTGCGTGGGTATCTGCTGATAGTCAAATTTTATATAATGTTACTTCAATCTCGCGATTGATATCAAAAGTATATTTGGTACTAGAAAATCAAAACTATGTATGAAGTGTGAATGGATATAATCAAGGTACGTGTATCTATAAGTTTGAAGTGAATACATTATACTCATAAATTGTTCCAAATGTGCCATTAATAAGATGTCCAGAAGGGAAAGGCCACGATTCTCAACGTATCTCAAACATTATAGAATAAGATTGAGTCATGCACTATTATAATAGATATGTGTGAATGAAATGATATTTTTTGAATAACTTTCTCGGAATCTCTAAAAAATGTCTTCCATGCACTAGAGCAGTGTTTCAATGGAACTCGAATTTTGCAATTTGCCGTGTATTTACTAGTTTTTAATGATTACTATGCCATTCCTATATAAAATGTTTTGTAGTTTGTAAACGAAGCTGCCTTACTTCCTACGTAATATCTCTGAGACTGCAACAATCATTTTTCAATGTGTTACATTGTCTACATTATATTTGGTAATAAATTACTTCAAATAATTACATTTTGGTTTTATTTGTATAAACCTATCTCCTATTATAAGCTGGAAGTATTGATATTGTCGATATGCAAACCGGAATCCATGTCAAATTAAAGGTTCCTAAAACTGCTCGAAGTTTGTACAACAACACAATTTTCCCACCGAATTGTAAACAAACAATTGAACAAAGAAGTAATAACCAGGAAACACTTGTCAAATAAAAACATCCTTCGACCCATATCATACTTTTAATACTGTAAATAAGAATCAAGCATAACAACTGCATATAAAAATATCTGCAGACATTGAAATTTTAATGAAAAAATATTTGTTCGGCTGCTGAATAAACGCATTACGCATATTAGCAAATCGTCAAAATAAAAGTAATATTCCAAAAAAAAACCTTGTAGAATGTGAGTCAGTTTTTTGTAAATATTGCACAAGGTAAATTACATAATTAACTACCAAGTGACACTTAGTAGCCTTTGTCACTAAAACCCATTTCATTTTGTCAATCAGGAAATGAGAATGAAATTAACTTTATTACAAAATTGTCATTGTTATGTAAAATTCTGACAAATTCAACACTCATTAAATGCAACTCGAGTGATGTCGTTCCATGAATGGACCAACAAACGAATTCTTGACATTAGAAAACATCTGGGGGCAGGGGCACGGTAGTGCCCCAGCTCTATCTATCCAAAACGTAGCACCCAGACATACATATTGCATAATAACCAACTGTTTGATTACAACCCATTCATCACTCTAAACGACGTGACTCACATTCACCCCAAAAAAATCGGCTCCTGTAAGAGATAAATGCAATACACTCCTTAATCATGCTGCTAAGACTCACCTGTTCCCCCAATCCAGCTTAGCGACGAGCTTGAGTCTCAGTGCTCTGGTCTGGTCTTGCGTCAACGTGCCAGCAAGGAGAGCCCTCCGACCGCTTAGAAGTTCCCGCATCACTTTAGCAACTGCGCTGAATCTGTAGGTCTCCCGTTCCTACGAAAGAAGAATGGTTTGGTAAGATTGGAGAAAATATTGTGATATTTTGGTATGTTTTGATCCCTAAAATTGCACGATTTAGTAGGATTTTTTTAGTGTCTCCAACTACATCATGAATTGACTAATATTATAAAGAGGAAAACTTTGTTAGTTTGTTTGGTTGTAATGAATAGGCTCAAAAACTACCGGACCGTTTTTTTTAATTCTTTCACCATTCGAAAGCTACATTACCCACGAGTAACATAGGCTATATTTTATCCCGGTACGGGCAGTAGTTACCACGGGACGCGGGTAAAACCGCGGGAAAACGGCTAGTTTAACATATTATGGAGTTAGCAAGTTGTTCTTGGATGGATTGAGAACATGCTTATGGCTTATACCTAGATAGTTTCTAGGTACTTGTGATGGATATGATATGGTAATATTTTAGTCGTAAAAAGCCTTGGGCATTTACAATTCACAGGTAGGTATTGTAATTCAGATTCCTATGAATCGTAAATGGCCGAACAATAAAGGATTATGTTCATTGACAAAATCTCATTCAGCGAACGATTCAAAAAACCGCAACCCATCGTGGGTTTACGTAAGTAGGTAAGTACCTATATTGTAAAGGAACAATGTTTGCTAATAATAGCTGTAATTGTATCTGAGAACTCAAGGCAAATATCCAGAATAGCCTTCAAGCATTGAAGAGGATCATTGTGGCAGGTAAATCTAACTATAGAGGACAATTATGTGGTCCCCTCGGCATTGTGAATAGAGACGTGAATATTCTGATTTCACTGTGAAGATTATTATATTTTAGACTCATACCTAGACCCCTTTTTTAAAATGATTCAAAATTCATATTTTCTTCATTTTCATACTAGAGTAACTGAGATATAAATTGGACTTATGTAAATAGGCTTATGATGTCCCTTGAAAATATACAGTCACAGAGACTGTACAGTGTACAGACTGTATATTTTCAAGGGAAAATAGAGCCCATACAGGCCTGTAAACACGAATAAGAATACCGGACTCATATATCAAGGCTGTTTCATTCGGCACACATGCAATTATTTTTGTCAAATATCAGACGAATTGAATACCAATACGTAGAGTATTCATATTGCTATCAATGATGAGATGGCTCCATTTATGAAGGTAATGCGCAATGTAGTAGTTTGAAGGCCAAAGGAAGTTGATGGGCAATATTGACAATCGCTTATATACAAGTTTTTTCAATGAGGTTAAAGTACAGTTTCGTCACGATATTTTCCTCCGTTGTTTATAGAACGATTGCTCAAAGACAAAACAGTTATTGACTGACAGACATACAAATGTAGCTTTGATTGATTCTTATTGCTTGTACATACTTACTTCAAATAAGTATATAACCATTTCGATTTGTTCCCGCGGTTTCAACCGCGTCCTGTGGGAAACTACTGTCCATACCAGGATGAAAATAAATCATACATATGTTACTCGCGGATAATGTAGCTTTCTAATGGTCTTTTACCACGACTATTTAAAAAATCTCTTTAATATTAAGTAGGTAGGTAGATAAGTAAAGTTATCGGCACGGATATTGAGCCCTGACCTTCATCTGCCCAGAAGCGATTTATTGGGTTATTGCCTTATGTGTACAGTGCGCAAGGCGATCCCCACTCTTCCGCCGAGAGCTCAATATCCGTGCCGATAACTATAACTGAAGAAACCATCAAGTTGATGAAGTAATCGTCTATTTTAACAAGCAAATGTTAGTTTCAAGTGTCTGTAATGTATGCTAAGCCTTTACGAGAAAGACGTACACGGAACATGACAAACAATGACTCATGAATAACTAAGAAAAACAAAGAAACTGAATAAGTAGTTTAGTATGGATGGATTTTGGACGACGGTTTTGTAGGTACTTATGTTGGATTTCCATAGCTACCAGTGTGTCGAATTTCTATTTAAACACGGCGAGTTTTTTTTAATGCTGTTGCTGAGCGAGAAAAAAGCCTAAGCTGTATTGATCATTAGGAATACCTACAATTCTACTTGAAGTTAATCTCGAACTAGATAAATAGGGTATTTTAGTCTAGATGAGAAAAAAATTAAAAGTGTATTACAATGATTGTTTAGAGGAAAAGCAATCGGGAAATGTTAGTTTCACTTCGTAAGGTACAAAAAACCCCCGACCCAAAAAAAGGACGCAATAATTATGACAAAAGGTTAAAAACGCTAAACCCTATAAAAAGCAAAAAATAACTTTTAACACTACGTAAACTAAATTTTGTCGTGTCGGGGGACCGCTCTAATTCATTACTTTAGATACGTGTTTTTTTTTTAAACGAATGTTGTAATTAGGTAGGTATCATTTGATTTATGTAAGTATTTATGAAGGTAAAAAGCGGTCCCCCGACACGTCAAAATTTAGTTTACGTAGTGTATCTTAAGATGGGGTCGCTATATGCGATTTCAGCCAAAGGAAGCTGTTTAACAATCCTCATGACAAACTGGCTCTGGGAGAATTGCACAGATTGAGAAACAATAAAGATTAACCTTTGGACATTCTAGATTTTCAGCAAAAATATAAATCGGTTTATACGTTTAATTCCGGCATTTCAGGGTTTCATCCGCCACATCCCATTTCCAGCATCAGGTTCTCGTCAATCAGAAACATGAAGAGAACTCGTCAAGACAAATTCAACGAGCCCAAACTCGATGGGTTTACTAAAAGGCAGTTCAGGGTTACGTCTCCTACCTTCGTGCCCTAACAGCAGACCAGCTCAGTGGTTCCAAAAGACATTAGTGTTTCAAATTTCAGATCCCACATATACTTGCAAGTAAACTGAGCGTGTAAAATTCCTATCACATCTAGCAAACGAGCTGATGACCTTGAAGACCTGAACCGATTTCCACCAAACATAGCTAAGAACACTCCCGACTGACATACCTTTTAAACAAAAAAAACCGGCCAAGTGCGAGTCGGACTCGTGCACGAAGGGTTCCGTAAATTACAGTTAAATCAACCTATCTCAAAAACTATAAGAGATACTTTGATCAAACCAAAAATCGTTGAAAGAGTTAATTAGCATGCATCACCTCTATTTTTTTTAGAATTTTATACCCCGTAGTTATAAAAATAGAGGGGGGGGGGACATACTTTTTACGACTTTGAGAGCTGATATCTCAAAAACCGTTCACTTTAAGAAAAATGTTTTTTAGAAAACTTTATATCATTTTAAAAGACCTTTCCATTGATAACCCACACGGGTATGTACATCGAAAAAAAAAATTTCATCCCTCAGTTACATGTATGGGGGGCCCCACCCCCAATTCTTTTTTTTACTATTTAGTGTCATATTTTTGTAGCGGTTCATACAACACATATTCCCATCAAATTTCACCACTGTAGTACTTATAGTTTCCGAGTAAATCGGCTGTGACAGACGGACAGACGGACAGACGGACAGACGGACAGACGGACAGACGGACATGACGAAACTATAAGGGTTCCGTTTTTGCCATTTTGGCTACGGAACCCTAAAAACCGCATTACAATCGGATCATCCGTTTGGGAGCTACGATGCCACATACACACACACACACACACACACACACACACACACACAGACACGTCAAACTTATAACACCCCGTCGTTTTTGCGTCGGGGGTTAATAAGTATATTTTTTATTGCAGTTTAAAGTTTTTAGGTTTTTTTATCTGTCTTTGAACAATACGAAATGTCGCCGCCATGCTAATGACGTCATTACGGTAGTAAACAACTTTTAACCAAGTGTTTCTCATATTTATATCCACTGGTACTTGAATCCATAATTTGTCTGGTGTCTTTACACTAGTGTTCTCACATTCAGAAACAACACACCAACGATACGGAGCATAATTACTCATTATTAAAATTTTCAATACATATCAAAATATGTATTACTGACAGCTGTAGTTTGTTTACAAACGTAATGACGTCATGACCAAAAAACAATCATGGCGTCCGTTGTGTGCCGCGTTTTCGCGAAATACGCGCGAAATTTGAAATTATGATAAAACAATTAATTTATATTCGTACATAACGTGAGAAAAAAAATATTTTTAATTTTTTAGAGATATATCAAGACTAAAGAATTTATTTAAGATATATTTCAAAAATGCATGTAATACCCTATTAAGAAATTATAAGATCTTGTTGAAATCAAGTATGAGGAAAAAATAAGTCTAATTAAATAAAATAGAATAATTTGTTTGATTGTTTGTTCTCGCTTATCTCAGGAACTACTGAACCCATTTGAAAAATTCTGTCACTGTTGGAAGCTACACTTTCCTCAGTAGCACTTGGAAGCTACACTTTCCGCAGCAACACCTAAGTATATGCTCTATTTTATCCGGGTACGGGAAAAAGTTCCAGTTGAAAACAGGCTGCAAAACCGCGGAAAAATCTAGTCCGTAAATAAATATCTATTTAGGTAAGTCATAAGCCTTAACAAATTCAAATTATAGGCATTAATGTAGGTATAGGCACTATGCTATATACTTAGGTACCTTTCGGTGATTCATTCATGCATGAAACAATAACAATATTAAATTAAAAACTTTATTGGTGCTGACCACTATCTGTACCGGAAAACGGAATTAACTTATGTACACATATATTGTATAAAATAAAACATAAATTGTTGATTGATTATAAAAGTTCAATATGGACAAAAGATATTCTAGTCGTGGGATACACTTCCTATAAATGGTAAGCTATAGGCAGCCAATTAACTTTGTTGTGAAACGATTGTTACCTGCAATAAATACGTACCTATATTCCATAATGGAATTTATATTAACAACCTAACAGACAAACATGTGTTGCTGGGGGGTTTGTTGCGCCACTTCTTCATCCCAGCAAAAACACATAGGAAGTGGTGAAGAGCGGGCGTTTTGGGGGCTGTCTTCTGTTTTTGACGTTCGAAAAGTGCTGATTTATCAGCCTAATATTGTTAAATAAACGTTTTTAAGTTTGAATTTATATTAATTATTTTCTTTAATTGTATGTGTCTACGTATTTTTATAAATGTGGTATTTAAAGAGCGTACGAACGGCCGTAACAATTTGTTTTGTCAGGCAGTACAGAATAATTCTTAAGAAAAATAATAAAACAAAACAATAGGTACCTCCAATACGACTTACGAAGAAAAATTCACTATTTTTTGTCAAAACCAATTCTTCTCTAAAGAATACGCGAACATAATCCACCGCATCGTTAATTGCCTATTATATCTTTACCTTATCTAGTCTTACTAATTATCTCTTTCCTTCTTGAAAAACTAATTGCTATAATAGTGTACTCGTGCATTTCTGACATGCAATCGAGGCACGACATTTTCTAAGATACTAGCTTCGGTATGCGGTTGCAATCGCCGATTGAGGAGACTACTTTCCTAGCCCTGATAAAATGTAGTTTATTTTTTTACCAAGTTTCATCAATCTCCGTTCAGTGATTTTTGTGTAAAATTAACAAAAATCCACACATTCAAGTTTTTAATATTAATGTGATGTGTTCCGATAATTATGAGATGTGTTCAACTAGCGACCCGCCCCGACTTCGCACGGGATAACAGTATTTCCCCACTATTTAATGTATGTTATTATACATATAAACCTTCCTCTTTAATCACTCTATCTATTAAAAAAAAACCGAATGAAAATCAGGTGCGTAGATTTGAAAATTTAAGCGTACAAAGCGACAGAAAAGGCGACTTTGTTTTATACTATGTAGTGATGAAAATTCAATATTATATTACGAACTCATTTCAAACAAAGCAGAGACATACTGAAATACTTGTAATACTACAAAACAATGACGGCGATGCGTATGATTCATTAGCAAGTACTTATTGGCAGAGCCAGTGATCCATGCTTTAATTGCAGCTTTACTGGTGAGATAAACACAGCTGCGGATTTGTAGCGAATTAGCCATCCATGTAATAACCATTTATGTTTACTTAGAATACATACTTTACTAACAATAATTATATAAATGAGAACTTGAGAGAGGAAGTTTGACTGTATGTTACTTCCTTGGGATAAGACCATGTAAATGAAAATCTGGAAAACTGTGCTTTCCAGTTTCTATGCTTGATTTTTATGGGAAAGATTTGTTTTATGCAGGTATGTCTTGTCTGCATTTCCTTGAAACTTGAAATAAGAGTCAATAGAAATTCAGTTGCTGACGGGCGTAAAGAATACCTAGGCTAGTATACTGAAAGGAATCAACTAAAGATCGATTCAGCGGGTCCCAGCAAAACTTTCCATTATTTGGTACGCTAATTGTACTTGCGTCTTAAAATGACATGTATTTATTTGGACTCAAACACCTTTCTTTTTGGGTACTGGCTCAATCAGTAATGTAAGAAATTCGCTAAATATATTTATAAATATAAAACTTACCACATAAAGCTTCTTCCACAATCGGGCCCATTCTCTCAGGACGCATGCAATTTCCCTGACTAAGGGATCATCCTTCAGTTCAGCGATAGCAGTCGGGCCTGATCCCTTAACGATGCATGGCCGGATCGACACCACGCACGCTGGGAATATGCCCCAAGCCGACCTGTTCTTTGTGCTGAAGCCGCGGTACCAACCTGGAAGAAAAATATACTGTTAATTACGATAAATGTCCTAATTATCTCATAGAAGATTATTATCTATCTAGCTCTTTGGTAGGAAGTTCTGCTTCGAATTTACATAGATGGGGGATAGCCAACTCGCGGGGCCGCTTACAATACCTGAGACCATTCGTCGGCTAAAAAAGCAACGAGATATCTTCGACATTTAGTTTACTAAATAAAGTAAAGGTCCTGCTCCACTGGGAGTAGTGACCTACTCGCCACTTAAACTTCACCTATCTACTTATAGTAAGAAGACTGAACGCATGATTGCAATAAGAAAAAAAAAATAGACGGGTGCAAATTCCCAGTTCAAGCAGATTCGAGGGATCTGCCATATGGCTGGCTGGTTATACATGTACCATACCAAATTGCCACCACATAGTTTATCTATCAGGCATTTTTTATTAAGACAACACACGGTCAGTCCCGTATGTGCATGGTGGCTTAGCTTATTTGTACTTAGATGATCCATAGTCCCCATTCTTTCTTTAGCTCATCCTATCCCAAATGTGAGAATGTTGAATCAAAAACGAAAAACCCTATTACATTTGAGAATATACTAGATATAATGTCTCAGTACATAATATTAATTGATTTGATTAATTCAGCTAGACCCCTTCCTACAGGTCAATAGTCAGGGCTGTGTGGGAAGATAATTCATACATAATAATGTTTCTATAACAGATAAACACAAATGAGAACTAGAATTTGAAGCTAATTAGCATTTCAGATTGTGTTTTTGTGCCAATGTCTGTCTGTATTTTATAAATATTCATACGTATAAATGACGTAATCAAGTGCATACAAGTATTTAAAGATAGGTGATTCTAAAATTTGTGAGTTCTAAAAAAAATAGAACATTTTGTACCGAATCAATTGATTTTGTTGAATTTTATCTTAACTATAAAGGTAAAAAATATTTTTAAATGATAACTTAAAGTGGATAAATAATGGACACATTCACAGATATTTAATGGTTACTTAGTGCAGAATTTCTATGAGAATCTGTCACTAAGGAGTGACTTAGTTATCATAAAATGTCTCTGAGTGTGGGGGTTAGTAACATAAGGTAGGAAAATAAGTTACTTACTTCCATTTTCTTCTAATATTTGTACGGTCTCTCCTATTTCCAGTGGCAATCCTGATCTGACATCTCCTTTCCAGTTGTAAACCGCTGAAAAAGCAATAAAAAAATCAAGTAAGTCTTATATTTTATAGAAAATACTTAGTGAGAACTGTTCATTGAGAATAACAACCTAATATTTAAAACAAGATTTCTAGTTGAAGAAAATTACAGGTCACCTGCCTAGGTTTCTCACAACTATATTGGGATCACCTTCCAGTCCAACCAGATGCAGCTGAGTACCAGTGTTTTAGAAGGAGCAAATGGCTATCTGACCTCCAAAACCCAGTAACCTGAGCAACCCAAGTAGGTAAGACTGGTTTCAGACTTACTGGCTTCTGACTACCCGTAACTACTGCCAAGTGCCAGTTAATGAATGAGGATCGAATTAGCCAGAATGAATGACTCAGATAAACACATGGATGGCTGCACTAGTAGAAGCAAATAAAAAAAAACAATGGATGGATTGTGTGAAAGCAAAAAATCCTAGAAAGGGCTAAATAAATAAAAACAAATATCACATAAGTAAGTGAAAAAACAAACAAACCATTGAATCTCTAAATAAATCAAATAATATTAGAAAATTCCAAAGCGATGTTATTCATTCCATATGAGCATTATTATAATACCTGTTCCATTGGTACTTGATAGTCTATAGTAAATATAATAATAAATATATGTCTCTTCCAGACCTCTGGACTATAGAGTCCTGGAGTTTTGGGAGGCGAACGTGGGGCCGAAGCCCTTTTGAGACAACTTTAATGAAATGGTGACACAATATCCACACTAAACTATTCAATAGTTATTATGATATATTATGTCTACTCAACTACTGAACCAATTTGAAAACTCTTTCACTGTTGGAAAGCTACACTCTTCCTGAGTAACATAAGCTATATTTTATCCCAGCATGGGCAGTAGTTCTTACGGTTACAGGTGAAACTGCAGGAGAGCGCCTAGTACTCAAAAAATCTATAGTGGTAAGCACCAAGAACACCTTGGTCTCTAGACAGGACTCGAATATTGTGCACATAAAATTTTTTGGTGCAAAATTATATTTTAAACTAGCCAAGCAAATGCAAAATAAAATGCTTTAAGTTTTATTATATAATTATATTGACTGTAGAAAATGTGAAATGCGATCAGACTATCAAAATGTTAGAAACGCAAAGAAAGTATAGAATATTAAGTAAGATTATGTTTATTAATTATTAGATTAGCATTTTCAACATGTGTTTCTAAACCCAACAATGTTTATATTCTTAGTATTTATCTAAGCTATATTGCATAATTTAATTAAAGCTAGTCTATAAATAGGCATTATAAAAAACAAAACCTTGGTTTTATAAACAAGGCCGGAAAGTAAAGAAAAACACAGACTGGTTGACAAACAATGGGTTAAATCAGGACAAGCAAATAGATAATAGAAGATGACCAGTCTAATCAACAGATCATACGTCTAGCTTGTGTATCCTGCATACATAAAATAGTTAAAATTCATAACATGTTATTACGCTTCCGCTGTAATTGGCAGGATGTATCCGGACCGCGTAATGCTCATTGATTAAAAAATGACAACTTACCGACTCCTAACTTAGGAGATTTTGATGGAATCCACATTTTCATGCCGAAAGCTGCCAGCTTCTACGAATATTTAACACAACATTCACTGAATCATTCTTGAAGAATTTGTTATTTTCATCCGAAAATAGATAATCAATTCCGAACAAAAGCCTGCGTTCGATCAAATTTTTGACAACAGTGAGTAGTGATGTGATTTAGAAATTACAGATAATACAAAACACATTTTAACGGGATCTCATAGTCGATTAAAGCATATTGATGCAGTTCCCGCGACGTCACCCGTGTTCTGAAGAAACTTCTTCATATACTTGGACACCAATTACTTAAAACACATATTTTTTCACTGAAATTAAAAACACTTTCAAAAACTTTGAGGTCCGTCTAAGGGTTGATTTATATTAGTCCGGGGCGTGCCGTGTACGTGGCTCGAACGGGGCACGGACGTGAAACGTGTACATACATTTTGTATGAAGTAAAATCCCGGCCATGGCCCGTCCGGGCCACAAACGATGCTCGTCAATACAAAAAGTATATGTAACGTTTCACGTCCGTGCTCCGTTCTAGCCTCGTTGGTACACGGCACGCCCCGGACACGGTCTGGCCTAATATAAATCATCCCTTATCCTCGTATCAAATATCAACTCTACTGGCTCAGCGTATTCAGTAGGTATGTATTACACCAAATGTAGTGTGCAGTACCAGTATGTATTTACGATAGGCAGTTTTACATTACAACGTAAAACATTAAAGTAGTATAATAAACAGAAGGAGTGAAAATAACAAAAGCCAATCATGTCTTTCTCTCGTTCGTGCCGCGCTTTCGCTTACGAATCGCGACAATGAGCGTAAAAGAACAATGATATCATCTTTTTCTAGTATGCAGTCCGTCACATCGAGTTATTAGACATTGTCACCTCAAAACACGGGTGTATCTGTTACTGGTTAACTAACCAGCAGCAGTAATATGTCACCTTCCAGCGGCTACGAAATTAAATTTAGTGAATTTATGACCTTTGTGAATTTTTTGAGGGTCGGCAATGGGAATTTAAGTAATTCTAATTTAAGATAAGAAAAGCTATTCGATGGAAACTTTAACCTATTATCACAAGTTAAAGTTCCCATCGAATAGCTTTCCTTATGTAAGGTTCTCTAATGAGTGCAAAACCATCAAAATGTACGAATGAAGATGTAATCATTTAACAAAAATTGATTGCATCCATTTTTCTAATGTGAAGTATTAACTTCGAAGATGAGAACTGAAGTAGTTTTAGTAAGTTTTTTAATAATTTGGACATGGTAACAGCACTATAAACGTCAATATGGCTTGTTTGCTGTCAAACAAATGTCAATTTGTTAACGACAACAAATAACTTTATTAATCTAGTCTAGAAAAATAAATCTAAAATTATAATTGATTGCGTATATTAAAATGTCTGATAACTTTATACCACTTAACCAAAGTACGCCAGTACAAAGTAGATGGCAACAGGACAGGAATCAACAACAACAAAGATTTAACAATCGACAGCAACATGGTCAAATACATAATCAGCACAATAATTTGAGAAATAGCTCGAGAAGTTACGAAGTAAGTATAAATATAAACATAATCCTACTAATATTATAAACGCGAAAGTTTGTATGTATGGATGTATGGATGTTTGTTACTCTTTCACGCAAAAACTACTGAATGGATTTTAATGAAACTTTACAATAATATAGCTTATACATCAGAATAACACATAGGCTACAATTTGTAAACATATTGTTCGAAATACTAAACCTGCGCAGACGAAGTCGCGGGCACCAGCTAGTGGTCTATAAATAATGTTAGCGGTAAGAAAAACAGCATTTCGAGACCATTTAAGTATGATAAGTCAGTGTATACCTAACGTTAGCCGTTTTCCCGTGGTAAAATGTAGCTTAAATATAGCCTATTTTACGGCCGGTTCACACATGTCTCCGTTTTACTGTCCCGTTTTATCGTGTAGGTTTTTTTTTCGTCGATGGCGTATGTAGTTGTATACAGAATACTGTGCCATGTGTGAAGTCACTCATACAACCACATACGCCATCGACGAAAAAAAAACGTACACGATAAAATGGAACAGTAAAACGGAGACATGTGTGAACCGGCCGTTACTCGCAGATAATATAGCTTTCTAATGGTACACTTCAATGTCACACATTTAAATTAAATTATGAGTATGTGCTAATATCCTACATAGAATAGAATAGAATAGAATAATTTTATTTGCAATAAACATGTGTATACATACATACACATGCAGGTGCATGTATGTAAGATGGTACAATTAAATATGTGCTTAAAAACATGTTTGCCATTTGCCATGGCATGCAAATATTTGCAAAATTAATTATAAACTAAAACATTAAAACACTAATACCATAAACATTTTCTACTTAAAATCGAATATTTTTTCATCAAGAAACTCTTTAATATTATAGGGTCAGTTCGCCTGTTCGCGTCCATCGCCCAGTTCGCGTCCATTTTGCCGATCTCCTTTTAAAAAACTTCGAAAACAAGATAATTATCACACCAATCAAACGAAAGATCATTACCGCTAATACGTTAATGTATAAGAGGCACGCACAGATAGACAAAAGTTCTGTGCGTCCAACCAATCCTTTTAGAAAAAATAATTAGTCTAGGCTCTTCAGCGAGGAAGCGCAAACACGCTGAATTTTAGATAAAAATTAGTGTGCAGCGGCGTGTTTGATAGTAAGTTTTATATTGTTTTATGTGAATTTTAGGATAGATAGCTATTTCTACAGTTTAATGATGAATAAAGGTATAATGTTTTTTATGAATTTCGCAATGTTTTTTATAAATATATAACGAATAAGGTGGACGCGAATTACTACATCGAATTTTACAAAACTTCCATTTTGCGTCCACAATGGACGCGAACTAAAACTATCCTCTATAATAATAAACCAAATTGCGTCCACTGTTTTCGTTAAATACTTGCTTATAAAAAATAATTAAAACATAGGTACTGTTTAATATATTAAGATTAAACAGTTCATTTTTTTATCATTTTAAATTAAAAAACAACATTATCATCATTTCAAATTCACTTTAAAAAATAAAAATAATTCTTCTCAACATTGGTTTAAGTAACTTAAAATTAGGCAATTCATTTTGCAACTTGAAAAATAAACAGTAATCAGTTCTGTTAATTTTACCCTAAAATCACAGGGAAAAACCCGCGTTGATTATAGTAAGTTTTTGGCCATATTAAATTAACAAAACAATATAACAATTTTGTCTAAACATACAACTAAAAGAATTGTTGAGTCAATAAATTATCAGACAAGGTAGCATATTCTTGGCTTATTTTTTTATTATTAAACGGTTTTATTTAGCTTACCCTGTTTGTTTTATTTATTTATTATTTATTCTTGGGTCAAATTTAGTAATTCAAATTTAAGTACCTTGCTGTTGTCAGATTGATCTGAAATTTGGTACACACCTTTAATTCCGATGACAATACAATATACTAATATCAATAACATTGTAAATCCAAGATGGCCGCCTTTACAAAATGGCGGATTACATATTTTTTCCACAACCCCCTCAATATGGGTATCAAATGAAAGGGCTACTCAAGTAGAATACTGTCAGCAACCCAGCGGGGCCCAACAGGGCCAAGGCCTGCCTGGGCTGCGGGATTGTCCTGGTACATAAAAGGCCTACGACGAAACACAACGGTTTTTAGTCAGTAAGAGTCTGGCACTCCCAGTCCGACCCATATATAGAATGAGGAATATTCGGTAGGCATTTTCATTAAATACTAAAAACTAGAAAATAAAAAATCGGTAAAAAAACTTTTAAGTTAAACGGTTTTATCCTATGTGCACTGAAAACTAGAAAATAAAAAAAACTGTTACCTATAAACCTACATAGGTGGTCCCGGTCATATTAGACTAAAATAAAAAAGGTTTTTTACCGATTTTTTTTTATCGATTTATTCTTCTCTCGAATATCATTTAATGCTTTCTTTAAATCTTCTTCTGTGTATGTTGTCTTTTCCTTCTTTTTTCCTGTATCCGAAGAACTTATCTTAAATGAAATTACTTAATATATTTAATACGTGAAATTAATTACTTAATACGTGGTTCTAATTAAATTATAATTTTTCTATTTTTTTATTAAGATATATACGTGGTTATAATTAAATATTTAAATTGTATATATTATTATATTATATTTAAATTATAATTAAAATTAAATTATAATTTAATTATAACCACGTATATATCTTAATAAAAAATGTTCTGTTTAATCTTATTTTAAGTTACTTAAACCGATGTTGAAAATAATTATTTTTATTTTTTAAAGTGAATTTTAAATGATGATAATGTTGATTTTTAATAATTAGTTTATTGTTAAAAAAAGAAATAGATCAAATACAATCTTTCTTCATTAATTCTTAAAAATTTCACCCCTATATTCCTTTTCTAAGCTACTGGACGCGAACTGGACCATGGGTGGACGCGATTTGGATTTTGTGGACGCAAACTGGGTAAAACGCCTAATTCTGAGGTTTACCTATTTAAATAGAAAACGAAAGATATTTCTAATACAACTGAAAGTTAATCTTAAAATAGAGTATATAATGAATATGTTACAGCCAAAGTAATAAGTCCGCATATTATACATATTATCTAGCTATTATTTATAATATCTACTCAATTTGGATAATGTGATAATTGACACAGAATTAATCACATTAACTAGCAATTTTATATAATATCTCCATAGACTTAGATAATGTAATAAAACAAGTACCTAGGTAAAGATTATTATTTCATGTTAACTAACTAAAGTGCCTGGTAGCTGACCTTAATATAATTCGAACATAATACACCCCATAATAGTAGCGAAAAGTCCCCTCTTTGAAGTAAGGCTCGGGCCACTATACGGACGGCCCGGAGTGTGCCCTGCCCGGGAAAGGCACCGCCGTGTCCTCGTCGAGGCAGTCGGCAGCGGCGATCTCTCGCGCCCGGCCCTGGTTCAAGCCAAGGTCCGGGGCGAGAAGTACTGGGATGCCATCGTCTTCTTCTGTGTGGTCGAGAGACGACTCCCAGCCACCATAGACGTGCGATGAGTTCGGGTGCCTTATCGGCCTTCCGTCTCCTCGGAGACACGGACCCGTCTCGGCGGCGCGCGTTTTTCAACGCTTGGTTTTAAGCCATTCACAGTCTGACCTCACGCTGCACGCTCACGCTCACGCTCTCTGAGTCCCTCACGCTGCTCTCCCACAGTGGGAGGAATCATTTGATGATTTATCATAAAAAGAGTCGATAATAACTTGAGCCGTTTCTAAGAATTAGTAAGTAGTCAGACGATTATACCATATTTATTACTTTGGCTAACTTTGAGCAGCTATTATGAATTAGATCCAGATAAAGTGATTAATCTATCACACTGTCTAGTCAATTTGGGTATTATATACAATGACCAGTCATTATGTATAATATATATTTAATCACTTTGGCTGTAACAAATACATTACACAAATTTGTCATAGAAATGAGTGCTGGGGCATTTTTATTATCGCCGTCAAACTTGCCAACTGCACTAAATGGACGCGACCAGGCGAAATGACCCTAGTATGCTCTTTGTTTCAATGTTTCAAATCTCCATGTTTCAAATTACAGAGTAACTCAAGCAACAACAGCTATGGTCAAGCACGGATCAATATTGATGAGTACCTACACCCTGCAATGATGCAGGACCCCTGGGCCAATCTAAGAAACATAAATGGAAATATGTAATACTAATTAATTACTAGTAATTTTAATTAATTTAAGATTGTGTTATGAAACTGGTTGATTAATTTTATGAATTGATTTATGAATTTTATAATAAGTATCTATATCTATACATATAATAAAATGATAGGAAAGTGAAAACTGTACATTGAATATTTTTTTAAAAGAATACTTGGGGGGTGATCCATAATCGATTCTGAACCCAAATATGTAGTTTTTAGAATTTTTGTCTGTATGTCTGTTTATCTGTTTGTCTGTATGTTTGTCCCGGATAAACTCAAAAAGTACTGCATGGATTTAAATCAAATTTTGCATGACTATTATCTGGAGGCCGGTTCAACACATAGGCTATATATTATCACGCTATCACCTACGGGGGATGAGCAATGAACGATTAAATACACGAGAACGCAGACGAAGTCGCGGGCAACAGCTAGTTCATAATAAAAATAGTAATGTATGCTTTTAAAGATAATGTTTATTTGAATTTACTGTAACTGTGACTAGCATTCTATTTATTTATTTAGCTTTAAAATAATGTATAGATAGCAAATCTCTTTATGAGGTACACCACACACACATTGTTGCACTTGATCATAAAAGTAATAAAATAGGCGGACATAATAGGCGGTCTTATCGCTCAGAGCTATATTTTTCAGACAACCTAAGGATGGATTCAGATGACAAGCAAAAGACTGGTTGGCTGTTGAGTAAAGGGCAATCTTCAGTTTATGAGGAAAAGCCTTGTGATCAGAAATTTGTGTTTCTAAAATTAATAAAGGACAAAACATCCCAATATGGTCATTTGATATCAAATAAATTGTGATTATTGTGAAATTATCTACCAAAAACAGTTGCATGGTTCTGGTCAGAATTTTCCTTCTAAAAGTTATAAAGGACAAAACATCCCAATATGGTTACTTGAGGTCAAATAAATTTGAATTCTCCTAGCCTCTTAAAGCTTGTAAAAAGCGATTTAAATCTATATAAAGCGTCCACACTATTTTGTTTGCTTTTTCCTTGAGTGGGTAAAGGAAAACTAAATACAAATTCTTCAAAGGTATTTTATTTACAATTCAAATATTCTGTTTATTGCCTATAGGTATCGAAGGACAATAAAGGTGAAGATGTGTTATTGATAGCAATAAATTGTGTTTTTGCTAACTTGCTGATAATAAATAATTTAACATTCTGACGATAGGTCTCAGGTATCTACCAATTAAGATTTTTAAATGGCAAAGCCTCTTTTTGAGTATTTACCTACTCAGATATTTACCTACTCAGAACGTTCCCTACTTGCATGTTGAAGATTGCTTTGAATTATTTTACTTTTACTGAATCTTTTTACACAGAATAGATAGATTGCCTATTTACCTAGGATACTATTCCATCAACTTTCTTGATTAACAGATAGGCAATTTAAGTTTTTTTTTAACGACGTCAAAATCATCAAATGACAATTCCCGCTGTGTTAGTAAGAACTTAAGTGCATACATACTTATTAATAACTACATAATACCTAAAATAATTAATTTTACGCGCGTCCTTTCCTGCTAGGTGACACACGCATTTAGGTTAAATAAAACTCCGAACAGGAAAATTGTGGACCGACTAGTTATTTTTTCAATCATTTGTGAAATCATATATAAAGATGTATCGCGGCTTGCATTTCTGTACAACTGCAGACACAAAGCCACGATGAAGTCCTGCACCATATTGTTTTGTATTGTGCTCTTCAACCTGGCTATGGCTATACGTAAGTGCCTACCTAGCTACCTACCATCCTCCTGCCCTTATCCCAATTTTTATTTGGGGACGGCGCAGCATGTTTCTCCTGCCATGCTCTTCTATCTGCCGTCATCTCACAAGTTACATTTTTTCTTACCATAATCTACTTTCACACAATCCATCCATTGTTTCTTTGGTCTTCCTCTTCCACTATATTCGTCCACTATGTCATATCATCTACCATGTTCCACTATATCATCATTTTCACTTGACCGATAACAATTCGTATATTGAGAAGTCCGTGTCCATCCACTACCAACCAGCCACGTTCTTTAATGTGTACAGATGATAGCAATGCATCTATCTACACACCTACTAGATAGGGTCTGATTTGTCCTAGTTCAGGACCCGTTAGGAAATGGATTTCAAAATAGAATTGCCTACCAGTTTACCTGCGGTTTGCGACAGGAAAATTTGCTATACCACTCCTCACCTACCAGTCTGGAATCCATGGTCCATTAATATTATTTTTAATGTATTTATTTTTGAACCTTATGTAGGTAGGTATATTTTTTATTATTTTATGTTATAATTTGTAATTGGTTGGTCCATGTTGGCTTTTGTTTCAATAAATAATTAAATTAAGCTTATTTACTAGGTATTCAATTAGGTAGGTAGGTATACTAGGTATTCAATTAGGTAGGTAGGTAGGTAAGTGTAGTAGTTTTCGTGAGTACCTATAGCTTTTGCAAATGGGACGCTCAAGTTTTTTAGTACCTAGGTAAAGGCTAAAAAATACATATAGGTAGGTAAACTGCTTTGATTTGGCGCAGATCGGTAGATTCTCGTCAAATACTGTGTCGCTCCGAAGTTTGCCACTTTGTACGTCCTAGGTAGGTACTTACTCTAGAACAAGACACCGCTGCCAAGCTGCGTTTAAGTGACATGTCAAATGTTTGCTTTAATTTTAAATTTTGTTTTAGCCGACTGCCCCGAGGGTGAATACTATCCGGGCCCCGACTGCACTCTGGAGCCATCTTGCCAGGGAAACGCGAGCCCAACAGCGCACGCGAAACATGCTTGTGAAACATGTTGGTGCAAACCTGGCACACTGAGAAATCTGGAAACCAACACTTGCGTTAAATCTTGTTAATAATAATAAAGTGCAGTTTTAACAGGTAATTTTATTGTTTCTTTTCAATAAGTACTTAAGTACTTCGTCAATAAACTGAAGAAAACCCCAAATGCGTACCTTTTTGAGGACTGGATGTGCCCCTGCTTTTTCATTAGTGGGTGTCTATGTTTTTAAATCCATATTATCTATTTAGTACAGTTTATGAGAAGTTACTTAAAAATGTAGGTGTATAAGTAGGTAGGTAAGTGTCTTAGGTATGTGTGTGTCTATTTATGAATTATTTCGATAAGGGAATGTTGTGTTTCAATTTATAATCACCGAATTACCCTACTAATCAAAGTGTAAACATGAGCACAACATTTACCTAGATAGGTATAATTAAATAAGTAAGGTTGGCAGAAAAAATGAATAAAGGTAGTGTGGTATTAGAACAACTGTACTATCAGATATATAATGAATAAGAAAATGAAGTAATAATAATTGTACGTTCGCCGTGTATGTGTAGGTTAACTTTTTCTTTTAGGAAAACTTTTTCTTCTATAGTTTGAGAAATTCGTTAGGGCACTCCCATGGTGCGTGAGTAGCGAGCTGATTATACTTATGGGCGCAACGGCCTGACAAGCACTGCACAAACACAGGTGCACTCCCTAAGTATTCCTTCTCTCTCATAGCCCGTTGGGACAATTGGACCTTGATCAGGCATTTGCCTTTGCCCTCCGAGGCCCGAGAGTATTGCCACTACTCGACCGCGTGTATCTGCATATAAATACACATAGCAACATTATTTTTGCTGCCCACAGTACCTACCAATCAATGCTCGTCCTTTACCCTTTTATCGACCACGCAATTAAAATAAAACAATCCAGAGTTCTACTGGATAGTGACCAGAGCGGTCGACATTGAACAATTTCTATCGATAGCAGAATACAGTAGAGGTGCATCACTTTGGGTGTTGTAAATTGCGGATACAAAGTCACCATGAAGTTCTGGACGATAGTGTTTTGTTTTGTGCTCGTCAATCTGGCAGTGGTCTTAGGTGAGTAGTAAGATGTCCGTTTATACTAACAAACGGGTACCCGGTGTGTAAGGCATAGGATCCTTACGCAGATGTCAAAAAGTGAATGTAAAATTAGGCCATTTAATTTCTTCAGAAGTCTATTGGGCTAGTAGACGTCGGTGTTTTACTTACTGTTAGGTACTTACATGTTAATCTGTAAATTATAGTAGAAAATATACTTCGTTGTCACAGCCTTAATAAACCACTGCTGGGACAAGGGCAAGGCCTTCCATATGCTGGGGGAGTTGCTGTTAGGGATACTTACTGAAGCAATAAAATTACTCTCTGCACATGAAAGGCTGGTTTAGAATCTCTCAAACAAAAACCAAGATGCTAAAGTGAACTGAAAACCCATTTTAAGCTGATGAATCGGTTACACCTAAATTAAGCCACCAATTTGCAGCTTCATCTACTTCTAGCTGCTTTGATAAAGGCTAAGACTAAGTAGTTATAACCAAAGATAAGAGGATACGTTTAAGTTTAACCGCATGTGGCCGGCTGCAGCTAGTTTTCGCTGGCTACAACCGGGTGCAGCCGCACTTTGGGTATTACAGATAGGGATTAGGCGTACACATAGGTACACATGTACCTACACTTATTTTTTTTTTAACGATGTCAAAAATCATCAAATGACCCCTCCCGCTATGGGTTAGTAGCGGTGAAGGAGTGTTAGACTTTTACTGACTAAAAACCGTCATGTTCCATCGTAGTCTTTTTATGTACCAGGGCCACGGTAGGTAACTCTTTAGCAGACCTACACTTATGTCTTGTCCCCGAACTTTACCTATAATAAAAGATGCTAACGACAACAAATACTCTTTTCAGCGGCCTGTCCCGAAGGAGAATACAATCCAGGGCCAAACTGCGGTCTAGAGCCATCGTGCTCCACAAGGAGTTCCCATGCGTATCCGAAGCATGCTTGCGACTGCTGGTGCATACCTGGCACTTATAGAAGACTGGATACCAAAGCCTGTGTTGAACTAAGCGGCTGTAGCGATTAAGAAATATATTTTGTAAGATATTGGTTTTGTGTTTTTTCTTGTCCTCATGTAATGTTTATGTACCTAAGTAGTGAAAAATAATACGGGCCTTATCACGTTGGAGTACCGTTTCAGTATTCACGCGGTCCTAATAAGATGCTTTGAACTTGGCGATACCCCGACGTGAAAGTAGATACCTATAGCATCCTATTAGGTATTGTTGACTTTTGAACGTAAACTTTTTGCGATGGGGAGTTTTTTTAATTCGTATTTTTTTATTGCGACGCTTACAACCCTCATTGGTGAAAACTATCAAAGGATCGACAGGTGTGGAGACAAATTAGGGAGGCCTTTGGCCAGCAGTGGGACTGCTCTGGCTAAGAAAAAAAAATTGTTTATTATTAATTACAAAAGTATTTTAAACCTCGTAAGCATAAATGTCCAACGATATGTTTTTCTAAACCAGAAGTCACTGAAAAGGCTGAAAAAAAAATGGATTTCATTACCTGGTTGAAAAAAATTGCGAATGATGTAACAATATAAAAAAAAGGGTATGATTTAAGCTGTCACCAATTTAATTCATTTTGTGTTTCTTAAATAATAGGGTTTGCCCTCAAAATAGTAGATTTGTCACCAAAATGTATCACCAATCAATATAAAATCAATTCCACAATAAATTACCGAAAATCACGGAGGTATGGGGTCAAGTACCAAATGAATGGTTTTGTATGTATTATAATAGGTTTGTCCTAAAAGTATTTAAGCAAACTAATTTAAAGAGATCACCAATAAATCATATATTATATCACTAGAACATTTCATGAAGGTCTAAAAATGTATGGTGGTCGTCATCATCCTTTCAACCAAAAGAGTCTACTACTTAACTGGCCATGTGCCTCCCCCAAGGGTCTTACACACACAGGTAGTATAAATATATTTTAATTAAATTTCTAGCTGAATAGTAAATAAAATTAAAGTCAAAATAATCAATATTCATTGTTAAAAATAACAATCACTGAATAATCAGCGTAGGTTTGGATTTTGAAGGGCGCCCCCTTTTCATTTTCTGGCCGATAAGTAAATTTTCTGGTGGGGGGTTGGCCAGCTTTAAGCGTATGACTAATCCGATAATATGCTTGCACATATAATTTTTGTAAAACGCAGGGCAGTTGCATTTTCATGTATCCAAACAATATTGTGCGGTTGACCCACTCTTCATTTGCTGAACCATTGAACTTTGTAGTCATCAAAATCACTCTCCCTTCCCTTCCTCTTCCCTTTGAACATATTTTCATTAAAATTATAAACTGATGTATGAAATTGGTAACGAATACATGATTTTAATAACTGAACGAAATAAAATGTAACTACTGTATTGGTGACAAAATAACAAATAAAAAGGAGTCGCAGTCTGGGATCGATTAATCGATTTATTTGGTGACAGATCTACCATTTTGAGCACCAAGCTATTATTTAAGTAATAAAACTATTATTATAAGAACTAAGTTTATATTCATGTAATGCACTACAATGTTATTGGTAATCCATCTCATATTTTACACATTATATTAACAATTATTTGGTAATTCATACCTGGGAACACTCTTTGTTTATCTGAGAACGAAAATATTTCGTGGCGATAGATCTATTTATTAGGTGATACAACTTGATGACAGATATAAATTTTGGTGACAAAAAATATAGTTCCCTAAAAAAAATGCGGCTTCTCCATATTATATCGAAGTGCAAATTAAAATTACATAATTATCCAGCAAACCGTGACGATCATTATCTTTAGCTAACTCATTTGAATGATTTATGCTATGGACAAGCAAATATCTGCATGCTGCTTCTTCAATAGATTTCCTTTATATGATTTTTTGCATGTAATTAAATCTGATTGTACATGGTCCTAAGATTACAAAGGCAAGCGTGAGCGTTAATCACATATTCGTAGTAATATTATTAGTACCTAAGTATCACACATACATACATATGTGTATTACCTACACTTCCATTGTCATGTTCGTACAAGGAACGTGAGAAACTTGTTTGCGTCAATCAGTATCATCAATCTATTCGCTTCGAGTTAATCGTTTTTGTAGTTTCGTACGACGATGCTTAGTTCCATCTACATACATCAGTGTAGCTAGTTCGGTAGCGGAAAATATTGTTAATGACTACAATTTACTGATACTTTATAGTGAGAGCAATTTGTTTACAATCAATACGAGATAACAATCGAATTAATCGATTCTAATGAAATACAACACTATTGTCGCGGAGCCATAAAATGCTGCTGAACATTCAGAGATGACATAAATTGCTTATAATAATTTGGATGTAGTATAGAACAAATTAGTGGCACAGATAATCAAGGTGAAGAAGTTATTTAAACAGTGATGTTTTGTGATAAACTGCATTCGTGTTTGTGTGTATGTCGCGCCAACATGAAGTTCTGGACCGTTATATTATTGTTTGGGTTCGTCATTTGTTTGCAACAGACTACTGGTGAGTACTTTATTTATATGTACATTTTTATGTAGGTTTTACCTAGAACTTAAGTATTGTAACAAACGCTAGAGGATTTAATAGGTACTTAATTTTAACCGGTTTTTTATTGTTGTTATTGACTGATTTATATATCTAGCACGATGTATAGCAGTTTGCTGTGTTTATCCAAGTATTATTTCTCATATAGGTACCTAGTAGGTGTATCAAAATATTATGTAGAGCATATCTGTAGGTAGTGGTCCTATTTACTTTTTTTGAATCCACTCAAGACTTTATAAAGTTAATCGATGGTGGATGAATGGAAATCTTTAGAGACGTCTAGGTTTTACCTATTTACTAATGATGATGATAATGATGAGGCTAATAAATATAAGTAGGTATCTACATAGATATATATATTTCGATAACAATCTTCCATTAAGCATTAATAACATACTTGAGGTTATCGAAAATAATTGATGTTACCATAAATCATAGTACCTACCTACCTATGCTAAGATAATGTAATTATAATCAATTTCTTGCAAATTAACTTATGTATGACTAACGAGCTTGAGGGCGTGGGTTTGATGCCCGGGTCATGGCATTGAGTCTTTGGTTTTCCATATTGGTTTCTCTGTGTGGGCTTCGGCTATGGTAGCAGTTCTATAGGTTCGATTGGTAGGTAGCTATATGTAACTTAGGTCTTGCCAGCTTAATATTCATCATCATCATCAGCACTCTTTAATCGTCCCACTGCTCAATCCGCCATGGACCATGCCCAGCAGCGGGACGAATACGTCCAAGAAGGAAGGTCCATACCTTCTCTCACAGAGAAGAATTGAGCGTTAATCACCACGCTTGCTTAATGCGGGTTGGTGATTTTAGTCTTTAAAGACTAGGTTTCCTCAAGATGTTTTCCTTAATCAGTGATTAGTGTCCAAAAAAAGATTATTAGACTATTCCATAGAGTTCTGACTATAGCTACATCAATTTACTTCTTATTTTTCAGCGGAGTGTCCGCCGGGACAATACGACCCTGGTCCCGACTGTTCCTTCGAAGTCATCTGTGGGCTTCCCAGCGCTCATTCAGCAAGAAGACATTACTGTGATTGTTGGTGCAACCCTGGCACCATACGAGACTCCATAACCCACGAATGTGTTAAAGAGTGCCCTTGATTTTTTGCAATAAGTGTAATTTTAACGTTAGTAATATGTTATTGTTTAAGTTATTTAAAGCTATGAAGTAAGTGACGTGGTTTTATTTTGGATGGTCATTGGAGTTAGTCTTTTTTTTGGGTTTACGTGTAAAGAGACCTTGAGAGTTGAATTTGTTTCGGTGTTTTGTCTCACGAATATGAAGCACCGGCTTTATTTAGTTCTGGAAATTTGTACATTTGTTAAGCCACATGGAGTACCTGGGTAATCTCAGGATTTATTGAGTTACAAAAATATTTTTAAAATAAAAGGTAGGTAATTATGCAACAAAAGTTTGACGACATAGATCTTGGAATCCAGGATTCAATATGTTACGTAGATATACCTAATCAATTAATCTACATTTGTATGCAAATGGAGAAAGGTTAAATTATATAATGCACCTAAACTAGCGACTCTAAGAACCGGCTGCAGCGTCATTCTGTTAACTATAAGTTCGGCCGTTCAGAGAATGCGTTCCTGACACCTATCAGTTAGTCAGGACTAGTGATGGGCACAACATAACACTGAGTTCGTTACCGTTCCCCCAAAATAAACCGCCGCATTATTTTAAGATTATTTTCGTTTTAAATTGGCGGAATCATTTAAAATTTATATTTTAGTTATTTAAGTGGAAACCAAAAAAAGGTAATATTCATATAATAAAATCGTTTTATTTATTCTTTGTTACAAAGTTACAATCTGTATTTCTATGCAATAAAGTAAGTACATTGAATTGAATGTGCGTACAGAATGTTAATCAGACTCCGATTCGCTTGAGGAGGTGGTGTCTTCATCATCATCTTCGCCTACGTGTATATTACGTGTATATTAGGTATTATCAATAACAGAATCAATCCTAAAATCTTCCAAAATCAGGTTTTTAGCGCACGAAACGACAACAAATGACTATTTAGCGTCACAAAATGACGGCCCATGATGCCATTTGGGGTTACCATTTTCAACCTAAATATAAAAATGCTACTTTCTTTCGCGCGTTCAGTTTGATCATAGTTTTATTTTTATATTTCATAAAAGTTATCCTATAGTCCATTATTTTCAAATTCTTAAAAAGAAAAACAAAACGTATTATTTTATATTATAAGTATAACTGTATAAGAACCATCAACCAGAACAGATTACGATACTTGCCTGTTATTTTTAGCACAGCACTACAAATATAAAGCGCTGACATAACCTTGTAATAGCGCAGTATAGATTTAGAAAAATATTGTTTACCAAGTTATTTGACACTCAATTTGGCACAAAATTACAACATTCATTGATTATTATTGATATAATAATGTTGTTTTAATGCTCAACAATTGTTAAAACGATAAACAACTAGCAAAAATATTTTTATCGTACTGCAACGCCATTACAAAGTTACGTCGTCAGTTCAATCGCGATGTGTCAGAAACGCATTCTCTGAGCGGCCGAACTATATGACCTTTCTTGTAAACCTGTCAATAAGTAAACAAACTTTATAAAGAGATTGTTAATAAATAAAATACAGAGAACAATTGTACCAAGAACATAATTTATTTTATAGAAATGAGGTCAATTCGGTTTACATTCTTATCTTTGACCTAGATAAGTTATATGTGTCAGAACATAATATTTATTTTTACAGTCTCATATCTTGTGTCACGTCAACGGTTAACTTGCTGGAATGTTGTTGCGTAGTTCATTTTAATTTGTAATTTATTTGCGCGTATTGAGAGCACTAGTTATTTATTGTAGGTTGCCAATAGTTTGTAGAGTTACGAGAAAAATTATAACATCGGTATTAGACCAAACGACCTACTATGAAAAACTGGTAGGTAACTCTGTTACTAGAATGACATTATGTAGTATCTTTTTATTTAACCTTTGCTTTTGTATGCCTCGGAGACTTGGTGCCTTTACAAAGGTGACATCAAACGCCTCGACGTCTTCCATCTTAAATGCCTCCGAGCTATTCTTCGCATTCGCTGGCAAGATCGGATTTCCAACACGGAGGTTCTCCGTCGATCGTCTATGTCAGGTATAGAAAGTTTCCTGATGAAGGGACAATTGCGCTGGTGCGGTCACCTTGTACGTATGGAGTCCTCCAGATTGCCTAAGACCGTTTTTTACTCTGAGCTCAGTACTGGCAAACGCCAATCTGGAGGGCAATATTTGCGATACAGGGACGTACTAAAGCGCCACCTAAGATCAGTTGGCTTATCGCCAACTTCATGGGAACAACTAGAGACCCAAAGACCTGAGTGGCGCAGAACTGTTCATAAGAGCGTACAGGATTTTGAACAGCGGCGTCTTGAAACCCTAGACGCTAAACGCCAGCTCCAAAAATCCCGTTCTAAGTCCTCCTATAACTACACCTACAATGCGCAAGGGCAACTCTACTGCGCTATTTGTGACCGCGTGTTCAAGGCAAAGTTTGGTTTCGCTAGTCATGTACGAGCCCATGAACGAAACCAAACTGCCGATATATGCCAGGGTGTCGCCGTCGACTTAAACGTCTAGGAGGACATCATCATGTAGTATCTTTTGGATCAATTATTTTCGCAGATGATGACATTTCATTCTTCTTTGGATACCAAGTGGCCATCGTAGTATGTGTATTGTGTATGTATGTATGTATGTCTGTGTGAAGCGTTTTATTTTTATGTTTCTAACGATTCGAATTATTTTATCTTTAAGCGGTGGGGCTCTGATGGTTGATGTCAAATGCAATTAAAGATGACATAATTAAAACATAAATTAGTAGACGATAATGATTTGATGACGTCACAATATAAAGTTAAAACCATTATTTTTATCACCGACTATTAACGATAGTTTATTGATATAGTAAAAATCAATATCCATCCACCTTTTGTATTTCGCTTATAATAAAACAATAGAAAATCAATTGTGGCTCGCATATATCGACGCTCCGAAATACAATATGTTAAGCAATGATTAGGTAATTAGGTATATCATATTTTGCTTTGAATAAAGAGTGCTGGATTAGAAGTTTTGGTAAGACCGTTAAACAAATGTGGGTGGTACTTATAACTACATAAGTCTAGATATTTACCCTACAGAACATAAATACAAGAATCAATGAACACACAAGCAAAAATAAACAAAACCTGTATTAAAATTTCAAAGTTTTTCATTAGCTTAGCGTTGTTTTTGTAGGCACTAGTTCTTGCAACTCTATTCAAAAGTCAATCAACGGTTATCAAGATAGATCAAACGAAATTGCCTTCGAATTGGCCAATTATTGTGACACACCTGAGTTTAATGGGTCTATCGGAAGGGCGCGAAATTGTTCCCTATGGCGAAATATGAGTAAATTCTGTTAGCATTAACATGATCATAATTGGAGAATTTTGTGAAACGAAGGATGCTGATAAAATCTACGTAAAATATCTGCGTAACTACGTATAAGTATTATGAGGAGGTATGTATTGAGGTTCTATGCACAAGAATAGAGAAAAATCTCTGATTAAAATCAGTGTTATCCGTGTAAGCTTTAATTAATGTATGTATTTTAGTTTATGCCATGAAAGTTGGCGTAATGTATAGATAACAATATTTTTCTACATATAGTAATAAAACCTAAATAATAAAAAATCAGGCGTCAATATTCAAACTCATGCGCCTGTATGCGCTACGCGGCAAGCACGGCGTAGCACGTTATCTGCTACGAGCATCAAATCGCGTAGGCTCAATAATGTAGACAGACACATTCTTACGTTCGATTCTAAGATTTAATATAGGTACATATATTTTTTATACATCACATCATGTTCCGAGCCCTTTCCCAACTATGTTAGGGTCGGTTTCCAGCCTAATTGGACGCAACCAATGTTTAACATGGAGCGACTGCCTATGTTACAACCGCTACCCGAAACCACTTGGTAAGACTGGTGTCTTGGTAGTAAGAACTGGAATCAAACCCACATACTCATACTTGAAAGGTTGGTTCTTTACCCACTACGCCACCACTACTATTTTTATATATTTTCATACCTTTATCATAGTATAATACCAGACGCATAATTTAAAATTCTTATTTATAACACCAGGAAGTGTCAGACTTATGGGCTTCTAATAATTATGTTTTATACGAAGCCTAATTATAGCGTTCAACACAGTTGCCTGTCTAGAAAAATGCCGGGAAAAGACAGCAAATAATCGGCTAATAGCCTGCCGTCTACAGCAATCGGAGCTCATTCTTGTTCATTGAATTTGTAGCTTTAGGAAAACTGTTGTCTTAGTAAATAATATTATTTTCTAGGTACAGGTAAGACTGGTAACTTTAGTACTAGGAAAGAGAACTTGGATGTAAGACAAATTCCGATAGTAGTTTTTTTTTATCAGTTCTGTTGTTGAATACCTAAGTATTTTCGATATGATCGGCTTTAAAAATATGTAAAAATGTGCGCAATAATCTCAAGTTTAGTTGAATCGATTTTGATGCGGTTTTCAGCATAATATTTGTCAGCCCGACTTCAATAAAGTACCTAAAACTTTCTCCGGATTAGGTATATTATTGAAGTCGGCTTTATTTTTATGTAAAAAGTTTTATTTAGTATATTTATGGATGTGCCAATATCTAAAACAACAAAAAGCGACTAACCATTAATTTCCTTTGGTCAACAACAATTTTTCCTTTTATTATTTCTTAACAAAGTCAACATTCTAGTAAGGGTTTCGCCACATCGCGACGATGAAACGGTGAAACTAAAATAAATATAATTTACGAAATTGCCCTAATCAATTCTGTTGAGGACCACGCCATTTTGAAATTAGGAGCCCGTGACCTTGGTATGCAGATTCTCGTGTTTTTGACTGGTTTACAAAGTGATTTTTTGAGTAAACTGAAGATTTTGTAGAAAGATTTATATTTTGATAACATACCTTCAATACGTAACCTACAAACTTATAAATTAGGTACATATTTCCTCATATGTTTTACTAAATAATACAAAGTACAACTCAACAGTTTATTGGGCAACAATAGCCAATTCGAATTACGAACACAATAACTCACACAAAACAGATAACACACAAAGTTATCAAGTCATTTCCTCAAGTTTTCCTGAGAGGAGATTTCCCCAGTTCGCTTCCCGATAACGGATCCCTACGCCCGCACAAGGAAACCGCGGCACGGGAAAAACGTTAGTAAAATTTCATTAATTTGCTCCTAAATACGCAAGTGATCCGTCCGGCCGTTTAGGAGGCTGTTTTAGGGCCGAGCATCCCTCTCGAAGGGCTCAGGACGGCCTCGTGTGGTCGCGAGAGCTCTTTGTGCGGTCGGATGTAACCCTCCGACGTATTGTAGCCTAATGCCAGCCCAAACATGCTTGACTTTTAGCCTCGTACGCAATTATTATACCCTTAATTATTGACGCTTTAGAACAGTTCGAGATGAATTTATTATGGTCGATGAGATGTGACGGTTTTATTTACAGTTTCGGGTTCTGTAGGATTTTCGCTCGGTTGTTAAAGTTATACAGCGCGTACAGGTGCGACGCGTATCAAATGGCATCGTAAAATTAGCATAGATAGCTCCTACTCCTAGGTATCCTAGCTCTCCTGTTCATTAATTATTTATGAATCTATCTTACCTATTTTAAAATCAATCAAGCCTTCGTGAGCTTCTTAAATATTCAGTTCATTACATTGAAAGCTGCCAATATAGTTCAGTAGGGCACATAATCTTTCCTTGCATGTTAAGTGATTTTATAGCTACTACTTATGCGTCTGACCTATATTCCGGATAAAGCATTAAGGACACCTATAGCGTCCGCGCGACACTAAAGGGGTGATGTCAGAAAGCGATTAATAGGTCGTCTGGCGTCTCGGGGTGCACCGCGATGGTTTGGCGACCGGAAGCGGCTCGCACCGAATAATCGCATCGATCGCCAAAAAACTAACCCACATACGCACTGGCAGCGTAGCCGGAATTATTAATCGGTGGGAGTAAGGGGGCGCGAGGGTGACGAGGCGGCGGCGCGCAGGCGCGGGCGTGCGGCGGGCACTTCGCGAGGAAGGCTCGCGCGCTCCGGCCGCGTCCAGCCCGCGGCGTCGCGATGCGCGACCTGCCGGCCCCGCGGCCGCTCCCGCAAGCGCCGCGCTAACCTGCACCCATGCAGTGGCGAAAACTGACCAGGTTGAAGTCTTCGCCGGGCGGACAGTCGCGCGCTCGGAGGATGCTCTGCTGCGGCCGCAGGAAGGTATGCGATCCGATCGATAGCGCGCGCCGAAACCGTCGCCCCTCCCGGCCCGGACGCCGACGCCGTTCGACGACCCCACTCACTAATGCCTCACTAAATCATGCTTCTTCTTGATTCTCATCTTTCCTTGGCCCTAGTTCGTCTCATGAAATTCTGTCACTGAATTCTGTTATAAAATTATTTATTTCCAACCCCGTAGCTTTTAGTCTGAATGGATCCTAACCTTATGTTTCAGCAGTTTTCAGTCGCTGTAACCATATGCATGTCGTTAATAACTTAACTATCTTAACCCGTGAACATTTATTATGTATCGTGACAGTTTAATTAATCAAAGAAGTTAAACGCTTGAAAAGTTCACGTTTTCTAAGCAATTAGTGAAGTTTCCTTGAAGGGCGGGTAATGAATCCGTAGGTCATGTGAATGTGGGCCGTCGAATCGATTATAATTTAGAGCTATCGAGTATTGTGCTTCGATGATCATAGAAAATAGATTGTAGTGTCACTCTATTTTAAACGCCGTCCGGCCCCTCCGTACTAGATCCAGAAATACATGTAATATTAATATATCTAAAATGACTATGTAAGTTCTAAGTGGAAAGATACATATGATATGTATTTAAATAGCTAATCGTCGGTAGTATGTTGGTTGCGCTGTACCGCCGTATGTACTTGCAGCATCTCGCCATCTTGTAAAGACATCGGTACTAAGCTACACTTATAGTGAATCTGTGGATGGAATTTCACGGCTTTCTAACGTTAAGCTCGTGCTTAGTGTAAGGATTTAGCTGTCAAATCGATTAAAAGGTCTGTTATATTGATTAGACCAATCTTGCCAAGAACTTGATCATACATGCATACTCCGAGTAGAAGTGAGTACAGTCAGAAAAAAAATCCGTTCGATGTTAGGCTTTTGAATTTGCATGTTTATAGTATTTGTGAAGAAATCAGATAACGCAACGTGTTTTCTCTATGAAAGAGTACTGTATAACTACCAACATTTTCACGCTGACTGTACCTATTTAAAATGAAACTATAAAAAGTTACTTTACTTTTAATTGATGTAGTAGAGGTGTCAAATTATCAACACGTGGAGCAATAAGCGTCAGTTAAAAGTTAATTACCTACAATATAAGTATGATGTAATGAAATCGCTGTCATAATAACAACGCGTAGAAGTTAAAGCTCATGATTTTAAAGTAGAGTTTTCAAAATATTTCAAAAATGGCTGACTTGTATGTACCTACCTATTTGTAACATGGTGGTGCTGACGCTTGGGTAGAACCTCAACCCATGAGAGTACGAAACAGCCCAAGACTTATTACCTTGACATTGTGCTCAATGAATTGAGACTTCAAGCCTACGGATGGGGCTAATGATAATGACGATAGTTTAATTATGTAAATTCAATTTATATCTTAAATCTTCTCAATAATTCAACTTCTATCTTATATCTTTCTATCATTACAAAAGGACACTCTTATGTTAAAAGTACTGAGATGAGACCATCAAGTCCAAGTCTTTAGTAGCACTGAAGTAGTTTCACATGAAATCAATGACTTCTACATACTTCCATTAACACTGTACATATACTAGAATTGTTTTATATTCTGAAAGTAATGTCAGAAATATGAACAATAATTCGTGCCGCCCAAACATGATGTTCGACTTTTATTCGTCGCGTTTTATTGTGACAACCTCGTAATGATTCATGTCACGAATCTCACTACTTGCCGTATTTAAAGATACCTAAATATCTGATAAATAACAGCAAGAAACCAACTTCAGTAATGTACCTTAAACCTTCTCCTTAGTTGGACAAATACTGTGCTGAAAATGGTATTGAAATCAGTTCAGCCAAAAGTGAGAAGCTGTTTTTTTGAAGTCGGTTAAAAAAGGTTTAAGTATGTTTTGTTCATTGAACGGGATTAAAAAATTGTGATAAATAACATTTTTCTGTAATAATCGCTGCAATATTAAGATACCAATTTACATTACGCTTATTTTATCAAACCAAACGAAAGTTATTTCTAATCTCAACCCTGCATTAACCATATAAAGAAGGATACCCAGATAAAGAATTTCAATGACACATTTAACCTGTTTCAACCCTACATTTAGATTTTGTATAACAGAAGAACAACCGATTAAACTGGTTAGTACGTTTAATAATTAACGTTACATCAACCTTGTTTTGGTCATGGTGTATGTAGGTCAATCATACCCCATAATGTACCTATAGGGTTTTATATGGGGGTAGAATTGAGCAATGCTTACAAATATTGTACCATACCCTTATTGAAGGGTCATTGATTTTAATTCAAATGACGTAGGAGTAAAACCATTGAAAAATAGAGCCATAGACCAAAAAAATTAGGTAACCAAATCATTTTTGGTTAGATAGTTAATTTTTACGTACTATAATAGCATTAACTGCCTTGGTAGTAAAGGCACCGCCTTGAATATGAAAGTGTTATAGATAAAGAACTTACTTCCCTGTTCACTTCAAACAAATTAGGGAACACATATTTCACTCCTTAGTTTTCGAAGAATCAGCCTTTCTCAGTGAATTTTTCTTACGATGCTGTAACTTTGATTATTGGGTATCTTATGACAGAGAGATCGCCTTGATAGAACATAGATTCTATTGAAAATCTTAGAGATTGTTTAAGTTTTCTATTTGAGAGAATATTCTAATATACATATTTAGTCTGTTTAAGCTAGAATGTTTTGTAAGAAAAGAGGCTTCTAATAAAGTCTGGGTTAAGATGTGTGGAGTTGTACATACACCTCTGTTTACACCTTAGAAAAGTAGGCGCCATAAACAGGTGTATGAAGATAATAACAGTAAATCGTGGTCACTAATGACAGTCTTCGAAGCACTGAGCATGACAACATAGTACGATTGATTTATTTTCTTTCAGCCTACAATTACGACTAATAAGGAGGACACGTGTTCGCTCATTCGTGGGCGGCTGTCTTTTGTTTTCTGTACGGTAAACTTTCCTTGTACACCTGTCAATACTGTCATAATAATCTGTCAGTAATGTTAGGAAACTTGTGACATATTTTCTCGATCGAATGATGATTTATTTACACACACGAAAGTACTCGTACAAAATACTATCGCGCCCTAAAATACGTATGTTAAATAGAAATAAACGCATATTTTTCCAATGCCTTTTTCTCGTATCGCAGTTTTTCACATTCGACTGAACGTTCGCATCAACATTTGACATTCGTTCCCTTTTTTACGCTGATGGCGTAAATACGTGGGGCCCTCAATATTTCATGTAACCTTGCACCCGATGGGAAGCATATTTTTTCTTTTACCAAATGTTGGTGGCACCGATTTTATCCCTATGTTCTGAGAATAGAGATATCTGATATGAGTATTGCTACACTTTTGAATTTAAGAACAAAGTTAATAAATGCTTTAGATTTAAGTCCTGCTAACTTAACATTGAAGCTACATTATAACGTCCATTTGATAAAAAGTTTGTAAAACTGCAATATCAAAAACTACCTCAACGCCTGAATAAGAGCATAACTGCAGACCACAGAGTAACTTTTAAAGAAGTTTCACCGCACTCTTTCATCCTGCACACACGACAATTCCGTTCTCGTATCGCATTCAACGCAACTCGAGAGCGTCAGAGATAATCAACACTCACACAATATTGTGATGTGAAGTGACTCCATTCAACCTTCACCAAGGGTTGAGTACCCCGAGCCGGGCGTGGCTTACGTCAAATTACAATAATCAAAGTACTACGCGCTTCGAATAAATAACTAACTTTGCTTTGGCTTGTTGGGCCACTTGGCAACTATTTGTTGACACTACTTGATGATGAAGTGTCTTACACAGTTTAGGGTTGATTTGCATAGTTACGGTAATTATGTTAAGAAGGTTAAATACTGCTAAGGAGTTTGACACTTCTTCAAAGTCAAGGAGTCTAACGACTTGAGTTAGCGGGTTAAATGAAAGTCGAGACCTTTGTAGACCGATTTGAGATTAAAATTAATGTTTTTGGATTTTGTTATTTTTAAGTTGTGTGACCAAACGATTTTTCAAATTTAAAATGTTACAACCATGACTGCTGGATTGAAAAAAAAAATGTTGAATATTTATTGCTTTGGGAAAATGACGAAAAATTAAATTACTGTCATGTTTGTACTGAAAAATGAGATCGAAACTTTACGTTAATTATGTAGTGACAAATTAAAAAAAAATCGAAGGACAATACTTTCAGACACTTTTAGATTTTTTCTATTCGTATAAAACATCTAAGATGAAACTGGGAAGCTTCTTGACTTTTGATCCACCATGAACGAGGAAATACTCCCTGAAAATGATGTAATAAAAATGCTAAGACTATTACGTGACGAAACTACAGAGATCCTGTTACCTACAGAACCCTAAAAAAGCCGGCACATTGATGCGATAACAGTTAAGTGAAGCGCGCTAATAGGCTTACTGCGTTCTCTTTATCTTTCCAAAGTGTTCCACTATCTATTGTCACGGCATACAATATTGCAGCCAATGACGTCACAGGCGGACAACTACTGAAGCCACCATGCTTCATGAATGAACAAAGCTCGATACCGATACCTAAAGTTCAAGGACTTTTCTGCATCGATTCAATTAATTCGATTTCACATCGATATTTTATTCGATTATTGTAATGGTGCATCCTGTTGTTTATTGCGTCATTCATTTACTATCTGATTTGAATTTCGAATACTGTTCGGCTTTTGTTTATGGATAGCAATTGTTACTGGTTCGATTTATTTAAAGGTTTATTGCAGTTGATTGAACTCTTTACAGTGAAATATTGTTATATTTACTATTTCATTTGATAAAGTGATGTGGATTTATCATTAGGTAGGTAGGAGAGCAATATGTGATTAATAAAGTAGTAAAAAAGTCATGACAAATTATAACATCGAAATATGATGTTTTAGAATTATGTTTAAAAATAAAAAACTCAAAACAAATTGACCGTATCATGTCTCGCGAAGCTACTGACTGTCTCCATTAAGGCAGCTCAATTTAAATAAATCAAGCGACTCAATTCACAATAGCATTGGATAATAAATTCAATCGTCCGTCGACTTTCTCCTCTTTGTCCGCTATTTAACCAATTTATTAACTGTGTAAGTTGCTTCTGTAGAAAAATCATGCCATTTTTCATTGCAAACTATAAGAATAGTACCTATTGGTTCATTTAGAGGTGAATAGTGCCCTATTCTTCCACTGCTTTTTTTTTCCTTTTTGTTCGTATTGTCATGGCAGAGGGACATAACTCGACCACGTTCTCGAGTATACCCGATCCTACGCCAGCTATACAGCTGTCTGCATGGTAGCTCCGGTGATTTCTTGAGTCGATCTGTCCATCTGGTCGGAAAGTGTCCTCTGCACCTTTTCTATTCAACCGTATTAGTCATCAGTCTTTCCAGACTATCTAGTTCTCTGCAGATGGAGTGTCCGAAAAACTTAAGGACTATCTCTCGACAGACATCAGCAACATTAATTCAATGCTTTTCGTAGATACAATGTAGTATAAAAATAAATGGTTTGACGAAAGAGTAGAGCATTAAGAACATTATATCAAGCATCGTGGAGCCATTACCACTGTGCACGAGTAAAACTGTACGAAACAGGAAAGTATATCTATTAAAAGTTCGTTATCAAAATCTACACGTGTATAGGAAAATTTTAAGCGGTCTTTAAAAGACCCTCGTTTTACCTTTAGAGGTTGATCCTGTAGAGTATTTATTTAAGGATAAGTTTGTCAGTTGAGTTCTTGTTGTATGGGCTTTTGAATTAATAACGAAAAACTCAGGGTTTTTCGTTACAATATATTGAATATAAAAATATCATGATGGTCAGAAACCGGACAGCTTTGTGTCTTGCAACTTAAACCTAGATGAAACGCATTAGACTTTTGTCTTTAAGTTTCTGAAGCTTATGTGGGGTGTGGCTGTGGGGTAGTTATTTTGTGGTATTCGAGAGGTTCTGATTAACAAGGAAAAAGTGTTGATTTTGCACTCAACTATAAAGTGGGTACTTATAATATAAGCATTTGACCAGCAAGGACATGGAAAGTTATAGTGATCCATCTCATATAAATCTTCAGATAATATATCTATAAAGGAACGAATTCAAGCTTGGCTTTCACGGATCAAGTAGCAATACAGATTCGGGAAAATATTTTGAATAGTATTATTATTTTTGTACACGTTTTCCTTAAAGAAGTGTGTTCGGGATCACAGGGAAGATAATTCCAACGTAAGCATGAGATTTTTCCTCAAAATGTTTTTGACATAATATTTCATTTAATTACTCCTTTACGGATTAAGTGTAATCAGTTTGTATTTGACGAGTTAAATGAAATTATATTCGTTAATTTACATATATATGTACTATATTTTCCACATAACTTAACAATTTCTAAAGTTCATTGTGAAAGTGTCACAAGCGTTAGCTTGTTAAAGCAACCTAATTTTCGCGTTTTAATACTAGTTACCATTCAATTAAGCTACATACCTACGATCTTAATCTTAAACTCTGGCAGCAATTCCTTCTAAACCAAAGCCACATAAGAAAATCAATTTCCAGATAAAATTATGCAAATAATCAGACAGAGTTGACTTCACATAATTCTGTAGTCATTGACCTGAGTGAGTTCACTGAGCATAGTCCAGGAGTCTACAGTCTACAGTGAACATAGCCTAAGAGTCTACATATCTAGTTCATTCCTAAGACTGCCAACTAGGTTATATTTGTTGTATTGACAATAAATATTCTTCAAAGAATGTCTAACCTAGTTTTTCTTATCTTAGATTTGTTTGGATTTCTGCCATTGTCTGGAGATGTTATTTGGGACAAAATAACAGGTATATAACTCACTTGCTTTATGTTTATGGGGAAATAATCAGGTACTTTGGATGTAAGTTTTCTTTGATATATATTATTTGGAAAAAACATAAATTGTGTTCTCAAGGGGTGTAAACAGAGTACTTACTCTCATTTCAAATGAATAGATTGTCCTTGAGTAACTTTCTATAGTGCATAAAGGAATAATTGTCATCTTTATAGTAAAATTGTCTCAAAAGGGCTTCAGAGTGTTGACTTCGGCCCAACGTTGGCCTTCCAAAAAATCCGGGACTTTATAGGCCCGTGGTCTGGTGGAGACATCGATAACTATTGGTTACCACTTACATAATAATATTTTCCTTAACAAGTGAACTTTAGAATCATCAAATTTAAAATGTCCTCCATAAAAAACACTAAGTAAATAATACCTAACAAAAAACCATTGAAGGAAGCGGTCATACCAACACCAAACGTTAATCCATTCCGATGGTTATCATTCACAGAAATTACAGCCGGTCGATAGATATGGAAACCCAATGCAATTATTTTACCATTAGTTTTCGTTGTTTTTTTCACTACTTTCACCATATATATTACGGAAAGCAATTTGTTTGAGTACGTGCCTGCTTAGAATCATGGAGTGTTAGTGTGGAATGATTATTTCGTCATTCAGATAAGTAGCTATTACCAAGTGTGAAATTTGGACAGACATGAGTCTCTAATCTTATGATAATACCTAATTTATATTTTAACTTCTTCACTTCAGGCTTTATAAATTAGATTGTATGTAAAAAAATTTAAATTAGTAGCTCAGAAGAAAAGTGACTAATCTCGGCTATTGTTCTTTTGTATATTTTTGATAAGGTAGTTTTATTTTATTCTAGGTACAGCTCATTAACTTTAAAACTACATATTATAAAATAACATGTTTCACAACAAACAATTCATTAGTGTACTTGAAAACAGTAACATGCTACGAAAGTTCGTAGCTCTCGTAGCGGCTACGACGACCAACTATTCTTCAGCGCAACTTAGAAAATGTTAATAAGCTCTAAGGGTTCTAAATGTTTTCTTTGTTGAGAAATTCCTTTCATAAAACCTTATTAATTTTCTTCTAGATAATAATTTACTTTGACTTTTTTATTTAAAAATATATTCTACGCTTAAATTGTTTCGTACATAACGTGTTGGTTGCTTTTATAAAAGTTTATTTTTTGTGTTCATTAGAAGGTTCAGTATTGAGAAATTTCCTGCAAAACCTTTTGTTACAAGACAAAGCGTTTGTTATTTAATGAATCTCATTGTTTGCCCTAAAGGAGTTCTTTTATGTTTGAATATGTTTTCCGATTTGTTGTCTTTTAATATCATTTAACAGATAATTTATCGTTCTGAACTCGTTAGACCAATTTTATTTGGTGACGTATTTTATTTTATGTTTTACGATTTGAGAATTATAGAAGAATTTAGGACCAAAAATTTCTTAAACAGCTAGGGCCTGTGTACACTTTATCAAGATGTCTAATTTGCTTCAGAAGTATTTTAATGTTTTTCTAATATGAACGAAGTTTGTAGAAGTTTAGGTACTTGTGTTTCTGAATATGCTATATAGATACTCGCTCAATCATGTTGATCATGTTTGCCACAGTAAATGCTTAAAGCAATATCATCTGAATTACAAAAAATACCAAGACAAGCACGTGTAAAAGCAATCGTATTTTCTGAGTGAAAAATCAGGTTACAGCTGACATAAAAGCTCTTAAAAATAGAACCGTAAAAATTCTATCAATACCGCCATTTGCCACTTGAGACTGACGAATTTATTTACTGCATCACTTGTGTCTTTATCACAATGAGATAGGGGATATTTTCCTTTGGCACTGACTTGGACGCTCCGCTCCAGTTGTCGACGTTTCAGCTCTCGACCGTCTAGAGCACTTCAGAGTTCGAGTTGGCACCAAATTTTAGGTTTCAACGTTTCTCATTAGGCGCCGCTCACAGAGACAGGCGGGCGAGGGGAGCGGGGCGCGCGGGAGGGATGGGCGTCAGACCGGGAGGACTATTGTACGTTAAGACGAAGCGTTTTGTTCCTCCTCTCTTTATATATCAACTATACGCAGACCCAAGTACCTATACATAGTCTCACTTACTAGTATTATCACACTTTGATGCATAGTACCGATTTAAAAACGATAAACGTCGGTCACGAGACAAACCTAATAAATAGCCGTGATTACAACCTGTTTCATTACTTCGTAACTTATAATTTACGGTTGAAATTAAAACGTTCGGCGTTAAGTACTGCGAACAGCAAATTAAAGTAATAATTTACAACATTATTTACGATTAGTAAATCTAAATTTTTATGTCAAAATGTGATCGTAAAAATTTTCTTTGATAAAGTTTGTCGTTGGGTTGGCGTGGCACCTTTTTAAGGTGAAGTGTAAAAATTGGGGTGACTTGCACCATGTTGAATGTGTAATTATAGACGTATAGATTTTAAGATAAGTATAAAATAACTTTAGTAAGGTTGATTTATCAGTACAAAAATGTGTCTCAGAAATTTTAATCTAGAAAGAAGACAAATCAGAGAAACCTTTAGATCAGAATAATTTACACTACCAAAATAATTTTACAAAACACTCTTATACTATAAATAGTATTTGCTCTAGCTTTTTACACGTGTGGTGGGAAGCGCTTAAAAGCTTTGGTCACAATTCACTTATCGAGTAATTAAAGGAGTAATTTAATGTATGCTACTATAATTGACGGCTTTTTAAAACCACGCTGTGTTTTGCGCTGGTAATCAATTTCCCAGCTATTACATAAAAATTACTGGTTAACAACAAATTGGATTGTTTCAGTGTTTTTTGTTGTAGTTTGCAGTGATTGCAATACGTTACTGTTGAAAGGCATGATGCGCGAATAATTAAATGTCGTTTTTGTGTCAACAAACGAGTTTCTCGTTAGTGGAATTTGTATCGAACAAAAGTATGTTAAAGTTATTTTCTCCTGATTTTTTAAGCTCCAATTTTATGTCGTTTTTGTTTCATTATGATACTAAAGGCTTCTCAAGTGCATGTAGGCTTTCAGTGGGCGTGGTCGTCTAGAGAGAATAGCATTGTCTTCACTAATGATAATAATCTGACCTTTATTAATATAAGGATAAAGATTAATTTACATTGTCTAATTACCAATTTAAAAATGTGCTTAGTAAAATAAAGCTTAGAAGGTTGGAAGCCAAAAAGAAATTCGTTTAAAAAAAGCCTTTTATGAATCAACTTTGATGAGGAAATGTCAAAACGAATTTGCTACCAACAAGTAGGTGAATATTTTAACTTTATGCCATCTAATTTTAGACAGGGATTTTCAATTGGATTATGGTATCCTAATTTTCATGAATTTTTAACATATTTTTCGTAGAAAGAAAATGAAACGATCGTTATAAAAGTACCATTCTTCCACACAATGCTATTACGATTTTCATAATATGTTTTTCATCAATCGTAAACGATCTTGCAAAAAAAAGTACCACCTTTTCCAACACCTTCAAAAAATCAATCCTTTTAAACTAGCCCCAATTTGCGGCTCAAGACATGGAGGGTAATATGGTATAAAGTTTATAATGGGGAGGACGTGGGCCCAGGCCGAAGTGCCTTTAATAGCGGCGCGGGACATTACGCGACTTCTGAATATGTCCCGCTTAAAAATTTCGGCATTAGCGTCAAGCTTTTAGTACGAAACTTCGAGAATGTTATGTCGTAAATATTTACATAGGCCTTTGAGGTGACGTTAAATTTTCAGCAATAATGACGATGCAGACTAAAGTTTAATTTTAAATTAAACTTGGATGCTTTAAAGTAATATTTCACAATCAATTAGTTACGATGACAAAACATTTTAAACTATCAATTAATTAACATGTCACTGTCTTTAGCTCTATGCTCTGTAGCTCTGAATCACCCTTGGAGAGTTAAACACACCTACACATAACATACAAAGAAAGGAATTAATTTAGCCGGTGACTCACCAAAGCCTTAGGGTGATGTAGCCGACTCCTGGTAATCCCACACTATGTAGGTTTCTTGACTCGTTCAAACCAGCTAAATGTTTTAAAATGAACGAGGGTTACTTTAAAAGCACACACACATAGAAAATACACGAGCATTTTTATAAAGTGAAAAACAATTGAATCTCTGTGGGTGTTAAAATCGGGGACTATTCAGAACAATGGACGATCATTCATCTTGTTTTAAACGAATCATGTTTTTAGACCAGATTTTTGCTGACAGTTTTGATCCCGAAATCTAATTTTAAATTGAGAGTCATGACTGGGCTTAGAAGTAAAATATGGCCGTAAGATTTATTTGAAGAGATGTCAGTTTTACTAATGATGACTTGCTAAGCTTAGTGGAATATAGATTGGAGGTGATAGCTTCCATTATAATAATTGACGACCTCTGATTATCATGACACATAATTTGGTTCGCAGAGGAGAACTGGTAGCAACGAAAAACGTGTCTATAAAAAGAGTAGGTTCTATGTCTAATTGTTACTATTAAAATAAATTCATGTACTTTGATATATTTTTAACTTAAGTTAACCTTTCTAAAATTCTTATTTTCAGTTACATCAAACATTTTTGATAACAAACTTGTTTTTCTTATTAACCTGTCCCTATTTATTTTTAATTATATCAGCATGTCTCGTGCCTCGTTATTTATTTTGTACTTTCAGTAAATATAAAGTTCTTGAGAAACATTTAGAAGTATTGGTATTGGATTTAATATTGAAACAGCTTAGGGATTGATTTAACGTCTGACTTCTGAGACTAGATTTACTGATTACATACGCTGAGAAATAAACAAACCTAACGGCTAATATTTACTTACGTAAATTAATTTTGAGAAATCCAGGCTTTATCGGTACCAATTGGCTTTAGGTATTAAAACTTATAACAATTTAGAAAGATTTTCGTATTTTTACTGTGTAAGGGAAACCTTTTTGTAACTCAATTTAAATATCTCTACGAAAAAAAAGTGTTATATCGCTCTGTATCTGACTAACTTTGGATATGAAAATCAAAGTTGAAATCATTAGGACATTATTTTTAATCAATAGTCCAACATTTTTATATCTTGTACAAATTAGGCACAGACAATATTACATTCCACCTGTCAGCATCAATCAATCACACAATACACACAAGCCATACAGAACCAGCCAGTACCACAAACAAGTTATTTGTTTGAACTACCCGCATGGTTTCTCTTGGTTACCTAGAACCAACAGCTTGGACAATAGACTGTTGACCTAAGAGACTGGCTCTGTTTGATATTGACCGAGCTTTTCACTGCTCTGTTGACCATTTAATAGCAATTGCCTTTGATATGGACAAACGAAGAGTTATAAAACAAGACGGTGTTTCGGTTGCTAGATAAAAAAAAAATACTTTTAGAAACTAAGATCTTCGATATCTAGATTTGATGAAAAAAAAGTGATTGAAAACAATTTTTTTGTTCATAATTAGGGCCTCTTATTCTTTGGACCTGTCTTATAATGTTTGCTATTTACCTATAGCTCTAACGTGACACCTTATAGCACCTCTGAAGCAAATTTTAAAATTCAAACTACAACATGTACCTACGCATAACTTCAAAGTACGTTAAGCATGTGCTTAATATCTCATATTACATGCTCTTCAAACACTAAACTGTGTGAACAAACTCAAGTTATCTCCAACTTATCCCGTAATACTTGAGATTGCGTCAACTTAAGGGATGTATCACAATTTTATTCGTAAAAGGAATTCCGACGGCATTGTTTACATAGCGACCTTTTGTTATGTAAATAGGTATATACCTACCTAAGCGGTCCCATAATGAACTGGCCTGATATAGTTCTAGGCGACATATCGCTACATGTTATGTGGCATTAAAAAGTACTTTTATCGTGTACTTAATATAAAAAATACGCATCGACATGAAATGCTTAGTTTTAGTTTAGTAGGCATTTGAATGACGAGAGTCGCGTATTTTTTTCGAATGTCGAAATCTGAGTATCGAAGTCTCATAAAGTTTCTGTTTAAAGCAGGTTTATCCCCTGCGTGAATAAAAAAATGAATGGATAGCGTGTATAAGGAGTCTGTTCCCTCCTATAACATAGTGAAAAATTTGGTTAAAAAGTTTCGCCTCGGGAAATAAACCGTCGAAGACATTGGGTATGAAGGTTAGCCTGTGGAAGTGCTCACTTCCGAAACAATTGCTCCAATTGAAGAGGAGGTTCGGAGTGACCGCCGTTTGAAGATTAGAGAAATTGCAGCTAGTCTTGGGCTCCCTAAAAGTATTTTTTATAATGCGCTCCATGAATATTTTCACATGAAAAAAGTGAGTGTAAGATGGGTACCGAAACTTCTTTCAGCGGTACAGAGACGGGCGTTGCGTTTCAGAGTTTTTGGATCTTTGTGGAGGAAAATTCAAAGATGTGATCGAGCGGCTAGTGACTGGTGATGAAACTATGATTTTGTATTATGATCCACAAAGCAAGCGCGAGTTAATAGAATGGCGTTATAAGGTTGAAAAGCCCCCTAGAAAGGCAATAGGCTGCCTTTTTTGGGGTAATATTGTGATTACTTTTATAAAGGTGAAGAGATGTTAATTCGCAGACGTCAGAAGTGTATTGGTATTCATTTTGATTATATTGAAAAATAAAATCGGTTTCGTTTAATTTCCTCCATTATTTCATAGTTAGGCCAATTCATTATGGGACCGCCCACGTATATACGTTGGGAATAAATTAACCGTTTCAAAAGGACCCTTTATAACGTGAATTGTGTGAAACAATTATGTATCGTTTTAGTGCCTCGGGGCAACTGTTTGATCAATACTTTGATTTTGCCTGAGTAGATTTATTGATGAGAATTTCGTTTTTGTAATAGCGTATGTAAAATATAGAATGTGATACTTTTATTTTTGTGACAATTAATTTTATCAGCCTTTTTACGTATTTTGCTTCGGTACTAGGTAAAATTTCATTGTGTTAGGCATTACTATCTTACTTAATATACATTTTTATGTAGAAAGGTTGTTTGCATTTTTTCTGTACTTTTATTTAATGTTGGAGTCAGTTTAATTGGCTTAGTTTCAAGTCACTGAGCGCAGAAACTTTATTACTATTTACTTAGTTTAAAAAAAGTGTTGGGTGAAGCAATTAGTGGAGGCAACACAGTTTAAGAGTTTAGTTCAAATGAGTAAATCTGCTATAAAATATTCAAGAACTAGACTTTTATTTTCACAGCCATAATATCTATTAGAAAAAAAAAACATTTTCTATTATTTTGTTTTTACTCCGTAGGCCCCGAAACTGCTGCGGGTTGTTCGAAAGAGATACCGCGGCCCTAGCACATAAAAAGGCCTACGACGGAACACGACGGTTTTTAGTCAGTAAGAGTCTGACACTCCTTCACCGCTGCTAACCCACAGCAGGAGGGGTCATTTGATGATTTTTGACGTCGTTAAAAAAAAGGCCCCGAAACTACTAGCACTGAGTAACCAAAGCTATATTTTGACCGGGTATCTACGACAAGAATTAACTCAAAATAACGTAGGTATAACATATTGCTCGGTAAAGTTTTACTTAATACAAGCATTGAGTTTTAAAATACAATCTTTAACCGTGAAATCTTTTGCATACAATTGATTAACTTTCATTACACAATCCAGTAATCCTACCATTGAAAGAAACCCACACAGCAAAATTCACAATTAATTCCATACACGGGCATACGTTAAAATTCACTCACGCATAATCCAAACAGGCTGAATAATAACAATCACTGAGATTTGACTCACAAAGGTTATTGTAACCTAAAGGACTGTCAAATGATAAAAGGGCTTAGCCTCAGTTCAGTCCAGACTGTTTAATGAGAATTAATGAACATCATCATTGTTGTACCTTATGTACTTATGTATATATTTCTATTATGTGAACACAAAGGGTGATTACAGTCATACGTTAAGGTTTTAGACTGCTTTTGATTTTGGAAGATGTATCTTTCTTGTTGGTAGAGGCAGATATTCAGATATAATAGTAGATTTAATATTGTCTCGCCCTTAGGGTACTAGTTCTCTTCGAGAGCGCCTTGTACTTATGTGTGACTGCATGGCCACAACTTTGTCTGCGTCGAGAGAAACCTAGAGGATGTTCTAATATACTAGCTATGTTCATGCTAAATGTCATATAGTTAAACTCAACTGCTCTAGCACAAAAGCTGAACAAAAAGTTACCTTCCCATTTGTTAAGGGCTAGTTTTCGCCAGAGATTTCACCCACGTCCCATGGAAACTGCCTCGCGCAGATAAAAAGTAAATTCGGCTTTGCTTTTTTTCAATACTTACCTACTCAAAGCAGTAACTCCTAAGAAGTAAAACCACAGCTTAATCATCTGCAAAATAGGTCAGCACTCACAGAAAGGTCATGGCATGTCCTCGTGAGCTTCAATAATTATCGGTGACGTCACGGTGTCACCAGCCTTGTAATGGTTTAGTTCGGCTGGCGCCTGTCTCGACGTTACTGGGGAGGATTTTAGTTCTTCAACGTTTTATGGAGTTTAGTTGGTTGTGTTATATAGGAAAACGTAAATAGGATTTGCAAGGAAAATTCGTAATGTCGGGGTCGTTTATAATAAAAATAAAATACGTTTAGTAAAATTTATATTGGGAGTGGTATCTCTCTCTCAGCCTTTCTCAGAATACCAGTTATGTGCCCGATGAAAGGTGCCTGTGACTTCTTTGGTCTCTTATGTGTCTTCTGTGTCGTATGTTACTGTCTGTTATTAATTTAGTTTGGAGAATTAAAAACTTTCTAAATTAACTAAATAAATAAGGCAAAGAAGAAAATAAATAAAATAGTTTTTACGTGTAGAACACGTGAAAACTTAACATTTTCCTATATTAATTATATTTGGCCAAGGCAAAAATTTTCCTCTAAAACTTTCCCCCCAGACCGATCTTGACATAATTTCATCTCGAACAGAATATTCCAGAAGACATTATTAATAATGGTGGTGTCTCCTGTCTAGACAATATCCTTGAGTTACCCCACTAGATTTATGCTAAGGGCAGCATATATTAACTGAAGATATTTCTAATATTAGTATCAGAATATGAATTTCATGAAGCAAAAATTATAATCAAGTTGCGTCACCCCATTTTTGGTGTTATTTTTATGGTGAGATAAAAAATTCATGTCCAAATTGTTCCATCATCTTTGACCCCATAATCTTTAATATTTTAAGGGATAAGTAGATAGTTGGTTGAAACAGAAACATCTTTGAAATAAGTTCCATGTATAGTCTAGACGTAATAGCCTTGAAGATCATTTGCCTGCAGCAGTACCTAAATAAACCGGGCTCAATTTTTCATTGAAATCGAGCCCAGTTTATTTAGGTATCGGTATTAATTTATTGCAGGTTTTTGCACAACTTAACATAAAGTTAAATTTGATATGATGCAGAGTACTTCATATTTACTTACATACTTACCAATGGCACTTTTATCTTTCATTCCATTTACTTAAAGAGTTATTTCGATAGCAAGTCAAACGTTGAACTTCTGTAACGATGCAATTGACGTCAACTTTTGCATTCCGTGTCCAAAAGCAATTGAACGTAGATCAGATGACATGATCAGTCCGACAGTTTGTCCGCTCTGTCTAGACGATAGCCTTGACGATCTAGCCCCGGGCTGCAGATATTACATGCAGCTGTTTTGATTGAAAAACTTGATTGCTTTTTTATTAAAGCGCTTTTTCCACAGCTTTTTACCCAGCGGAGTTAGGAAATTGATTTTGTGGTTACTCTGTAGCTTACAGAGTGAATTTTAATATTTGTTTTGTTTTACCAACTGGTAAAAGTCTAGCGAGTGTTTTGATCGAATATTATGTTAGACTGTTTTGCTATTCAAATATTCAATGTGTGCCTTCAAGTCCATTGAACAGATTTGCTTTTCGAAGTGAATATCTTAGCCCCATTTGTGAAGATTGTGGAAATAATTGCTTTCAACATTTTCAAGGATTTTCATGTTCGATACACATATTAAATTAATAATGTATGACACTACAGAGTATATAAATGTAGTCAGTATTTATACAACGAATAAATAATATATTAAAAGTACATATAGGGGTGTCTGGAAGTTGATGGTGGTCCACGTAGTGGACGGAGAGGTCCTGCGCCTGATCTTTCTAAGCATAGTATCATCTGTCGATATGTCCAACGTAGCTAGCTGATCTCCTAAGAAGACGGCCGACTGTGATGAAATTACTGATTAGATAAAATCGTATTTGAAGAATGCAAACTCATCCGCTCCTAAAAATGCATTCAAGCTGCAAAGCACATCACAGCATCACAAAGCCAGATGCCAAACAACGTGACAAGTTTATGGCATTCCGAAGTGCCTATTTCATGGAACCCCATTTGCAGGGTCTGTGGAAACTCCTCAGCATTACACATGGGTATGTTTTATGGGGGTACGGTGTATTTTTCGCAATTTCACTTTACTTCCACCTTAGGGCACGCTAAAGGTACTCCGCTTGGAAACTTCATCAAAATTTTGCGAGCAACCTTTAGATTTACATGCCAGACGTAATGTTATGGAAATTAAGTGATAAACAGAAAAATGAGAACTGAATGAGGATTTTGAAGGCAAAATATAAAGAATTATACTGGGCTGAAATTCAAAATGTAACTATCGATAAAAAAACGAACTGTTGAGTAAAAAATACTTTGATAAACTTTATCAGAAGGTCAAACTTCTAAGATAAATTTTAGTAGGGGGAAGTCCCCCAGTGGCGGACACCTAAGGTTATATATAAATAAAACAAAAAATAGTTTAAGAAACGTTTATTAAATTATGATTTATATAAGATGACAAAGTTAGAAATCAAATTAAATTATCAAAAATGCAACCTCTGCTCCAGAATAATTAATATTATCAATCAAACCTTGATAACAAAAAACTTAATTTTAAAAAGTGGCACCTAGTACCGGACGGCTATTTGCGCCATACCCCTAGCACTGGAAATTTCAAAATAACCAGCATATTTAGCCATTTTCACACTCTAGAGTGTCTTCACATACTTCACGTATCCATCCACGACAGGATGAGCACTGGATCCAGTCTTCTAAGCAAATTACGAAAATTGTCTCGCTTTTTTTGGCATAACCTCATCAATAGCAGATTGTAAGCTCTGTGGCTCCCAGGATCCGTTCTTTTTCTTGTCTTCCATTTTAATTATCTTCTTTCTTCTATGATCTAAAACAAATTAAGTAATTAGAATGAATGACGTAAATTCTCGCAAGAAATATTCATATGTTTACTGTCCGGTGCTAAGGGACGACTTAGTGTCCGGCGCTAAGGGACAGACATTTTCGTTCATTAGGTGGTACCTACCAAAATTGTTTAAAAGATCTAATAATATTCTACCATTTTACGGATAACAATCAAGTATTACTTTTATCTTTGAATACCACTCAAATGTAAATGCATAAATATACTAGAATTACTTACATTGATATTTAGCTGTCGCAGTGATTTCGCACCTAAACCAGCTAACGGTTGCTCCTGCCGTGGTCGTGTGCATCACAGGTGAGGGGTGGCGCATGATCCTGTACCTGTGTGCCCCCCGCGCCCTTTTCACTTGTATTTTGAATCGAACAGATTTATACACGCTTAAATAGTACGAGTGTCCGGCGCTAGGTGCCGCCCGGCGTTACGGGACTTCCCCCTAAAGCTGCTTACGAGCAAAAGGTTTAGAATTGTTCAGTTATTGATCTCATTATGTCGGGAACTTAAAATGTTTTGACGAAAATTTTAAATTTTAGTCTAGTGGAAAATTATTTAGGTCCCAAAAAATAGAAGGTTCTGGATCTTCATCGCCAAACACGTACTAAAACTATCTACCTAACCAATTTAGGGTCGGTACGTACTAAAACTACTAGCCCTCGGGACTTAATTAAACCTATGACAGATTTCCCGTAGGCGTAGAACGTTATTTCAATATGAAATTAAATAACATGTCTAGCCGAGCCACGTAAAGAATATAATTCGTCTAAAACTATTTATTCTTACTTGATCTTCAGCCAACTTCTTAGTAAAAGCTCTTTAAATCTTTGCCTAAAATCCTTTGTAGAAGTTTTTTTATTTAAGAATTTATTTGTACGTACTACTTCGGCTATTGCCAGGGGCTGGCTAGACATTGTAGACTTATTGAATCTCTTATCTGAAAATACTCGAGTTCGACTTTTTGGTCAGTCTGAGTTTTGATCTGTCTGGGTACTTGTTAGTTTTAAGCTTGTTGGTAAGCTCCGTATCTTTGGTAAATTTTAAGGCGATGCGCGTATTAATAATTATATTATATAACAAGTTTAAATCGGCCCTTTCGACCTAGAGCAAACTCGAATCACATTTTCGTGTTAAGATTTCCATCAAGGCAGTGAACGATAGTATTCATTCCAGTTCAAAAGTGCTGGATAGCGATCGTTTTCAAGCTATCGAGATTCAAAAATCTATTTTAGATGTTTAAAGACAAAAATGAAAGAACAGTCGCTATCACCAGCCAGTGACATCATTTTTATAAAAGAGTCCATTCAAATAATATAATAACCATAAATAATTTTCATCACCTGACTCTTCCAAGTCATGGCAATCTGATGGTATCCCTTGTAATGGGATAATTAAACGGAATTGAGTTATCTTTTCGCTCTAATTCTCTCATGGGGTGAGGGTAATCTCAGAGGTATTAATGGTGGAATCCGTGGTTTGCCGAAATAACTGAGTCGAGTTAAAGTTGAGGTCGATTACTGGGAATGAAGGAAAAATATGTTTGGGAACTGTCTGTTCTATGTTACAATTTACACTCAACGTTCCTTAAAGTTACTTACACAGATGTAGAGACTTTAAAACATGTTTATAATTTGTATTTACAAATGGCCCCCTTTGGGTTTGAATCGAACTGGTAGGTAGACAATGATAGCTTATTACACCGACCATTGCCAGTTTAAGTAATATCTTTCGGCATCCAAAAGTACTTGGCATATTTGTTTCAATCTTGAAAAGAGTTTCAAGTACAGAATGTTAAATGTAAATACCAACTGTCTTTGAGCAAAAAGTATTGCCAACAAAATGCCAATAAACACAATTTATTCTATTCTGCTCGTTATTAAATTTGCTTCGGTCTACTGGTTTTTATAATGTCAATGATTATTACTTAAGAAAATATCAGAAGGTATTTATCGAGTATCTGTGGGTGGTTCACAGATGCCACGTGGGTAGAAAGGTTGTGCTTACATTTCGCCGGTTTTGTCATGTTATGCCAAATTATGTGAACCAAAGTAATTCATGTCTGACATTATAATATATTGGTAGTATGTTACAGTTGAGTAAATCATGTAGGCTTGTTAGTTACACGTGTTTTTGTGTAATGTTTATCTTCAGTTATTTCTCAATAAATTATGAAACGAATAAAATATATTTCTTACTGCCTATTTAAAGGATGTAGTTAAGTTCAGTTTTATCCTATAAAGCTTACCATGAAGCTAATCAAAGGTGTCTCGATATATTATTATTATCATGTCGTTAGACCTTTAGAAGTATTTATTTATGTAAAAGCTGTACTAAAGTCTGAAAACTAGTCGTAAACCTAAAATCGGGTATCTAATCCAGGTATTTGGGCCTGTAAAGGTCACATGTCACTTGTTACAAGTAAAATATTGATGTTGACAAATAGAGTAGAAGCCGACCACAACCTAGTTGTACTGTCAACTTCAGGTCAGTGGTAACAGTTTTATAGGAAAATCGTACTTATTACTATTGAGTTAAGGTGCATGACAGTTACCACTGATGTGCGGTCTACTGTACTTAGCCAGTTGGATGATTTATTTAAAGAATATTTGATATGCAATTACTGCGTCGTTTTTCATTCTATCAAAATTGTACGATAAAATGTGTTGTGACACGAAGAGTCCATTTTCTATATTGAGAATTTAATGTGAAATATTTTTGGTGTTACCTTGATAAATAATATGAGTAGAACAATAAGGACTATGTTTTGTCAATGTTTTCTTCAGCTATTGTCGTAATACAAATAATTTAATTTCTGGCTCTTATTTGAATCGATATGCTAACACAATACATAAAACCCTGTAGTCTTATTCATATTCATATCATTTATAGGATTTCCACAACTTTTTTACTGATATAACATTTGGTTTAAAGCTAAAAACAATTGTGGACTCTGTTAGGGCACTGCGACATTAGATATTTAATGCCAGAGATTAATTTATCACATAATATGTTTGGTAAATATAAAGACCTTACCACACACTCTGTTAATCAGTCTAAGATATGTCTGGTCAAGCATTAAATGAAGGGTACATTTCACTAAAACGTTGTGGGCGGTAGTTACAAAGCTATCAATGCTTCAACGATTTTGATGTAAGCCCACGCCTGTACTTTAAATGTTACTTACTTTGTGTGGGCAGCGGTCTGAAACTAAACATAGATATTTGAATGTGCGGGATTTCATTTGCATTTTCATTATTCCATTTATTTACATCTCTAAATGTCTAGGCAACTAATACTTAAAACGTGTTTCATTTATTGACAGAATAATCTTAATTAATAAGTCTATGATCGAAAAAAGCATTAAAATTGTGATTACATGTCTTAACAAAGATTTTCAGTCAAGTCATGATTATCATCTAGCTTCATCCTCATCATATTCGCCAATTGCCCTCCACTTCTGAACGTAGGCCTCCCCAAACGAACTCCAAATCATCCAGCTTAAAGCTTGTATATTGTTATAAAATGACAGATATGCAAAACTAGCACCTCTATTTCCTATCTAACTACGCCATGAAACGCAAAACGCAATAACCAGTGTATTGTTTTCCGAGTTATTCGCGCCTCATTGGCGAGTTCCGCAGTCACACAAGTGGACACGACCGATCCGCTCAGCCGTGATGTGCGCACTTTCCGCTCCGTGCGTAACGCCGTCTGATCTTTGCGACCAGCCGGAAAACCGGATCCTCGCACGATTTTATCAGTTATTTATGGGTGAACGCTAATTCTCTGCCATTCGAAAATTTTCACCGAAAAAGATTTTTAGTACTTTTTGACGTAAGGGTTTAAAGAACACTAAAATAACCATATTATGCAGTCACCCAATTCCTTTCAAGAACTTACAACAACATTCCGCACTCAAGCTTAAAAATCTGCAAGTACAAATCTGTTGTGTTAGGACACCACTTTTAACCGCGAAATATCAAGAAAGTTTATGCATTACCATGCCCTTTACAGCGTAAACTCTTCATTACGCCTTCCAATAACGGTAACGAAGATCATTATCATAGCTACACACCGCTACCCTACTATGCACCCTTGAGTGCAGCGCCGAAGGTTGCCCAAGTGCATTGACTCCGGCTACCCGGCCGAATTCGACGGTGCAGTAAAATGGGCTGTATGTGGAGGTGAGACGGGCTTCGCAACGTGGTCGGGTTATAAATGGGTGGTAGTATTAGCAACAGGTGTTGTTCTGCGCGTTACGTAAGGCAGGCGGCGCGCGCACGCCATTGAGCTAGTAGTACGGCGCTATCGATTAGGAGTACGACGGCCCATCGATCCGAGGCCCCTTGTGTGCTCCACGACGTCTTTTTAATGTACGTCTTGGATTTGTCTACTATTTTTTTAAACTAATTAAACATTGGACATCGTTTGCTTTGTCAAACGAATGTTTATTTTTCGACGACTTTTAAATTTTTCCGTAGCATTTTCTTCGTAGTTTTCTTAAGGCAATTTCTTTTATCGTTCTTGGGTAAGAATGTCAGTGTACGAGAAATGCGTATATTGGATTTACTGTTGAATAGAGAGCGGGACACGTGGGTTATAAGGGCGTCGCCGTTACTTTGATTTATACACAAGCGTGAGTATGGGATTGTTGGGAGTGGTCGGTGAAGTATCACGACTTACCGCGGATTGATAAATATTAAAAACATAAAAGTGTGCGAACTATTAAAGCACCCCATTCACGTGTAACTTAATGATATATAAATTTCTGTTCATTCATAGCGCGAACTTGTGCTTTGTGCGGCCACAATTTATAAAACTGTTTATTTATACGAGTTTTAATTTATCACAGTTCATTTGACCTCATTCGAGCTCGGCTGTTCATTCATTACTTCTATCTTGATAATTACCGCCATTATTTCAAACTAGATAATAGAATGCTATGTATTATTAAAATTAATTTCTTTGTTCTCTGCGCTCTAATGATGAGTTAATTAAATTAATTTTATTAACTAAATAAGTTTCTTTGGCGTTTGATATTAATAAAGTTTCGGATGATACAGTCAAGTAATGAAGGGAGTTTCTTGTTTAAATATTGTTTCATTATTTTTTGAATGTACACTGATATTTCAGAGAGACTTTATTGAGAATTACTTGACAATGAATTATAAGTCGATGTCAAATAATTATATCTTTAGTTGAAGGAATAGGGTTACGATACCTTCATTTATTTTACGATTTACTAAAGGGCATAATGATTTCACTCTTTATTTTGAACTTCGAAGTTTCAATTACACACAATTACACGTGGTTAAGAATCTGAAATGGAAATACCAGATTGAAATTACCTTACACACATAAAACTGACAATCTACGACTCTCTTATATAGGTACGTGCTAAAATTATAAAATAAAATACATTACTATCAATACAGGCAATTATGGGAGTAAGTTAGTTAACATGACAAACGGTTGGTATTAATAACAGAGCACGGTATAATGGCGGTACGTTTAAGTAGATGTTAAAAAAATATTGCACCTTAATTTGCTTCATACTAGGCCTAATTAAAGTTCACTGCTTATTTAGAACTTTGAAGTTGCAATCATAGTTAAGCATAATATAATCTGTAATCGAAATACCACATTGAAACCTTTCTCCATGTCATATCATATCATATCGTTTATTGCATTCCATAATATATATTAGGTGGACAATATAAAGTGATACTCATAATTATGAATTCTGATGGGCACAGCACTGACAAACCATATATATTTTATATACTTACGTGTAAATGTTATACCACACTCATCATCTCCCGAGCCATTTCCCAACTATGTTGGGGTCGGCTTCCAGTAAATGTTATATTTTAAAATAAAATACATTACTATCAATACAGGCAATAATGGGAGTAAGTTAGTTAACGTGACAAACGGTTGGTATTAATAACAGAGCACGGTATAATGGCGGTACGTTTATGTGAATTTACAGCGCTGCAGTGAATCGCTGTAATTTGAAACCGATAACAAGCCCTGTTTTCAGGATGGCTGGTTTTATATTTATTTATTTGTGTTGGTGTTGTAAATAAATGGTGGTTAGTGTGGGGGATTAGTTGATATATGTATTTAGAGTGGAGGTGATTTAGAATGACTTTAATTGCAAATGTAAGTAAGGAATATTTGGGGACTTCATACTTAAATCATAGTGGGTATTACAGCATCCTTTTATTTAACTTCTCTAGCTCAATTAAGGTATTTCAACTAAATTGTAAATATCGAAATGTCAATGAAATGTCTTTTATCCCTACAATACATGATTGTCTCTATGAGTAAAGCTGATGTGTACAAAAAGTGTGTTTTTAGTTATGTTTTTATTGACTCTCACAGTCATGGTATAGTTTACAGTTACAGTAGTTTCATTAATTATTGTTGATGCAATTTTAAGACGAACTTCCATAACAACAGTGTATTCATATATACGTGAACTAAGCAATAAATATTTCTACTCGAACCACGAAACATCGACTAATAGGTATAAAATTGGTTCGTAGTACTCGCGTAGCACTCGACCTACGTAGCATTGATCTCGTAACTCGCGCCTACGGCGTAGCAGTTCATTGAATCAGTCGTTATTAGGTAAATAATGTACCGGGTATGTAACATTTTACGCTTATTAGGGTGTCAATTTCAAGTTCCTTTTATATACGTACAAATAATTGAAAGGTTGAACGTATCGTGAGCGTAAAAGTATTTATGTTGCCTTTTGTAATCATGTCTTTCAGGGTTAGCACACATATGTGCATCATTTGGGAATATTGAGGAAGTGAGGTGATCTTAAGCTGTCGTCTTACTTTCACGTATAAACAGTAGAACTGTTTAGTAAATATTGGGCGATTAAATCATGACCGAAGTAGTGTGAAAAGCATTTATAAAGAAAGGAAAATAAAAATCACCCTGATTAAACCCATACACAATGACATAATTCTCATAACTAACGACGCACACACCATGACAAAATGACAATTGTCAGTGTCACAACAAACTGCAACTACCCGCAGAGTAGATGATAAATCTGCTCGAGTAAGTCCCGACAGTTTTATTACGAGGGCCGGTGATTACAGCGCGCCACGTTTCCGCGTCGAGACACCCACTGAAAATTACTTTACGCGAAGCATTGGAACAACTGTGTCGATGTGCACTTCATTCTGCAGTTGGGGACTTGGGCTACTTTTACCTTCCTAAAGTACTTACTCCAAGTTGTTGTTGATGATCGTCTCTTGTTTTTTGATCTTATAGGTATATCATCGTCCTCCGAGCCTTTTTCCCAACTATGTTGGGGTCGGCTTCCAGTCTAACCGGATTCAGCTGAGTACCAGTGCTTTACAAGAAGCGACTGCCTATCTGACTTCCTCAACCCAATCCTTTTTTGATCTTATATAATGAATGTAAAATCGGTTCGTTCCTTTGGAATACGTAGAAAAAATTTTTGATAATTACTTTACGCGAAGCATTGGAACAACTATGTCGATGTGTACTTCATTCTGCAGTGGTACCCAACCGCTACTACTTGTACTTGAGGTACTTTGGGCTGGTTGACGATCGTCTCTTGTCTTTTTGAGTATGAATGTAGAATCGGTACATACATTAGAACGCAGAAAATACAATGGGAATTATAGATGCTAAGTTGGGATACTTAGGCATGGCTATCAACATGTCCTTGACATCAGTATGTTATTTCATGGGGTACTTGAGAGCGTTTAATGTATGTTAAGATAATTCCTCACATGCAAAAAACAGTTCAAGCATTGGAGAAGTAAAATTATATTAATGCATACTTCATTTTGACTAAATTATTTAACTATTAACATGAAGCATTGAAGGTTTCTATGACAATGTGCACTTAATTTTGTGTTCAATTAGGTTAAGGGTTGGCTGACGTCACAGTCTCGTGACGTCACGGGTGTTTTAAAAATATGTTATTACGTTATCTGAGCGTTCGTCCAGTATATAATTAGATGATGACAACGTTGAGGCTGCCTGCCTACGTCAAACATTTGTAGGACAGATAATGGGACCGATTTATTGTAGGATGTTATGGCTAGAATGTTTAGACCGAGTTTGTGTAGGATCTATGAATTGCACTATTTCTTGTTGTGTTTATGTATCTGCTTGCATCGGAGTGCTTAGAATGTTTGAATTTTCATATACCTTTTTTTTAACGACGTCAAAAATCATCAAATGACCCCTCCCGCTGTGGGTTAGCAGCGCTGAGGGAGTGTCAGACTTACTGACTAAAAACCGTCGTGTTCCGTCATAGGCCTTTTATGTACCAGGGCCGCGGTATCTCTTTCGAACAACCCGCAGCCCCGGCAGGCCTTGGCCCTGCTGGGCCCCGCTGGGATTTTTATATACCTAGGATAAGCATCACTTAGAATGGAAATATTTTAATAGAATGGAATATAAAAAATCTAGCGAAAAACGAAAAACACTAACTACGTAAAGCATTGAAGTTACAACTATGTCAATGTGCACTTATTTTATGGTCACTAAGTTGAGGCCGGCTGACGTCATCCTCTTGTCGTCACAGGCTTTTAAAAATATGTTACATGTGAGGTAAAAATATTTTTGGTACCTGAGTGCTAGAGTGCGTCGGCCATATATTTAGGTGCGCTCCAACGCTATTTTAAGAAATGTTACAAATAGAAATAAAGGTTGAATGAAAACACAATTTGAGGCAGAAATAAAAATCAAATGAGATTACTGATGGTTCCAGAAGATAAATTAAATATCGTTTTAGCAATTTATGGGTTTTAATTGCCAAAATGTTTGATGTTAAAAGTGAGATAATGAGGAAAGTTCAAATCTGTTAACTCAATAATTGGGTAGTAACTTCACTAATTGAGAGTTCAAAAATAGAATTTTCATATAAAGCTATACTTATGCAGGTATATAAAATTCTACAAGCCTAACCTTTTAGATGGCATCAAAAGTTTATTTTCTGTTGGAACTCGACAGGCCACGACAGGCCTCATTTGGAGGTAGTTCGTCAAAATGATTTATTCAGAGCCCCTAGTAATCTATTTGTGGGCCTTCGAAGAAAGTTGGCGCATTGATTTAAGTCTGGGTAGCTGTGAAAGGGTCGTTTTGATATATTTTCATATATTATTACAAGTGAATATTATGTATCATGAATTTTGAGTGAAAATGGTTGAACAATATTAATATTCATGAATAGGTTTTAGTCAAATCTAAAAGTTATATATTCTAAAAGCTATAAGCTTTTCTTTCTGCTCTTTTTTCCATATTTTTCGTACATAATAACACACGTTTTGAAACATTAATTTAACCTTTTTGACCTCGCTTTGACAGACAATAAAACAACCATCTCAAATAAAAAAACAAACGAAACCGCATCAAATGGCCAAGTCAACAGAGCCATTAAACTAGTATCTTCAAGACCTAGATTACGAGCAAACGAGTTAAACTGCATCCAGTACTAATAAAACCTAAGATTAGATCCCGCTGCCATACTGCACGATATTGCTTCACTACAGCACAACTCTATTATCCTTATACGGAATATTAAAACTTCTATCAAATGAAAATGAAGCTTACACCAAGGAGATAAGACTTATAATCCTGTACCAAGTTCTTAGGTTCATAAGTTGTTTTGTCTATCAAATGAAAATGAAGCTTATACCAACGAGATAAGACTTATAATCCCGTAGCAGGTTAGTAGGTTCTTAAGTCGTTGTGACTTGTAGTGGTTTCTTGTAAATACATGGGGCTAGGTTCGCCGTGTAATTGGTATGCAAACATAAAAGTTAGCAGGCTCGTTTGCTGATTCTTGTGGTTTTAATCCGATCTTTTTGCTTGGTCGTCCTTTTTTCAGCTATTAGAGTAAAGAATTAATCAACGCGGTAGGTTTGTAGAATGACGCTTTATAATACATAGCTAGGCACTATGTGTTCGGTGTTTTTGTTTTCGTATCTAAATCTCTTGTTTATTTTTTTGCGATCACAAAAATGGCATTTTACATTTTGACATGCGACGATGATTTATGAAAACGTATTTTTTTCATCATATTGCGTATCTCTGTTTTTTTCTGATGCCATGGTCCATTTAAGATTGATTTCAAAAATAATAGTATCAGAAGTAAGTGGTTGTTTGTTGACTCAATGTCCCATTCAGAATTGCCATATTTAAAGCAATGTTAACTTTACTGGTACACGTCATGTACCTGCCAACTTCTGTACACAAACGTTTATTACTTTATTCCATACAATTTGTCCCATTGTACGTTATTCAGAAACTTGAACAAATTGTAGCCATACAAATACATTGTCGTGTAAAGACATAAAAACACAAAGGAGTATTTTATAAAGCACCGCTACGTATTTCGTAGCTTCGTAGCGTTTCGTAGTTTCGTAGCGTCTACGCCGTAGTCATTTACATGTAGCACGGGATAAAGCTAACCACAATGTACCGATATACGGGTGCAGTGCCATCCTAGTTTCGTTTTGTATGTTCTGCTTCGAGTAATATTTTCCGATGCTATTTTAGAAATACGTTGTAGCTCTGTTTTTCGAATATTTGTTTGGTTTAGCTTGAACTGTGTATTTTTGAATCAATTACTTTTAAAAATAAATAATCAAAGATTTTATGTTATCATAAAAATATTATTATATTCTATCTACATTTCAAATATACAAAGATTTAGTACATGCCACGATTAAAATCAAAACGTCACCCACAAAAAAAAAACGTCACTCATGTATTTCCCAAATCTCCATTGTATGCTGGCATCAGGTTTTGGCACAAAGCTTTCTGCGTGTCTAGCACACTATTGTGGGATGAGTCCAGTCACCCTGCGGTATTCGGGGCTTGCAACTGCAGTACACTGACCTCATGCGTACGCGAGAGGGGCGAGGGGCGGGGAGAGGGGGGGGGGACGAGGAACTAGGTCACGGCTCCACCCCACCCCGCACTCGATCGACCGCCAAAATTTTAACGTTCACAAACGAAAATCAGAGGAATGACAATGATACGACTCACAAATCATTGTTCGATTCAAAGCCGAAAACTGTTTGACAACTCAGTTGAGAAGTTTTATCTGCTTTGAACAGCGTTTATGGAGTTTCGGACGATTAAATTTGAATGTTAAAGTTGGGTTATTAAGTTTTATTTTCGTAATTTATGGTTGACTTAGTTTTATTGGTCAGAAAGTGAAGTTATCTTCGTTAAGAATTTTTTGGGGAATAAAAATTACCAGAGAATTGACTGTAATGTGTACCTAGCGAATAATTTGGTCTTTAAAAAAATCCTATCAATTTCAAGACCAATAATACACATATATTAAATATTTATCAACTTAACCTTTCATTGAATGATTGCTCGTTGCATATATCATTATTGCACTACTCACAATTCATTCATCATTCATATGACGTACTACACACGACGTCACTGCACTTCATGTTTTTTTCATTCAAACTTCTATTGAAAAAGATTTATTCATGAATCGTCTGTCTGAACGATGCATGCCTTTGAGTAATTTGCTTTTTTTTTAAACGATTATTGCACGTGAGTAACGTTTACTGACAAACTGTGAGATGCCTCTTTTACTTCTAAACTTATTCTTAGTTAAGTTCTAAAGCGCTTCTCACATGTTCTCGTACTACTCACACATATTGCCAATGCCAAACTTAAGATAGAAGGCCCTAATCTCTTACATATATTGTCCCTTATCTACAAAAAAACGGCGTCGAATAATCTCACAAACAATTCACACAACCTTGAGATTAAATCCTCTTTCCCAAAATCAATGAGGCAGTCTTTAACAAAACGTTTAATACGCAAATACCAAATAAAATATTTATTTCTTTTCTACCGTATATTTCAAACGGAAGCCGTCAAGCTCCTTAATCTGTATTTATCTTTAAAATGTCTTTTCCTTGCTCCACACCGCATCGACATTCCTCGTTCACATAGGATGTGACAATATTACGTACTCCGGAACGTTGTAGGAAATAAGAATAGCGGCCATATTTGTTTGTGACGTAATAATATTTGAATGGAAAAGGGTTCGATTCGTTCGCGCGGTATTTGGCGGGTGTTTTGAATATCGAACAGAAGTTTTCGTGGTTGTGGTCAGGGTGTTGTGGCCAGTATTGTTTTAGAGGCATTTTTGTTTGGGGAAATGGTTTTTAAATGCTTTGTATTTTCAGTGTATAAAAAAGATTCATTTTTATGATATCGACAATAATCAGAAACTTTTCAAAATGTAATTGGATTTTTGTAATAAGTTAAAAATTGCAACAAAAGATACATAAATACTTCTTCAAAATCTATCTTTTATAACATCATATTTTCCTCTGACAAGATAATACCACCACTGTACAATACGGAGCACGTATTTAATTTCATATTAAGATGCTCAAAAGGCTTTTTCTCTGTTCCTTGAACAAGAAAATCGAACACATACGATATGCTAATTAATTTCCTATCTCCCCGACAATAGGACGTGGATGGAACCTAATTAAGTATATCTATATAGTAGGTACAGCTATATAATAGATATCTAGGTATATAGGCATTGTTCCGCAGTTCTCGGTGTTAGGAAATGACTGAATACTTGGAAACTTGATAAGGGATCTCATCTTACCTTCTTGATAGACTATAGGTATGTACTTAGGTACTACTAGTAGGTGTGTTCAAGGATTTATCTTGTTTCTCAAAGAGGCTACAATAGTTTACCGTGTTATTTGGTATATATATCACATTGGTACACAACATGAGAAGGATGAAATTTTAATGAGCAATTATAAAAAATAAATGAATTATTACTTCCAAATTCAAAATGTATACAAAAATAGTAATTAAACACGAGAAACGTTCTAATTTTGTGATTCGAGTTCTAAATTCAAATCGCTACAAAATACCTATCGGTATTTTTTTTAACAAATGTAAAGACGAAGTGTATTATCATTTGTTAATAGTAATAATATTGCAGACAACATCATCTTGTATTACAAAAAAAAAATCTTTGTAACTTGTTACACTGACAAAAATAGAGGTAAAATTAAAGTATGTCTAACTCATAGTAGGTATTTTTACTTGTAGAATAAACCGGCCAAGTGCGAGTCGGACTCGCGCACCGAGGGTTCCGTACAAATCCTACTAATATTATAAACGCGAAAGTTTGTATGTATGGATGTATGGATGTTTGTTACTCTTTCACGCAAAAACTACTGAATGGATTTTAATGAAACTTTACAATAATATAGCTTATACATCAGAATAACACATAGGCTACAATTTGTAAACATATTGTTCGAAATACTAAACCTGCGCAGACGAAGTCGCGGGCACCAGCTAGTCCTGTATAGATAAAAAGTGAGTCTCGCGCCAACCGTTCAGTTTAGAACAATCATAGTTATGATTATTTTGTGAGACCAAAATAGTTAATATTTTTTATCTAAATATATAAAACTCAAAGGTGACTGACTGACTGACTGACATAGTGATCTATCAACGCACAGCTGAAACCACTGGACGGATCGGGCTGAAATTTGGCATGCAGGTAGATGTTATGACGTAGGCATCCGCTAAGAAAGGATTTTGATCAATTCTACCCCCAAGGGGATAAAATAGGGGATGAAAGTTTGTATCTAAATATATAAAACTCAAAGGTGACTGACTGACTGACTGACTGACTGACATAGTGATCTATCAACGCACAGCTGAAACCACTGGACGGATCGGGCTGAAATTTGGCATGCAGGTAGATGTTATGACGTAGGCATCCGCTAAGAAAGGATTTTGATCAATTCTACCCCCAAGGGGATAAAATAGGGGATGAAAGTTTGTATGAAACTTTGTCAATTTTTAACCGATCGGACTGAGACTTTGCATGCATAAAGCTACTATGGCGTAGGCAACCCTTAAGAAAGGATTTTGATAAATTCCATCCCTAAGGGGATAAATAGGGGATGAAAGTTTGTATACATCTTCTTAGATTTTATGAAGAAGTCCTGATGACGAATCAGAATTTTATGATGACGTTCGCTTAAATACGATTTTGATTAATTCAACCCCCATTCAACCCCCACGGGTGATAAAATAAGGGATGATGAAGGATGTAAAATGTATTAGTTTGAACCTATCAGTACGTAATGGAACGAACAAAATAATGTTTAGTTCTAAATGTTGAGAAGTTCTGCCTACCGCTATTAGATGGCGCTGTGCATTTTCGTCTCATTTCTGAATCGCGGTGTTAAGATTCTCCGCCAGTTAATTACCTTCGAACTGAACTGTAGGTAATCTGTTTGTTTGGTTGCTGCGGATTGCCTTCCTCACTGACATCCCTGCTAATATTATAAATGCGAATGTAACTCTGTCTGTCTGTCTTTTCTTCACGCCTAAACTACTGAACCGATTTGTGTGAAATTTGGTACAGACATAATTTGGAACTTGAGAAAGGACATAGGATAGTTTTTATTACAAAGAAATATACAAATAAAAAATAAAATTTATTCCGGACATATAGCGCCATCTATTGGTCTAACCAAAAATCTGCCGAAAGTCACCATTCCACGCGAACGAAGTCGCGGGCAAAAGCTAGTTTTATAATATAACTAAAATAGTAGGCCAGTACCTTGTAAAAGTTATTTTATTAAAGTTATTTATATACAACATTTTATAGTCATCATTCAGAAATCTGATTGAAAATAACTAATTATGTCTTAGAGGTCATTGGGTCATATCTGACCCGCTTTGTAAAAAGTGGCGGACATGAATCAAAGTAGTTTTAAATCGTGGAGAATGGTATGACGTTTCTTTGAATATAAATATTTTATCAAAATTCCATGGAGACGAATGTCCAGGATCGTTTGAAAAATATAAAAGACAAGCAGTTTCAGAGGATTGTACGGTTGCAATGCTAGTTTTTACTGTTAAAGACTTTTCATAAAGAAGGAGGATGTCAATTCGGATGACCAGGATCTGATGAGGATCTCGAAACCCTGAGAAATCGAGGGCAACTCTTGAATATTGTAGGCACGTGAGTCAAAACCAGACATGTGAGTGTATTTTTGAGGGTACTGGTAAACAGTGAAGGTTTTTAGCTGATTTGATAATGGAGACTACAGAGAGTCGAGGGAACTCCTGAACGGTATGTTGCAACTACCACGTGTTTGGGCTTATTTTATTCGTATTGGCGAAGACTTTCCACATAGATAAGTTTGACTGCCATTGTGGGATCGATAGCAAAGATCAGATATAGTTATGGGAACTCCTTTACAATTTATACCGTAACCTTGTGTTGGAGCTTATTTTATTTTAAGTGATGAGAATTCAGTACTAATGGGATCTTTTATTTTTGAGGGATTAATCACCTAACGAGCCCCAGTTTCAGGTTTTTTTCGAAACTGCCTGACGACTTGTAACTGTCGAATTGTAACAACGACTGCTAGAGTGTAGGATTCGGGGCTGCTGGCTTTACGTTTCTAGAGCCTTGACAAAAGTGTAATTCTGTCCTTTTCTTTGTTTTATAAAGTCGGCTTTATTTTATTTTGTAGCATTTTACAAACAAATCCAACTTCAAACATATAAAAAAGCAACAAGAAAACAAAAGCAAGAAAGAAATTAAAAAGATGATAGGTGCATCGGTTTAGAAGTCGGTGTCTAGAGAATGCATCTATATTTATTTAACCACCGAGATCTAGACCGATGCATATAAACAGTTTTCTTGTTGTTTTTAGAAGTTGTTTTTTTTTTTGTAAAAAGATTTTATTTTTAACTTTTGTGAAAAGTTCTCGTCAATACGAATAATATAAGCCCAAACACGACGTTACTAAAACATACCGTTGAGGAGTTCTCTCGACTTTCTCACGTCTCCATCATCAGGTAAGCTCTAAACCTTCACTGTTTGATAGTATCACCAAACATACATCTGAGAATCAACCTTCACTGTTTGATAGTATCACCAAACATACATCTGAGAATCAAGTTTTAATCCTATGCATGCCTACAATTTCTGATAGTTGCCCTCGATTTCTCAGGATTTCCATCATCAGATCCTGACCTGATGACAATGGGAATAAACGGCGAGTATACTCTTTTACTACAAAGAAATGTTTTCTCAAATCCGTCAAACTTGGTCGTTTAAATTCCCCATTGAAATGAGGAAAATATTTGATTTGATTTGATAATATTTTAATATTTTATGTAACTTCAAATTTATCATTTTCGCAATTTTTCCTTTATCTGTACTATATAACGGTGCTTCTTGCCGAATTTCAAGATTCTGAGTTCACGGGAAGTACCTTGTAGGTTTTGATTCCCTAGCGTGTGACGGAAATTCGTCTAAGGTGTCGGTATAACTACTGTATCTTTTGATCGCGTTAACTTAGAAGTTTGATTTTTTCACTGCCTAAAGGAACAATAGACCTAGGTATTTGGTATAAATTTCAATTTGATACCTTTATTCGTTTGTGAGAAATAAGGTAGTAAGTTTCATTTTATTAAAATATTTTTTTTTACTTTATATAACTAAAAAAATGAGATTTTCGTAATTTTTCCTATATTTGCATTATATGACAATGCTTCATGCCAAATTTCAAGACTCTGAGTTTACGGGAAGTATCCTGTAGGTTTTGATTCCTTTGCGAGTGTCGAAAATTTGTTGAAAATATCGACATAATCGGCTGTATCTTTTGATTGGCTTGGCTTAGAAGTTTGATATTTTCACAGCTTAAAGGGACAATAGATCTGAGTATTTCATGTGAATTTCAGCTTGATACGTCCACGCGTTCTTGAGATATAGGGTCTTGACAGACAGACAGACAGACAGACAGACAGACAGACAGACGGACAACAAAGTGATCCTATAAGGGTTCCGTTTTTTCCTTTTGAGGTACGGAACCCTAAAAATGAGGCAATATGTGACCAAATGGTTCGCATTTTCGCAATATGCTTCAAGTTAGTAGACTTTAATATAATAACATAAGTAATATAACAGTGTCACTTACAGTCGTTTCAGAAGAAAGGTATTAGGTTTCAGCGATGTTTAAATAAGGTTATTTTACGATTTGGGTGCATATAAGCCATATCTAGCTAATGTACTCATTAATAAAATAAAACTACACGAAAAAATATGGATTGTTATGAAAGGCCCATGGTAATAAATTAAGTCTTCAACAATATTCAAAGCGAAAACATAAAAAGGTTACGTAAGTTGGAGCCTCTTTCTTCTGTTTTCGCTATCACATCCATTGAAACGTCTTTTGATGAATTAAAACTACTTCAGTCTCTGATGTTATAGAGCAGAGAGAATGAAAAAAAAAAATGAAGGACCGACTTCGAATTTCAAAATAAGAAAATGGCGCCAAGACGAGTCAAGCAAAACGCAATGGCACTACTTAAGACTACTTACCTTTTCTCGAATCGCTTGGTCGTATTTTTGAATTTTCTTGACTTGAGTTTGGCTTCGATTTCGAATTTTAAAATACGAATCTGCCGCCAAGATGAGCAAGGCACACGACACGTTTACCTTTTCTCGAAGCCCTTCATCGTGTTTGAAACTTCAGTTAAGAGTACATTAGATAAACGTTATTTTCATCACATTTAATATATTCTATTTCCTTTGTCCAGGAGAACGGGCGCGCGGCGCCGGACCTGACGGCGTCGCCTGGGCGCGCGCCGCCCGGTCCGCCGCAGCCGCCGCGCGCCAACCACGCACCACCCTGCGTGCTGCAGCCAGACTTCCGAAAGGTAAACATTATAGCTGATCATTCAATGGATTATCTACTTGACAAATAACCAAGCGCCAGGTACATAAAATATCGAAAATAAATCTCAGTGGCGTGCACTTGGAGAGGCCTATGTCCAGCAGTGCACTGCGATAGGCTGATGATGAAGGTACAAAAAGGCTTACGAAGGAACATGATGGGTTTTAGTCAGTAAGAGTCTGACAGTAAATGACTGTTTACTATTATGCCTAATTTTTATGTTAAAGTTTCAAACAAATAACTTGCTTTAAGAAAATCGGACGTTTGTCGATGGAAATGGGCCTCAATCAAAGTATGCGAATAATCACTCAATTGATTACAAAATCGAATACTCAGCTGGTCAGTCGATAGATTGTAGGTACAATCTAATAATCGGGGAATGCTCTGTATGGTATGAATTCCACTCAAGCCACCAATGTATCGATTTGATCACCTAGTCGATGGGTCAATTGGTGGCTTCAAACGTACGTTTGGGTATGATACCTCGAAACATGATACTGTATAATCTAAACCTGATGAATGAAACGGGAATGTCTGTAGTCTAGATATTTCTAGGAACAGTCAAACAAACAAGATGATAACTATATCATTAATACCTCAAAACTTACAGTCTTTTACAACCACACAAATCAATGTGGTATCTCTGTACACACACACACACAGTAAATAAGTCACACACACAAATGAACACAACTTCATAATGTTTGTGTAAGCATTATTATGGCTGTTATTACCGTAACAAATTATCCCTATCAATATTATGTAAGGTACTTATCTATTACACGCATTACATTTTATCAGTTGATAGACCAATAAGTGGAATTTATTGGCGCCTATCACTATGCATAGTAGTGATATGTAGTGCAGCACGTGATCAAGTTTAAATTCTATTAATAGTAAGTAAGTCTACTAAGTACTTACTCTTCCCTATCGCATCTCTCTATCGCTCTAAGGTTGGCTGTTACACCCGTATTTATAAAGAAGTAAAAGTAAGTACTTGAGTAAAAGTAATTACTTAAGTAACGATTTGTCTTCTATAGTTAAGTAATTGGTCAAAGTTAGAACTGTCAAAAGTTAGAATTCTCAGCCAAGTAATAGTCACCATTTCCTTTACTAAAGCACTACTTTGACGTTATTTGAATAAAAAATTGACACTTTGGATAGTATCGAAGCGGTTTTTGCTGTTGTAGACAATATAGATGATAATATATTAGAGGAGATAGAAGTTGCTGAACCTAGAAATCCCAAAGTTTACTTTCGTAATGTGGATCCATTTCATGTCTATTCGGAAGATTGTTTTAAAAAGAGATTTCCTTTCACCAAAAGTGTTGTGAGACATGTTATTTTACCATCTAAAAACCATGGGGTTCTCTTTTTACAAGGTTTTTTCGATGACGATTTTAGTATATATAAAGCTTAACTTTTCTGATTGCTGTTCATTAGAAGTTGTGCATAGGGTAAAAACTTAACACTCAGGTGTGTGTCTGTTAGCACTATACAAGAGTGAAGGTTTAGAGCTGACCTGATGATGGAGAAGAGAGAAGGTCAAGGGAACTCGGCAATGGTAAATATCAACTACCTCGTGTTTGGGCTTATATTATTCGTATTGAGGAGAACTTTTCACTAATGCGAATAGTGACTAAAAAGCTAAAAAAAAAATTTTTTTTTTTAAATTAACTTTTGCCAGTTCAGACTGTTACATATAATAGGGAAACCTCTTCAAGTAGGTAAGGTCGGTACTTAATCGTATCTGGAGTGGTTCATGTCAATAGTGCAATGGGTGGGGGTCAAACTCAAGACCTTTTAATAACCAGGCAAACTCTGTAACTATGGTGATATTACTATTGGCATGTATAATGTTAATATACTTTATTTTTTATGGTCCTTTAAGTAAATAATCTCTAAAATCAACATAATCTATTTTCGACTATTACTTAAGCATTTGCTCAAGTAAGTAACGTGTGTTACTCAACTATAAAATGAGATTTTGTATTTAAGTATTCTAACCATAAGTAATGACTTAATTAAGAAATTACTTAGCAACAAGTAATTACTTCTTTATAAATACGGGTGTTAGAGAACCCAACTCTGGGTTAAGCTCGCCTTTGTACATAACTTCTATGTATTGTTTGTATAAAAATACAAACAATACATAGAATAGAGTCCTATATTAATAGTAACAATGTGATTAAAGATGGGTACCCAATGACTTACTACGCCACAGCGATGTTTTTTTGTTCTTCAGATTGAAATGCCTATCCAGAAAGAAACACTTTGGAATTTCTAAGTTAGGATTTATAAATAAACTTCAATTAACTATTTTCCATTACACAGGTATCAGGAGTGAGCAATGAAATATTCAGGCAGATTGAAATGGTTGAGAATGACCACGATTCGACAACTGCCGCGGCGCTCGAGGTCAGTCACTAATTATTTAATTTATTCTCTTAAGTTTCTGAATATTCAACGTAGCATATCTTTGAGAAAATGTGGACATTTTGATGTTGTACTTAATTAGAGTGAGAGGCCACTTATTTCTGTCCAGTGAATACTTGGATTCGGAAATTGTAATATATAATGGATAAGAAAGAGGGTCTTGTGTTGCTATAAGTAAGGTTGAAGTATTTAACTTCGATAAAGATACTTGATCAATTGAAACTCATAAAAAATATCTGTACTAATCTATTCGTGTACATTATAACAATAGCAAATCCAAAAAGTTGACACCATATTTCAGTGCAACTATCAATTGCATCGACTTAAAAGTATATCAGAAGCCTATTCCATTCTTGGGGAAATTTTATGTAACAGTATACAACACCCTACATTTGTAAAGTACGTGTAGGCACTTTTATATCAGTAAGGCTTCTCCCATTACGTCAGCGTTGCGCTGAGTAGACGTCAATGTTCTAACAAATGTGTTACAAGCCGTCAATGATATCAGCACACAGTGAATAGGTTTGCTCAACACCTACAGATTGTAAGCAAATATTTGACGTCATAAACACATGGTATAAAAGAATACAGAAATTGAGGGAAAGCTTACATTTTCGCACGACAAAATTATAGAGTGAAAATATGCTTATTGAATGCCACATACCTAAAAAAGTCTTGTCGAATTTTATGAAGAAAAATACGTGTAGTCTTGTCATTTGTTTAGGTATTTTCGATAAGCCATTTTTCTCGCTTGAAATGAACTGTTCGTGTAAAATATATGGTTATTGTATTTTTCAGGCGGTGGAGCGACGCGGCGAGATGATCGTACGGATCCTTGAAATCAGACAAGTGGGCCGTAACAATATTGAAGCCGCCAAGAAATTCTTCTCATTACAGGTAACAAAATTATCCCACTTATACAGATACTTATATAGATTTAAAATATTGTGGGCCTGTATGTTAGAATGTTTGTATCTCAATAACGCTTTATCAACTGAACGTATTCTTCTTCTTCTTTCGTGTCGATGACATGTCTTTACTTAGTGAGACTACACTTTGTCAGCCCAATATGCCGCCACAGCGAGAGCACGTGAACTTTATTAACTGAACGAATTGAGCAAGAATATGCTTGACATATTATAGTCTGTAATCGCAGTCAAGACAAAACACAATTTTATGTTGGGTCGGCACTAGTTCCCTCGGGAGACGGGTAAAACCGCGAGCGAATGCTAGTTTACAATAAAATTAATAAATAAACTGATTGTTTGAAATAAGGAACTTTTCTACACTTCTAATACTGAGGCCACTGTGATGTACCTATATTAGCTATTGTGGCCGTATTCATTGAATGTCGACACTGTTCCATTGTACGATTCCACAATGTCGATATATTTCCACGTGGAACACGTGTAAGTTCTCTAAAGGTCAATAAGGGTACAACCGACAGTAGAGGGAATGATATAACTAGTGGCATGATTAATGAAGCTACTCTATATAATAAAGATGATCACTATGAATAACACAACAACGTAGGCAAGCATAAAACTAAGGTTTCTATAGAAACTGAGATGAATACGTAAACTGCATTAAGGAAACGAACTTGGTATTAGTTCTCGCTTTATGCAACAATCTTAGCCGCAACAATGCCTTTAACTCAAGCAAATGTAAGTTCGCTGAAACTCTTGGCGTCTTTTGTTAGCAAAACCAACAACAATAAATTGAAAACAAATCGTTAACCGCAATGAATACTGATCACTGCACCAACAACTGTGAACATAAAGTAGAACCCGCCACGCTGTCGTGATTGGAAAATATAAAAAAGAATCCACACAGAACTCACAAATAGGTACTCCAATCATTTCCCTATTCTTTATAGAGAGAATGGATCATAAATATTTAAAGTAGAAGAGAACAGTGATTGGAGACGGCGTTAAGGCTTCATTTTTTGAAAAACACCAGTCTTCCCAGGTAATTTTCCCGCTCCATTGACCCGAATAGTCTGCTCGTAACCTAGTACGGGACCCACTGTGAAAGAACGCTACTCTAGTGAACCCTTTTGTTCGAGTCGGGCTGGCCTAGATCGCTGGGAATGTGAACGCAATTTAGACCAGCATTGTTGGGATGTGCAGTACGGCTCATACCATAGCTATGTAATATTGTTCACTATGGATTCTGTGGTTTATTCCATTTGCGGTTTCCTTAAATTGCTGCGGTTGTGCTTTGTGCGATACAATACTATTGTCGTAAGGCATCAGATTGATTCGGAATTTGAAGCACCTACATGACTATCGATATTTTTGTTGTATGAGATCACTGTCTATTACTTCTTTTAACAGTTTTATTGCCATAAAAGTTTGTCGTTATCAAAGATTTAGTGTTACTACAACTCCAATTATTCAAAAATAATTCAAGTGCTTGTTTGTTCCCAGGACTCCCGTCACATAGTCCAACTAGTGGAAATAGTGAAGCGACCTGGCCAAACCCTGGGACTGTATATCAGGGAAGGTGACGGTGGAGCGCGGACGGATGGAGTGTTTATATCCCGGATAGCATTGGAGTCTGCGGTATACAACAGTGGCTGCCTCAAAGTGGGGGATGAGATCCTGGCAGTCAACCTGGTGGATGTTAGGAGGATGTCGCTGGATGACGTGGTTATCATCATGTCGATACCCAGGCGGCTGTTGTTGTGTACGAGGCAGAGGAAAGGTTGGTTGACGAAATGTACCAAGAAAAGTATTATATTAAAAAAGTAGACTACACTTTCACTGATAGCGAAGAATTTATTATGACTAAAAGTGTAAATTAAATGAACTTTAAGAATCTCATGAACAAGCAAACTTATCAAGCTTACCAGTTCATTCTACGAACAAGGCATCTTAGATTTTCCTTCCAAACACCATTCAGTAATTTATCAAGAGTTATATAGAGCGTGCTATGTAACTCCTCAGGTAAATCAGGACCCGGTTCACCATCGATGCCGCGGTCGGAGCACAAGCCGCCGCCGGTCGTGGTGCTCAAGAGGGACTGCAGAGATGATGACGAGAGGGACAGGGACCGAGTCGACGGACTTTATTCACAGTGAGTGTTTTAAGATCAGCATTATAAGATAATATACATACATATTTTTCAAAATAATTTGCAAAACATAAGATTTGTAGTGTTTTCCATTCTGATTTTTGAGTTGGTAGATAATTTAATTTATTTTCTCTAGCAAGTCCTTATTGAAATTAGTAAAGCTTCTAGTAAATAGAACAATCCTGTGTACTTTTTTCAATATAATAATATTTGAAGTGTTCAATGACTCCAGTTTACACATGGAGGCATCACTTTGCTGAATCGCCTGTTGGCTGTGCTTAACCAAGTTGCAGATGATTCCGAAAAAACCGCGAATCCCTATGGCGACAATGTTTTATATGATGCCAAAATAAACGTATGTTCAACTCCAGAAAAGTCGAAAGACGACTCATCTTCTACTACAATAGAATTTAACATTTGTTGTGTTTTTATCAGGCATGGAACTCTTCGATCGGCGGGTCCTGGCGGAGGAGTACGACCGGTGGGTGATGGAAGGGAAGAAAGAAGTCGGCTTCAGCTCGGCGCTCTGTCTCCGGATTCCACGGCCCTGGATTTATATTACAATCCACGACCGCCGTCTGATCATTCTACTTGGAGGTAAATAATTACGGCCCTATATGAACGATCAGATCGGACATTAAATTATACCGTCAATATAATATTTAGATCACTCTTTTATTTTATCAATTTTCAATTTTGTAAATTGAGATGGAACTAAGAACGTGTGTCAGATGAAAACTGTCTATCTGACGAAGTATTTTTTTACAATCTTTATACTTTTTTGTTTAGCTATCGTCCTCCTCCACCGGTGATCACAGAGCAGCCAAAATCTCAAGCGACGCATTTTGTACCGTACGAGCGATCCTATCCAAACACACTGGACAGTTTAGCGGAGAAAGTGCACTCTTTCTATCCCGCTGACAGCGGAAGGTATGATAGGTACTAAAAGTTTCTTTAAAACTTCTTTACTTGTTCTTACTCCGTGGTCATCAACTAAAATATTTTAAATCTGTTTTAGTACTCGTTTCGGAGGCCGAGTGCCACGGTCAGGGTCAGAGCAGCAATTACCTAGGGCTGAAACGCATTCTGATTTTGGTAGACATTCATTGCTCAGATCAAGTTTGAAGGCATCGGCTGCAACTGGAGGTAAGGTTCTCCACCTACATATTTTGATTCCAGAATATTCTTTTGTAAATGAGAACCTTTTTAAGTAAATCTTTTATTTACAGCGTCAAGCTTAAGATACAACCAGCGATATGGTGGTGTTGGCATGCCCGGATCTGGCCTAACAGGGACTGGACTTACAGACTCTGGTCTAACTGGAACTAGTTTAGGCCCCGGGCTTCCATCTGGCTTATCGACTACCGGACTCAGTGGCCTCACCGGTTCAAGTCTTGTTGGTTCAGGCTTGACGAGCTCTGGCCTAGGTTCAGGTTTAGGAGGAACTGGTCTGGGATCAACTCTTACAGGAGCATATGGAACTACTGGGCTCGGTCTACCGTCGTATAGCAGTAAATTTGGAACAGCTAGAAGAAACCGTAGTCTGGACTATTCGTCAGACACCGAGGCTACGGCTCCTACTAGAACTCCATATTATTCAGGGCTTAGCGGGTATCGAAGTAGCACTTTGGGCAGGGATATTGGATCGAAGTTTAACTCTTTACCGAGGGATGTGAGAGGGACTGGACAGAGGTAAGTGCGTGTCCTACTTATCTCATAATATTGTCAGACAATTGATTGAATAATTGCGATGTTTTAAATAGGCTGGGACTGAGTAGACGCGCGGGAAGTGTTCTTCAAGATGAGCCGGAACCTTTGTCTTCACGTTTGGATCTTCGTTCTTCCAGAGGTAAGCAAGTAACAAAAAACAACTTGTATCAACACAATATTATCAAAGAACCATCTTTATAGGTGATCATTTGTTTATCAGGTCGTTTACCGTCCTCTCCTTCAGTATTCACTTCGGACGAGTACAGGGCGTGGCTTTCACGTGCGCCTTCTACCAGCGCTCTTTACGAGACGCTGCGTCCGCGACTTCCTACGCACTATTCTGCTGAAAATATTCACGATGCGCTCAAAAACGTAAGCAATTTTGAGTATCAATTTGTACTATGTTTTTGATTGATGCTTTAAGTTTAAATAATGGTCATTTTCAGATGGAAAGTGGCAGCCGGTTTGGATCATCGCTAGGTTTGGCAGGGCGTCGGGTGGAAAGACCTCGTCACTTACCCGCTCGTTCAGTATCATCACAACAGTTGGGAGCTACGCAACAACTCGGGGCAGGAGCTGGGGGTTCACCTTCAGCCCGGCGAGTTCGACAACTGCTTGAGTTGGGATCTCGTTTCAACTGTCCTAACCCAAGCCCTGTTCCAACGCCTGGCTCACGACATCAAAGACATCTCGATATCAACCCTAACGGTAAGAATACAGCAGTTTATGATTTGACTGATTAATGGGTTAATAGAACCATTATGCTGATTTATGTTTATTTATGTTGTTTACTTTTATTTCAGAGTTCTTAAAGTATAAAGTGGAAAAACCAGCGACGGGTGGTCTGTCGGCATCTATGACTGGTCTATCACGATTGTCGGGCGGAGTCTCGGGTATGCTATGGGTACATCTATTAGCTGGACGTGGTCTACGACCGTCTCCTTCGGGAGCATCACCGGGTTCACCACCATCGGGTCCACTTGCGCCCCCGCAGCCGCCAGTCGCTCCAAGAGACTTGTATTGTGTACTGGAATGTGATCGTGTGCATAAAGCTCGCACTGTGGTAAGCATCACGCATATTTTACCATAACCGCGTCTGAACAAGTGAATTTGTCTTTTGTTCACGCGCTCTTTATGTTGTGACATTTTAGGTCCGTACGGGAGAGCTGCAATTCGACTGGGATGAGTCATTCGAACTGGATCTAGTAGACAACAGACAGTTGGATGTATTAGTCTACTCATGGGACCCACAGCATAGGCACAAGCTCTGCTACCGTGGATCTGTCACATTGCCAGATCTACTGTCACGTTCACCTGCTCATCAACTCGCTATTAAGGTTAATATTTGATCTTCATTCTTCCATCAGCATTATGTTCTTTATGATCAAAAAATACAAAATATATATTTCAATTCTCAGATGGAACCCCGCGGAACTCTATACGTACGATTTCGACATACGGAACCGCACGATCTCTTCCGAAGACGACCCGCACCACCTCGTGGTACAGCGTTGTTCGGAGCCGAACTGGACACAGTTGTGGCAAGGGAGCCTCGCCCACCGCACGCTCCTCCTGTGCCATTGATTGTACGAAGATGTGTCGAAGAAATTGAAAGACGTGGACTGGATATCATAGGTACTTTACATACAAGAACAGTTTTTTATAACTCTTCCCAAAAAGACAAAATAACTAATTAATATTATTTAATTACCTTTCTCAGGTCTTTATCGCTTATGTGGCTCAGCAAGTAAAAAGCGCATACTTCGAGAAGCATTCGAGCGAAACGCACGTGGAGTTGAACTGGCGCCTGATTCTGTACCAGATATCAACGTCATAACTGGTCTTCTGAAGGACTACTTAAGGGAACTGCCACAGCCATTGTTCAGTCGCTGCATGTATCAGATGACTCTTGACGCATTGGGTTAGTATATGATATTTGAGGAAACATTTCATTCAAACCGATTTGTTGACCCATAATTCTTCTAATTATACATCTTTTGTTTCAGGAATATGTCTACCAGATGACAGAGAAGGCAATGCTCGATTGATGGCCTCAGTAGTTGAGCTGCTTCCTCGAGCATCTAGAGCCACTCTTGTATTCTTACTTGACCATTTAGCCCTTGTCGTGGCTGCCCAAGATCGGAACAAGATGTCACCACAACATCTGGCAGTGGCTCTCGCACCACCTCTCATGTTGCACTCACAGCCACCAACAGAAATGGACTATCAGAGATCTATAAATGTACTGCAGTGTCTTCTGCAAATCTGGCCAGCTCCAAAACGTTCAGGTAATGTCATCTCTAGTGTCAAAGTTTACACTACATTGAAATATTGAAATGTAAGAAACAACATTCATAAATTGTCTGTTATGGTCAATACCATATTCTCCTTTTTGTTATTTTTTGTCGATTCCAATTCAATGTTGTTTCTTACATAATGATGCTAACTAGTAGCACAAAGCACGCACATAGACCCACTAGCATACTCCAAGAATTCCCAAAACAACACAACTAGACAACACCCACTCCGCACGAAGCTACTTTCACCTGTTGCTGTTCTCATATCATTTTCGTACATTTCGGGCGATGATAAGGGGAAATTTACATAACTTTTAGAGTGAAATAAATTCACAGCATAAAGTTTACATTTACCCTGTGGGGTTGTGTGTAAGACATGATACAAAAAGAGATGACTATCGTCTAGATTTCAAGGGCAATAATAATGAGAAATTATTTAAATGACTTAACGAAACTTTAAGAACCAAAGTTTAAAATAAAAGCTGATATATTTTTCACAAAGATGCCATTTACGGCAGCCCTGGTCAAATCTACATTAGGACATCCTTAGATCTCCCCTTCCTTCTTCTGCATGCTCTTTCTAGTCAATCTATACTATACTTATACACTAGACAAGAACACTGAATGTCTAAAACCTAAGCGGTCCCTTAACGCATGTATGTTTGTAGACAGTTCGGCGCGGCGAGTCAGTAACCGGGCCGCGTGGAAACAGAGTCAGTGCGTCGCCAGCGGCCTCACTCACACTCCCCCAAGGTACTATATACCTTCTCACTATAGCACAAACCTAAAGAACAATGCTATAAAAAATACAATTTAGCATTTCAATAAACAAACTTCTTCTCTCAATAAATCCACTTTCCGTTTTCATCACCACAATTTTGTCGTCTTCTTTTCAACATTTTTATCTTCTTGAGTCATGATCCGTTATACACTTACGTTGTTTCGGATAGGTATTGTTGAAGGTGTTTTGTTGGCAGGCCGAGTTCCGCCCTCAGTCAGTCCATATCGGCCTCAAGCGGCAGCATCAGCAGCATCTCCGCCGCCAGCTCTCTCGGGTCGGCCCGCGCCAGACCGCTCGCCGCCCGCACATGTAAGTACACGTCGAAAACGACTTAAAAGTTATATCTCCACTTCTGTGACTAAACATTTTATTGAATTTTCTTACAGGTTCTCTCATCAGTCAGGGCCGGCCAATATCGTCCGCAGTCGCCGCTCAGAGGCCCTCTGCCCGCTCCACCTCGGTCCCGTCAGGTGACAGTATCCTCTCCCGGTTCACCCAGCAGTAGCTCCGGGAGCCACAGCCCAGCGGACACAATTAAACATGGAGGATCTGTTTCCTCCATCCTGAGGCAACCGGAGCGAGCCGCATCCCCGCGGTCTTCGCCACGGTCCTCACCGCGCGCGTCACCCAGAGCCTCCCCGCGAGACTCCCCGCGGACTAGCACGCCGCGGGAGAACAGGGAGCACGCGTCTCGCGAGTCGTCGCGGGAGCACACGCCGCGGGAGCACTCTCGCGAGCACACGCCTCGCGACTCGTCGCGCGAGCACACGCCGCGGGACGGGCCGCGCGAGGGGGGGTCGCGCGAGTCGCCGCGCTCGGTGATCCCGGGCACGTCGGCGGGGCTGGCGGTGACGCTGAACTCGCCGGGGCGCGGCGGCCTGAGCCCGCGCTACAGCTCCACCAACCCGTTCCTGCAGCAGTACGACGCGGAGGAGGAGGCCGAGGCGTGGCGCGCCGCCGACATATTCTCCTCGCACGCATAGTGCTCGTAGCGAATTGAGATTTTCTAGTCAATTTTTTTAATCGAATCGAAAGAGTGCTACGATTCCGCTGTATATTATGTTGTTTATTCGACGAGCGTGGTGCGCGTTCGTGTAATGTTTGTTATATATAGAGCGAGTTACGATGTATATTACTGTGAGAATGTATACATGCTGAGGCGCGAGGTGACACGCCTCGCCGGCCGCCGGCGTCCCGCCCCGTAGCCACTATAGTGTTTATCGTATTGTATTGTACATTGTATATAATAAACGTATATGTAGGTACGCTCCAATTTTGTACCGTTCGGGTGGGACCGCGGCGGGCGGCCCGCGGCGCTACACACATCATCCCACATATCAGAGACTTGTGTACGGAATCGAAACGATTGTAACCCAATGTCCAAGAAATTGGTAAACAGAATCAATAAACAAATCAGCTTCCACAAATGAGACTAACGGTGAAAATTGTAAAATGTCAATGTAGCAATATTAGTGTATCGACGACGCACACAAGTCAGTAGCTCGAGTAGGGAGAGTGTATCATAGATCAGACGTGCGGACTGTCTTGAGACTGAGACCATATCAGAGTAGCTCGTAGACTCGAAGGCATTCCGTCGTAGAACGAGCGATTACGTGACATATTGGAAACGTCTAGCAAACGCAATGCTGTTGTCAATGTTAAACTACTATTCGAATAATCCCGTTCTTTATTAAAGTAATAAATATAAAACATATATTAATTAAATATAGTGTTAGTAAAGCATTTTTACGAGTCGCTAATTCTATGAAGGACTGGAATTAATCCGTTTGGATCGGTCGCATTCTCAAGATCAGAGGCGCTGTGTTCGAAGTTTGGGTGATGAGGGCGATCAAATGAATCTATTATAAAAATAATAATTTGAAAAATGAACGTTTGCATTCGAAATTCGAAAACATAGCCTCAGTTCTTTTATCTAGCGTCTGCTAGACATATAAGAGTGGGAGAAATCGACCAATGACAGCACTGATCCTACTTTCACTGCCATGATTGGTCCATTTATAATAGAAAGCATAATAATTATATTATACACTTGTTTATATGTCTGTCGGAGGCTACACGGTTACTTATTACTTTTGAGCGACACTTCAAGACGAAATTTTGTTATTAAATATTAACTGTTTATAAATAGCATTGCACAAATAACACGACTGATATGGGACACAAAATGTTTTTGATACTTTTTACTTTTTGTACCTGTTCCTCGTTTGTAATAATGGATAATATGGCTTCGTTGGAGAACCTCGCCTTTGCTGTACCTCTATAAATTTAAATAAATCAGTGTTGGTGCGCGAATTCCCTTTATTCTCATTCATTATGTTCACGTTTCGCAGGGCCTCTGACGCATTTGATGGTAAACTTTGCTATAAAGGAATTCGTGTACGAATAATACTAACATTATCTTGTATGAAGGCTGAAAATCGATGACAATATGTAGCGATAACTTGAACCGATCGTGATGATTGTATTAATCGAGCGGTCGCCTTCATGAAGATCATGCACTTCGGTTCGTATCGCCGGACACTCAATGTTTTAGATGTTATTTATATACGTGTGAAATTATTTCTATTGCAAAATATATAAATATTAGAGAATAGAGGGGTTTTAAACACTCAATTTAGATAAATGGGGATGATCACAGTGATCATATTGATCAGCTACGTGTTTAGAGTAGTACAATCATAAGTTCTTTGTTCGGTGGAAGAACCTTATATAAATATTTTGATGATATTTGAGTCTTTTCTGATGTCCTTTTGGTCTGAAGGACGAAAATCTAGTTGTGACTGTTATCACGATAGCTGTCCGGCGATGGGAACCGAGACCATCCATTCACTGCGCCTCACTCGATCTAGTAAAATTATGAGCTTAACAAAATTCGTTTTAAAATATTCACATGTAATCATAAGACATTATAATCGACAGTAGGTCTATCGCCTATTATTATGTAATACTTTAGAGTTTGATACAATTGATCATGACTTGTATTGTTCACATTTAATCATGACTAAGGCGTAGTGTTTGGATGTATATAGCTGTACGGGTGTTTACATAGCCGATGTTTTGTCATACCAGTTACTGGCTGTCACTTTTACATTGCAAAGTAAGAAAAAGAAGTTTAAAAATGGAATTTAAGAAAAGAAAAACAAAACCAGTCAACCTAACAGTTTGAATCGATTTGAAAATAGAAGCCGAAGTGACAGTAGGTACTACAATAAAACGTTAGTGATGTGAGCACGCTCTAAATGTTGTGAGTGGCTTGAAGTGTCGCTCGACAGTCCGTAGCCAGCCGCGATGGCGGTAGTGTGTAGTGACTACGGCGCACAGCTTCAGTTGGCTTCAATGGGGCAATAATTCTGAGAGATTACACTTAGGTTCCGACATGTTACGCCTAGGTCACAGATACAACTAGGTCCCGAAACTAACACCTAGGTACCAATGAATACATTGTAATACAGTTATTACATGTCTTTGTAATTTTAGCACTTGTTAGAATCCATCTATATATAAATTAATTTATTGAAAATAAAACTTATTATACACGATTAGAGTTACATATTCATTGACTTGGTATCTGCCCGCCCATGTATCTTGTATATTCTAACAATTAAAAGTTTAACTAGATATATTCCAAATTAAATGAATATAACGATTTAATTGATAGATGCGATATATTTTAAATGTAGATAAACAATTTCTTAACAGATTCGATATTTGTTTGTTGATATATACACGGTGATAGAGTTTTTATATGCAAACTGATTATTGAATTTATAAGCAAAGTATAAACTTCTTTTACGAGACTTATTTAAAGAAGTGACTATAATTTGGCCTACGTACAAACTCTATACGACTACCTATAACTTTAACATTTAGAATATCGTGATTTTTCTATATCTATTCTATAGATCTTGTCTATTGTTAGATTTTACGATGTTACAGTGTAAAGAGATGGCCAAGTGTTACTCTCTCAAAGTTGGTGCCGCTGTTCGTTTGTGTTGCGGGGCTGTGGTCCCCCTGATACTATCAGTATTTCGACAATTTGGTAAAGAGTAGCGTTACATACGTGAACTTAATATTAAAGAGTAAACGCTGCCCGTATCTGTACCGGGCGGCTGGAACACACACGAAAATAAATAATACGACGTTAAAATCGTTTTATTTTTGGACCCCGAAACATCAATATGAAAAAATACAGATGTAGGTGCGCAGGTGCTGGGTACCTAAGTAGCTTGTCCCCAACTTTGTTGGGTTGGATTCCAGTCTAACCCGATACAGCTAACAGATAGTGTTTCACATGGATCGATTGCTAATCTGACCAAATAGCCTGTCTGAAAATAACGATATTTTATATCAAATCAGAGAAATGTTTTCTTGTTTGTTCTGAAACAAATCAAAACGCATGTTCTGAAAGAAATGAATTTACGAACGTAGCTACCCGAAAGCTACCTACCATAACTACGCATGGACCATTTATTGGGTCTGAAATAAAGAAATTTTATTTATTATTTATGGCAGATAATGGTACTATGGCTACATCTAGCGTTTGAGCAAATACCTTATGTTGTTCATTGAAGGAGTATTTATTATAGGTACCTTCAAACATAACCTTGACAACCAAATATACCTACTTCATTAATTAGTTCCAATTCTTTCAAATTCGTTCAAAAGACGACGATAAATTATATTAATGGGCTTCAGTGGTTTTACGCATATGAAGAGTAATTAATAGACACTGATTGTAAAAAATCTAAGTAATTTGTGAAAATAATCAGTTAACAACCCATCCTATAACTATAAAGATGAAGGAGAATCATCAGATCAGCTTCTAAGATACGAAGACATGCAACATAACACAGATCATATGGTATAGTATGTATTATGTAAATAGTAAGTATCATGAACTGAGGAACAAAGATTAAATACCAAATATAAGTAAATTATATATTTTTAAAACTTATATCCGAAAGAAGTATGTATATAAAGTCGTCAATTGAACTAATCACGGCCAGAGCTCTCATACAAGTTAGTGTTAGAGTACCATCAATAGATGGCATTTTGTTGAGAAAATTATTTGGACTTGGCTATAAACGTTTGTGCCTCATATTATTGTATTGCCTACATTAGTGCAATGCTCTTTAATAATTCTGCATGGGCTTTTTTTTTTTTTTATTGGTACGCGCACCCCGACTTCTCTTACATGGGTGCCTAGAAAAGGTCTGTGTATTTTGATACTGATAGATACATAAGTCATCTCTTTTCATCAGATTAACCGTAGCTTATATGAATATCAAGGTGAGAAAAACATTTTAAACCTAAAAACTTTGTTAAATTAAATTAAGTTCTGAAGACTAGCAGCCTTACTTATAAACGTGAATTAAATATAAGTAATACTTAAGGGCTGTTTAAGAAAATTCTTACTTATAAACGTTGCTTAAGTATGTCTTAACAAACATTTAATCACTACTTAAAGTCTTAAGTAGTGATTAAATGTTTGTTAAGACATACTACTTAAGACTTTAAGTAGTGATTAGTTAAAATGTTGCTTAGAAGGTGATTAGAGATTTTATAAGTAAGGGGGTAGGATAATTCTTTTAATTTTACAATCCTCTTAACAAAATTTCAATAAAGCTTTTTATTACAAATTCAAGTACCTTAATATTTGAATAACAAAATAAAGCTTATTCAATGCCACTGAAATCTATAAGATTAAACTGAAAATGCAAAACAGGGCTAATTCTTGAATACATTTTTGTATCAAAATAAAATATTCAAGTCAATAGAATATTTTATAAAAATCTAAATGCTAGGTTTTAGCCAGTGAGCATTCTTTTGAAGATGTCAAAGGATAGTAACAAAGCCGAAAGAGCTTTGAGAAATGTCTGCGAAACATTGAAGCCATTCTTTCTCATATTTATATTTTTATTCGCGCGAGTGACTTTGTCAGTCTGAGAGATTCTTATAAATGCAGTACTGATGTTAAGTCACTTTGTTGCGTGACTCGGAATTTTGGGAAAAAGAAATTACACACAATACATTACACTATGTTTAACCGATTTTTAAAAAAGAAGAATTTTATCAATTCATCTGAATCTTTTATTTCTTATGCATGTTCACCAATAGCCCAAAGACGCCTGGGCCGATTTGCAGGATTCCTTCTTATGTTTTTCAGGTAAGTATGTAAATATATAAAAACAAAGCTCAAAGCTGTGTTGTCTATGAACACAATGAATTTATAATATTTTCCTTCATTTACGGAATTAAGGACTATCCAAATACAAAGGAGTATGAAACGCCAAAGATACTCCTAAATGCTATGCGACCATACAAAATAATTTAAGTCATAAACCCATTTACAAACAACCAATATATGTATATCAAGATAACAGACCGGTAATTCCCAGTATATCCACCCAATATAAACGGAGTAAGGATTCCTACCGAAATATATCCATTTTAGAGTACCCGCACACTGCAAACTAAATAATCGGCTGACAGTTGGCCTGTTTTTTGTTGGTTGTTTTTTTTTTTTTTAAGAAAGTCTTTATTCCAATCAAAGTTTTAAATACCTGATCTTCGTAATATGTGTACTGCCATTCATCTTCAGGGGTTAATTCTGCTAATATTTCATTGCAATACGATTGTAGAGCAGACCCTATAGACCAATGGCAAACCAATGGACTGTCATTGGAAAACGATTGGTCTTATATTAGTACATAGTAGCAGAATTTCCGCTACGGTTAAAACTGCTGTTGAAATTCAGTTAATATTCACTTGACACATTATTAAATTAGCGGGATTTAGAATCAGACTTATGCGCCTAAGCAAAATATCGGCCGACTAAAAGTTTCTAGTGTGTGGTTACTCTTACCGATACTGATGCTCGGTTGGGTTTCGTTCCAATATTCTAAACATCTAGCACATAGCGATACCGAATTCATATCCGTTTCCGACCGTCGGCGGTACGGAATTGTCCAACGTTACGCTGAGTTAAGGCGAAGTATCTGTTTTAGTTCGTTATTTTTGTTATGTTGGTATTGGAGGGTTAGGTTTGATCGTTGGCAAAATATGTACAACGTCGGCAGAAAGATGGTATTAGTAAAATATGAAGCAACAGTGTGGCATACAAGTAGTGTTAATGTCTAAATAAAGATGATTGCAGTTGTACAAACAAGAGGTTCTCATCAAAATAAGGTGAGACTTAAAATGCGTTTGCCGCAACCATTGGGTGGATGGGTGACTATACCTTAACTGAATAAGTTGCAAACATGAATAGTTAGTTTTTAAGTCTCAGAACCAATTAAGATTTTATTTTTTATAAAGGTTTTTATAAAGTCTCACTCATTGCGTTACTAAGCTCAAGTCTAATAAGACAGGTCTGCTATGGCAAATATATCATTCCAAGGCATTCCCTTAACCGCGCTGAAGTAATTTGAAAGTTTTTACTTACAACTGGAACTAGACGTAGTTCAGTCGCGGAGCAACTTCTTCGCTGGTTATGACTACGTTAATTAAATGTTACACAACAGTTTCGGGACAGTTGCTTATTTTAAAGTTATTGCAAAGTTTTCGTTGTGGTTTTTGAAAGTTATTAAGAATAAATAATTACCTATAGTTGATTCTTTCATTATACATATATATCCTTGTCCATGTGAGAGGAGGCCTGTGCCCAGCAGTTGGGCGATAAAAAAAAGGCTGTAGCAGTAACAGTAACAGTTTTAATTTTATATGATTTGGCTTTGACCACAAATACGAAAATAAATATTAGGATATTTGAAAATTTTAACACAGAAGAGTTAAAAACATCTTATGGGCAAGCGTCCGCTAGCGAGCAATTACCACCAAAATTGACGGCAGTGTTTGTCAAAAACACTACTTGCCTACCATTTGAACGAAAGGCACCACTACCGACGGTGCGACCCTGCTTATAGTCTCCAAAACGAGTTAAAGGCTTTTTTGCTAATCGTACCAAGTTCTCAGCCATCCTTTCTTTGAGTAACTCCAACCAGTTCGTACCGGTTACTAATCAAGTTGCCAAAGAGATCTCCTCTAAGCTTAGCTCCAATATGTTTGCTGACATTCAGGTTGGGAAACTGCGAAACGGGACTTAAAGAGACATTTTCAAAGTTCAAATGACGTTCGGGTTTCGCTAGGGTAATGTCCTTTGTAAAGGGTGTTCTATAAAGATTGACTGAAACAAATGGATTTTCTTTACAGCAGTAAGACTAATCTTAATTAAAAAATAGATACTTGATACTAAATAGATAGTAACTAACTAAATCAGTTAAATATAAGATTGAGTATTTATAAACACTAGGTGTTTATCTGTCCTTGTATTGTTATGTCTCTGTAAATGTAGAACTTATGGTCTTATCTTATTGGTTTATTGACAAACATCTTCTCAACCCAATGATAGGTTAAAGAACATTACTTTTATTTTAGTTTGAGTTACTTCAAAAGAGTGTCCCAGTCTAACCTGATGAGGAGTACCAGTGTTTCACAAGGAGCGACTGCCTGTCTGACCTCTTCAACCCAGTTACCCGGGCTACCCAATACCCTTTGGATATCACTTCTGTATGCAAACACCCTAATACCATCACTTCGCTAAAACTAATGGGAGTAGTTTGTCGGAGTCACCTTAAGGAATCGGTGCAAGTCGGTTAAATAATGTCAGTTTTATTTCAGTTATATACTGAGATATGCATTGAAGTTTGGTTATAAACCACGAGATCTGTTATCTTATTTTAGGATTATTCAATGCAATAGAAAGATTTCTGGTTTTATCAGTTTCAGTTTTACCCTTAGGGGTTGCCAGGGGAATTGGCTTGAGGAGGTCAGATAGACAGTAAATCCTTGTAAAACACTGGTACTTAGCTGAATCTGGTTAGACTGGAAGCAGAAACCAATATACTCGTATGTAAACACGAAAAGGCTAGGATGTTGAACATCAACTTAAAATTCATCCTTCTGTAACTTAAAAACTTATGCAATAGTGAAAATAAATTCCTTGGTTAAAATATAGTCGTTCAATTAGTGAATTTATGAACGCCTTTCTACAGACTATTAAAATTCAAGAGACCAATGGCAAAATGAACGTTGCGACCCTAAATCGAAGAATTCAAATCAAAAGTTGCGATGAAAATTTATTACGAAGAAGGAAAGAATTATTTCACAGAATAGTAGATAAATGCTGGTAGCGAGTAAATTACTTTTAGGTTCGAATGAAAAAAAAAATGGTTTCATTCATTCGATATTCAAACGCTGTTTTTGAGGGTTTCATTTTTTTGTCGCCGTGCAAGCCGTTGACAGATTGTCAATTGTTTTCGAAATTGTCAATCTGTCAACGGCTCGCTTTGAATATTTTTAGAACCAGTTCTAATTTTTGAGAAAAGGTTTATGTATTTTGGCCACAATGACTTCTTAATTCGTTTGACCACATGGTCAAAGTACCTGCCTGTTAATTTTTATCATTAGTCTTCCATTACTTTTGTTCTAAGACAAAGAAAAATATCTATCCTATAATACTTTAATTTTACTTTTAAGCTAAGCAATAATATTAAAATAAACGAAAGTTTAAGTCCTTAACTTAAATATAACTAAGTAAAATGGTTAAACACGTCCTGACAGGTAAGCCGACTCCATCATCAATCAACCGAGGATATTATTACACTTCCAAAGGTATTTCAATAACAAGGTACAGTCAATTAATCATTTCAAATGTAACTACTATGTGGTTTGAAACTGTGGAATTATTTGTTTAAGATTAGGTATGTATTACCTAAGTGGCTGTTGTGGGAAGAGTAATAGGTTGACGCCTGATGTCAGGTCTAAGAAACTGATGTGAAGGAACTTCTGAAGGGAGCTGCTACTTTCGGCACCCAAATAAAAAGTAACTCTTGCAACATAAGCTATTTACCAGTGAAAGTTCCCTCAAAGTAAGACTAGCCATTATAGAGATTAGTCGAAAGAAATGAATAGACAGATGGATAAAATTGAAAAAAAATTGTCATAGCATATATCATGAGCACGATTTTGAAATATTCTTCGCTCTGCTCTCTTTAAAATAATATCACAATAGAAAACAAAACAACGAACCCTGCTTGACAATGTAAGAAATATCATCCAAACATGCTCAACTAACATTATTTAACAATATTATCTACTCCCACATCAAAGAAAATGAACATGTTTCATTCAGTTTAGGATTTACTAAAACATACAATGACACAGACAATATTTCCTGACAAGGGATGACAAGGGAAAATTGAAAATTTAGCACAATAGGGACGGACCTGCACTTTTGTAACTGTAGGACAATTTTACGCCGTATGTACGAAATTATTTTCATATTATTCTACCTAATGTTTTTTGGTTTTCGAAGATACAAAGTTATAAAAAAACATTACTTTTGTAATTTCTTATCAATCTTCTACCAGTGATTCACAAATAAAAATGCACACTTTTCATAAATGTTTCAGTGATCACAACTCTTATTTACTTTATGGGCACTTCACTATGATTATCAAAATGTGACATAAATAAAATTACAATTGAATTAAAATAAAACGTATATAAAGAACAATGGTAACAATGATCGATTTTCGAAACGGTATATTTGACATTGGCAAATGGTCTTTCACCAGACACATTTTTCTATCGAGCTACATTCGAATTACGAATGGACCAACACGTTTATTCCAAAAGATATATAACTCCTATTTACAATACAGTTTTAATAATATTCGCCCGAAGCAATAAGCAATATATTCCATATAATAAATTGCTCCGTCTCCATGTTCCCTGAACAAATAGGTCTCGAAAGGGACGAAGGTACCTTTATCTGAGTTGTATCATGACTGCCCTTGAGGGCGCTCAGTTTTATTCCCAATAGGACCCTCGGCCCAACCCTATGTCCCGGGAAACGGTTTTGTTATCTCGTCCCTATTATGCTGGTACTGAACTATTTTTCAATTTACTTTAGGTAGGTCTGTTTGAGTTAAAAGAGCTTTTCAGAGTTTTGATGGGTTTAGAGCTTTTTCTAGCTAGTATTTTTTTACTATCTGACATAAACCGCTACTGCTTGAAAAGTTTATTCATTTCAACGTTCTACTAAAGACGAGACACGAGGTGAGAGTAGTTAAAAATTTTAAAGATATCCAAGGAATTAAAAGTCCGAGTTTTACAGTGACCAATATTTTACGCTCGTGCAAAACGAGCTCTTATTTTTTAGTAAATTGGAATGGAAAAAATGACGCCATAGTGTTTTTATATCTAAATATTAAAAACAACTTTAAACTACTTAAAGTTTTTAGATATAAAATTGGTTATGCTTTTATGAAAAGAAAGTAAGCACTATTTTATGTTCCCTATCCCAATACTTTAAAAACATGTTAGCTTTTGAACTTAGTACACAAAAACGTTCGAACACTACGATTGTTTGAATATTCAGCAAAATGCTGTCATATTAATATTTGCATTAAATCCATAATGGAATTCTGATAGTGCTTTTGTGAATTGATGTTAGATCTTCATGTAAATGGATGAATTGCTCAATTTAAGTGCAAATTGGACTTTTGTTGTGTCGTAATATAATTTATTAACAGACATGGGTATCCATTATACATATCTACTCGTAGTATCGGCACTAAAAGTTAATTACCACAGAGTACCATATATAAAATTCAATAATAAACTGATATACTTTATAATAGGTACGTAATTTTTAATTAAGACTAACGAGCGGTTTTGACATTTTATTCTATTAAGCTGAATATACGGCTACTACTTTATTTTGTTATATTTTGTATCTACTGGATGTCTGAACTTTAGATTAATGAAAACTAATTTGAAACAATAAAGCAAGGACGGCGACTTCGATAGACAAATTAAATAAAAAATATTATATTCAATAAAACTTTCAGGTAAAAATAAAGTTATAAAAATAATATATTTTTTTGATAATTCTGCTAAAGTGAAGAAAACAATACACCTTCAATGAACGCTCAATTTATCAAATTGGATTCACTGACTTATGTGAAAATAAATCTTTATTATTTTCGAAGTCCATTTAATTGATAAAGACTTTTTATATTTTTGGCAAAAATAATGTCATAATTGAAAGATTTATTTCTAATTTATTATATTTGAGAATGTTCTGGAACTTTTTCGAATGTAATTTTAGCTTACCTACACCTGATACTGAATTTATGTGCCTGAGGTATCAAATTAGTTTTCCTATCTCGAGCTTTTATGGGTTTTATGCTCGCTCATGATGCTCATAAAATTGTACTTTATGTCTTAAAAGTGCAAATGTTTGAAATATTTTAGTATTTTCATCTATTTTCATCTATCATCATTTATCTCACAAGGTGTGTTAAAAGGAGGTTATATCTTATTTGAATCATTAATATTTTGTTGGTCCGGCGAACTGGATAAAAAATATCAGTTGCACAAAGATATATTTAGGTAAGCATCTAAAGCTTTTCCCAAGTGGAGTTAATGTGGAAGCTATGCCAAAAAAACGCATAACCAAATAGCTGCCTATTTGAAAGCATAATTGCTAGCAAAAGTCCTTTACCGCTTAAAAAGTAATACTAACAACATATTTAGGTCTGTTTTGTTCGAGTTTTAAAATTCTAGGTACATGTATATGGTTTTCATACGGACATTTTCTTTAAGTGTTTCAAGAAAAACTTTTGCCAGACCTGGATGCCATCCAAGAACGATTTTATATTGTTTTGTCGACATGTGCATGGGACAAAGATACGACTAACTTATGCGGCTACTGACTTCTTTTTACAGAGATAATGTTACTCGTCTTTTTAATAAATGCTGAAGATTTTTAAAGTACGAGAGGGACGAATCCTGAAACCTATACAAATATTTACTTATTCGAGTCAAATCAAATCAAATCAATCCTGAAACTAACTCGCATCGTTTAATTCATACAAATTATTCTATTGACCAAAATAGGTGGATTTAATAGATTTATCTTCTTCATTACACTCTTTATCGACACTCTTTATCCAAAAGGGGTCGGCGGGCAAATATTTTGGGTTCCGTTATGAGTGGTCAATGGAGACGCGAGGGCAAATAGTTATCGACATTGTACATTTTTAGAGTGTATGAACGTCACATATTTACCCAAGAAGTAAGATATTTTGGTTAGTGAAAAAAAAAAAAATAACGCGCCTTTTTCCTGTTGATTGAACGGTTCCCCCAATGTGAACCCCAATGATTTATAGGTAAGTTTAGTTCTGTAACATTACATCAATCGTTCAATTTCGTTTCAATATAATTGAAACGAAATGCACACAAAAATTTGGCTCAGTGTTTAATGATCGTATTGGCTATACCTATAGATGCTCAGGTCTTCATTCTTCTCTCGGAATAGAAAACTTCAATGGTGAGCAAAAAGTCGTGATTGAAGTTAGTTTTTACTTCAAAAATATCTTTTCCAAAAATAAAATATTTGTAAAGCCGTTTATATCTAAAAACAGTTGGATTGAGCTCAAGATGTGTTGATTGCACGGTTCGTTACATCGAATTTTGAACGCAACATATTTATTTGCTTGTTGTCTTTGATTTTGTTGCTTAACGACCTGTGTTGGATATTTATTTATTTTCTGTCAACAGCGTTTACTTATGTGTTACCCGCTTAAATATTTTATGGTGTCAATTTTATATGTAGTGTGGGAACGAAAGATACCTAGAATATGTTCATGTAAAGGGCCATGATGTGGAAAAAACTTTTCTGACATTCCAAAGATTTTGCCTTCCATTCCTATACCCCTTTACAAAAGAAACGTCTACGCACCGATCCTATCTACCGATGATCGAACCTACACATCCCGACGTTCTTTTGTTATGGAAAAACCGTACATCAACCGTGAACGTGGAATGAATTGGACTGTAAAAATAGGGTGGTTTCAACCGATAGTCAAGAAAAATCGATAATGAGGAGAGTCGACCTCATTTTGCAGGTAGCGAAGGGAAGGGTCCACGGGTACTTTGAAAGACGGATCATTTGCGGGGCCGGTACACTGATGTCACATTTATAAGGATTATTGCGGTACGCCGGTATTTTGAAAAGGGTTAGGTGTTGAAATGAATCATTTTTTTTTGTGTACACGTGGATATAATATTAGGACTATATATCAGAAAATAAAATAATCATAGGTTGTCTCAGGCGCATTGAAAGCAAGGATATATAGGTAGGTAGGTATATATAGGTAACACATAACTCAAAACATGTGGTAACCCTAAAAATATATGATGCCTAAGCAATCATTCAATTCTTACTAAGATGCTGTAAGATTTTCAGACAGTGCCAATAAAATGGTAACGACACTATGTCGATAGGTCCTTAATTACTTGTAGCCTTCTTTAATGAAACTGCTTATTAAGGTTCGAAGGGAAGCCACTAAGAATGTTCGCCACTATTTTGCTATATTCTTTTAATTCTTCGCAGTCAATATGAGAAACTACAGAGTAATTCGGATCATTTAGGAATGCGAACAAGGATCGTTTTATTTATGTTTGTGTTGATTTTGTCGATGCTGTTTCCTCAAAATGAATCCTAATTTGTAACAAACATGTTTCACCAAAGTCGAGCGTCGCTTTTATTTTTTTCTAAAGGCAGATGGCGAATCCAGGCTTTTTTATGCGTTCACATTTTTATTCATATTTTCATATATTTTCCTTCACGGACTAGTGAAGGGTACTACAGTATAAATAGAATTCTAAGTATATATGTACCTACGTCAAAAGATTGCTATAGTTTTGGATAGATCTAAGATTTAAATCCAACTTGATTGAATAACTGACATTGGCTAAGTTTTCGTTTCATTCAACACCTGTTTTCTTACAAGTTTACAAGTTACAAGATTGTACCTAATAATAGATATCTATTTCAGTTAATGCGTGTAAACATATTTTTCTAAGGACTACCAGAATATTAATGAAACGGAATAAGTCCGCAACTTATGGTGACATTAAAATTGTTACTGCCCAACCCTAAAAACGTCAGGTGTTAAGTACGTGGTCGAAGTTATCGCTTAGTTAATTAAAACAATTCTTTCACAGGGTTATTTGTGTCCCGTAAATTACCTCTATTCGGAGACCCTTTTTATTATTTTTGACGTCGCCACTAAAATATTGTAGGGTTTCGGAAATAATGGTCTTTAGGTCTTGACCATTCAACTACTGGTCAGAAAAAAAAGAATTCGATGAATGGAGAATCCTTTTTATGTCTATCCCTTCTGTCCTTTTTAAGTCCGCACCTAAAAGAAGAAGAAAAAAAACGTGGTCTTACAAATGAAGGCTAAATATACTTTATTTAACTTAAGGTTTGATTAAAGTCATAATTCAAGTAAATACCAAAATTAAACAGCAAGCGCTTACACTATCAATAAATCACGCCTAGTATTAGAAGGATTACATCGTGATTTATACTGATTTCATTTATTTAAAATATAAATCTCAGACTGGCCTTAAATGCTGACTACACAATCTTAAATGAATAAATTTAATAAGATATTACAAGACTGCGGTTTATCCTCGCTCGAATTTGTTCTCAATTTGTTCGGATTATAATCCCTTTTATGTTTGGAATAGTAATCTGGATCGGATCAGGTACTTTATTAGTCGAAGAAGGATTATGGAACAAAGGGCTGGCTTTATTGATTTTAACAGACACTTTTGAAAAGCTAAGCAGATTGGTGGTAGAAAATCTGAGGATTTTTTGTAGGTATTTATAAAGTTTCAAGCTTCCCTACTGAAAATTAAGCAAATCCATTCATTGAGTCACTATAAACCTAATTTTCCAACTTTAAGTACAACGATGAAAACACAATATATAATTGCTGCTCTTTTGGCCTATCTTATAAACTAGTTAATAATACGAATTTTCTTAACACCAATAAATAGTTTTAATGAAACATATTTTAGATACAAATTATACAGTTTTGCTAATTACCTACACACATCGAATCAAACAGCCTTTTGTCTGAACAAGCCTCATTTATATAGATTCTTATATATGCATAGGGATTTGATTGAACAGTTATTTTAACGACTTTAGCTACAACATACACACACACGTAATAATTATATGTCATAAAAACTTTATGTAGTTAACTTGGAAACAAGGCAGCTACTGCCTAGCTCTAAGAAAAGCGGCGGCTAACCGACGGATAATGTGGAACGTGACCAATTTACTGCGGCAAATGTAACGTAGAAAAGTATATGTATTGTGGAACTTTATAATTTAATTTTATCTTGTTTTTTACTAGCTAGCACCTTGTCGTACGAGGTTCTATTAAAATTTCTACATAGTTAAATAGGTACCTACTAATACATAGTTACAAAAATATTTGTATGTAAGAATAGCTTTCTCAGCGATCCTAGAAAAACCATTTCCCACAACTGATCTGAACTGATGAAAATCATCTTATCTCTGTTTAGGTTCTAGACTCTATTACAGACTATCTTAAGGTTGTCTGGAAGAGATCGTTCTTAGCGATAAGACCGCCCATTATGTCACCTACTTTAAATACCTAGTTTAAGATAAAAATGTAAAATTGGTGTACCTAATAAAGAATATTTATCTATCTATCTATCTATATATCTATCTATCTTGGTTCAGTAGGCTTGTCGTGAAAGAGCGACAAACAGATATAGGTACTTCGCATTAATAGCATCAGTGAAGAAAAACACTTAAAACCTTCTTAATTATTAACAGTCCCTCACCAAAGCATTTAATTTCCTAATACTTCACAACCGCTCCCATACAAACAAGGTTATGCAATCATAACTTTACTCACCTTTTCAGCTATAATTGAAATTCAGCAGAAGAAGGTAAGGTATAGAAACTTTTCGGAATACCCACAATGGCCCCGGTGCGGCAAGGGTTGCCACTTGAATAAGGTATTCAAATATCATTAGAAATATTCATGTTTTTACCCAATGTTATCTGAAGATAGGGGTTTTGTTATCAATGTTTAAAATGCGTGTTGAAATGGCTTTTGCTGTGTGTGAAGATAACGTTTTGATGAATGCATGTAATATGTGTTTAATTAGGAATTTTGATGGCTATGTTTTCGATTTGCATTTAAATATAAATTCATTCTTTTAAGAGGTCGAACAATAGAAAATATACCTACTCTACTTAAGGTAGTAATGAACACGTTAAGGTATGAAGGCCTGGCTCCAGTATTTGGCATACTAGTGACAAACATTTTATTATAAACTCTTTACTAAAGTTATTCTTTAACTACAAGCATCTTCCCGATATATGAAAATATTTGTCCATGAAATTCACACAATATTTCAATATCGACTGTCGATTTGCTACCTCAAAATATTTCAGTGGACGAATAAAATTGTATTTGAAGACTGCGAAGCGAGAAAATGCGATTCAGTACAATATGCACGTACGTTTTCACGCTGCTACAGTCACGATTCAAGTACACACTTTGAATTTTATTGTGATCTCATTATTATTTTCATACTATCATTCTTTTGATAATATATGTGTAGATGAAGAGAATTTGGTGTATGTTTTTTAGCTTGTAGTAAAGTCAGAATAGTTTAAAAGTAAAAAACCTCACCAAAGTGGCGATTCTTGGGAGAGACTTTTATCCAGCAGTGGACGTCTTTGAGCTGAAACAACGACGACAAAATTACTTCTGTCTACAGCAACAAAGTATGATTACGTTGATATCCCTGTAAAATATGTATGGTATAAAATGCAGCTGTCTTTACTTCTAAAACATGCAAAACAGGACCATTCTTTTAAGAGTTCTAAATTCACCTTACACTAATTTATAGTAATTCTAAACAAGATTATATGGTAAGTAAATGGATTACTGGTTCGTCCCCGAAACCAGCGGTGTGCGCAATAATTTATTATTACATTTACACATGCGTGGTAACGAGCAAAGAGATGTTGTTCTCGCGTCTTAGGCTTTTGTGGGGGCATTAAATAAGCGGAATGTAGGAGTAGGGACGCAGATATTATAAAGTTTATATGTATCTATCGTTACTATCCAGTTTGCAATATTTGAAGAACTCGTCTCTCTTTTTAAATTATAGAATTAAATAATTATATTGAAACGTACCTTAAAAATTGTGCAGTAGGGTATTCAATCTTTCTCCGTCTGAGAGGAGGCCTGTGCCCAGCAGTGGGACAATAAAAAGGCTGTAAAAGTAACAGGGTATTCAAATGATTTTCTTGATTTAGCCATGATAATAGTTTTTATCTTTTAAATACAAACACTTAAACGAAAGACTGAATTAAAATAAAAACGTTTGTTCCCATTATCTAATTGTGCTGAAGGAGGTAGACCATTTTCATTGGTGCATATCGCTCAGTCATCCTAATTGCTGGATAACCAGAAATTTCATGTACATCTCTTAAAACAGACTAATGGAGAGCAGAGTCCTAATACCCGCTAGTTTAGTGACCTCAAAACAAGGCTTGCGGCGTGTCGCAGCATAACGACATGCTCTCTACCTGAGCACGCAAATCCCACATACATAATTCATCAGCAACCGCATTGAGAGCGAACGCTGCGTTGTTTTAATTTTATTGTCTATTTAGGCCTGACTTTAGCTTTGTCCTTGCCAAATAAAACGGAGGTAAAATTGTAGGAATCCCAAGACGAATGATCTCAGAATTTTTAACATTTACCTCTATAGAAGAATTAGAACAATGTTTGTTTGTATTTACCCTTAGTCTTTGAATAAATCCTCATGAAATCTTTTAGTCATGTTGTAATACAGGAATTTAATCACTAAAAACTACTGGTACTCAGCTACATCCGTTTAGACTGGAAGCCGACCCCAACATAGTTGGCTCGGAGGATGATGATGAATACACGAATTTTAGTATATCAACTTCCTAAAATCAGATTATTAATTACCTACATCAATTTTCACAGTAGTACAGACAAGTTTAAGTCCTTATTCACAATTCTATAACTGTAACTGAAAGCTACCATTCCAAAATACAATCACTTAAAATAGGCATCTATCGATCAGACATCCATTTATCTTCTAAACCTGTTTTACATCCATCAATTGAAATACCTCAAATACCTCTCACTAGGCAATTCTATATTCGTAGACCATATCGCGCATAGATCTACAATAATCTACATCTGAATGTGGCGTCAAATTTTAAAATCGCGTCGTTCACGTTACTGTGAGCGTCGTGACGCACATGAAGTGATTTATGCGCCGTTGAATAATTCATGGTGATGCTGCTTAGAGCATTTTACTAACTGGAAACGCCTGAAGCCCTGTGTGATGAAAAAGAGGGATTCTTCGAAGCGCCGTTTGAGGCGAACCTTAATGATTCTTCTGAGTGCACCTTTCAGTAGCGCTTTGAGGCGATAAAAATTAAAAATATAAACTTTTTCGAACTTTCGATTAGTGATAGATGACACAGGTATCTGTGGAGATCTAAGGGGGAGGCCTATGTTCAGCAGTGGACGTCCTATGGCTGAGATGATGATGATGAAGATGATGAGTGATTTATTAAGTTGTTCCCTATTTTTAAACATGCGCTTCTACGAATACAATTTTAATAATATTTTTTTATTCACAAAATATTTACATTAATTGAAAAAAAAAAACTTATATATATATACAACTTAAAACTATAATATTTAATTGTTATCGGGAGTGCTACTAAAAGGTGCGCCTCAAAACGGAGGACTACTCGTATCTGTTCATACCATTAGTGGAGGTTAAAGCACGGCAATCGCGTGTCCAGTTGTTGAAGTTGTCTAAGCATTCCTGTCACGTCACCGTCACGTCGAACAATCAGCTCGAGGCATTCACTTTGAGGCTTAACGTAGTGCCTTCATGGATTAACTATTGCTTAATGAATTGGAACAGAAGGGTAAATTATCTTATGTGAGAAGTTAAGAATACTCCGCCGAGTTTCGGAAACTTCTTCACTTTAGTTATAACTTGTACTTTAATGTTTTTAAGGGTCGTGAACTCATCTTTGGGTGAGGTCATTGATACCTATAGTAGTTCAATGCTCATAGGCTAAAAAGATGATATAAGTAGTGTTTAGATTATTAGCTTCTCAAAACTCCATTACCTATCGCGATCCTTTGAAATACATCGAGTAGGATTCAGGCAAAAAATTATACTTAATTAAAAAACCTGGATATGGCTTTATAGATAGCTATTTAGTTATATCCAGTGGTATTTTAAATAGAGTTAATCACGATATATCCAAGATTATCTACTTGCTTAATTTTACTTGTGTAATGTGTTATCAATACAATCAATTTACATTATCCAATCGATACAAATTCAATTAAAAATTAAGTTCCACAAATGCTATCAGGGAGTAAACGAGTTCGGAGGAAACCCTGTCTAAAGTTTAATGAAAATTGACACTATGTTTTAACTCCCGTTAAACCTTTTACTTAATCGAATTCCGTACCTCTTAATGCATTAGGATAAGAACAGACTGTCACTTCAATTAGGGTTTAGTAATAGTGAGTGACAAAGTTTGTGGGTGTTAGACGTAAGTAGTTTATGCTTATTATTTATTTAATGGAGTGAGATTGTGTTTTGTCGATAGAAACAACGAAACTTTTAGCCCAATAATGTATGGAGTGTTGAATGAAGAGCTTGTAATGAAAGAAAACAAAAGGATTGTTAATATAGTTCGTATTGGGTAAATAAAAAATGATAATGTTGGATCGATTAAAAAGAAATTGTCTTTTGACAGTGACATTTACCTACATTTCTACACCTGGAAGACTAGATCACTATTAAACAAACGTATTTTGTTACACTTGGAAACCAAACTGTATACCATAATGGTCAATATTTACTTTAAAAAATGCGATGATTATGATGTGTTCAATTGAAAATTGAATGTGTTAAAACTAAAATAAAGTTAAATTAAATTGATTTTGAAGGTAAAACTGCTACACATATTCAGCTAGATTATTCAACAGTTATAGAGAATGCCTCGTGTAACGGTGTACACGTGTACAATATCAGAGTGGATTTCAGCGTCGCTTATACAATATACCACATTTTATCCATAATGTATGTATGTATTTATATACAATACGACATTATATTCATAAGGTATTTAAGAAATGTTACTTAAAGAAGGGTCTTAGGTTGATGAAATAATAAAATTTAATTCTATATTTATGTTGCTCATTTAACATTATTTTTGTTGTTTCATACGGTCAACATTCGTACAGTGCCTGTGTATAGCTGTCTTATCTGAAAATATATAATTTTTTCAACAATATTTATACAATACTTTATATACTCTTCTTAGCAAACTAATATGTTAGAAAGAAAATAGTGGTATCTAGATTTCTATATTTTTGGGCCAACATTGGAACGGGTGACAAATATTTACCTAGGTATACAATTCAAAATACTAACACCTACGCAAATGTGAAGAGTCTAGATTCGGAATAGCAGTGACGTTGTTTGAGATACGAATCTGGCACAATAGTACCTATGTATGTTTGTGAATGGATTCGAAGACGTCATGAATATTTTGTTATATTACATAGAGCCCAAAACTAACCTAACAATGGTTATTGCTGTCTTCTACGTACAATAGGCCATAGTTCTAATATGGGTATGTTGGAAAATGACATATTTTGAAGCGCAAGTTTTATGGCTAATTCTACTGATTACTAATAAAGTCTCTGATAGGCATCAGAAACTTACCCCAAAGATGAACTATACGGCTCACTGGTCTTGGCAACATCTGGCAGACTGCATTAACTGTCAGATAACTAACTAACACTTTATCAGTAACTAGTGAAACCTAGTGGTCTATCAGATTTTTATATCAACCTTTTTTTAAAACCACTACCAACATGTAGTTTTTATCTAAAAATATACACACAAAACTGAAAATTTGAAAGCCATTCAGCCGTAACAAGGTAACAACAACCCATCTTCCACACGTGAACACTGAAACATTACAGCAAAGTGCTCGAGCGTGAATTTTTTCACTGTTTCATTTTATTATATGCGGGGAAGCTTTCTCACTAATGCGAGTGTGCTCTCACCTTTTAGAGTAGCCGCACACTGGAAACTAAATAGTAGGCCGACAGTTGTCCCAATGGTTAATAACTTTTTAAAGAAAGCCATGATTCCAATCCACGTTTGCAGTCGTTCTCACACCGGCTAAATATCTGATCTTTATTTGATTATTTAGGGCAAAACAAACAATTTTATAATCCTACTTCCTACTAATATTCTACTTCCTACTAATATTATAAATGTGAAATTTTGAGACAATGTATGGATGTATGTTTGTTATTCTTTCAGGCTAAAACAGCTGGACCGATTTGGTCGAAATTTGGTATGTTGATAGGTGAAAACCTGGATTAACACATAGGCTACTTTTTATGAACACACCAAGCGGGTGAAGCCGCGAGCGGAAGATAGTGTATAATATAGTACATACAGAAAATATTAAAAATAATTTGCAAATGTATTACCTGATGTTCGTAAATTCATCTTCATACTGATTTATGAGCCCAAACAAACTATCGGCCGACTGAAAGTTTGTAGTGTGCGGGTACTTTTACTAAAACATTATAACATTATGTACGATGCAGTACTGACGCAATTTTAATACTATAAAAGCACTTTAGGTAAATTTGCCCGAGGTTATCTGAAGTTAGAGTTCACTTAGTGAGATAATGAGGGCGATGAGATATAATGAACTTTGCTTGAGTGTTCGGTAATGAGGTTTTAGGTAATTGCTGTTGTAAGGGATTTAAGAGCGATTTTGTTTAAGGTACTTTAGTTATTGACTTTATTGAGTTTTTTTTTTTAGAAAATACATGATACTTAAACAGTTTCAGTCAAATAAGCGCTCTAATAAAATGCTGAAAAAAATAAACAAGCATAACTAAAGTATATTTACACAATCTTCTACAAAAATATGATACATTTTTATTCAAAAATCACATGGAATTTTCTCGTCTCGCAGCGAACATCTTGTAGCCATCTCGTAGCACGGCTACGATTGTAGCAGCTACGCAAACATTGACGTAGCATCGTAGCCTAAAAAGGCACAGTTTTAGCTTCCATACAACCTTCACCTGAGCGTGAATATTTTGTTCTGGATACATTATTCATGTTTTACATTTACATGTCAAGCTAGTATGACGTACATACTATTTAGCTAATTACCTTTTAGTTAAGGGTGAGTTCATTAATGTGGTGACACGCGAAGTAAATAATTTTAAGGCCCCATTTTTTTGTAGTGGTGTGATTTATATCATCATCTGCTTAACTCTTTGCCAATGTTGAAGTCGGCTTCCAGTCTCTTTTAACATCATCATCATCATCATCAGAATACTCGTAGTAAGCCGAGACTTCTGTACTTATAGCTTGTCGAAAGAATCTGAATACTGAGATACTAATTTTCTAGCAAAAATACTAAAGATCAGCTTATTGGTTCTCCTTTGAATATTAACTTCGTGGACCATTTGAAGGCTTACACCGACTCGCACCGGCTGCCAAACAGATATTATGTTTCGTAGAAATTTCTATATTAGTGAGAGAAAACTACGTAAATTGCCAGCTGTTGCCAAGATTCAATAACTGTGAGATACAATATTGCGGCCTGTGTCGCTAATAACGTGGTTCTGAGTTACTGATCCAATATTTGATGTAACTGGACCCGTGTAAATTGAAACCGTTTCAGTATAATTAATTTGGATGTGAAATTCAATTGGGTTTATTGAATTAATTGAATGAAAGTCACAGTAATAATAATGTTATTATACACATTGAAGTATAAAATAAATATATTAGAAATGATGTCAGCAATCAGCGAGATGATAAAATAAAATATAAGAATTCTCAAATGAACCGAAAAAAGATTTCTTACACATTTTTAATGACACCTCATTATTTGCAGCAAGTCACTTAAAAAAATATTTTCGTACGTACCTAGCTAAATAGTTATTACTGCGTTTATTACAAAACATTTTTAGAACCAACTTGAAATCGACATCACTTGGTTAATTTTTTTACATTCATCTATTGCTATATTTTTTATTAACGGCTATTCAAATCCAACCACAATTACATAGTTGGCCAAAGGCAACAGATGATGTGAAGAACCTTCAGGGAAAATCTATTGTTTAAACTTTCTAATTGCATTAATATTTCAAGCAAAACTTCTTGTAAGAAACTGGAAAATTTCATAGAATTTCATCTCGTTTCATTTTTCTTGTAAATATTTTAATTCTGGGTAGCGTACATCGCCTTAAGTTATATTATTTATGCAAAAGATTATTTGCAAGCTTTTTAACTAAGTAATGAGTACTCAAGTATTTCATGTTAAGAACTAATAAAGGTACTGTTGTTAATAATGCAGAAGTTTCTATTAATAAAGCTCTAATTAATTATTCTACATACTGCAATATATGTTGCAACCAACGTAATCAAAGAATTCTTACCACGCAATAGGTACTACGTGAAGAAATATAAAAATATACGACGTATGAGTCTATTTCTGTGCGGAATAAACCCAAAACAGAATTATTATAAGTTGATATTTTTCTTCTGCTTTTAGAAATACATATGTGTCTACAACTTTAAATTAAAAAAAAAAACTCATAAATACAGACAAACATTAAAATAGACCTGTCTTCTAAGTAAATATAATAAAGTCAAGGCCTCCACTACACCAATTCAAAGAAATGATTAAGGCCACGCAGTCGTCTAAATAAAATATTTAAAAGACAACACAAAGAAATTGGTTTCGTGAACTTCTAATAAAATCCCTTACATCGGCTATGAAATCACTGTTGTGTAACATTTGATGGGCCGTACGGCTGAGCCCTGAATTATTTATATTCAATCTCATATCAGAGTCTTAGATCATATAAAAAACCGGAACTGCAATAAGCTGAAATGTCCATGGGAAAAAGTATGTCAACTTACACGCGGGGGTTGAGGCAGCGCAACAAACAGTTACATCTCACGCATGCATTTTCGATCATATCGAAACGCACGCACACATTCAAATCAACAAACCCGAACATAAAACTTGACGCACAAATCTGCATGACATTACAGTGACGCATCAGTGTCGTCTCCAATTAGTTAAACGATCTAAGACCAGGGCCAAGCCAGCCGGTTGGTTCTATGCAATTTGTGAATATCTCCCGGTTGAGATATGAGTGGCGTTTCGACTGTTTTATTGGCAGATGGTATGTAGGACGTGGGTATATTCTATGGACGAGCAACCCGCTTTTGGCATATTGAAATTATTATATAGCAAAAGGTACGCAAGAGAGAAAATAATAAAAGGTATTCCGTATTTAGAAATGTGTAATATTTAGATGTTTGAATTCGAGTTTCAAAATCTTATTACTCTATCAATAGGTTGTTAGTTAATTTATAAGCAAACATTTGTCAATTAATCTAATAAAATTAATTAAGGAGGTTATTCAAAAGCTAATATCAAGAACTCAAGGGTTATCACGAACCGTCTCGAACACAGGCCTGATGACTTCCAGCCTCCCGAACAAGCCGGTTTCCGAAGAGGCTTTAGTACCATAGACCACATCCATACGCTGCGGCAAGTTATACAGAAGACCGAGGAGTATAACTTGCCATTATGCTTAGCGTTTGTGGACTATGAGAAAGCCTTCGATTCGGTGGAAACATGGGCGGTACTTGAGTCACTCCAGCGATGCCATATTGACTATCGGTACATCGAGGTGTTGAAGTGTTTGTATAATAACGCCACCATGTCGGTCCGAGTACAGGAGCATAGCACGAAGCCGATTCCATTGAGAAGAGGCGTAAGACAGGGGGACGTTATCTCCCCGAAACTGTTTACCGCCGCAATGGAAGACGCCTTCAAGCTCCTGGAATGGCAAGGACTTGGCATTAACATCAACGGCGAATACATCACTCACCTTCGGTTTGCCGACGACATCGTAGTCATGGCAAAGTCGATGGAGGAACTCAGTATGATGCTCGAGGGCCTCGACCGAGTTTCACAACGGGTGGGCCTGAAAATGAACATGGACAAAACGAAAATTATGTCAAATGTCCATGTTCAGCCCACCCCAGTCTCTGTTGGAAACTCGGTACTCGAAGTTGTTGACTCATATATCTACCTAGGACAAGTAGTCCAATTAGGTAGGTCCAACTTCGAGAAAGAGGTCAACCGCCGAATCCAACTCGGCTGGGCAGCGTTCGGGAAACTACGCAATGTCTTTTCGTCCGACATACCTCAGTGCCTCAAGACGAAAGTCTTCAACCAATGTGTGTTACCAGTGATGACTTACGGCACCGAAACGTGGTCTCTCACTATCGGCCTCATCTCAAGGCTCAAAGTCGCTCAACGAGCTATGGAGAGGGCTATGCTCGGAGTTTCTCTACGTGATCGAATCCGAAACGAGGAGATCCGTAGACGAACCAAAGTCACCGATATAGCCCACCGGATTAGCAAGTTGAAGTGGCAATGGGCAGGTCATATTGCTCGCAGAGCAGATGGCAGATGGGGCCGAAAAGTGTTGGAGTGGAGACCACGGACTAGCAAGCGCAGCGTAGGACGTCCACCAACGAGGTGGACAGACGACCTTATAAAGGTCGCCGGAAGACGCTGGATGCAGGTCGCTTCCAACAGGTATCTGTGGAGATCAAAGGGGGAGGCCTATGTTCAGCAGTGGACGTTCTATGGCTGAGATGATGATGATGATGATGAATATCAAGAACAAGTAAGAATTAATACGATTCTATTTTCAATCAGCAATTTAAGTATTTGAACTGAAATTACGTTTACAGTAAGTTTGTATTCAAGGCACGCTAGTGTTTATCTTAGTTCATAAATTCAGTCACGTATGCTAACACACGAATACTTATATAGTACATACAGACTTCTAGTACACAGTTTTACCTGTACGGAATATTTTAATTATAAAGAGGTTTAACTTGTCTGAAGGTAAACACTAAGTTTAGATTCTACTTTACCATTTTACTAGACGCTAGAGAAAGTAGATGTAGGTATGTATGGTTCAAAAATTTCACTAGGTATACTTAATTAGATTTAGTTCAATGTATCCAATGTGTTCAATTATATCCAATGACACCAACGAGGCAACATTCGTGACAAACGGAGGACGGTTGGTCACCACATTTTGATAAGAAACTCGATTCGTCACAACATACGCGACAAAAGGCAGACGACTCGTCATCACAGTGACGAAAGATGACTCAATCCATCCTAAGATAAGACAGAAGCTATGTCATAAATATGCATACAATTTATTAGAGATGTCAGTAAAATTGTCATGGAGAGCAATAAACTGTGGTATGGACTAATTAAAATGTTGACCCAAATAGCAGGCGGGTCAAGTATCTCAAGGGTTGTGGCTCGAAGGACTGGTGACACGTAGGACTGTGACGACTATGACTGTACGAGTTTGATGGGCAATTTTTTTATGGAAGCAGGTATGAGGTTACGTAAAATTCGCCGTGTACCTAAGTATATTATGATAAATCTTCAATAAGGATTTTCATGATGTACGAGTATTTACTTAATGATGTAGATACACGGAGGACAAAAATTATTTTGTGTAGATATTATTATAATTTTACATTAAGTGTTCAACAGCCAAATTTTTTTTTCAATCAGTTATTATTATGTAATTTGATATTGCATGTTTAGTTAATGCAATACGGAAAAACTGTTATGCTTAAGTTTCCTAAAAAAAATTGTCTTATCAAAATGAATGTTAAAAATGTTGACTGAAAAATTATATTTTTCAATTCTGTCTGTGAGTTTTTAATGAGTAGTATAAAATATCAATAACATGAATTTTAATGCATTGAGATAATAGGTACTTAAATGGTACACGTGATTCTCTTTGCGATCCAATTTAATTCAATTTGGCTGTTCACTATTACTCGCAACTCATTAATCCTCAATCAACAATTTCCAACAATCCTCAATTTGTATAATGTTAAAGTATAAAAAGTTATTTTGTTTCGTACAAATTACTTTTTGAACGTTAATTAAAAATCAGTGAGATATTTTTCATCGGTTATTGGATCACCGGCCTTTTTGGTCCACTGATGGGCACATTCCTCTTTTCTCACGAAGAGAAGGTATGAGCATCATGGTGATTGCTTCCAGGTTTCCTACAACCTTTTTCATTTGTAGTATCCAAGACTTACTGACATGACTTAGAAAGTACATATTATGATGTAAAAAACTTAGTACCTACTTGAAACGTACTTACATCACGACTAGTTCTGTGAAAATAATACAAAATAAAAAGAAAAGTAAAAAGTCCGTGAGTTTTTTATAGTTGAAATTTGTAGGGTCAGAGCAAAATTCCACGAACAGTAATATTTGTAATTCCCAACAATACATTTGACGAGTTCGTAGAAACCCGTCAAATTTTCCTGTGAATTTTTGCTTAAAAACCTTACTCATCCACCGAAAATCTATTACGTTAGCATGAAACATTATGGATAGGACACTTGTTCAATTTGGAAATCGATCCTTGAACAAATATGTATTTGACAAAGACCAAAAGTTATAATAACCTCCTCCGAGCCTTTTTCCCAATCATGTTGGGGTCGGCTTCCAGTCTAACCGGATTCAGCTGAGTACCAGTGCTTTACAAGAAGCGACTGCCTATCTGACCTCCTCAACCCAGTTACCCGGGCAACCCGATACCCCTTGGTTAGACTGGTGTCAGACTTACTGGCTTCTGACTACCCGTAACGACTGCCAAGGATGTTCAATGACAGCCGGGACCTACAGTTTAACGTGCCATCCGAAACACAGCCAATGGTGTCTAAGATATACTTACAAAGTACATACAAACTTAGAAAAGTTGCATTGGTACTTGCCTGACCTGGGATCGAACCCGCACCCTCATACTTGAGAGGTTGGTCCTTTACCCACTAGGCCACCACGATGAAAGTAACTAACTAACCAAAAGTTATAATAACATGCGCCATAAAATAACTCACAAATTATAGACCAGATCATTACAAAAACATACTCACTTTCCTGTCACATCTATATAAATAAGTATGAACAAAAAAGTTTCAAGCGAACCAAAATATGAAATTCATTTCCACCTGTCACGCTATTAAATACAATTTAAAAATGCGACATCATTTGACAGGTTCTTTCCAAATGAAAACAACAGAAACCACTTAACAAAGAGCTATTCAATTAATGTAATTAAAACGGTGAAAGCCTTTTAGGCATTATAGTTTGAATTGTAAATGAGACAATCACACGGCTCCCCTCGTACACGAATTCGGAGTATCTTCATTGAAATTCTGATAAGACGGAAGACTTTCTTAGGAATTATGTTCGCGTAGATTGTAAGTGGTGGTGTCAGTAATCTGAGAGCCTGTGTTTTTTTAGATTTCATTGTGAACTGCTATAAATTTGTAAGTTTTTTTTAATCAAATTATTTTTGGGTACAAAATTCATAAAATTGATAGTTTATACAAAACATGAAACTTGAATTTGTGGTGTACCTACTGATTCTAAATAAAATTAGTTAATGATTTTCAAGGCGAAATAACATCCTAGTTTAGCTGTTAAATGACATTAATGTACGTTGTTGAAACTAATTATTTTAAAATCAAAACGAAACACCTAAAAATCTTAAGAGTCCGCCTAACAACACGGCAGCACAATCAGCATTCAAATAAAAAGCCTTCAATTATTCAGGTCCCACTTTTGCGGAGCTCTCACGGTTTTTCTCTTATTTCTATACAAATAAACCGGCCGTGTTGTGGAGAGCGCTTCGTCTGCCGCTTCTAGAATATTCTATTGAGTCCGCCGTGTAATGAGTCGCCGTGCACGAATTAAGTATCACGGGATGCCTCCTACGTTTTATATAACAAGACTTGAAAATGAAAAATGTTGGGAAAAAATATTCAACATTTCGGTTGACGACTTGAAGAAGTGGAATGATGGTTCATTAGTGTGTCGCGGGTAAATGAGAAATGTCGAAACTAATTTGGAAAAATGCTCGCATTTGCTGTTATAAGTACAAATCAACTTGAATGTAGTAGATTTTGTTGAATGAAAACATATTTTAGGCCTAAAACCGCCAGTTGGTAATGATCTGAATACCTAAACTTTTCTATACTTTAGTGATATTTTATTTAGAAAGCTGAAAGCAGATGTTGCGGAGTTTTTGTTGAGTGTGTCTTATGCTTAAGTTTTTTTAGATATTATCTTCAGATATTATGTTGTATGTAGCCGCAACAGCTAAACTTGTTTGAAAAGCCTACTTTGAAGAGTACTGGAGCTATATACTTTTTGATATGTCACCGAGCACCGCCCGATCATTACATAGCCACAAGAACTTCTTACTGTTTAACTTTATACGCTTTAAAACATTCTCATAATTGAAAACGCTGCCCATTGTTGATCTCAAATAGAAAAACTTTTAATGAAACCAAAAATTTAATTCAATTTAAAAACACTTGCAGATTTAATCTGGAGCGTTGCAAAAGTTTGTTTAGTTTAAAAATTGCTGAAACTCTAATGGAACGACTAGACACTATAAATAACTTTGATGTTATTTGCCAAGGATAAAGGATCTTTTTATTTTTGTCCGCCATATTGGAAGTTTAGGGGGGCGTTATAAATTTTAATGTGCACTGCTTAGCACATAAATTGCACACGACTGAGACACTCGTAGTGTCCGGATTGGGTGATACGAGTAGGTACGTATCTCGCGTTGGGGTGGCAAAGATAGAAGGCTAGAAGACGCACTGCAATCTCAAGATTGCTGAATATTCATTCATTTTAAAATATATTTGATTTTGTTTTGATAACTTTAGTACGAATGAAATGGAATAATATTTTTCGATTTCGCAAAAATGGTAATGAACTATCGAACTCTTTCGCTGGAAATCAAACAACAACTGAAAAGTTTACGTTTCATTTAACTAAGTGCTTTATAAAAAGAAATAGTTATTTAAAATTTCTTCCGAACCATTTTCCGGTGTAATAATTAGACTTTTAGTGTATTCATTTGTGTAGTTTATTCTTGTCAGTGATCTCTTCTAATTTAATAAAGAGGACTTTCTTCTTGATTTTTGTACCTGAACTACTGAACTGATTTGAAAAAATATTTCTCTGTTGAAAAGCTACAGTCTTCCCCAGTCACCAGTCACATAGGCTATATTTTATATTGGGTTAGGGGCAGTAGTTTCCACCAGACGCGAGTGAAACCACGGGCATAATATAGTTACCTTTATCTATCACAAATAACACTTTAGAGCAAGAATGTTACCTACTATATACCTAGGTAGGTATTGGATAATGGAATACGTTACATCAGCTTTCCCGACTGAGCTAAGTGGTTGTTGAATATTGCACTCACGTCAGTACAATACTTAGCTAATGATACTCTAAGATGTATTAGACGTCGCTGTTGCATGTTGATTACTCAATATCGTGGAAATGCATTTAGAAATTCGAATATTCGTACAGTAAGTTGGTGTTATATGATTATTTATTAAAATATACTGATACGGTTTTAATCATTTATGGAAAGGGTCAAGACACATTTAACATTGGTGCTTAAAGAAATACTCACAACCATAAAAGGCGTGGTAAAATCGTAATCATAATTATTGAAAATCTCATAAATTCCTTGAAGCTCGTTAAAACAGACCCTAGACATACTCCTTAAATTATCTACAAACCAAAAAAACTCAATAGTATAAAAACAAATAAAAAAACAAAAATAGAGCCACTTATTAATTACACGTGCTACCAGGCCTCGAGCCGGTATGACCACCGGTGTACGGAACCGCGGTAATGACTGTCATCTATCCGCCCTGACCGCCAGTTGACGACGCTCGCCGATAATCGCCCGATTAATACCACTAACTAACAGGGGAATGGGGAATATTTATAATTGTACTGGGAAATTATAATAAACATAGAAATGTATTTTTGTTGTTATATTTTTGGAATATGTTGACCCAGTTTTTAACAATTAATTTGCTGCTCAAAATAGACTTAAAAAACACCACCACAAAAGGCTTGGTATAAAGAAGCTATGATTATTTGAAGTCTCGAAGCTTGATAGCTCATAACTTGAACTTTATAACATAAAAATCGATTAGATAGATCCGACATTGTTTACAAAACTAGAGCCACTTATTAATTACACGTGCTAACAGGCCTCGAGCCGGTATAACCACCGGTGTACAGAACCGCGGTAATGACTGTCATCTATCCGTCGTGACCGCCAGCTGACGACGCTCACCGATAATCGCCCGATTAATACCACTAACTAACAGGGGAATGGGGAATATTTATAATTGTATAGTGGACAGGAAAGTGATAAAAACGTTTGTTTGTTTTTGAAAGGTATTGTTGTTTTTTTTGGAATGTGTTTACAGGGTTTATATGAAACCGAATAACATATGTTGTTGGTAGGTAGAATATGCTCCACTACGCATACAAAAATGTCCAGGCCCGGAACATCTTTGGCAGTCGTTACTGGTAGTCAGAAGCTAGTAAGTCTGACATCCAGTCCTGTCACCACCAGTCTGGTGAGAGGTCAGTGAGAACCACTCAGGGGGTATTGAGTTGCCCTGGTAACTGTGTTGAGGAAGTCAGACAGGCAGTCACTCTTTGTAAAACCTAGTAACTCACCTGGGAAAAGGCTTGGGAGATGATGGATACAAATATGTAAATAGTATGAAATCTGCAGCATAAAAATATAAAAGTTAAGTTTATTTTATAGCAAACAGAGTTGGATTAACTCTGCTTTCATTATTACACTTATTAACAGTATCTCATTATTCTGACCCCGTATAATCTTCAACGGAATGTTATATCATTTATTTTCATTAAACAGAGAAAAAGTGAGAGCAATTTGAAATATTTCCATCCATTCTTATACTAATGAACCCACAGAGCTGCTGTATAAAAATAAAAATATGAAACTATTCAACTGTGTTTCAGCAAACAGTTTTAATAACAGAAAACTTGTGTATCATAAATACACTTAGCAACTTACACCATTGAAATGTCCTAACTGCAAAAAAACTACAACCTAATTTGAACCTTATACGCAAACATATGAGATCAATTTCAATTGGTCTTGTTATGATTTATACTTTGTTGCAACGGAGACTCGGGCGTGAATTATTAAAAAGGTTCGAGCCTCATTTGAACTTTAATGTGTCTGTTACTTTATTAAAGGTTTATAAATCATGCACACACAGTTTGAAAAGTCTTCGTTCTTCACTTATTCTTGAACACCTTCGAGATAATTTCTACAAAGTTCTACGCTATTAGAATTTTAATAAACTTGCGATGTAGTATAAATATTCAACAGTACGTAATCTCTGTGTGATTAGTTTCAATTTGTACTGAATTAATTAACTGTTAAAGTTTTCAAATCTGTTTATTATTATGTTGCTCAATTAAACATTGATTTCAAGTTTGAATAATTTGAAATTGTGATACAAATCTGGAGTAATTTGAAAACTTCAATAATAATAAATTAGTCATTTATCAATATTCTATAGATAATATGCTTACAATATCATTGCTTAAGTTCTTTTAATGACGCTTTAGTTTACGTCCACAATCACCATCTTTTGATTATATTACGTAGAAACACAAAGCTATACTTTTCACTACTTGAGAAAGTAAGTACATACTGTTTCTTCAAACCTCTTTCAAGGACTTTTCTTCTGTATTTTATTAATGTAAGAACCAAGAGAATTGTTGGTGTGAACTAGTTTATTCCTTCACAATAAAATACCAGGTTATTTCAAGTATAACAATTTAACTATTCTGTTTGACGTCGCGTGTAACGGCTTTGTGTAGTACATTCAAATTAATTATAGGCTTAAAAAATTGTTTGTCACATCGCCCGAAATATTTTATGGTATGGTTTTCACTTTATGGGTGTTGTTTCAAAGTTTTCTGTAAAGTGTGTTAATTCAGGTAAGAAGTTTTTTAATGACAATTTTCTTTTCATAGAACTCAATCAATATCGTTCAATTTATAATGTTTTGTTTATACAGTATCTTGGATAAGTCCTATCATGCTTCTATGGTACTAGCTTTTCAATTCATCATTAAATAAATTAGAATATTTTTAAATGCTATGTTTACCAGAGAGGTTTAAGTTGCAATAGTTAATTTAACTAAACTAAAATGTTTTACAAGTAGTATCCATCTATTATTTAAAATCTGCTTATTTTTACGCGACTACCAAAAAGGGTTATGCTCTAAAGTCTACACTTAAATGTAAAAATGTTCGCAGGACAAAATAGCTTTTCGCATTTTCACAAAACCTATGATTATGTTCTTAAATTGCAAATTTCCCAGAATCGGTCTTCAGACAAAATAATATAAGTGCATTTTCTGTGCAACTTGAACAATACTGCTTTAAGTAATTTTCCCAGGGGAATGGAGTGGCCAAGAGTATTACCTACAAGGTACTTATTAATATTAATCTTTTTCGCAAATAAATGCTGCTGTGATTCACCTCTTTTGTTGCAGTTTGAAGTCATGAAGAAGTATAAGTAAGATTAATACTTTGTTACTTTTCTGTTACGTATTCCTGTACAAAAACGTACAAAATACAATTTTGTATGACTATAATCTTACAGGTAAACAAGAACAAACAGTGCATAAAAATAATTTTAAACCAATAAATAACTACAACTATTTCTTGTCTACTCACCCAGTCATTGAAAGTGATTGTACAACGATATAGCTACGACCAAACCAAAAAATAATATAAAGGCTAAGATAAAAATAATAATAACAAAAATATATGCAATCAAAGTATACAATTCATCACAGAATATCAAACATAATATAAAACAATGGTGCCTAAGAAAGAGAGTGCAATCAAGTATAAATGAACGGTCTAGAAAAAATGGTGGCGCAACAATTTGTCACTGTTTTATACCACTCGAGTCGTTCGCTGTATCTTTTATATTTTTTATGCCACCGAACTTAACGGCGACTGTCGACCTAGCTATCAATTAACTGAATTTATAAGGGCATTGTATCTAGGTTTTGTAAGTCTGAGTGGTTCACGCGCTTGTTTTATTTTCGCTTAATTCAATTATGTATGAAAATGTTTTGAAGTTTGTCTGTAGGACATATTACGTACGTGTAGACAGGTGAGCTCTCTGTAGGTATACCCTCACTCTCATAGTCTGATGGTGATGAGGATCAATGGACAATAGATTAACCAACTCGTCGTACATTATATTAGTTTTTGAATTCATTAAAAGAACGTACCTGTGTATTAACCGATCGATATATGATTAAACTAATTGCTTTCTGAAAACGTTCATTATTATATCAGTATGTGAAAAAGTAGATTTTACCTTATATTTTCATTTATTCAGCATAATCGTCTTTATCATTATGTTAGAGATAAAAGCTTAATTCGTTCTGTTTCAATTTATCATCGTCTGACCTATAATTATAAAGCCACCAAAACGGTTCATATCTATTAGATTTTTGATGGATAACTCTATACTTATCGGATGATCGAATCAAATTATTGAGCCAGCTTATACTTACTTATAATGTGAAAAATCCTTATCAGCTTAAATTAATCTAATGTTGAGTTTTGAAATAATATCTTTAGTTATTTCAAAAAGCTGAAAAATTTGGTTGTTTGAACGCGCTAACAGGAACTAGTTATGTTACGTGTATGTTATAAAGAGCTGATAAAAACAATCTTGCTTACAAATTGAAATAAACACTTAAAATTCAATTTACTAGCAGTATATAGATAAGGAACTGCGATTTCCAGACGAAAATTACAGTGATTTACAAAATAAAATTATTTATATCATTGTGCCATCATTACATTTTTTTCAGTAGCTACTTAAACTATGACGAATAATACGAGTATAATGATCTACTTTGACCAAAACTTCGTAGAATCGAGATGAAATCGAGACAATTTAAACTGCGCTGTGACTCGAGTGAACCATTAAGCTCGAGCTAAGAAGGATCGATACAAGATGAAACGGCACTCGATAGCACAATAGCATCAGATGTTAATGCATCGGCACTGGAGTGTTAGCTGAACGTTTAGAAACGCAGTAACCTGATTCCTTAGGGATTCACCCGGCTTTTTGCAATTGCTGAGCTACATTGGGTTAATTATTTAAAATCTAATTTAGAATACGATTTCTTGAAAAATACACTTAATTTAAATAAATAACATGTTTTCGAAAGCTATATCTATGCTAAAATTATAAAACAGAAGAGTTTGTTTGTTTGAACCTACTGATCCGATTTGAAAAATTCTAGTGTTACATAGCTTATTTATCGGGAAAGGTCTACTTTTATTCGAGCTCGTGCAGACATCACGACAGACACATTGGGATGCAGGTGAAACTGCTGGCACAAACTAGTAATTTTATAAATGGTTAGGTACTTGATTATACTTTTTAAGAAATGCGTCTCAAATACTTTAGAAATGATTCGAGTAAAAAATGAGTTTCGACGACGAAATTTTCTCTCGATTCATTCAAGACTCCACTAAACGTGAAGCAGCATTAATCTTCTTGACAGCCACAAGCGAGTCGCTAGATCCAATATAAAAATGTATTTGCAAACTTTTTGCTTGTAAAAATATTCGGTTGTACCAACATTGGTCGTCGTACATTGTTGGGGACATCGTGTGTAGGGCTGTCGTTTTGCAAGTTTGCGATATAATTAGCTTTGCGGATAATATACATACTTTTATTTTCTATGGTATTTTTTTTGTACTTATATTGTTCATTGACAGCACATTTCTTTGTCACACTGTCTATTCATTTTAAGGCGGCCTCTAAACCCACAATGTTAATATTAAATCAATACTCAATGAACAATACGTACCTACCTAATAGTACGTCTAGTCAATTTAATTGATCGTCTAGGCCGTTATTTCATTAAGTCACAGAAAAATCAGCGATAGTAAAATAAAAATACCTGCAATACACCTCAAGCTCGTCCAAAGTTCAATTCTAATTAATTCTTAAAACAACCTTCAAATTATAATTAGCAGCTGTCTCACTTAAAAGTTCTCGAAGTTTATTAATATGTGGACAAAAGATTACGAAATTAAATCACAAGATACTTTGGGAGATCGAAAATCTTTATTACTGATCAGTAAATCAGCTACATTTTATTATAACGTTATTTCTCATTAAAATTGAAAATGAAGTCTGTCAATACTAATATAAGATTAAGTTTGACAGCCCTAGTTATACAGGGTGCGGTGAAAAATGATGATTTATTATGAAGTTTGCTGAGCGCCCGATGGGCTAATGGTGTAGCCCAAATTATTAATGGCTGTACACAATATTGTAGGGTCGCTAGTAACAAAGGCCACGCCATCAATTTTCAATAGCAGCAATTTATTTAATTGTTAGATGGTACCGTTTAGCTAGAGTTATAGGTACAGGTTCTATTGTTGTAGTAAATTTTTGATTGCTGACTTGGTAATAGTTCGGTGGTCAAGGCCGAACGGCGAACATTCTGTAACCCCTTTATTGCTTTGTAAATCTATGTAAAAAAGTGGTTCTATTGATCAGGTTTTTGTACCAATTTTAATTATAAGTTATATAAAATCAATTATGTTGTAGGTACAGATAATATTTCATTTTGATTTTCCGTGAAGTCAAATCTATAGAGCGGTTATATTTAATACAATTTTCCTTGATAAACATGATGGATGAAACGTGATCCGAGAAATGTAAATAGACGGTAATATCCCCAAGTTCGTTAATTTTACGAACAAAACTGACAAAATTAACGTAACAGTGACGGAACGAAATCATTAATATTCATTGAATATTCCGGGAATATTTTTAATGAAAAGTCTGTATAGGGGAACAACCTGTATGATTTATTACGGTTGTTCTTAAGCTAGCTTTTGAAATACTTTTTAATGAAAATAGTTAAGAAAGAAAGAAAATAAATTTTATTGCGCAACAAAAGACGCATACACACACTTAAAATTAGACATATAATACAGAAATAATAATAGAAGGGGAAAACGTGCGTCTTAAAGCGGTAATAGGTACTTTAAATTGAAAATAAAGTTTAAAGTTTTCAGATCAAAGGAAAAAAGAGTAATAAAAGTAAGAGGTGTGACAGAAAGCAAAGTGCAAACTAGGAGTGGTAAATGCAAAACTGCTTCATAAACTTACCTTTGTATTTACTTAACCTAGCTGTAACCTAGTTGCATTCTTTACATAATCTTCTTTTAGAAACGCTGAAAGTGGTTTCTGAGCTGGGGAAGGGCTGATGTGTCTATGATCTAATTTAGTTCAGTTGATTCAAAAGGCATATATTCTTTAGGCTGCAACACTTAATAATAAGTTTTTATTCTTTTAAATACCATAATTTGAGTGCAATAATTATGTTCTTTCTTTAAGATTTTTTTTATAAAATAAGTGTAACTAATTCGTAACAAACTAATTTATATTCCGGCGTAGTAACTATTATATAATCTGTGATTCCGGCAAAACATGACACGTTTTTCGCTTGATTTAATAAACAAACTAGCTATCATTTTCTCAGCACGAATAAAGAAAGTGAATATAAATGAGATGCGATTGGATCACAGAACACGTTTCCATAGTTTTTGCAGCTAATGATTCATATTTTCTTTCAAATCCCCCGGGTATCGTAGACAGGAAAGGATTGGAGAGACTATGTATAATGACAATCTCTCACAAGCTCATTAATATTTTGGACGTTAATTTGAACTAAGCAGTGCATGCAGGGATTTAAACCATCTTTATGTGATCGATTTTGATGACCTAAAAAATATAGTGCTGTTGTTTTAAGTAGGTATCTTTTTAATTATCCAAAATGATATGATACACGTAATTGTATACAAAAGTAGAGATATCTAGGGAGAGAATTTTGTAAAACTATAGGTACTAACTATTCGTACCTATGCCGTAGGCATATAAATGTGTCTCACGTCAATCCACTTTTTGAGCATTCAATAAGTTAAAGAATATTTCAAAATGTCTTACATCAAAATGACCCCTTTGAGTTACAATAAACAAACATCAGAGACGAATGCAAAACACGTATGATTATGGTGCGTATGATTTTGTATCTCTTATTTACCGAACAAATTGTCGCTTTGAAAGCAAATTGCCATAGGAACATCATTGGAGACCAAAATATATGTAAGGAATCACCATGTTTCGGAAGGAAGTATGTGTGTGTCAAGTGAATTCTTGATTTTCTCTCTGAAGTATGACATAACTTTCTGATACATGATGACGTATCTAAGCAATGTATAAGTCATGATGATACGAGTAGGTATTGAGGATCTGTACCTGGTACATAAACAGTCCAAAATATTTTTATGACGATGAAATTTGAGATCCTGAGGATTACTTACAAAAACCGTTGGAAATAAGTTCCAATTTCCAGACTTTTCAGGACTCATGTTATGGTTTCGTAGAACTCAATTATAGATTAAAAATAGAACATATCAGTTCCAGCAATAGCCTAAAATTCATGTTTAAGAATGTAGTAGTGGTAGTTGTTCGTTCAAAAACGTCACCAGAGCATGGATGATAGATATTATATTTCAGGATGTGACTGTTTAGTTCTAGTACTAATCTAACACAAGCCAATTTAGCGTCTATAATACATTCCTTATCCTGAAATACCGAAGTATAGTCACATAAATGGGGCAATATGGTTGGACCTTAATGCCTCTCATAACAACACTCCGTATCTTATAATAGGTCCCACATATACCTACATTGGTCCTATGCGTACGTAGTCACATCCAAAGAAAATCGTTGTTTTGGTGCATTAATGGAATACCTAGAAAGGCTCTGCAAATTACAAAAAAAGTTAGCTACGATTTATTATACATGCCTAGTATTGTTATCGTTTCGTATGTAAAATTGTGTGAGGGATGGTAGAATTATTCGAGGCTATTCATAAAATGATGACTATTATTATACCACATTTTAAAGGCAGGTTCTCTGTGACGCCGACATCGATACGACTTTTATTGAAGCTCATAAATTTACGAGACACATCAAAGTATAACGATATTACTCAGAAATATCGATTCAAATATTTATTCATTTCCACGAAAAACGGGAGAGAAAAGCGAAAAGGCTTTCAATGTACGAAATAACCAGTTTTTTCCTATATTTCGAAACACAGATTTCACAGAGCTGAACATTTTACTATGAAAACATCCGCACCGTGGGGCAAACCCACGTAATAAAGGATTTGGTTGGAAAAACGCAGCCTTAGGGATTCGCATTGTTGGTACTTTGTTTCCGTCCAAAAGGCGAATGAAATGGAAAAAATAGTGAGGGCATACTATTATGTTGTTGATGTTCTGATTTGGGCATTCTGGCTTTACGGAGAGATGATGAAATTAAGGGATAGCAAAAAAAATGTTTCAGTAAAACTGCAGAGGTAAACGAAAAGTAGTCACAACTTTTTTGACTTTTAACAGTTCACATAATTTGAAAAGGCTATAACTAAATTAATAAAAAAAAATTAAAGTGCCTTTTTTCAAGTCAACATTACTACTAAAAACCATATTGAAAGCTAAAATACTAGAACTAAATCAATAACAAAATCAAATACACAGCTTGACTGCATTCCTTTTAAGATTCCATCGTGTGATGTTTTTTTAACATCCATTTTTCACTTAATACCAACTAAGTAATTAACGTCTCAAGAACTTTGTTTGATTTCAGCTTTTTACTCTAAAATACAAAGGCTCGTAGTTCTACATTATTAAAACGACATTAAAATTCATTCTTGCAACATTCTTTTTGGCAAGAATACTGAAAGCTAATTGAAGTTTAAAAGTCAATTTATTCAGACTAGAAGAACTTTAAATGGCATATTCGTGTAGCAGGTACAGTGTCATATTTCAATGAGAAAGTGCCGTGCCGCGTCCCGTTTTCCCGGGGCGCGGGAAATGGTACACTATTCCACGGGACGGTTTCATTTATATGACGTTAGGGACTTTAATATCACAATGTTTTAAATGTGAGCGGAATATTATCACCGTGACTGTCTTTTGTTATCTTAATGCTTTGTCTTTAATGCTTTTGTGGGTACTACAAAGTGTTATACACTGATTTGGTATTTTTTACCCGTATCCAGCTTGAGTTTTAACAGCATAAAGACTTATAAAACAGACTTTCAACCTTTATTGCAACTGTAGGAATTTGCGTAAGTACCAGAGGATTTATACGCTACTTATTGACTTCCCGCATTTACATGTCAATCCCGGGATTTTACATTAGCAGGAACAACACTACCCTGCAGCTTAGTGCACTTATGTGCACAACTATCGAAGGCCAGTAATCATGAGACCTTTTGTGCTCGACGAGCGCTTTTAAGCGGTAACACTACGCTTAAACCGCGTGTTCGATTACTTTTAGTTCCAGTTTCAGTGGCGTAGAAGAATGGTCTTGTTGAATAGAGAAGAATTCTTAAATATTTTTGTACCTAAATAATTTAACAACTTAAGTTCAAAGTTTTAAATTCTATCGGATTTAGATTTTCAGCAGCTATGTGGTATCTGTTTCTCAATTCCAGTCTCCCCTAGCTACCTGCATACGTAGGTACGTATATCTTGAAATACCTATACATCTGGCATTATCTGTAAGACTTATATATATATATATTGTATATATATAAAAGTTGATTGAACTTTGCAGAAATCTATTAAATCAAGATCACCAATCTTTCTGACAGCAAAGAAGTAACAGTTGGATACATATAATCTGAATAAATACTAACTTACTAAGCATCTTACCAGGCATATACCTACATACTTTATTTCACCAGTTCCTAGAACCATTCCAGTACTTGGCTAGTTGCCATTCAGTAAGACCTACGAAGTCGTAATAGAAAACTTTCTACTACATAAACTTTTTGGCTACGAGTAATGTAATTATCTCACTTTGAATGCGACTTTCGTAAATATTTTTGTTCAAAAATATTTAAGTAATACTGTTGTGTTCAGAATAATTAATATATTTAATTTATTTTACGAAGTTTCTGACCACTATAGTTACACTATATAATAGTTTTTGCAAACTAAAGCTACGCTATAATTTATAGTTTAATTGCATGCTGCTAGTCTAGTGCACATAAATCAATTAAACTTAAGAAGATTAATATTAGTTTTTTTTTCAATGAAGTATTTCAATTAACTTCAAGTGAAGATTAACCTTCAAATATTTATTTTGAAAATGCAAGTATCTACACTATTGATTTACTACTCAGTCTTCGAAAAATCAAGTCGAAACTAAATGTAAAAAGTAAATTCTAAAATTATTTGAACTAACAAATCGTTCTACAAATTAAATTCTGAAAGAGTTTTGCATACAAAAACAGTAATTTATGAATTTCGAATTCTATTTCAGAATCCAATTTCAGAAAAGTCAAGTTAGATAATAAATAGCTAACACTCAATCATGTGATATTGCTCAAAATCTAAAAATAAATACTTTTTGGAACAACGTGATTGACGAAGCCGCTTTGTATGTGCACTTGATCCTGGTCATAAATCAAAACAGACTAATATATTGTTTCAGATGGCTCTATGACAAAATAAAGTGATCACACTTAAATTGCAAACGTGACTTGAATATACTAGGTCTTGTTTTTTACTGAATATAATGATTATTTAATACTTTTGTGGATGTCTATTATTTTGCTATCAAACTTTCTAACAGTTTTTTTAAAGTTCATGTTTTATACTACAGAGAAAACAGTGCAACATTTTATGAAATACTTACACTTAGACACATAAGACACATAGACTTATTTGCTCTTCAAATAAAGGTCAGTTTAATTAAACAGCTAATCTTTTTATGGTCATTGAGTGCACCTCAGTGTCGTAAGTAAGCAAACATTAGATTCCTAATAAACTTCAATGCGTCTAAATAAGTTTGCTATAGCAGACGTGGAATCGCTCCTTATTTACTTTTAATCTATAAGAACTCGTTTTAAATGGATACATATATAAGTAAGAGCTCTTCTAAACTAGCGAATTTTCCGCTTGGTTTTTAACGAGCGACAAAATAATCAAATATGATTAATCTGAACACTGTCAATTCATATTATTACAGGAGACACACATTGCAATTAAAACTAGCAACAGGTGTGAATTTGGTCCTTCACATTTCAATTAAGCAACGTACCCATACTTATCGCACCATTTTATTTATATAATTTAATTAAAGCTCCCTACACACAGATCATTATCCCAGTTAATAGGCTTCTGGTTTTAATCATCACGGCATTGTGACCGGTACCCACGTATGTGCTAAACTATTGGCCGGCCGATAATGGTGGGCCGTGCCTTTGTGCCGTTAATCGCTAAGTCAAAGTGGACGCGACGAGCTATGAAGAAAGCAATGAGGCATGTCGCTTGCGCTGTTTATTAGTAGTATTAGTACAATGCAGGATTAAAAAATGGGCCCATTGATTTTTTGTGCATACACAGTGGATTTTTTTACAAACTCTCACACACGTAATTAAGCATTTTGAAACATTATAAAAAAAATCAGGTTTTCATTTTTCATATCATACTTTTGTCACAATGGCGTGACTTAACGCCTTAGACATTTTCTGCTGGTATACCTTTATATCGAATCGTTTTACTAGATAAATCTCATACATACGTTAAGTATCATAAATATCATATGTGTAAAGTTAAGTGAAATTCTAAGAAAGGCTGTTTAATCTTAATCCTACGAGATATGAAATGCAAAGAATATAAAACATGTAAAATGTTAAACAAATAAAATGCTTTCAAATCTCACTCTAGACGCAAGAACTGTAAGATAATTTCACAGCCTTTGAATTCAAACATAAGAGGATTAGAAAAACATTTGAGAGAACTTATAGATTTAATGATACTTATAAAGTTACGAAGCAGACCAGAGCGAGTGGTTTCAACGAGTGGTGGCGTTCTCATAACAAATAACAAGGGATGAGAGACTTTTGTTGAACTTTCAAAAACCCTTTTCATTCGCATAAATAAAATGTTACAATGTACCTTGGCTTTAAATCTTTAAAGGATTAAGTGTAGCTGTGTGTTTTTCTTCTCACTTGGGTTTCAAATGTTTTGAAAAAAGCCAAATAAGAGTACAATTTTATTGAGAAGTGATTAAAGTTACGATGGACATTTTGGTACCCTATCCAACAGTGTTGATTATAGTACCATTGCATAGGTCTCCCTTATATATTCTCCCCATATACTCCCTCATGTACTCCCTTATGTACTTACCCCATAAACTCCCTTATATACTTAGCTTATCTACACTCTTATGTACTTACCGTATAAACTCCCTTATGTAGGTACTTATCCCATATACACCCTTATGTTACTCTAAAAAGTGTTACATATTTTTTTTCGGAATTTGTTTACCCTATTAAACCTATTATTTAGTTGCACGTTTTGAAGAAAGAACTAAGACATATTTAAAGAAATAAAAATTGCTCAATATTACCTACCTTTTAATTTATCGGATGAAAACCGACCTTAAAAAAAAAAGAAATTTTTCATTCATTGTGGAAACTACTTAGAGCAATTTTTGAACAAATATTCCTACATGAATGTTGAGTATTTCTGTTGAGCATAAGATAGGGATGTACGTGGCGCGAACTAATGAGTCCTCTCTAGGAAGTGACCACAGGGCAAGGGTCATTAGAGGTCCTTTGAGGCTCTTATGTACGACATGTAATATAGAGATGTATGTGTGTTCAGGAGTTGAGAAGTACAAAGTTCTTTGATGTGCCTTGTTAGGAACTTAAGTAGGCTAATTTTGAATAAAAGATCGATAAAAAGAATGTTACCTACTAGTGATAAGTTTGGCCTATAAAATGTACAGAGAGTACCTTGTAATGTTATTGTTCTTTGTATGCAATTACAAACAAGATATGAAATAATGGCTTCCACTAAAACAATAATTCAGTAAAAAAGAGCTTCAAGGAATCGAACCTTTATTTTCAGCAGGAATGCACATTTCTGTATACAGTAAATTCTTATAATATAAAACTCTTGGCTCACATCTAACATCCATTTGTAATATCAGACGATCAATTCAGAAAATGTCAACTGTCAAAATATCATCCAGGACAAACGAACAAACACACTCGTTCCACTTTAAAACAGAGCAAATAGCTGTAAACTAACCCGGGACGTTTTACTGCGGGAATTTCTCGAGAAAACCGTCTTGGCACCATCTCAGTGTGCATTAGAACTACAGTCACAGTTTAAACATATTTCCTTGCAAACAGTTGTGAAGCGACGTAACAATGTGACTCACACACGCATGTAGTCGATGCACGACACTCAGACCTGACAGCACCGGTAGCGCCGGTATTTAAATGTGTTCTATGTAAAAAGAATAATAGCATTAGGTTTTTATATTGAAATTGTCACTTCGCCTCACGTACAATAAACATCGAAATATTCAAATCAAATTTTTTAATTTGAGTATAGTTATCGGCACGAATCTTGAGCTCTGACCTTCAACTGCGCAGAAGTAATGGTATGTATGGTATAAAGTGAGGCGCGGGGGCGGGCTAAAGCGGTGATTGGCCCGCAGTGCATCGCGTCATAGCCGTCACTCGGGATTGGTTCTTTGCTAATAAATCACTTCTGCGCAGATGTAGGTCAGAGCTCAAGATTCGTGCCGATAACTATAGCACTGGTAAAAGCTTGTCGATGCACATGCGTGTGTGAGTAAGATTTTTACGAACGCTAGTACGTAGCTTCACAACTGTACATCTTCATTCTGTGGTACTATGTAGTATTTACTTTGTAGGTTTGTATGTAGGTAGTGCCGTTGAATGCGTCTGTGGGACTATCGTGTTACATTTGATTAACTTTTCTAGAAGCTTTCAGTACCGTGACTTTTATGTAGACAGTTATGCTGTTTGAGGAACTCAGGTTGCAAGTCCAAAGTTTGTCTTGCATTTGAAAAATCTACGTGGTGATTGGATAGCGTTGAACAATTTGAAATTACATTAAAGGTTGATTTTTCAATTATCAGTTAAGTTTTATCTGAGGAATTATCCTGATCTGAGGAAAGTAGTTTGACATATTTTCAATACAAAAGCAGTCGAAACGTCAAAAGATATTTTCCGATAAAAGTCATGATGGTGATTGAAAAATCGGCACTTAGTACTTTTTATTTATTTATTTATTTATTGCAAAAATGTATACAGTTACAGAAATACATCCTTATCCTAGGTATACATTACCCTGTTAGGGCGCAGCAAATTATATTAAAACTATCTCAACACAACATATATATACTGTTTAATTCTTCTTACATCTAAAAGGACAATAATTATAGTTATTCATTTACATTACAATTGTGACTTAATAATTAAATACATACATAAATATGTATATATATATATTACATTTGTGTATAATAAGTTAACATTGTTATTAATTTCTTAATTATTATATCGACTATTTATTGCACAGTGTCTATAGGAACAATATAATACTGTTTCGTTGTTTTATTAATTATAGTTATTTATCACTTTAAGTCTCTATCTTCTAGGTATTCCTGTACACTATAGTAGCATTTTTTAATCAGTAATAACTTAAGTCTAGCTTTGAATATACCTAAGGTTTCGGTGGAACGGATACTTTCAGGTAACTTATTATAAATTTGAATGCTTCGGTATTCTGGGCTATTTTTAAACATTTGTAATCTAGGTATAGGTAAAATTAATTTATTTTTGCGTCGCTCGTTTTTTTCGAAGTTGAACATTTTTATATTTTTCTTAACAAAAATGGCTATTTCTAATATATATATTGATGGCAATGTTAGTATTTTATTGTTTATAAAGTGGGGTTTACAGCTATCTGTTGGTTTTATGTGAAATATTATTCGGATAAGTTTCTTCTGGGCTATAAATAGATCTTTGGCATCTACACTGTGCCCCCACATGATCACACCATAGCGTAGCCATGCGTAGGCATACGCGTAGTAGGCAGTGAGAGCACACTCGGCTTTTGTGTTAGTTTTGAGAACACCAAGTCCGTATGAAAATTGTGATAATTTTGTTTTTATCTGCTCGACATGTTTTTTCCAGTTTAGATGTGATTCCTAGTAATTTAAATTCTTCTACTTCTTCAATTTGGATATTGCTAGTTATGGTTTTGAGTTTGATTTTTTGTTTTTGGTATGGTTTGAATTGTATTATTTTAGTTTTTTTATTGTTTACTTCAAGGTTGTGATGTGAGAGCCAAGATTTTATTAGGTTAAATGTTTCGGTTATTTTATAGGTGTATTCTTGGTTGTTTGTTGGGGTTTTAAAGAGGATGGAGATGTCATCAGCAAATAATACACAAAGGTGGTCACATATTTTGGGCAGGTCGTTAATATATACTAGGAATAGTATACACCCTATCACACTTCCCTGTGGAATCGACCAGTTCGTGGTCAGGATGTCCGAGCGCACGTTTTGTAGCTCACATGTGTCGTGATCGAGGTGTTCCACCTGCACATACTGCTTCCTATCAGCAAGATACGACTTAAGCCAGTCAAGTGCATCTCCCCTGATGCCAACTCCATTTAATTTTGTTAATAGGATCGAGTGGGATACTTTGTCATATGCTTTTGTCATGTCAAGGAGGAGGCCTATTGCATAGTTTTTGTCCTTTATATATGTCAGTATTTCTTGTGTGTATTTATAGACTGCTAAGGTGGTTGACCGATTTGTCCGGAATCCAAATTGGTTATTGTCAAGAATGTTGTATTTTTCTAGGAATTTACACATACGTTTGGTAACTACTTTTTCGAATATTTTCGAAAATGCGGGAAGAAGTGCTATGGGTCTATAGTAAAACGATAAAAGTGTATGTATTATGTATTTGAAGACATCTTAGTTTTTTTCTTATCCATTTTGATTTCATCTCAGAACACAAATTGGCCTTTTGAAATAGGCAATTGACTTTTTTATACTTTCCGTTACGTTTTACCATTTTATATTCTAAGTCCGTTAAATTCGCAGTAAAATTGTTAAATGCTGACATAACTGCGAGTAACAACTGCAGGCTGATAGTTTGTGGAACTGTTTCGCTATTGTTTTGTATTTCATGACGTTGGAGTTTGTTAGCACTCACACACATACATGTTTTTGATTTTGACACATGCAAAATAGTTTTACACGAATAGTTTGCTGTCAAAATTGCGCAGTAGGTACTAAATTACTCAAACATTTTGATACTCTGCAAATTTTCACTAACAAATACCTAAATTAATACCTATACCAAATACCTGATAATACCAAATACCTAATAAAGGAACACTTAATACCAATTTCGTTTTCGTCCAAGTTTAAGAGTCCCTTATAACCTTTAAGTATTGGAGGAACTCTTAGTTAGAGATTGTTGGTGAAAACGGGCATAATTATTCCCTTTAAAATGCACTGATTTGCGGATACCTGAATACACACATACAATACCAAACAGGTCTATACCATACTATAAGAAGGTATACAATTCTTTCACGCCTCACCGGTTTCAATAGCTAGCTCGTTCAAAAGGTCAGGGGAACGATTAGAAATTTATAGAGAGACCTACACGCCAGATGAGATTTTGATGTAATCAGTTGCACTATTTTCAAACAGCATTTTGGTGTTCTAAAGGTTTAAAAGAAATATTCATTGCTGAGTTGTAGATAATATAAGTACGGACTTGGAAAGTTTTTAAAATAAAAGTAATTTCCTATTTTCAGATCCGTATCGTGGTCAAAAAGTGTGTAAGTGAATAACGACCGCCTAAAAATAAAAAAATCTATTAAATTATTCAACAAAAATTGATACCGTTTCCACCCACTATCCCAAGGGATAACAAAACGGATTTTGTATGTAAAATCGAATTTATACACAGTAGGATTGTGGGGTATCTGTAAAACGGAAATTAAATTGTCCACCGTAAAAAAAGATATAACATTTTGATGCGTCACGAGATACCAGGAACGTAATTTTGCCCGTTTTTGTTACACGAATATTTTTTACAGTCCCTTTTTGTGTATTTTTAATGAGAGCTATTTATTCGTAAGTAATATAAGCAGTTACTGCGGTTTGGTCGTAAAATTAAATTGTTATGGTTATGAATATTAATTGAGGGGGATTTATTACATTCTTTTTAAAATACACAAAAAGGTACTTAGGTCTAAAAGCTGTTTCAAACAGAAGGCAAGTTTGTTTTTTTTTCAGTTCCTAACATTAATTCAATGAGGCCATTGAACCGATTCAATATACAAATTGTGACTAAATTGGTTGTTTGTGACTTAATAATTCATTAATTACTTAAACAGTATGGGCGCGTACTTTTCTTGAATATCAAATTCAGACATACCCAATTCTCATACTCGTACTTTTATAGCAAACTGACATCAAAACAACACCCATACAACACAAACTACTAACGCCAACATTCTAGAACTTTCGAACGAGTCCCATAAACTGCATAAGGTCTTCCAATAAACTAGGGAACAGCGTTTCCGAGTGGAAATTAAAATAAAAAACCGTGTCAGGCATTTATTATGGCGCGCTGTAAAAGTCAACTGAAGGAAATGAGTTACTGCACGGCGTACATGACGCGTTGAGGGGTAATGCAACTAGTTCGATATATTGCAGTTTTAGTTGTTTTTTTGTGTGAAGAAATTGTTTGGAGTATGTGTTATCAGTTTATGCTGGTGGTGGTAAGAGTTTATGAAAGAATATCAGAGGTCAACAACACTCGCTACGATTACATATAATGAATTTTCATGAATTAACTACATAAACTGTAAAAGACTATAAACCCCGATTTTCCAGGAACTGTTCTAATTAGTAAATGCAGTCACAGTAACGTTTCTAAAGACCGTGTACTCCATTGAACAATACTACTAAGTGAAGAGAAATAATGAAGCAACATCAGAGCTACAAACTATGCTGGATTAAAACCTATCAACAAGCAACCATGTATGTAAACAAATATATTTTTTTTCCCAACAAGTGTATAGACGTTGTCTCGTACACAAAACATAACTGTAACATGTTCGTAGTGCTATAAATCTCGCTGCAATGGTTGTTTGTCGGAACGTAAATAGGAAATTTATCGTTCACATGCCTGATCGAAAAAACATGGAGATTAGGCTCTTCGTGATCGGGTTTTACGTTACTAGGAAACGATAACTTAGAAATGGTATTCAATACTTTTTGCTAGGAGAGGTTTTCCTAGACCAGTTCTTCATTATTGGGAGAAATAGAAGGATAAGCTTTTGACATTTCAGATTTGTAGAACATGGTGTGCATTCATCCGCTGGTCGTTTGACCCTCGTTCCGTGGAAATACTCTGTGTAACAGATAAAAAGTAGCTTATAGCCTCCCTTTCTACACTATGACTATCTAACACTGAAACAATTTTGCATATCGGCTCAATGGTTCTGATTTAGCGCGGTCAAGTAAATTTTTCAGCTCTATACTATTACTATAGTTTGTTTTGATCGCTTACAATAATGGAGTTTTGATAAAGTAGTCTGAATTTTAAACCGCTGTGCAATTAGTAAAAAAAACATATATTTTATATCTACTGAATAACACAAAGAGATTGTCTATATGTAGATACTTTGCAACGCCGATGAGGCTCAATTTTCCGATAGCAATTTTTTGTTTCGTCTTTTTCTTGACAAATTGAAACAAGAATTCGTGTGTGTTGAATTAAATTGGTGTGAACGAGACGTATCTTCATAAAATATTTTTTTCCTTTGGTATATTCGGCAATTTAAATAATTATTACATGTAGTTTTTAACTATCGAAATAATTAACAATTTTGATAGTTAAGTCGAGGCTAAAGAATATTTTTAAACATTTTGATTTAACTCAAATCTCATAGTCTTACAAACACATACGTCTTTAGTTAAAACATATATTTAAAAAATCTATAATCTTACAAAATCCCTTAGAAACAAAAAGATAAATCATAGTACACACAAAAAAAAACAAAACGATATCCATTTGGAAGGCAAATGTGTGTCTATTATGAAAGTGAAGTCGAGGTTTCGGGGTAAAAGGGTCACTTTTGTCTTGCCCAGCGATAGGGTCACAAAGCGCTTGTGGTCGAAAACCCGTTACGTGACTCGCAGATTTAAGAATGTGAAAATATTTTCTTTTTCGGCTTTTACTTTGGTTGTGAACTACATAAAGTGACGAAGGGTTTTGGTTCGTCAGCTTTCTTATTTTGTTATAAAAGAGTAGGTTTACACTCTGCAAAATATGAAGTTAGTTGGTTCCCAGATTTTTATACGCATTTTTTTTAAGTAGGCTTTCAATCTACCGCAGGACTTTTTAAAATAAGTTGACGCCTGTAACGTAAAGTACAATTAAAGGAACATAGATTCACTTAGATAAGTAAGGGCTTAATTCTGCTAGCCTCTATGTTCAAATACTTTTCTTGCAGTCTAAAGATAACAATACAAATTAATTTACACTTTCTAATTCACAAAATAAAATCTATTAATATTTACTTCCCCCGCCATAGCTACTAAACACAGATTATATTATGTCTAATTAAACGCCCTAATTCTCCCCCTTGATTACATTCCATTACCCCATCGCTGAGCTCACGAAATCGAATAACAAAGCCTGAACAATAAGATTGCGCGCAAAATGACGAGCAATGCCATTACGGAACCATTAATTTTACCATGGCGAGCAACTTTCAATGGAGAAGGATTGTTTTCCCGTGCAAATACAACAAGGAAAGTAAAACAGGGCTTAGCTTATTGAGCATTAGTAACATGAAAATCATTTTGTTTACTAATATTTTTTATTTTTTATTATGAAACCACTTTTGGTTACAGTAGCTTTTCTCCATATAATCTTCTATGTTTTGTAACACACGATTTTAAAGATCTATGTCAATTTTTAGTCCATTGGTCGTGTTTCAAAGTCCTCTAGGTTCATATTAGTCTAGCAAATATAAAGGAAGTGTATTTCGTAGGTTCTACCAAAGTGCTTTAGTATATAAACTTGCGTTCTCAGCTGCTAACATTAGTTACAGTCAGTGTGCCACACTCGCTTTATCGTAAGCTGCAGCTTTGGCTTATAAATTGCTGAAAACATCAGTCAAGCGGGTACAAACTTTATGTAGGAAAACTGTGCTATATTTTGTACATAGGTGTTGTTACTTTGTGGGAATCAGAACGCAACTGTATGATGTGTGCATAATATTCACTAATGGAATAAGACGACTTGTCATAATTCGTTGGAACAATACATGCTTTCACCCGACTTTTTTGTCCGTCGTGTTCCGACGTAGGCCTTTTATGTACCAGGGCCGCGGTAACTCTTTCGAACAACCCGCAGATGCTTTCACCCGACTGCCAAGATGTTTTCCGCACATATATTTTTCAAAATTATCGACACTATCATCAGTGTAACTGTTAGTACAGCCTCGATCTCGTCAACTACCTTCTTCTCATAACAAAGGCAATGAATAAATTGCATTCTATCAAACATACTGAAATTACTGTACTGAATCAAGCCAGTCACCAAATCCACCTTCCACCAGTCATCGGACGTTATTGGCCATGGTGAGCCGTGGGTCATTTATATCCAATCGTCACTCAAGCCTGGTCCTTCGCACCCCACAGGACATTAGGGTTATACGTTATATAATGTTATTAAATTGATCGGTCGTCTATTGTGGAGGTACCCTATTGTTCGTAAAGCGCGGTTCAATGCTACCGGCCTATAAGACCTATTGTCATTATACGGCTCCAGGTTAGGTACGACATGTTGAATGCAGGGCGATAATAATTGAATCTAGATTAGTTAATAGTTCCTAGTACAATATATGAGTGGGTTCTTGTAGAAATATTATAAGATTTTCCTTTTCTACCTAAGTACTTATAACTTTGATTGTCTGAACAAAACATACCTAAACTGCTACATAAATTATTAGGCAAGCATACATGAACGTAAGAGTCAGACTACTGCCCTTATCCCAATTTTATTTGGGTAAACCAAAATATTCAAATATGTTACCAAAGTAATAAAGTATATGTCACCAAATAAATTCACTTAACAGTCTTAACTTATCCTGTACGCTACAGCTTTCAAGCGAACGGAAGAGACTTCGCAAATATGTACACGAAAATTAATCTTTCGAAACTTCAGTTCGCTAACCCGTAGGTCGGAGTTTCATCAAAGCTGAAACAAAATCCAGGTCTAATTAATCATACAGTTGCGTACTTCGGTTGTGCGGGGTCCAAAGTTGGGTAATTACTCAAGTGAAGTAGAAAACGGACCCGGGATGACGGCATGACGGCTGAAATATCGTGGATGTGTGACGTGACGCCTTGCGTGGGCTGGTCTTACCGAGGTGTCGGTACGGTAAAGGTTTGATTGAGTTAATGCTTGATTGTTTGGTAACTAATCTTGGTAGACTAGAAGTTGTGTTACTAATATTTGTATAAGATTGGCAATAGGTTAGATTAGCTACTATATGAAGGTGTAATTACTATATGATGTTCAGCAGAATCTTAATCAATGTCGAATAACGGATGGGAATGGTGGATGGTCCCTGTAAAGAATGAAATAAAAAACATTTTTTTTGGTTAAAAAGTCAAATATTGCCAAATAAAATGAAATCTCGTTTTGTATAATAAGTATATTAATTTATTACAAGTAATGCAATCTCAACATTAAAAATTCAACGTTTAGTAAAACCAGACCCAAAATAAAGCCTCAGAATATCAACACAATACATCAGAACAGAGCAATGAATTCTAAAAGCCGGGCTTCGCTTATTACGTCACACCTTCTAGTTACGAGGCCTCGGGGAAATTCGGACCAAAGGACCAACAACGCTGGACGGGTCGTTACACCCTGAAATGGCATACAAGATGATGTATTGAAAGGTACCTAGATCTTCATTTGTCAAAAGGTTTTTTTGACAGGTATTTTTGAACTTGGGCGTAGAAAGAGTTGATAAGTGTTAAGTTTTCTCAAAAAAGTCAAAGTATATTACAAAATTCATGTAAGTGTCTTTATTCTAGACTTAAGTGAGCTGTGTAAAATCACAAAATATTTTTAAATCGTACTTATTGGAATTCAACTTTTGCTATCTTCAAAGTTATTCAAAATTACAATTTATTTATTTTATACTTTTTTTGATTTTATTCATGTACATAACCATATTTATAACCTCCGACTTAAAGACAAATTGTAATACTTAGAACAAATAACAAAAATCAAAAAACCCAACCAATTATTACCCCAGAGACTTCGAATAATCAAATATATATTTATAGTACTAGCCTGATGTATCAAAGTGGGAGTGAGGCGTTACCTCAGGGACATTCCATCATCATTTTGTTTGCCCATCCATCGTTTATGTCAAAAGTTCAGGGTGCGTCGTATCGACCCAGCTTTTGTTTGTGCAGAAAACGATTATTTTAAAAAATGGCTTCCATGTGGCCCTGCTGTGACCCCGTTTTGATCTATGTATTGTTTTGATTGTATTCTAAGCTTGCAATGAGGTACTATAGGATTTTTTATGCAGTTGACAGCTGTCAGCTGTCAATGTCATAATGGGATAATGACATTTTTGTACTAGCTGATAAAACTGTCAACTGCACCAAGAAATGGTCAGACCATATTTAATTACTAGTAATTGTTTTTTTCTTCAAAAAGAAAATAAAAATCTAACTACAAATCAAGTTATGACATTCAAAAGTAGAACACACAAATCGTGTTAATAAAACCTCAGCGATATCCAGTGCTTGGAGATACATAGATCTTTCTAGAATATCTGTATAAATATTTGATTACGTTGAAATATCGGAATAGTCGGAGCGGATCGCTAGTAATCCGGTTTCCACATTTTCATTTTTACAGCTGTACTGGAATTAACCGCATACGTTCCGGATTTTCTCGTTTTTACAGCTTGAATATTTAATGTTATCCGCATTCGTATATTTTTCTGAGAATCTAGTGATGAACATTTGAACTCTGTTTATTTATTTTGTAGTTATTATACAGTTCTTGTTTTTGACTCCTTTAAAGGTATTTTAAATGGAAATCGCAGAATTGTAGAAAGATTAATCTAGTACTGTTAAATTAATCCACAAAATATTTTGTCAGTTTAACAGTGTAACTAATTTAGTGACTGACAAAGGAAAATTTATCACGATCCCACAGCATAACTTGAATGTCGCAAGTGCGACTACCGTGCACGGTGTCACAAGTTCGATCCCTGGGTCGGGTCAAAATTGCTTTGTGGGATTTAGGAAACTTTCACAAAGCAGTCCAAAGTCCGAAACTTGGAGGTATTGCACCCCGGTGCTTAGGAGGGCACTTAAACCCGGCTTTTCCTGAATGCTACTCAGCAATTGTTGTTACCTACTTTTGTAATAAATATACAAATACCACGTCAGATATCGTCAAGCGGATTTGAGAAACCTCTGACACTAGGGATTGTTCAAAGATTAAGAAGAAGAAGACCTATAGCTCTCGCGTTAAGAGGAAAGAACTATGTATTCTTGTAACGCATAGAGCGAACTAAAGGACGATCATAGCAGAGATTGGATACCTATTCTTCTTCTTCTTTCGTGTCGATGACGTGTCTTACAGTGAGACGACAGTTTGTCAGCCCAATATGCTACCACAGCGAGAGCACGGCTATTTATTAAACACAAATATCAGAGAGACACTACGAACATAGATTGATTGGTGACCATTTGGCACACAGGATGGGCATTTTGCAGCATTCGATACCGAAGATAAGTTTGTGCTACAAACCATGTATGTATACTATTTTATAAAACATAGTTATGTTATACTTCAAACTATGTAATTGATCGGCTATTAGGTAATATCAAAGCTTTTTATCTACACGTGTAACGTTTCATGGCGTGGACCGATCATTTCAATTTTAATTGCTACACCGATACATTATCTTTATGGCAATATCGATAATATACTTATGGCGACCTATTTTTTATTTTAAATATTTGGTAAGTTTATTATATTAACATCATGGGCAGTCGTTACGAATAGTCAGAAGCCAGAAACTCTATCAACCAGCCGTATCAAGGGGTATTGGGTTTCTCGGGTAACTGCATTGAGGAGGTCAGATAGGCAGTCGATCCCTGTGAAACCCTGGTACTCAGCTGCACCCGGTTAGACTGGAAGCCGACCCCAACATAGTTTGGGAAAAAGGCTCGGAGGATGATGATGACCTACGAAGGTAGGTATGTAGTAAACAAACCACAGGACACCAACTCATAGGATATTTGATTATGCAATTGCTATGAATACTAACCAGCTGTCCAGTTGATGGCTTGTTGCATTATGTTAATAAACCTAACGCAAATCAGATTACAACAGTCCTGCTTTATATACAGCACGTACATACTTGTATATACATATATGTATGTAAATGTAAGCTACGTGCCTTCAGAACATTGCCATTGACCACAATTCAATATCCATTGACGGGTGACCAAATGCTTTATGCGACGTTTTGCATACATAGTAGGTAACCGACAATATATGGTTTCAATGCGTATTATATGGAGATTATGTGTAGTTGAAGTGATTATTGAGAACTAAGAACATGTATGTAGGTACAGACAGTTTTATTACTATAGATTTTATTTTATTACCATGTTTCTATGGGCAGTCAAAATAAGGCAATGTTTGAAAGTATGAGGCCAAAATTACGGATGCACCTTTTTTGTAATTTAAAGACTTCAATTAGTTTAGATTACGTTAGTAAAGAAATCTTTGATATGATTAAAATAATATAACGCTTGACATAAACTAATAAATCATTTTTTTTTCTGAAACAAGTTTTTCATAAATGTTCTTGTAGAAGATTTTAAGAAAATATGAACATAAGCTGAAGCTTAATCTAATATTAAGCGACGACGTAGCGCAATTTATTTACACAGGCAAAGAGAAACGGTCATTTACTGACACTGATTGTTAATAGACGTTTTGTTAGCTTTAAATAAATGTAACTTCAATTTGTCTAGATTTGTTTCGTAAAGTTAATTTAGAAGGTAATTTCTTGTCATAATATAATTTGACTCGGGAAAAATGAGAACAAAATAGATTTTAGGATAATAAGTGAGTAGTATTTTTATCAGGTAATATAAGTTGAGCTTTAATTTTTTTGGCAGAAGGTATACAAAAAAATATTTATGAATTTCCCAACAGCTGGAATTTGAGATCGAAAACATTACAACAACTAGTTACAATTTTCTCTATATACAAATCAAACCTGGGAATTTAGAACTACAAGAAAACCAGTACTTTCATTTAATTCTTTGCGTTTTTGACATGAATTTCCATACATATGGAATTTGGGTGTTTTTATTTCCACATATGTCTTTTATAGCAGTCCAAAGCCTTTTGGGATTGTTTTTATTTCCGTCTATTTCCTTCTTGTTGTGTAAAGTTTTGAGATTTTATATTTGTTGCTACGAAATCTCAAAACTTTACACAACAAGAAGGAAATAGACGGAAATAAAAACAATCCCAAAAGGCTTTGGACTGCTATAAAAGACATATGTGGAAATAAAAACACCCAAAACAATGCTAGAGAGCTAATTGCATCCAGTTCTTCCCCCGTGCAAGCACTCGACAGTTGCAATCAACATTTTGTTAATGTGGGAGAGGAACACGCAGCCAAAATTCTTAATAAACTTGGAATTACACAAAACTTTCTAATAGATTCTTACCGACCTTCACAAACCATCTCACAATCATTTTTCATGAATCCGACTGACGAACAAGAAATCACCGACATTATACGTAATCTGAAAATTGACAGTGCACCTGGTCCCGATCAACTCACGGTACTCCTACTCTCAAAATGTCTAAACAGCTTCATAAAACCTCTAACCCACATTTTCAATTTAAGTTTAGAAAGCGGTGTCTTTCCTGACTCCTGGAAGACGGCATCTGTTACTCCTATTTACAAAACTGGTCCTAAAGACGATCCTAAAAACTACAGACCTATAGCTCTCTTAAGCATAGTTTCAAAAACACTAGAGAAAATTGTTAACAAAAGACTTATAGACTATGTCGACAAAAACCAAATCATTTCAGATCGGCAGTTTGGCTTTCGTCAAGGTAGATCCACTGAAGACGCTGTGGCACTCCTGACAGATCGAGTTTCTCACTATATTGAACACGGAGAATGCTGTATTGGTGTATTCCTCGATCTCGCAAAGGCGTTCGACACAGTATCGACGGGGTTACTACTAAAAAAATTAGAGTTTATAGGCATTAGGGGCAACTCTCTGGAATGGTTCCGCAGCTACCTTACATTCCGAAAGCAATATGTTAAAATAGGCTTCCAAAGAAGCAAACTCCTCCCAATCAACTACGGCGTTCCTCAAGGTAGTACCCTCGGTCCTACCTTGTTCACATTGTACATAAATGATGTAGTAAGTTTACCCATCAACGGTGCGGAAGTAATTACTTACGCCGACGACACAGCCATTGTCTTCCATGGCAACACTTGGGACGGTGTACGTAACATAGCAGAACGTGGTCTCTCCGAGATTGCGATATCTCTAGACCTTAATCTATTGACACTCAATGTTACCAAGAGCAAATTCATTACCTTCTGTAAAACGAATCATACCTGCCCTCCTCGCTCATTTACTATAAAAATACACACATGCACACAAGTAAATAATAATGACCCCCAACAAAATTGCGCCTGTGATACCCTTGCACGTACTGAAACAATTAAATACCTAGGGATAATCATAGACCACCATCTGAATTACAAAGCACACATCTTCTCACTGTCTGCTAGAGTCCGCAAATTAATACACGTAATGAAAAAACTTAGGGACTGCTCTCCATTAGACGTACTGAGAACTGTTTACTACGCGCTTTGCCAATCCGTCATACAATACTGCATACGTATATGGGGGAGTGCTGGAAAGAGCACCTTCATTATTTTGGAAAGAGCACAACGAGCCTTGATCAAGGTAGCTTTAAAATTGCCTTTCATATTTCCCACGAACTCAGTATATGAAAAGTTTCAAGTACTAAGGGTCCGCCAACTGTACATACTTAAGGCAACGCTCGTCACCCACACACTTGTCAGAAAACGCGCAGACTATCAAGAAATACTCAGGAAACGGGTATTTAGGATTCCCATTCCAACTGCCAACTCCGAACTAGCCAGACGTTGTATAACATTCTCGCATCCAAACACATACAACAAAGTCAACAGGATTTGTAACCTAAGGGACTGTACATTTAAAATGTGTAAAAAGAAATTAACAGCAGCCCTCCTAAAACTCTCATATACGGAAACTGAAGCTCTGTTGTAGCATACTCACCCTCACCATCAACACTGACACTCTCACACTGACTTAACACGCCACACACTCTCACCACACACACACACACTACATCACACACTCTAAACTAGCAAATAAGCCCGAATACTTTACCCAGTTTTATTTAATTTCGATATGTACCTAAATTTAAGTCCTTCCCTAAAACTCCAAAGATACTATGTAACTTTATACTATTAAGACTAATTATCGCACTCGGAGCCACAAGATACAAGCTGCGCTTAGTTTGTGGCTCAACGACAATGTCAGAGCTATGTAAGGTTACTTATGTCAATAAACATTATTTTTATTTTTATTTTTTATTTTTTTTATATGTTTCCTTCAATTATTTTGAACGTCCTCAAAGCTCGTTCATACTGCTGAGCCTATCATTAAAAGTTGCGTGTATTTTTTCAAAGAGCCCGAAGTATCACGCGTGTGTTGAGCTTGTCGCCGGGTCGGCCAGTTCACGGAAACCGTTACAAAGGCTTTCAGGCCATTTCAGCAACAAAGGAACAGTGGTTAGCTTGACGGTATGCTGACTGCGATTTACTTAAACAAAGGATTTATGTAGATGTACGTTAAGATGGAGAAAAAGTCGTGGTGGCCTAGTGGGCAAAGAACCAACCTCTCGAGTATGAGGGCGCGGGTTCGATTCCAGGTCAGGCAAGTACCAATGCAAATTTTCTAAGTTTGTATGTACTTTCTAAGTATATCTTAGACACCAATGACTGTGTTTCGGATGGCACGTTAAACTGTAGGTCCCGGCTGTCATTGAACATCCTTGGCAGTCGTTACGGGTAGTCAGAAGCCAGTAAGTCTGACACCAGTCTAACCAAGGGGTATTGGGTTGCCCGGGTAACTGGGTTGAGGGGGTCAGATAGGGCAGTCGCTCCTTGTAAAGCACTGGTACTCAGCTACATCCGGTCAGACTGGAAGCCGACCCCAACGTAGTTTGGGAAAAAGGCTCGGAGGATGATGACGTTAAGATGGAGGAGAAAGGATACAATTAAAGAAAGTAAAGCCCAAACAACTGCATGAGCTTTTTTTTAATTGTGGCATACGACGGCAAATCATCCTACGAGCCCTTTTCCCAAACTAAGTTGGGGTCGGCTTCCAGTCTAACCGGATGTAGCTGAGTACCAGTACTTGACAAGGAGCGACTGCCCTATCTGACCCCCTCAACCCAGTTACCCGGGCAACCCCTTGGTTAAACTGGTGTCAGACTTACTGGCTTCTGACTACCCGTAACGACTGCCAAGGATGTTCAATGATAGCCGGGACCTACAGTTTAACGTGCCATCCGAAACACAGTCATTGGTGTCAATACGACGGCAAATATAAATAAAAAATAGTGAGTAGTACTAAAGAGTAATCTTAACATCTTTTCATCGAAAAAAAAAAACACTTTTTGCAAATTTAAATAACTCTTTTTTCGTGAATATTTTTTTCTTGACAATATTTAAATATTTTTAAGACCAACCCGACCTTATTACCAGTTCAAATAAAAATTACCATGCATATACACAAAAACGCTCTCAAACTTATGTAACGTAAAATTAATTCAAAACTTGTACAAAGTATGATAATGAAACACGTCTTGGACTTCCATCTCGTTTCTTTTTCCAAATAAAACTTCTTTTTATGAGATTTTCTACGTTACACGTAAGTATCTACCTACTTCATCTGGGCGTCTGTTACACGAGTCTTCAAGATGTCAAGATAAGTGTGGCTACCCCAGTAATAGTTCGAACAATGGGTTTAAATTTCATGCAACTGAGACTCGAAATGTAAGAACAAGGCACGCTTTAGTGATTTCGTGGATTCATATCGTGTAAGTGCTGTAAAAAGTATTTGGAGCTGGAGAAATTTTATAAAACATGAATTAAATTTTGTTGTCAAAGGCTAACAAAGGCAAAAAAGTCGGAATCTTTGCTTACTTTTAAAGGAATCTATTCAAATCTCTTTACTAAAAAAATGCAAAAGAATTTCTTTCTAAACCACATAGAACCTAGTGCTCGATCAACATTTTCCAAACACAAGTTTTTCTCTAAAATAAGACATCTAAAAGGCCAGATGACGGTCCCTACCCACAACGAACTCGTGATTTCGGGTCTAAAAATTCACACGGAGTAATACAGAAGCCGCAAGTCAATTTCGCCGAGCCTCGGCACTTGCAAGACAAGAATAACAATGCCTGTAAAAGTGCGAAGTTCCCGACAAGAAAGAGAATTAACGAGACCACTCGCCGCCAGAGACGAATTTAGGTGACGATAAATGTCAATATCATTAACGTGAACGTTAAGGGTGAAAGTTTCGGACGGGTGGTCGCTAATTGGCATCGTTTGGACGGGTTCAATTTAACAAGAATTATGTTTTTGGATACCTATATAACTAACTTTGATGTATTATTTTAGTCGCTATTATTGAATAATTGAAAATTTCCGGTAATCCATTTATTATTTTTGCTACCGATTCGATGGTTTTAGCTTTTGAAACTGTCTGCTTTATCAGTCCTTATTAGATCGTTCACCTGCCAATGCTGTGTGGTGTAATGTCACAACTCACTTAGTTGTGCAAACGTACCATGCACTATAGCTAACTTGTTAAGTACAGTGCAGCCGCTTGCATCATAGTAACATAATATTAGATTATAACTTCCGAAGCTCCTATAATATGGAGTCTGTTTTGGAAATCTACCTATCAACTGCCTACGTACTTAATTGTTAAAGTATTAACACATCATCACAGGTTATCTGATACCAATGCGTGAACCGGACAAGTATCGAAATAATTTAATAGTCTCGTTTTATACCAAATCATCATGGAGTCTTATGTCACACATATTACATTCTTATATGCTAAAGTCACCTAGCAAAGAAGTTGTCTCCATCCGTACCAATATCATCTGCAACAAAACATAAGCATAACATTACACACTAGAAAGAAATCAACCAAAAAACGCGAAAAATATCATCAAACAACCGTACAAGATGCGTCCCTGTCACCCAGAAAGTCAGCCCAAACTTTAATGAGGGTACCAGTTCAGTCGATTTCTGAGCCTTATGAGCCGACAAAATTGAAATGCTCCCTACTTGTTTCATAATAACATGCAAATTACATCGTGTGCCCGACTTCACTTGTTTCTCTGTATGAAGGAATTTGCAAAAATACATTCTCATGTATCTTGCCCGTAAAAGATTTAGTAGGGACAAAAGGATTTCCTCTTGCTGTGATTGTTTCCTTTATGTAGGTCGTGTGCTGCACAATTAATTGCTGCTTTTGTTTGTTTGCTTTTTTTCATGTCTATTTGTTTGCAGAAGCAAGCAAATACACCTGACTGTTGTGCTTGTTAGGTAGTTACAAAATAATGTCTATGCTATTCTTTGTCTTTCACCATATAGGTATAAAGTTAAATGCGAAATAAAACTATCTCTATGCTAAAAAAAAACTATCTCTAGACTTATTTATCAATCTGCACATAATAAGAGAACTCTCGAACCTATTCTCAGAATTGATATTAACAAAATAAAGCTACTGTAACTGTGTGTAATCAAAGCTCAATTCCGCGCAACATTTCCCCGAATTGCCCTCGAATTCCTGTCACCTATTTACCCGCATATTTATGAATTGACACATCTCGAAATAGAGGCTCTGTGGAAGCAAAACACTGATTGGAGTTGATTCGTTACGAAACAGGAGCCCTTGTTAATCTTAACGAACGTCGCACTGGGAAAGTGCTCGATAACTTTGTTTAGTCACACTCTGCGATGTGTAGGGAGACGACTTTAAATAGAACCCTCACGTGATCCTTTTGGGAAGATCGTGTGGTAGGATTACAAGTTTGCACATTTGCATTTGAGCTTGGTGCTAATGATAGTTTAGGGATTAGGTTCGGGCACTTTAAATGTGATGTGATGTTTTGGTATATGATGTTATTCAAAATGATAAATAAATTATACCTATTAATACCGAGTCAAATATAAATAAGTAAGTTAAATATAATAAAATATGTGCCTCGTTTATAGGTACCTAGATCACCTACGTAATCGACAACTATTTGCAAACTATATTTTACGATATATGTCTTTTTATTTCCTGAAAGCATTTCCCAACTTTTACAACTTAATATGCACATTAAATTGAACACATTTGCGGTGAACACATTAATCTTCAACTGTCACGTTTGTAGTCGTCGCGTTATACGTGTGTAGGTATCTCTTTGGGAGAAGTTTTTTCATCAAGTCTTTTGGGATGCTAATTATCGGAATACTAAATGCTTTTTAGATCGAAGTGAATGAATGTAAAGCAAGCTAATTCTGGTAGCAGGCGTGGAAACGAGTTCTTATTAATGATTAGCTTTTGTACGAATAAATTTAATGGATCAAGTATTGATAGCTAAAAATATAAACTGCGCTTGCACTAGTTATAATATCTTCTAATCATATTTTTACAGGATTATTAACCCCCGACGCAAAAACGACGGGGTGTTATAAGTTTGACGTGTCTGTGTGTGTGTGTGTGTGTGTGTGTGTGTGTATGTGGCATCGTAGCTCCCAAACGGATGATCCGATTGTAATGCGGTTTTTTTTGTTTAAAAGGTATGTCAGTCGGGAGTGTTCTTAGCTATGTTTGGTGGAAATCGGTTCAGGTCTTCAAGGTCATCAGCTCGTTTGCTAGATGTGATAGGAATGTTACACGCTCAGTTTACTTGCAAGTATATGTGGGATCTGAAATTTGAAACACTAATGTCTTTTGGAACCACCGAGCTGGTCTGCTGTTAGGGCACGAAGGTAGGAGACGTAACCCTGAACTGCCTTTTAGTAAACCTATCGAGTTTGGGCTCGTTGAATTTGTCTTGACGAGTTCTCTTCATGTTTCTGATTGACGAGAACCTGATGCTGGAAATGGGATGTGACGGATGGATCCTGGAATGCCGGAATGAAACGGATAAACCGATTTTTACTGAAAATATAGAATGTCCAAAGGTTAATCTTTATTGTTTCTCAATCTGTGCAATTCTCCCAGAGCCAGTTTGTCATGAGGATTGTTAAACAGCTTCCTTTGGCCGAGATCGCATATAGCGACCCCATCTTAAGATAAAATAAATTAAATAAAAGAAGGAAAAATTAATGAACACTTTTAAAAAGCATGAAATAAAATTAAATTATAAATTTAAAAAAACCCCCGACCCAAAAAAGTACGCAATAATTATGACAGGTTAAAAACGCTAAACCCTATAAAAAGCAAAAAAATAACTTTTAAAACTACGTAAACTAAATTTTGACGTGTCGGGGGACCGCTTTTTACCTTCATAAATACTTACATAAATCAAATGATACCTACCTAATTACAACATTCGTTTAAAAAAAAAACACGTAGGTATCTACAGTAATGAATTAGAGCGGTCCCCCGACACGACAAAATTTAGTTTACGTAGTTTTAAAAGTTATTTTTTTGCTTTTTATAGGGTTTAGCGTTTTTAACCTGTCATAATTATTGCGTACTTTTTTGGGTCGGGGGTTTTTTTAAATTTATAATTTATACGTGTATTGTTGTGAGTGCCTTTTTATGAGATTAGAATCTTCTTTGTATATATTTTGAATTATATGTGCATTAAATTGTGGATGACTCTACACGGCTGTATAAGTTCTCTCTAATTCAATTAAAAATTAATTATCTTTCTTGTCGTTGAATACAAATAAGGAGCTATCTATTCTTTTCTGTCGAGAACAGACCAGACATCTTAATTCAGTTTTTTCAGCTTTGTCATCAGGAAAGCCGCATAAAGAACTTGAATAATTTGAATAAATTGTTTTTTTCTCCTTGGGAATCTAAATTAAATGTATAGCGTAGCGTAGATAACTGGATAGCTAGTTCAAGATACAGGCTGTTTCTGTTGGTCTGAGATTGCATGGATCTAGGTACAGACAATTGCATTTTGGGCGGAGTAATTATTCAACAACTGGCTCTCCGACAGATTCGGTTAAACTAGTTATTATTAGACACCAAGATATTTACTGATTCGGTCTGCCTTAGCTAACTGGTTTACGTCGTACAACGATAGAAATACAGAGCACCTATTCATGTTGACAGTTCTTGTAATGAGAAATGCCAACTGACTCGCAAGTCTCGTTATATTTTCATAAGTAAACAAAATATTCCAAACTGCAAGAATTTAAATATTCAAGTATTTATTCTTTCCTTAACCAATAAACTTAAGAGTTTTACTGAATAAATAATTCAGGAGGCGTTGGAGAGAAAGTCAAACTTTTTATCGTCAATAGCACTTTTATTATCCTAAAGGGAGTAGGGATTAACGGCCAGCTGATCCTGACCTTCATCGGCTTACATTTCAAAGTAATTATTAATAAAATTGATACTTCTTATGTGTCAACTTATATTGGTCAACTATGTATAGTCGAAGAACCATTTTCGTTGCGAAAATTTCTCTTGTGACATTGTGTTTTCAGACCAACGTCGTTTTGTGGGTCAAAATGCCTTTTTAAGAATCGTGACAAAGTGATTGCTTTTGAAATCTAAGGACTTCCGATTGGGGCTCAACCCTTGACGTTTTTATTCGAACGTGAAGCCGTTTTGACTCTTTGCGAAGGGTGTTGTGTTGAAGCCTCTTCAAAGTATGCTGGGTTTTAAGGAGATAATTGTGGCTCTCAAAGAATGTTGAGAGTTGCAATCTTGTAGCGTACAGCAAGATCTTGTAACATTTCTTGGAAAGCACTCATGTATTTTTGTAGCTCTCAGAACATTCATTCTAAAAATATGATATTCGTTTCTTTCTACAAATATGGAAAATACAATTCGTAGAAAAATATGATAGGTACGTATTCTATAGCATAATTTCAAAATCCTTCTTAAATTAATGACTCCAGCTAATCACGCAGTATTACCTAATCAATCTTCCTGATTTAACAGTTTCAAGCAAAGGCTTCACCAGACCAGTCGAGTGAGAAAGCTTTTCCGCAAAAAATCTTCGTCGCCAATGACGTCACAAGTCTTTAGAAAAAAAGTTAAACTGTACATAAAAGACGGCGTCTTACAAATGAGTTTTATAATAGAAAAAGTTTTCATAGAAATAATTACGGAAACATAAAGCGTTTAAAGGTGTAATAAGTTAAGATGGAATGGGTCTCGTTAATGTTTCAGTCGTTTTAAAGTATTCGGTAATGTTATTTTAATGAAGGATCTTCTTAGGTCGAAGGTGAGGTTATTATCAAGTCTTATAAAGTCGTAATAAATGATTTTATAATCTCAATTCTTCAGTGTGTTTTCTAAAATTACAGTTTTTTAATATTATGCCTAGAAAACCGTTGTTTTAAGCAGGGAGATACTTCATTCATCGAAAGCTTTCCTGTGACAATAGTCAAAAGAAGGGAGAATAATGGTCTAGCCCTAAGGACCACCCATTAGAAATATGTGGTCTTTTGAGACTAAGGTCAACAATGCGAAGCGAAGTAGCCTTTTCATAACCTAAGCCCTGCCCAGCTTCAATAGGCCTTCCATTAACACGTTTTATTTACTCAAAAGCCTCTCTTTTCAATAGTAACGTTTTTGTATGTGCGGTCAAAGTCGATGAAATATTTTATTCAACAACAGAGCGTAGGCTACCACAGTCCATTACTGAAACTAGGCCTAACTTTATAGTTGTGTGCTCCCGCTGGCTATCGTTTTTCTCCCTACTGGGTGTTCCTGTGTGTTTTCAGTGGCTCGTAATGTTTTACTGCTAGTAGCGCAGTCGTTTGTTTATTACAGCACAGATGTAGCACGCTCACTTTTCATATGTAGGTATGTTAGAATCCGACAAAAGAGAATCTGCAATGAGCATAATACCTACATGCCTACTTACTTACATTGTAGTAAAAAAACGTAAGTATTCTTCAGAAAATCATAAAGATTGTTCCCCCACAATCATCAAGCCAGCATTGTAATTCAGTATCTCAATCAACAATACAATCGGCGGAACAATCAGCGCAATCTATTCCAATTCATATTTAAATTTTACAAGGCGCCATAAAATCTGAATGTACGAAGGCAGGAAATTAGCGGAGTAAGAGGTATCGTATCCGCGGCGGAGTCCGGAGGGCGGGCAGACCCGGGACTCGGGACTTGGGAGCCGGGAGTCTGGCCGAGCCGCGCCTTCCGCCCGCACCGCAGTCTGCACGCAGCCGTCGCGAGCGCCGCCCGCACTCCCGCGACAAAAAATCCCGCACTAGCGCGCAAACGATAATCCGCAATTCGTGAATTAAAATTCAAACCTCTGTACATGAATTAAAACTCTTTCGTTTCCCCTTCGTGTGTTTCAAGTGTCTGTGATTCAGTTCCATCACGTAGTGAATTTTAATTTTTCTGTGATCGCTGTCGGACTAAGCGGCGGTTTTATAATTGAGCTTTGTTGAATTAAGGTAAGCGCGTTTTTACAGAATAATGGAAGACATTTTTTATGTTGTGTTTCAATGTAGGCTTAATTTGAATGAGAGTTTCGTTAGAATTTTTTTCGACGACTATGATAAACGTCTCTACTTGATATGATGGTAAACGTTGGTAATATAAGTATAGTCATTTAGACAAAATAGTTTTTCTTACAAACTTTTATTTTTAGTGCTTTAGTATAGTAGTTATTACGTACCTTTTATATTACTTTGTTTTTTTCTTAGGTGAGCTCTTACTTTCTAATATATTTACCTATGTACTTACATTTTACCTGCCTAACATGTAAATGCTAATTAATTTTAGCCTACTACATAGTAATTTACTACCTCATAGAGACATAGCAATAAGTATCTATAAATAGGTAAATATAAGTTTATTGTTAGTCATTGTAAAATGAAATGTAATGCATTATTATGTTTAGAAGATAAGGTTAGATAAGATAGTAGCACTACAACATTCTAGTACGTAATTATTTGTTTTGTTAGAGAACTTTGTACTTTTAAACATATGACTAAGTTGGAGTTATTTTATGTAAATAATTTAATTAATTCTGGCAGCTATACATACATCATCAATGTACCACTGCTGACACTGGCCTCTTCATATAGAGAGAAGGAATAAGCGTTAATCACTACTTGTTCATGTAGGATTTGCGAACTAAACATTAAATATGGTAATTTGGAAATACAGCATATGATGATTTTATTTTAGTCAGACACGTTTGCCATAATACTTAATCATGTTCAGTTCCAACCTAGTAGTTGTCCCTACTCAAAACTTCAAAACTCCGAAGGGGTATTCTGCTGAAGTGAGATTTACAATGACACATAACTTGTACTATAGTGAAATAAGCCCGCATGGATACGCAGAGAGGAATAACATACCTATATATATCTATCTATACATAGTATATTTATATGAAGAATAGTTCCGGTTATATAACATTCGGCTACTCTCAATACATAGGTAATATGTTTGTCATCAATCATCCAATGTAATTGTGCCAATATTGATAATGTAACGTCATTGTATCTGAGAGCATCGCGTTCAACTACTTCTTGTAATATTGATTTATTAAGAATCACGGAATTGTTTTGAAATGATCTTTATTTTTATTTTTAAATTCATTAAAAACTACATACCATAATAGTAATATTTCACCGATATCTACATAAATTGAGATTCACTCTTAGTATTTAAGAAAAGTGTCTGCCTAACCAGGCACTTTGATTCGGAAACCAAGCAAGAGCTTTTTCGTGTAATGATTTAAGCACTCTGCCATCACAACTACTGTGAAGCTACTGAATCCATGTGACGACTCATCCCAACTTTCATAGTACATATATACATTAAGTACTTTAGTAAAAAGGGATTTTACATTCTACGAAAGTATGCACATCTGCTATTTATGCTACGCCGCATATTTTATAAGGTCAATGCGTAGCAAAATTTTTCTACAGGAGGATGCTACGCTGCGCCACGTAGTGTGAAAAATCGATAGTCAGAAATTTTGCGTAGCACTAGCTTGAAAAACATCAGTCCGCATCATCATCTACCAAATCTTTTACCAACTATGTTGGGGTCGGTTTCCAGTCTAACCGGATTCAGCTGAGTACCAGAGCTAAACAAGGAGCGACTGATAATCTGAACTCCTCAACCCAGTTACCAGGGCAACCCGATACCCCTTCACAACATCAGTCCGCACGTAGATATAAAAACCATGTTCTACAAAATATTCGCAAAATTTTATTCGTCAAAGCTTTCACAGGAACGCTATACAATTTCAAACAACCAAGCAACATTCCTGTGTTCCGATTCAAAGGGTAAAAGTGCTGGTCAAATTACAGGTGTACCACGATTTTAGGATTTCCAACGGACTCTCTGTGTAACTGAAACTACTGCGGTTATTTGAAAATACGCAAAAGCCTTTGAGTGTACATACCAGTACTGTAGCTTGATCCTTGATTGTATAAAAAACATTATTTAAAATAAAAATAAATGGTTGAAAACTTATCAAGAAGATATTATTCTAAGTTCTCACGGTAGAAAATAGTCGTACCATGGTACATTAGGAATCAACTTCGAAAACCAATTATGAGAACTCAAAATTTTGTTAACAATGGATGATTACCGTTCAAAAAAATTCTTCTTTTTTAAAGCTTTCTAAGCGGTTTAATCTCAAAAATTACTTTCCATTATAACACCACGAAAAAATAAATGGACTGAAAAATAACCATTACCTGAGTTACGTAATATTAGGAGCTGAGCTTCACACATTGGCGGTCTTGGATTTCAATCGGGTACCTAAATCGGGTAGAAGGGTAATTGGGTTTCTCCGATAGAAAAAAATTCAATCATACCCCGGGATGGGTATTGCTCTCAATAAGACCGATAGGATCGCTCGCACCCTTATATTATGAACTAACTAGCTTCTGCCCGCGACTTCGTACGCGGATCCTGTCCCTTATGCCAGCGACTACGGGGTCAGCAAAATCAAAAATTTGAATCGTCTGATATTAAATTTTAAGGGCCCGTTGACTTGAAAACAACGGAATACGCATAGCCATTAGAAACGTTCCATATATTTAATTTTTGTACTTTAACGGCAAAAGCACAGCAGACGCGACCATAGGGATAAAAGTAGTGATTCTAATTAGTCCGCATTTAAGTTGCGTGTGGCAAAAATATTACACGTATTATTACGTTAAAAAACATTAAATGTTACTGAGATGACAAAGTCGTGATGACTTAAGTGGAAGTCGTGGTGGTTAAGTGGGTAGAGAACCAATCTCTCAAGTATGAGCGTACGTCTTTGATTCCAGGTCTGGCAAGTACCTGCCAATGCAACTTTTCTAAGTTCGTATGTACTTTCTACGTATATTTTGGATACCAATGACCGATATTGGAGGGCATGTTAAACTTTAGGTTCCAGCTGTCATTGAACATTCTTGGCAGTCGTTATGGGTAGTCAGAAGCCAGTAAGTCTGACCAGTTTTACCAAGGGGTATTGGGTTGAGCGGGTAACCGGGTCGTGGAGTTCAGATAGGCAGTGACTCCTTGTAAAACACTGGTACTCAGTTGCATCGTGACTGGAAGTCGACTCTAACATAATTGGGACAAAGGCTCTTGAGATAAACGACAATAATAATGAGATATAACCACCGCAGGACATCTGAGGCTGATGACGGGGAGTAGCTTCCCCGCGGGGCTATACTGAGTTCTACAGCGAGAGTATACTGTCCCCCATATCCGGCCGGTCGGAGTGAACCATGACGGGGGTAGGTCTCACGCCTCTGGCTTGGCTTGGCCGTCCAGAGTGGAGTCGCTAGAGCAGTATTAGTAGCCCTGCTCGGAGGGTAGGTGCCTCGTGGCAAGTGACCCACAGGGAGCGCATAATCTGCGTTTAAAATCCGCCGAGGTATCCTCACACTTCAGCCGCTCATGTCCCTGTTGCCCTCTTGTTGCTATTCAGTGACTGATTCCCGGGGGCCCAGTAAGTGAGCTGGCGAGTCTCCACCTGCAATTTTTACATGTATCTAATACATTGTCATCGGCAGGTGCTATAGTTTCCGTAGTTTCCCCATTCCTAGTCCATTAGCATCCCGTCACAATAGCCCAAGTAGTTTTCATCCACAGTTAGCAATGGTATAGCACAGAACCGGGGATTGTCTTTTTTTTTAACGACGTCCACCGGGGATTGTCCTTGGGTTCATTTCTATAGTGTATAAAGGGATAATCATTGGTTTTGTGTCACTATTTCATTAAAGTTGTCTCAAAAGGGCTTCAGCGTGTTGGCTTCGGCCCCACGTTTGCCTCCCAAAAATTCGGAACTCTGTAGTCCCGAGGTCTGGAAGAGACATACAAAATAATAATGAGATATAACGCAACAAATTCGGAGAGTGGGGGCTCGTGACGAAACGTCTAGGTATGTAAAATTTGTACTAAGCAGTGACTTAACACAAAATTCAAGCGTGTTATATCTTCGTTATTATTTGTTTGTGAGAAGGAGAAAAGAAAAAATGCGTGTCCATTATTTTAGGGTTATCTAAAAGACGGACTAATTACTTTTTTTTATTCACCATACCTATTTCATAACATTCATTTCTATACATTTCAAGTGTAGTATTGCTCTTGAAGTTCCACATCAGGTGTTCCAGATCTTCGATGTATATACGTCAATAGAGAGTGCTTATTAGATTGAACCACTTTTGCAAAAACGTCATATCTTTATATGCTATAGTCTAGCTGGGCTCCTGGGGTTCCACATCAGGTGTTTTACATCTTCAATTTTTATAAGTCAATAGAGAGTGCTTATCAGATTGAACAACTTTTGCTAAAATGTCACACCTCTATATGCTATAGTCTAGCTGGGCCCCTGGAGTTCCACATCAGGTGTTTCAGATCTTCAATTTTTATAAGTCAATAGAGAGTGCTTATCAGATTGAACAACTTTTGCTAAAATGTCACACCTCTATATGCTATAGTCTAGCTGGGCCCCTGGAGTTCCACATCAGGTGTTTCAGATCTTCAATTTGTATCAGTCAATAGAAAATGCTTATCAAATTGAACAACTTTTGCTAAAACGTCATACCTGTATATGGTACATAGAAGTTGGGCTCTTGGGGTTCCACATCAGGTGTTCCAGATCTTCAAATTTATTATCTCTGCTGAAAATGCTCATCACATGAAACAATTTTTGCCATGGCACCATTTTTGTATCTCCTATAGTTTTGTTGGTCTGTTGGTGTTCTGCATCAGGTCTTCAAGTTTCGAAGATAAATTATAACCTATATGTTGACCAGGCTTAATACTGATACAACAAAGAAAAAATCATTGAAATCCGTCCAGTAGTTCCGAAGATTAGCGTGTACAAACAAACAGACATACAGACATACAGACATACAGACATAATTTTTTTTTTGGATTTGTGCTCCATTACTGTTTCTAAACCCCACCCAATTATTTTTTTTTTAATATATTCAATGTACAGACACAGTTTTTTTACAGATTTATTATATGTATATAGGGCTGCCATCCGTCCGGGTTTCCCCGGATTTGTCCTCGTTTGGAGGCCGTCCGGGGGACGTCCGGGCGGGGTTTCAAGAAGTGTCCGGGGAAAACCCGGACATTTTTCTTACGAGTTGAATTACAATCGACACACAGACTGCAAAACTCGAAGTGTCCCAAAACTCAAAAATTTTCGCGCTCGCTTCGCTCGCGGCTTCCTTTCTCAACGCTACCTTTTTTTCCGTATAGCTACTTTAATATCCCAATATTCAAAAAATTTTGCGCTCGCTTCGCTCGCGGCTTCTTCACTTTGCGGGTTTTTTTATTATACAAGTTTAGGTGCTTTAGTGACCCAAAACTCAAAAATTTTCGGCGACTTCACTTTACGGTTGTTTGTATTTTTTAACATTTTTTTGTCTAACCTATCAAAAAGGTAACGCCGTTTTAAAGTCCTATTACTAACAAGAAGCTAACACCTAGTTTCCATATGAGCTTTCTTATTTATGACCTTCGAAATATTAAGTCATAATATTTCAATACTAGGTACCTACTACTTGAGCTAGATATGGCCCTGACTTTCCATGTAAGGAAGCACCTCATTGAATTTAAGTATATAATAGTAGTAATAGTAATATTAAAAACTAGGTCTTGTTTTGTTAAAAAAAAAAACGGACTCGTCCGGGGTAAAAATGCGATTTACGCCAAATGTCCGGGTTTTTTTAATATTTGTCCGGGTTTGGCGAAATTCGAAATGGCAGCCCTATATGTATAGATTATTATATGTATAGATATAGATAGATATAGATATAGAAATTGATTAAATGTTCGTACTTAGTTTATGAAAATTAAAATTGTTTATCGTGTTCACTAGAACCTTTGGTCTATTGAAATATTCAATAAACTCGTTTAATTTTTCAGTGAAAAAATGTTTATTTATTGGTCAATAAATGATGTCTGTGTTTTGACTCTTTATCCAATTTTGTTAATGATATAAACAGAATAACTTAAACCTACAGATTATTGCAGTTTATAGAAGATGATATAGTTTTAATTACTAATACTGGGTGTCCCATAAGTCCTTAGAAAAAGGCTCGGGAGAGGATAATGACTTTGTACTTGTATCAACTTCCTAAAATCGATTTTAATCTACATATGTTGTATTTAAAATTCTAATCCCTTCTTTGTCGATTGACACTACACTACTTGTTGTGTGTTCACATCACTAGTTCTAAGTATTCATTGTCTGTGGTAATAATTTTCTACTCATTATAACACGTTTGTTAAACTAAAATCTGCTTTTATTTATTAATTTCATCAGGTTATGGGCCCAGTCCCGCCTGATTAGTGCAAAATATAAGTATTTGTCGAAATCAGAATAAATAAAAGTAATCTTCAACTTTTTACATAAAAGTCTTGCACTTAACCGCAAAAGTAACAACGTGGTTGCCGGTCTTTGACTGTCTTCATCAGCAAATAATGTCGTCAAATAATGCATCGATACTGATAGAAAAGCTGACTGGAAGAAATAATTATCCGACCTGGAAATTTGCTGTTCAAACATATTTGGAACACGAAGAGTTGTGGACTTGCATTGAACCAGTATCAGGTAGTGAAATTGACAAGAAAAAGGATACCAAAGCAAGAACAAAAATAATCTTATTAGTGGATCCTATTAACTATGTCCACATACAGCAAGCTAAAACAGCAAAAGAAGTGTGGGATAATCTAGCCAAAGCCTTTGATGACAACGGATTAACTCGCCGAGTGGGCTTGTTAAGAGAACTGATTACCACGACATTGGATGGATGCCAAAGTATTGAGGAGTATGTCAATAACATCATGACGACTGCTCATAAGCTAAGGAACATCGGTTTCATTGTAAATGATGAATGGTTAGGTACCCTATTACTGGCCGGGCTACCAGATGTATACCAACCGATGATAATGGCATTGGAGAGCTCAGGTTTGGCTATAACTGCTGATTCAGTTAAAACAAAGCTTCTGCAAGATGTTAGAAAACAAGATACTTCAGTGTTGTATGTCAACAAAAGTAAAAATAATTTTCAGAATGCCAAACAAGCTTCTAATAACTCAAATAAATCTAACAGAGGTCCGAGGTGCTATATATGCAACAGGTATGGACATATTAGCAAGAATTGTAGAAACAAAAAGAAACAGGAACAGAAGTCAAATGAGAACACAAATTATGTGGCTGTATTTTCTGCATCACAAAGTAATGACAATGGTTGGTATGTAGATTCAGGAGCATCAATGCATCTTACAATGTACCGTGACTGGCTCTATGATGAAATACCACCTCCGGTTAATACTATTAAAGTAGCTGATGACAAGAAACTGAATGTGACAGCATGTGGAAAAGTAAACATATATGTTATGAATAAGAACGGCAAATCTGAGATGATTGTTGTAAAGAATGTTCTTTATGTTCCTGGACTGGCTACAAACCTTCTTTCTGTAAGTCAAATCATACAAAATGGATGCCAAGTGCAATTTGACAAAGGAGGCTGTAGAATATTTAACCAAAACAAGCAACAAGTGGCATATGCAAAGTTAATTAATAATATGTACCGTTTGCATACACAAAGTGTTCCAGCATACTTGTCTGCAACAGAAAGAAATGATTTTTATCTATGGCATCAACGAATGGCTCATTTAAATTATGAAGATCTAAACAAACTGTCTGAAAGTACTGGAATAAAATTTGGAAATAAAGATCAAAATATATGTGTATCATGCTTAGAAGGTAAGCAGACAAGAAATTCTTTTCCTTCAGAAGGTTCCAGAGCAAAGGCCTTGCTAGAACTCATACACTCAGATGTTTGCGGTCCAATAGAAGTCAAGTCTTTTGGAGGTGCACGCTACTTTGTCACTTTCATAGATGACTTTTCCAGGAAAGTATTTGTTTATCTCATTAAGAACAAATCAGATGTTTTTAATAAATTTAAAGAATTTAAAGCCATTGTTGAAAACCAACTTAATGTATCAATAAAGACTCTTCGTACAGATAATGGTAGAGAATATCTCAGTAACGAGTTCAAGTCATATTTAACTAGATATGGAATTTGTCACCAGACATCAGTACCCTACACACCCCAACAGAACGGGTTGGCAGAAAGGATGAATCGTACATTAATGGAACGAGCTCGTTGTATGTTAATTAATGCCAAATTACAGAAGCAGTTCTGGGGCGAAGCACTCTCAACAGCAGCCTACATCACCAACCGTTGCCCAACAAGGGCATTGGCATTTTTAACACCACAAGAAATCTGGACTGGAGAAAAACCTAACATAAGCCATATTAAAATCTTTGGATGTGAAGCAATGGTTCATATACCCAAAGAAAAAGTGAAGAAGTTAGATAAAAAAGCAACAAAGATGATCTTTGTGGGTTACAGTGAATCTACCAAAGGTTACAGGCTGTTTGATCCCAAAACTAAGACAATTGTGATTAGTAGAGATGTTATATTTTTTGAAAATTTGATGATGAGAAATTGTGTCAAACTACCACTGTCAGAGTCAGAACCTGTTACTCATCAAAATGCAACTAACAATACTGAAATGTCACAAGATTCATCTGAGGAAAATGAAACCAGTGAGGATTCATTTCATTCTGATGAGGGATCATTGTATGAACCAGATAAAAGTTTAAGTCCAGTAAATGAAATCACTTCAAATATCATGACAAGATCAAAAATGAGAAGGAATAAAGAAAATAATTCCTATATATGCACCAGTGATGTTTCATATCAACAAGATACACCTCAAACATACATGGAAGCAATATCTTCAGATAATATATATGCAGAAAAATGGAAGCAGTCTATCAAAGATGAGCTGTCAGCACACGCAGAAAACAATACTTGGCAATTAGTGGAAAAACCACCAGGAGTGCGGATAATTGGCTGTAAATGGGTCTTTCGAATTAAAGACCTGCCATCTGGTCCGATATACAAATCAAGATTGTGTGCCAAAGGATGTGCTCAGACACATGGTGTAAACTACACGGAAACTTTTTCACCTACTGTTAGATATGATTCTGTTAGGGTTTTGCTTTCAGAAGCTGCACAACACAATTTGGAGATGGTTCAGTTTGATGTCAAAACTGCTTTCCTGTACGGAGATATAAAAGAGGACATATACATAGGAATACCGATATGGCGTGGCGGTGAAAAGGTTAAACATCCACTTGTTCTCTAGTTTTGCTTATATAACATTTATCTTCTTGTGTTTTTGTTAGGTAAGAGTAAATACTCAGATTTTATTATTTAAAGTTAAATAAGTACCAAACATTATGTTTAATGTTGTACCTGAATTGTAAAGATCTCAATTATCTTTTAAGGTTTGAAAGAAGGGTTTTAATTTGGTAAGAGTGTTGTATTTAAAATTCTAATCCCTTCTTTGTCGATTGACACTACACTACTTGTTGTGTGTTCACATCACTAGTTCTAAGTATTCATTGTCTGTGGTAATAATTTTCTACTCATTATAACACGTTTGTTAAACTAAAATCTGCTTTTATTTATTAATTTCATCAACATACATAATCATAGCTAGGTATGGGGTTTATTAATTTTGGGGAAGCAGCCCAATATAGCCCTTATTGGAATCGTAGTTTAATATCATTCAATTAGATTCATTTATGACAGACCTAATAAACCAGTAGTTCATATTCCATTGACATGACGTAATTAAATTTAATTATAGAAATACCAAAGTATATTGCATATCAGACTGATCTGGCATGTTTTCCGCAGTTCGTATTTTATGTCACGAAACGTAGGTATATAGTAGGCCGCTGCATAGCTTTCTAATCTGTACATAATATGGAAGTTGGCATAGATCTTGCAAACCAACTCATATTTAAGTATAATTATGTCCAGTCAGTTACAAATGTCCGTAGTAAAAAACTGTAGCATATGTGTTCAGGAATATTGAATATTATATTGCGTTAATAGAATTTTGTTTTTGAACATACATGCTTTCTGTACAAACCCAACCAGTGCTGTATAATAGAATTCCCGTGCAATTACGCGTACAAGCCAGCAACGGAACGCCATAAAAATAAACGAATACAATAACCAGGTTAAATTTAATTAAGAAGGGTGCGAAAATGGGTTGAGTGAAGGAAAAAAGGGATGTGAGCGTGTGGGCTTGTGTATGGTTGTTATTCAGCAAAAACATACGATGTATGTTTTGTACAGATATAACCATATTTACTATTATGAATCTATGTCGGTATGTGGTAGCACAGTGGTGGTGAAAGAAATGTTAATTTTTAATGTAACCAATTATGATTTGTATTTTTATCATTACTTTTCTTTTTTTATTTAATACTAGCTTCTGACCGCGGTTGAACAATATAAATAGTGGATAATGACAAAAACTATCCTATATCCTTCTCCCGAGTCTAAGATATCTCCCCTCTAATTTTCAGCTTAAAAGGTTCAGTCATTCTTGAGTTATAAAATGAGTAACTAACACGACTTTCTTTTATATCTATATCTATTTATTGCATATAATATTTATTTATTTAACTAGTCGTCATTTTTCTCTGCTATTAGGCAGGTATTTGATTTTCCTATCAAAATCCGTCACACGGTTTCAAGAAAACTGACCGACTGATACACTAAAAAAACCCGCAATGCATACATTACGAACGCAAATAGTTTAATGACCTTTCTGATATGTGTGTGTTATACAGTATGATACATTTGGCAGCGGTAATATCCGTCGCGTGAATAGATAAATTTTATTAGTGTGTTATTTGGAAAGTGTGGGTATTTGTACACACTGATAATGTTGACACGTGCTCGTATATATTATTTGCATAGTTAGAAACTATGAATTACGTCACTATGATAGTAAATGGTAATTTGGGAAATCCGAGAAATTTTGAGCTTGTATTTTCAGGAAAAAGTATATCTGAATATTTTCAGAAATTTCTGATAGATACACTTTTTCCTGCCTTATGTTATACGCGTAACGTTTTTCCGTGAAGTTGATAAGCAACTCTAACGATTGATAGTGAGTGAGATAGGTTTGATTTAATTCTAAGAAAAGTAGCCGCGGATAAATGTAGAAAACATAGCCTTCCTTGTATCTCAGTCGGCTAACAGTTACAGTAGGTAGTTATTTAATATTGAACTATGACATAATAGTATAAAATCCAGATCAGCAATTGGTTATCATTCAATGAATTGAAATAATTTTTAAATAAATGTTATGACAGATGCTATAATTGGAAATGTTCCCAACGTTATCATCATCTTAATCTGAACGAGGAAAAGTAAACTGCGATGCTGACGTCATTAAGACCAGTTGCACACGCGCACGCCGCAGTGCATCGTTAGACAGATAGAATCAGAAGGATCATTAATTTGTAAGTTAATAGCTATTGTTGTATTCAATCATAAATATTTAACAGCTTTAATATTTAAGAACACTTTTGAAATAAACTACGTTCGAAAATTGAAGATGTTTCTAGATATATTAGCAGTGACATCGCCAGATTAAAGGGCTGCCTATAACGCATGTAATTTAAATCTATCAATTTTTATAACTCACTCTTGTTAATTGGTCTTTGGACTTTTGTAAATTATTTGTTGTATGGGAAGTATCAATAACATCGAAAATTATATTAATAGACCATTTGGAATCAAACCCGGATTTAGTTTATGAAAGAAAGCTTATGATAGAATTTAAGAGGCCGAAATTTATTACCAAGTCCCTGAACTGTATTTTTATATTTCTCTTTTCGTATTTCTTATCTAAACAATTTAGAACTCATTAATCAAACTAGATTTTGGTATTCGATATTTTAATATTTGAAATATACCGTGTAAATACAAAATATTATTCTATCAAAATATTGAATGAAATGTGGTCTTATTATGGCGTTTTGTATTGTTTTAAAATGTTTTCATTGAACTGATCAATTATTTACTTATTATTTAGACATTTAATGTATTAAAAAACTATTTATTTCTAGTGTTCACTTTCAAAACGCTATGCACCATTGCATATAAATAAATAAAAATAGAGGTAGGTCCACATAACCTCAACAAATAGCAAACTAAGACATACTCAATAACAATTAACGACGTATTCTAATTCAATCCACTACCAATAGATGGGTACTGGTTTATATTGCCATACACTTGTACTCAATGGAATAGTAAAACTTCATGTGTTTTATACTGATATAAATGGAAGATGATTCACTAGTACGAACTAGGTCAGTTTATTATTGTAACACTTTCAATGATAGTAAAAAGTAGAGATTGGTTTTACCCTGGAATAACTAATAGGAATAATAATGCATAGGTAAGTTTGATTATCATCGTCAGCCCCTTTTTGTCTCATACAAAGAAGAAATGAGCGTTAATCACCATGCTGGGAGAATTGGCGATTCTGCAAGTCCAAGTTTCACGTTTACCATTATTGACATGCTTTAATGCTTGGACATACACTTAGTAAGTTCTTATAAAAGCATAGAAAAGTTACATTCTTATATCTAGAATCGTATTCAAACACTCGTACTTGAAACACGCATTTGCTTGAACCACCACTTAGACCTCTAGCTAGACCATCATGACTCTATACTTTGTACATCTTTTGCTCAAGTTTGATTGAATCCATGGAATCAATGCAATACCCTCAAGATGTAGATAAAATCAAAGGAAACAACTAGTTTATTACAGGAATATACCTAACGAGTCTGTATTTATTCGGCGTGGCGACTGGTAGAGCGCCAAAACGCGTTATTTATTATTATCACGGATAACTCGGGCTCCGCGTTTATCAGTAACTACGAGTATGTTCGTTTCCGATGCATTCTAACCGGTTGTGTAACGTAGAGTATCCACCAGTATTTGTATTCCATTACTTCAGCAAATGAATGTTCCTTTGCATTTGTTGGTTAAAGTGAAGTTTCAAGTGTCAAACCATGCCTATGTTTGCTCTGGTTATAAGACCAAAATAATGGTCAATGCATCTTGCTTATGAAACAATTTTCCAATTCTTTTCATTTATAAGTCTGTAAGTAATTTGTTAATTTTTCACCAACCCTACCAAGTTGCGTCAACTATGCATAACATATAAACATTTTCGCAATCCCTTAAAAAGCAACTTTGCTTCAACAAGACCATATACATAGAAATACACCCGAAAAATACAAGCCACGTGCAAAAAACATAACTCTTCTTACCAATCGGGGAATAAAACATTACCCTAGATCGAGTGGAACACACTCACAAAATATTTTGGATCCATCTCATCGGGCTGCGTAATTCATTTACGTAGTTTCAGCCATCACTCAAAGCCGGCCCTTTGCAAACACTCGAATTCTTTTGTGAGGAGCGATGAATCAGCATGAGATCGATCTAACAATGCTTCCACGAAAATATTGTGAAAAGATCTGGTTTTGTATAACAACGGAATAATATCCTGTAGAATTGAAAAGATTGAATCGAAACTTTTTTTGTTTGTAATGATGAGGAGAATCGATTTTGGATATGTTTGGTTCATCATCATCTGTTTAACGTTTTGGGGTCGGCCTGAAGTCTAACCGAATGCAGCTGAGTAGCGGTGCTACAAGAAGCGACTGCCTATCTGAGTGATATATTGTGTACATGGTACCTATGTTATCTTTTACACAAATGCAGAAAATACATTGAAAAATTTAAAATGTTCTTCGAATAGGTAATTCAGTAGTGCCTTTTTTCAGTCACTTCTTGCATTTGTACTCAAGAACAATCCAGATACCGTATAAAACATTAATTTTTGACATGTAACATCGTCATCTTCACAATCATAATCAGCCAACTACCATCCACTGCTGTACCTAGGAAAAGAACGCCAACCATCTCGATCATGGGCAGCCCACATATTCTATCCACTGGCCGTCACCTTCTTTAAATCGTCAGTAATGACATAACAATATCTAAGCTATTTATATCTCCATGTACTAATATTATTTGGCACGTTAAATAATAGTGCATAACTACATTAAAGCTTTTATGTTTATGAAGTGCGAAGTGCTAAAACTAATGTTAATTACTGTCAAAACAATTAAACTGAAAACTAACGTCCAACCAATGCGTGAATTGGAACGAGTGGCAATCACTTTACTCTTGTAGCTTCGATATAATATTTAAGTAGAACAAAAGTCAACAGAACAAAGAACATATATATTTTTTTCAATAACAGACTGCTAGGTTGTAACGGACACCATGAAAATTAGTGAAAACTGAAAAACAAACTAAAAACTATTACCATTTTCAATTTAAGTTCAATCGCAATAATTATAATTAATTTTAATTATGAAGCTACCTGAACTTATTTTATAATGATGTAAACTTCACTATTACGCTTCTATGAAACTCCATTTCCTAATTAAACTCTGAAACGCTTTTTGTTCTAATATTTAGCGTAGGTAAGGAAAATTTCTCATTTCTAATACTTGTTACGGAAGGCCCTTTTCAGTTTCGAAGGCTTTTAGAATATTAATAATTCCGCGGTTCACTGATTTCTGACCATCTATTATTTAATTTCACCTGTAGAAGGAAATTATAACTAACTGCCAAGGAATAAAGTCCATTTTTCTTGGGAACGAAAGAGATAATTTTTGCATATTGTTACGAATCTCCAACCGCAGCCAAGCGAACCAACAAATCGAGAAATACTTCTATAAATAATTTCTCATTATATTGAGTACCTAGATAATAATTATATGGAAAATGACACACTTTGCTTTCACGCGCAGAAAATATAATTAAACACACACAAAATGAATACATTTTACCAATTGTAACAGTTCTAGGAATATATCGAATGTAATTTTGCACGAGCACTTTAAAGTAGGTAGGTCCTTAATAGTACGCAGCGCAGATACTTCAATAGTTCAAACTTAGCATTATAATGTAGGTATTATGTAATACATAGAAGTACTATTCAATGGTTTTTATTGTATTGGTTTATTCCACTTTCAGTAACAGCCTGATACCTCTTAGGTGTGTAAGGAAATAAATCTAAAGGTACTAGAATATATTGCCATCTATTCTCCAATTTCAAAGTTTACTTTTATTCACCGGACTCTCAACTTTGATCACGCACATTCAAAGCGATTTGATGCTTTTCACCCAAAAAATACTTTCATGAAACTCAAAAGTACGCAAATACGGGACCTACCATCAAATAGACATTTTTGTTTCGCAAAAGTTATTCGTTTTGATGAAAACAACGTTCGAAACATTTCTAGTTGCGCATTTGTTCGTACGGAACGATTCGAGTTAAAATTCGAAAAATTCTACAAATTACAAGGGTGCGCAAATGTTTTGAATCCGTTCAATCGGAAATTCAAACAACAACAATCTGATTAGGTAATGAGGAACGCCGGCTTAAATTGGAGCATCATAGCGCTTTACTATCTGGCTTTAGTTAGATACATAATTTTATATACCTCTACTAGTTCTATGTACTATTTTGAGATTCTAATTTTATTCGATGACTACATTTAGACTTCGAGAAATACCTCAAATGTTGTATGATGGATCTATGAATGAAGTACCTATTTACTCTTCATTAAGCCTATGAGGAAAAAGTATTGAAAAAATATTATTTGTAAAACTATTTATCCATTGAATAGCTGCTAGGTACCTACCTTATAACAAAAACTCTCATATTTTTTATAACACCGCCGAGATTACCTTCAATATTGCTCCGAAATATCCATATCAGATTCCTCTATACAAATAATAAAAAAAATATCTTCGAGAGAGTCTGGATTACATTTCTATCGTTCCAACATTTTTTCATTGACCCGTCGCTTCGAGGCCGGGAGTCAAGATTGGTTGATCCTAAACAAATGTTGGTAGATCGCAAATACAAAGCGAAGATGTAGCATTTTCTTGTAAAATGTTTTTGTAACAAATCTGCGAGTTGAAACACGGCGAGAACGTGACCCAAAGTTTACCCGCTATAAATCTGAGCTGTTACTTTTAAATTGCGTGATTTTATTTAAAGAAAAGATTTTTATAAAACTGGTGCTATACAATAGAATTAAAAGGTTGTAATTGAAATACTGAAACTTACATAATGAGCTTAAATTTTAAGGCAATATGGGTAGATTTTGATTGTAGATTCCGTGATTACACTGTAGACAGTTGCTTCTAACATACACAGAGACGATATACTTTTATTTTACGCATACTTCTTCTAAAGCAGGTAAGTCTAGCATGTCTTTGTGCTGTAAATATTTTGCTGTGCTTTGTAACAAATAAATTAGGTGCAATTGTTATGAGAGTGCATCAATGATTTATTGCGTATCAGGACGATTGAGTTAAATCGAGAGTACCATAAAATACCTTACGTTTAAAATTAGGATTTGAAAGCAAACAAGGTTTTCCCGAATTCATTTACGACCCGATAACGATTTGATAGGTATATCCCATAGACAACAAAACATAAACATAATCCTGACGTAGTTCGATACATTTATTGAAATATATAAATTATTTTAATATTTACATTTGTGTTTGATGATGCTTAGTGAAATATTAAGTAAAATTGAAAACGTAGATACATTTATTTAATTAAAAGCAAACAATTGAACGAAACTTGCTTGACGGGCAAACAAATGAACATCGCTCAATACGATTAGAATATTTGTAACAATTCATTTTATTTTGTATTTGTTACACAAGTTTTTGATAGAAATATGTAGGGAATATTAATTCAAAACTGAAATAATATTTATCTATAAAATAAATTGAGTAATAAATAAATTAATCTTCTGAAAAACGTGTCTATTTAAAACTCAATAAGCCACTTAAGTATTTAAATCTCTAGGTCGTTTTCAAAAGTGTAATTGTAAATTGTTAACTATTTTATTCCTTACCTACACAAAACTAAAATGTTTTTCAGCCGTACATTTAAGCTCTGTGTACCATCACATTTTTATCAGTTTCTATTTCTGAACCAACATGCACGATTTAGTGCATCGCCGTGAACCAACGAGGTATTTATTAATACTCTTAGCAATAACAAATATACGCTCTCTATAGATATAGGTGCATAGTATTCGGAACGCGGTGGGTGTCGTTTTACGATTTCAAATAAATCTCTTATGAAATATGTTCCATTTTTTGTGAAAAGCTTCAACTTTTTTTTTTCACAAATGTAGGATTATCAAATCTTTAATTTATAAAATATAATCCTCAGTCTATAATAGTGAAATCCGCTTAGCTTTTTATTTTTTTTATATGCAAACAGATTTGTAACGAATCCTCTATAATTTTCATTTAGTGAAAATCGGATTGTAGTCGTATCGTTTTCCATTAGGAACCTACCAATGATTAAGTCCCATTTTTTTTAAATGGTCCTTTTTCATCGTTTGAACCGGATTCTGAAGGAACCACGAAGGAACACTATAGGGCTTGTTAAGTGATAAAACCTAAGCTCACTCAGTGAGAAGATCAATTTCATATCCTGCTTAAAAGATAGATTTTTCTCAATAATTTTGTTATAAGGCTGCTTTCACACAGACCTACATATGAATGAGGAGAAATTCCGTGTTCGTCATCACTTACGTGGATAGCGTATAAACAGCTTATTTACTCAACGAGCTGGAAGGGAACAATGAGTCGATGACGCACAGAAACGCCACATTTTGTTGACATTTTTACACACCAAACCGTTTTATATGGATCTTGTGCGTAACGTCATGAAATACTGAAGTTCCTTTATGGTTCCTTCAATATGAAGAACTATAGTTTGGAAATTCTGACTACACTTTTATAGCGCTTTCACACTAGCGGATATTCCTCAAAAAATTATTGACAACTAGGTTACGGCTACCAACAATTTTAAACGTTTTGTTTGCGCGACAGAATCTGCGGCGAATCTGCCAGTGTCAAAGCTACATTGAAAATCGTTTTTAATTAATACACAGTAGTTAATGGGTAAAAATACTAATTGGATTTAAATAATTAATGTTGATATCGGAACTTGTTTATAGCATAATGAAATGAAACGCAGCAGATGCTGGCTGGATGGCTTTCAAATTCAAAATACGAACATAATTTATTCCATTCCACCAAACTACACACACGTACACACAAGTAAAACCTATTCAGTCTTATCAAAGGTGCGGAGTTCATCAGGTGAACTTCACAGAGTTCTTGCTTTCAATGGGTGTAGATCACAAAACTAAAGTCAGGAATTTGCATGTGAATGTTTGAGTACTACTTCGAAATACCTGGAGTTAGATAATTGAGTTTAGCAGGGGTGCTGGAACTGCGGTTAAAATTGTCGAGCCGAATTGGCAAACTGAAAGGTATTCGGAGGTAATGAAATAAAGTTTGGTTGGTTTGCTGATACGAAATTGAATAAAAACATTGAACATTGGAAATAATATTTTTTGGTGACAAGCTTTTGTATATGTAAAATGAATGAATGAAGAGGTTATTGACACTTACGATTGTTTTAGTTGAATAATCAGAGGTATCGACCAAAATCTACTCAAGTGCAACCTTTTAGGTACGTTAAAAAATCTTATTCAAAGCAAACATTTATGTCACCATTTTGAATTGAGATTTTCTGTGTATCAAATCGAAGGTGCATGATTTTCAAATTATCATCTTAATCCTAATCTACAGTGTTAAAGAGCTTGTTAAATACGTAAACATATTATCACTTTTGGTAAAATAAAGTGGAAAACATTGGATAATGGTTATAAAATGTTAATGGTACACTACATCACGGACTAAAGCCTACTCTATTCTCTACGCTATGTCATACATAAATGTAAAAATATTGTGAAAGTTTCCTTCACGAAAGGATACTGAAAGTAATATAACCTTCTAAACTTATTTTAAACCAGACACGCGGTTTCCTACCTGTAGAAAATTCGCAGTTTTACACGATCCACGACATTACCTAAGTAATTTTGAAACCAAATCGTGCATCTAAACAGATTTATTAAATCTAGTTCGCAGAACTTACACAGCGAAATAGACATATTTTCTCCCGTAACCCAGTTGCAAGTTAAGTCATTCGGTCAGCCACAGTGGAGATATAAGTGGCAACTTCAACTGCGACCGACCTCAGTTACCTACATCCAATTATTTTCTAACATTGTAACTTACTTTTGAATGAAGCTGAGTTTTTTTAATGGTGTCATGTCTGGTTAGTTTTATGTGGGATTATTACTGAATTGCTTTGTACGCCTCACCATAGATAAAACATAGCAAGCACACTGTACTTAATTTTAAGATCTGCATTTTTATATGGTATGTTTTACCAATAATAAACGCCTTTGACTTTACTGTTCTAAAACTGCATTGCCGATTATGCCAATACAGTATTCTTATTGGAATGTTTTTTTTTATATATATAAAAGGACAAAATAAGAAATAAGTTATCTTCTGTTTTACACACGCCATAATATGTGTCAATATAATTAGTTCAAAATTGGGAAGCGGTAGCAGTATAACATACCTACTACCACAAATATTAACTAGTTCGGCAAGAATAAATTAAGAGACAAAAAAAGTTCGATATCGTGAACACTGTTCAGCCTGCTAATAAATTAAATACAGCGACAGTAACTCACTGTTATTTGTTAATAGAATTTCAGCGTGAATCTTCAGAAAATTCGGGAAATAAGGTCGCGTATAAATATATAAGAGGCAGGCACAGTCGAATGCTGGATACATTATTAATGGCAACACTGGCATGCCGGTAGTGCTGTCCACTATTTTTGCCTCGTCAGATCTAGACTTTCGTTTGTTTTAGGTGAATTTTGGAGCAGTATGTGAGAGGATGCCTGTGCCCAGAAGTGGGATAATAAAAAAGGATGCTGGTTTTGAATAGAAGTGTAAACTAGTTATTCAATTTACTTATAAAATAATTACTAGGTTTGGTTTATTTTTGAGGCCTTAAATAAAAAATGATACCAATACTTCCATTTTAAGTTTTCTTACACAGTTTGTTTACATCTCTGTACTCTGACTCTCATACTGCGGGTCTGCTGGAAGCCATTTCAGTAGAAATAAGCAGTACCTTTGTGCTATTTTATTTGTATTTCTGTGTCCGTAAATGCTTCTATAAATAAATGGTTAATTTATAATTGAATCTAGTCCTAAAACTATGATTTTGTATAGTAAAAAACCTTGATTATCCGGACTGTACGTTTATACAAAATACCTTAATACTTTATTACCATATTTTTATGCTTATCGTAACACACTACAACGTTAACAGCCACTATCGGGAATGTAATCTGGCTATCGCACGGAACATAATGAAATTCGGAATTAAAATTAATTATTTAATGTTCACTGTGAAACCTAAGTAAACAAAGTTAATTAAATAGCCGCTCACTTCGATTGCGGGAACAAACATTGACCTCATTCATATTCTGTGGCAACAGGTATAATATTTATACATTGCAAGGTAAATAATCCATACTTTACCATATTATATATGCGAAAGTAACTCTGTCTGTATGTCTGTCTTTTCTTCACGCCTAAACTACTAAACCGATTTGTGTGAAATTTGGTACAGACAAAGTTTGGAACTTGAGAAAGGACATATGCAGTTTTTATAACAATTTTTTTTTTCGGTCATACGCCATCTATTGGTCAAACCAAAAATCTCCCGGAAGTCACTATTACACGCGCACAAAGTCGTGCTAGTCAAGCTAGTGTACCCTATAAAAATATTCTTCAAATTCTTTTACTGAATTTTTAATATCTTGCTATAAAAAGTGTTAAAAATATGGATGTAACATAAACTATACAGCTAAAAGCAGAGAGTATTAAATTAAAGTTTCTCTCGCAGGTCAAAATATTTTTATAACTTGATGTTACTTGTGCTACTAACCATATTTTAAAAAGCCAACAGCATAGAATATGATACAAATAAATATAAACTTAAGCCTGCATTTTGAGACTAACGAATAATTAGGTAATACTTAAAATACACACAAATATTTTTAACAGCACGATATGTATGTATGTCCGATACTAATATCACAATATCCTCTGCCAAGTAATGGGATAGGATTCAACTAAATAAACATTGTGCATATTTTATCCTAGTATTAAACACAAAAGTTTCATGCCAGAACAAATGACAATAATACCTAATGAAAATTTAATGAAAAAAAAAAAGTTGAAAGTGTCCTAGCTTCGCATTGGGAACAATAGAGATTTCACGTACCTACCCAGATTTTTTAAAGATACCCAGCAAACAATACTGTTCAGTGAATGAAAGAAAAATAATTCCTATTCGAAATATAAATAAGCTCCTATTTTTGTATGGTTTTCATTTTGAACAGAATTGTAAAAGAGAATTTTTGGTTCTGATGAAAAAAAATTGTTGAATTTAGTATTCAATGATGTTCCTGTTTAAAAAAATATTCGATACGAATTTACTTAAGAAAATTTGATGCCCAAAACGTACATATTTTCAAGCTTTTATATATTTTTGTTCCCTATATGGAAAGGAGAAAACATGCTGCGCCGACCCCAAATAAAATTGTGATAAGGGCAGGAGGAGGATGATGATGATTTACTCCCTATACACTATTATTATTAGTATTCTGGACTATATAGTCTGAAATCACCAATCCGCATTGAGCAAGCGTGGTGATTAATGCTCAATCCTTCTTCATGTAAGAGGAGGCCTTTGCCCAGCAGTGGGACGATAAAAAGGCTGTAACAGTTAGTTAGTTAGCTGTAGCTCAGTCTCTCAGCCATAACTTACTAAAACTACTCCTTTATCTCGCATTGTATTTGAACAATTAATCAAAGTCATTAACCGTTTTCGTTTCAAGAAAACGATTTCTTTTTGGGAACAAAGAGCCACTTAGTTTTAAAGACCCGTTCCCTACTCGGCACATTACCGTTAATTCCGCTTTAAAATATGACCCTCAGGAGCATTTCATCCTGTTCTCTATTACATTTTATCTGAAAGAATTCTTACATTTGATAGGCGGTAAGTAAAGGTACCCTTTTCTTGATATATTACATTTGTTACAGTTGTTGCTGTAGTTCCACCTGCGTCTTTTTCCTTCAATAGTAGCTTATGTCCTTTTTGAAGCTGTAAATTAATACCAAAATTTTATTTAACTCCCACCAACACTTTAACCAATCCGCATTGAGCAAGCGTAGTGACTATACCTTCTCTGTGTGACAGGTGGCCTGTGGCTCACAATGGCAGTGGGACGATAAAAAAGCTCTTGATGATAACGATGATAATGTTGGCAAGACAACGCGATAGGCAGACATAACCTGTTTCTTTAACATTTATAGTTTGAATGTGGTTGTTTAGGCATACAATGATGAAATAATAAATGGGCAAGTTCTACTCCATTTTATTCTCTCTAAAACAAAAGCCAATCTATCTAAAGAGTAAATAAACGCCGGAATAACGCTTATCAAAATTGTTGTTCTGCTCAAAGCGGCTCAAGAGTCGTTGTTTTGGAAGGAATCCGCTAAAATTGTTTCTGTGTAATAGTCTTAAGAAGCCGCCCCTTTGATATAATCTAATCGTTCCTGCTTTAATTACGTTCCTTGAGGTATTTTAGGTAAACCATTGTTCGAGATGGATTTTATGTTAAGAAGGATTATAGGTTTTTGGAAAATTATATGCATTTGAGATAGGCAACATTCATAAAGTTCTGCCTAAGAATTGTACTGTTCATTTTGATTAAGTTTAATTTGTTTTCTTAGCTAATAAGGCTGTCTTATATTTTATGTTTGCTATAATTCTTTGCTATTTATCACATGTTTGTTAAGTCCATCTAGTTTGAATTCTAAGACCGAATTGCGAGCAGATGCTAGTTTTAATAAGATTTGTTTTAATAAAACTTTAATAGGTAATCTATAAAATGAGGTGTTGAAAATAATAAAGGCGCCGTTGAAAAATTACTACGGAAATTAACGTCAGATATTATAAATTTATCTAAAAGTATAAATTTCACGAGCAAATTAACCCGTCGACGTGTGCGACCTAGTTAAGTTTTTAATTAAAAATGTTTATTAATAAACTGTTAACCCTAAAAAAATATAGAACAAAGAAACTATCTAGTGGATCTCTATGGATTTATTTATTCTATTTGGTTTACATTGCAGATATTAACCCATTAGTGATAAAAGTTAAAATGAAAACGTCAACGTCACACGTATTTCTAGTGGGTACTGCTCACAAAAATAACCAAAAAAAGTGCATTACTTGGTAATATTTATTAGGGTAGGTCTCCAGTACATTCTAGTCTATAATTTATAGTCAAATATATTATAACATCCAGTCTATTTCTCTCCTAGTAAACAAAGAAATTAATTTCCCAGTCCCCGCAGAAAATTCCTTACTAGGTCAAACCGGTTTGAACCGAAAACTTCAAGTAATTAGCGGCTCCAATTAATTTGTGAGTGGTTTTCCATCGGCGAGTTCTTCAACAAACCTTCACGGGCCGGTTTTTTCGCTTGATTGATTATATTGAAAACCGTGAACTGGACTACTGAGATTGCTTTGACAAAGTTCTATCTTTATAAAAGGTTTTTAGGTGGAATTAACGTTTGGGTATGCGGTATCCCTTTTTGTATCCATTGGTTCAATACTTTGGTAAATGAATCCTTTAGGAAAGTGACACTACAGTACACACAGCAGAATTAGTATAATTTGAAGAGCGTAAGTGCCAGTTAAAAGCATCGTGCTTAAGATCTATTAAGTAGATACGTCATATACGGACAATAATTATGTATAATCTTGGGGAGTCTAGTCTAGTCTAGTCTAGTCCAGACATAATAAATATGTAGTATATCTAATAAGAGTGAGTCCTTAATTTTACATAAGCTCGCTTCACACATAATTTATACCAAAAATATTATACTGAAACTCCTTTTAGGCGAAAAACTAACCACTAGCTCTTGTTTTGGGAAAAAGCTCTCGTTATATGAGAACGTTCCTCTCTGTAATTCTCGTAATTCAACGTAATAGTCTTTAATTGTTCGAGGAATCCTCTCAGTGGAGGCAGAAAATATCTAAACATACATATATATAACGTAAGTAGATTAACGGATCCTGGAAAAGTAAATAAATAGCTACTTTTACTTTGAGTAGTACCTAATTACCACATACTAAATAGAGTGTGTGTTTTAGTTTTCATAAGGATAATGGGGTGCGATCTGCCAATGGAAATCTTACACTTTTCTCTTCTAGTTTTTTTATTTTTTCACCATCTGAATATACTTTTCTTGGTATTAAGTGCATATCTGGTAATGTCCAAAAAGATATAAGTACACAATTATATAATTGAACGAGTCTGATGAAAATGTAAGACTGGAAGCCGACCCCAACATAGGTTGGGAAAAAGGCTCGGAGGATGATGGAGGATGATGATGAAAATGTAAGCACTACTCAGCAGGCAGTTTATAATTTTTTCACATGGTTAATTTATTGATAGAATAGCTTTACACTCGGAATTCATCAAAGTCAAAATAGAACTTTATTTTGTGTAAAACAAAAATATTTTTGAAGGTAATTCACAACCCATTAAACACTTCTGAGTTCTATTACGGATGATTTAATTTCTACATTCTTTAGTTTATAAAAAATGGTTTACTTATACCTTTTATTTTTTAAATATTTTATAGTTTAGTGGTTCTTATAGAAACTTCTATAAAATTAAGACGAACTTGGTCACATAGAAAAACGAACTTGGTCATATAAAAACTACGTATGACGGACATCCTCCTTTCTAAAGTAGGGTTTCATCATTTTCCTTCGTAGTAATATCCGGACTTATGTCAAGGCAACTGCAATCTCCGGTTAAAAAACTCATTCTATAATACAACCTTTTTCTTCTATGATCAATGCCTAGTATTATTACATAAACACACTGGTACTCAGCTGCATCCGTTCAGACTGGAAACCGACCCTGACCATTGGTGAAACTATCGCATTGGTGAAATGATTTGCTATCATTTTCATTAAATTTTGAAAAGCCGTTAATCTTTTATTTACCGACATACATACAAAAACCAGTTCTTACTAAGAACACATTGTACCTCTAACAAGTCTTATGGATTTTTTCGCTTTCTTCCAAATAATTGTTTGAAATCATTGTATCGTCATCTATTTATGTTATTATTTTACTGCAAAATATGTGTTTTGTAAAAATAAATCGTGTTTAATGTTGTGTTAGTTATCACTACATTGAAAGTTAACTCGTCCGTGAATAACGTCTACTAGTTTACGAGTACTCCCCGCTAGTAGACAAGTTACTTTATTTTATTTATCGAGACATATTTCAGAAGATTTGCGACTTTTTTCCAAATAAACAGAAAGTCATTGCTATAGATATTTTTTTATTTATGTTAGGTACGTGCTTATATTGACATCTTTATATTTTTAGAAATATCTACCTAAGTACTACAATTGATGGGAAATGAAATGGATACTAATATTCTTGTTTCTTTTGTTCTCAGGTCAGTTCCAGCACATATTCATGTAATTTGATCCAGGTATTTTTAGGGAGACTATTATTGGAATGAATGTAAATTATTGCAAGAAACCATTAGGACCTACATAACACGGCTTTTCGCGGCAATCACTACATATCTGATATATAATATCAATCTGCATAAACTTGAACCATATTTTGAGATTCAGTGCTGGCAATAATAGCACAGTCAGCAAACAACGCACTCCTACGGATGCCTTTGCAAGGAACTAAAGTAATATTAATCACTAACGCTACAGAAAGTCAATTAAACACCACAAAATGAAATATTTTTTCTGAAATATTTTATGAACTGTAATAAAAGAGTTCTGTCAGAATAAGGAATGTTTCTCACCTGACCATACAAGTAAATTTCGCGAGTAGGTAGGTACATTGGCCAGACCATAAATAAACATTCAGACGTGAGTTCATAGCCTGCGCCAAACAGGATCAGATTTCTGCTAATTATTAGAGACACCAGAAAGGCGTGCTCAACATATTTTGAACTGCGAATTATGCTAATGGGTTTATAAATATTTATATATCTTTTGTGTATTATAAGTGTATCAGAATCTTTGGCCATAGATTAGATTCCGAAGAAATGTTCTAGGTATATGTGTTTAGTAAATGTACCATCGTTAACACTTACGCCCACAATATGGGTAGTTGCTACAAGATGCTTAACGGATGGTTGGTCGAACCATGCAGCTGTAGCAACCAAAAGAAATATTTTGCGTTATTTACATTTACATGAATACTCCTAGACCTCTATCAATTCGTAAAGGCACTAGCTAGACAGGCTGTCTATCAGCAAAACCTTTACCGATCTCAACCTCTTTTAGTTGAACGAATGCGTGTTTTCAATTTCAAGCTTTGAGCCCCAATGTATCTAAGAGCATTACCACACGAGCATTGGCGGTTCGTTGCGATGCTTCACGGCGCAAGGAGTTAATTTCAACGCACTGAGTACTTTAATACGGTACCTCCGTCATCTCACGGGAGTCCCTCAGCTTAGTTGTGCCAATAGATCCTTGGCAGGATATGTCAGTCTTTGCAGTAACATACAGTGGATTAAAAGTTGTGTGCAGTCGCTGTCATATCACAACCGAAAGTCATGTGGTATCCTCGGATTTTAATTTTTTCTTTGGTGCGTGCGATTGACCCACTCAATTTCAGCCAAAATAGTGCTACGAGTATACCTCTTCATATAGCATGAAGACGTATTGTATGGTGTGGCACTGGCCTTACACCGATCTTTCGAAAATCGTTTGCTATTTTCAAAATAGAACATTCTAAAGCATAGCAAAGTTAATACAGTAAACGCCTTACGCCTTTTTGGTTGTGTTCAATCGAGTTACTAACGCTTGTTTAGTCGGCAGACGCCTTTGTCGCTCCACTCAGCTGAGCATGAGTATCTTAGGGGGAGAACACACGGAGGGAGCTGGTTTGTTGAGTTAAATCCGTGCCTTTAGTGTTTTAAAGTTCAGCTACTTTTTTCTTTATAAAAAAGCTTGCGGTGTAATGATATGATCCTATGATAAGGTTGCTGCTGTCCAAGGCTACACAAATGTAGCGTGTAGTGTAAAATCGACTGCTCTGTAGTATTTTGCAGTACATTATCAAAGTACGAGTATTTTCAATTAAATCTTCATGTTAATATATTCTAGGCTTTCATATACCTAACATCAGAATAATAGCTAGTGTTTTCGTAGGAAGGGTGGTAGGTGTCGTTTTTTTGTACGAACTGGTAACAAGGATTAATGGAACCCAAAAACATTTCGTAACAATTGTTTTGTCACCCAAATGTTTATTCATTAATGTACCTAAATATTCCTACATACTGCTTCATAAACATGGATTAATTTACGCACTGCATTAATTAGTGAGCATCCTATAAACATTCATTTAGATTGGGTAAGTACTAAGTAGGCTAATTCATAATCACAATTTCGAATCTATGATAATCGCCTCTTTCAGAACTTAACTACATAATAAATACCTTCACTGAAATCCTATATTTACACTCAAATCTTTTCTCATAAAATCATAAAAAAACTCTTATTTACTCGCTACTTTACACTATCCTTATCACCATAAAACCTTCGTGTGCAGTCCTCCTATACCGTCACAAGACACACGTCAGCTACATAAGGATGAAACAATATTTACTTGTAATTTATCTTTGTTAGACATTACCTGCTTCTCTTCTAGGTAGGTAGTATTGATGTTTTTGTGTGAGATCTTTTGTGAAAAGGGTTTGGTGGGGAAAGTGGCTGTAGAACTGTACTATTCTTATTTCTCTTTATTTAAATTATTTGAGTGTTTTTGTAGCTTTCTTTGAGCTCGTAGCTAACTGACAGTCGCACCGGTCAACGCTTGGTAGGATTTTGCTGTGGATGGTTGACCATTGAACTTGTGTATCCTGGCTATCAATTGAAAAGCTTTGGCTGCATCTACTGGCAGTCAGAAACAAGAAAATCTGACAACTAATTTTAGCGAAAGTTATCAGGTTGTTCAGCTCGATTGGGTTCCAGTCGGATTCTAGTCAAACCACGAAGTTAAGAAAAGGCTAGACAGATGACAATACATTGCAATTCGATATTTATTTATTTTTCCCCCATCAAAATAAACATAACAACAATGAATCTAAAATTTTAACACAATTTTACATACCCACAAATACAATAGAAACTAATGAAAGCCGCATTTGAAATGAATCCTGTTTGTGACACAAACGTTATTATTGTCACAACAAATATTTGCGTATCTAGTGTCCTATATTGTGTTTAGTATTGTGGATATTTGAAATCAGGTATTCAATTGTTCTATCTATTATGTTTTGTTAGGTAACGTTTTAGGTAATCTAAATATCTTTGTGGGGGAAATCTTACTGCGCTAGATTAGCACCTACTGCCAATGAAATATAAAATGTCTGGAAATATTACATAGTTTTACTAAAAAGTTTATGTTGACTTATTTGAAAATATGCGAAAAATGTTAGGACCCACAATGTTGACAGACCTTTAATTTAACAAACACGTCTGGTAATGGATCAAACTGTCGGACAGTAAAATAAATAGTAATAGTAAAAATTCTACTTTCCAAGTCTGAAAAACCGATCATTAACATCTAGTTAGATATAACTAGAATATCCTTGAGATTATTGCCAGATGAGATAACACTAAATAGTTTGCGGAGCATCAATGACGGAGTTTAGAACAGTGAACTTACTTTCTGCAATTACGTTTATTTTCTCAGCCAGTTCATGAATGTTCTCAAAGATTAATTTTACTCTGCAATACGTACGACCAGTGACCTCGTCTAGACAATTAATAAGTTTATATTTTATCTGAAAATGAAACAGGAAGAGTGGAAAACCAACATATTAAAGACATAACTCACAAATTTTCTTTGATGTGTAAATGCATAACCGGACTTAAAAACATTATTATAATCATGATTTAATTCAAAGCAATTTTTTGATCGTATTATTTTTTTCAATACGGAAGAGCCGTCTGGTTCATGCTCTGCACGTAATTTATCATTTAATATTAATCACTGAGGCGGCTTTGTTTTTGCACGGACGTAATAATATCTAGATCTGCTCTATAAAAAGGCCGGTATAGATCACGCACACCTACATGTTATTCATGGAAACTATGTACGAACATATGTTGGTATATATGTAGCTATAGGTACCTAGATAGGTGCTTCTTTACAATCTCAATGAAACCACTCACGATACCGCAGTAATTGAAAGCTCATTTTTCAGCAGATCAAGGCCGAAGCGCCCAAAAATCTGTTTCTACGGGTATATTTAAAAGCATACGTCTATTTGTGTATAATATAAACAAGATTCCGTCTTTTGCGGCTAACTACCGGCTTTGAATTACAAAGGCCGAGGTTGATAAACAAACCGACAGCCGAAAATAAAATACGTATTCGCCAGTTTCGGCTTTAGAATATAAAAGTGTAGCGTTTTGTTTTGGGGACCCCATTTTTTTTGCCCGCACTGACAGTGTTGGCATATGTGTTTATTGAAAGTACCTACCGAAATATTTTTGAAATGGCAATATTGCGGTTTTGTTTGTCTATAAATCGATTTTTTTATCAGGTAAATCAATAGGTAAAAAACAGTCAAAATGTGTCCCTAATGTCATGTTGTGAAATACTGAGTTTTGCATTTCCGATGTCGATTCTAATGACTCTGTTTAATAGAGTTATTTGTTTACATAACATTCATTTATTTTTTCAATATTTACAATACAATACTAATGACTTAAATCATGGACAAAATGTGCATATTTGTGAAGTGTAAATTGGTTAACAACCACGAAAAGTTTAAGTAAGTACATAAAACATGCGTTTATGCAACATGATAATTCATTTACGGCCAGCACAATATTGCACATGATGTAATAAATAACAGATGGCTACAACATCGATATTTAATTGGTACACCTCGTTACACCCACCATTTTGCCATAACTCATGATTCTGACATGCTATACAATTTACACTACGCCCTTTGGGGATTCAATTAGATATAAAGAGTAGATAAGTAGTAACCTTTTACATGAGAGTAATGTACGATAATGTCATAGTTTATGTATTTATTTTGCAATGTTTTGAAAGTAAGCTTTTTTATTTTTATTAATAGCCTATAATATCCCACTCCTGGGCAAAGTCTCGCTTCGACACTTCCCGATCTTTAGTCAGTGTCCACCAGTCTCGACGATAGGCGTCTATTCTATTAAATCCTAATTAAGTTCAAAAATATAATCGTGAAAAAAAAAACTTTCTATATGAAAACTGAAAAGAAAAATAATCTGATATGGATAAATCCGGTATTCATACAAAAAATATGTATTTGTTTGAAATCAAGCTGAGAGTATAATATGGTCCTATCTACACATATATTGCTGTATGAAGCTAGGCTACTACAAAAAAATAATGTTCCCTAAACATTTTTTACGTAGGTACACCGATCAGTCACGGTTAACTAGTTAAATAAATACCAGGTTTGGGGGCGTCGTGTGCTAATCGATGATAATGTACACTCACGTCAGCTGAGCGACAAATGATTGATAGCATTTTTTACACTACCCAACAAAAAATGTGAATCACGCTCAGTCAATGTTCTTTGAACGGTGATCGAAGGCCAGATTTTGATCTTGTATAGAGTCTTTATGGAAATTAACTTCTGTACGATACTATGATTCAATGTGTCATGCCAGTACAGTATATATAGTTATAAACAATATACTTTTCAACAAACTATAGTTTTAAACAAAATATATTTATAAAATAAAACCGGCCAAGTGCGAGTCGGACTCGCGCACCGAGGGTTCCGTACAAATCCTGTATAGATAAAAAGTGAGTCTCGCGCCAACCGTTCAGTTTAGAACAATCATAGCTATGATTATTTTGTGAGACCGAAATCTATACATATAATAAATCTGTAGAAAAGTAATTTTTGTACATTGAAGAAATTGACAAAAAAAATAGCCAGCATGTTAAAGGATAACTAACAGAACCCATTTCCATCATTTTTGTCATTTTTGTCTGTTTGTCTGTTTGTCTGTTTATCTGTTTGTTCGTTCGGGATTCACGTAAAATCTACGAATTCAATGCAGACAATGCTTATATACAAAAATTCTACGTAACTTGGGGTATTACTTAGTTTTTGTTTCATCGAAATCGATTCACTCTATCAAAAGATATGATTAATTTTGTGAATTCAAGATGTAAAATATTATGACACGCAATCTGTTTGTCAAAACTGTACATTTGAATGTTGTACTTATATTAGTTGATCGGCCTATTATTAACCTTTACACAGAAAATCACACCTTCATAAGTATCTTCGGAAGAAAAAAAAAATGAAAATTTTGTTTAGCCAAGGTTGAAGTAGCTCCATCTGTGGTAATCTGTGTTAAATAAAATACATAAAATTTGTCAAAGGAGCGAGGTGGTAAATGACAATAAATTACCATACATTCTTTATAGAGGATTATTATTTCAACAGATGGAGTTGTGTATTTTCCGTAATTCACCATATTTTAACACGTAGTGTAATTTTTCGATAGACATTTCAATAGTGTTTGTCAGTTTGCCGTGCCACATCAAAATCCAATTATAATTATTACCTTGATGAAAGGAAAATTAATAGTTCTCGGCCAAATTTAAAACGGTGCTATCTAAATTATTTTTTGAACATTATGTCAAAAATGATGACTTTAGTATAACAATTAATTATCATTAAAAGTTACAGATGGAGTTCATATCAGGATTTTTTCATAAACATAGTTTAGCTTATCTTCCACTAATGTGGTGGCCTTAAAACAAATTACTTTGAGTGAGTAGTATTAAGTAGACCTTAATTATTTTTTCTGATGCAAAATATGTAAACTTAATCCTAGAAGAAAGGAGGATCTGTCTCTCGCAAGCGCTGCTAAGCGTGAGGTAGGTAGGTAATCCGTAATTAGTAAAAGGATTCTGTAGCTTTAAAAACAAGCCCAGATACAAAGTGCAGATAAGAAATGGGAGCTTTCTCGATTTAATACCATACACACGTAAAATGCTTAAGCGTCTGAAAACGTACAAATTGCGCGTCGCATACCAAAGACATGCTTGCTTTCAACTTCTGATCGCAAATACACTGGTCACGATTACGAACAGTCTCAGTAAGACCCGAGCCAAGTCTAAAAAAACACCTTTTATATAAAACTACGTTTGATGTCATTCAATCACAAAGACAGAATTGTTTTCTGTTGCAAATCCTATCCACCTGTATCCTATTCTAATCCAGCAGGCATTTCAGGTGTGCATTGCACAAAAACCAATGGTATCCTATTCGAGAAGTCAAAAGAGTCGACCTGCCAACGTCAGCTTCTGCGCTAAGCAAGTGTTCTTAATAGTACCATCAGAATTACATTCATCGTTGAATGAGGTGAATAAATTTTCAGAAACCACAATAACAGTAGGAGCCAAAGCATATGATCGCTTCATAGAGCTCTGATTGGCCCCAGGTGACCAAGTCAGGTCTGATTTGTTCGTTCATCAGATCTTTGAAAGTGTTTCGGTGGATACTTATTGTCGTCCTGTGTGACACAAAATATGGTATATAAACGTCCTCCGCAAGAGCGAAATTTTCCCGGTGTGCGGTAGTGACGCACAGTATACAACACTTATGTTTCTTTCGATTTGCTGGCTCCACCAAGAAATGACAAATTGCAAGCGTACATTTTGAAAATCTTGGCAAAACTGCAGGTTTCAAGTACGAACACATGAAGTGGACTCTCACAGATACGTACATTTTGCCTATTCGTGAACTAATGCAAACATTTCGGTGGAGTCCCGGCTTAGGCCTCCCCCACATTAGGCGTGCGCGATCTTCGGGCGTGTGAGTAGCGCGGGTGCCGCGCGTCCGTCGCGAGCGCGCTGCGTGAGCGTCGCGTTTTGCCGCCCTGCGGCATTTACCTACAGCGCGCTCGCGGCACGCACGCGCCGCTCTCCTTGACGTTTAACTGCTAAGGCGTTTAGCGGGCGGCGGGGATAGCGGGAGAAGGGGTAAGAACGCAACTCGAGCGCCGCGTGCTCGCCGCGAGCGCGTCGCTTGCACTCTTCACACATGCCGCAGGGCAGCAAAACGCGACGTTCATGCAGCGTGCTCGCGACGCCCGCGCTACTCACACGCCCGAGGATCGCGCACGCCTAATGTGGGGTCAGCCTTACCATAGTGAGTAAGTGCACAGAAAATCCCCGTCATACAAGTGTTTCTCCCCAGTAGTGAAACTATCCAACCCTATGCGCCTGCTGAAGATGATGACTCATTTTATCATCCATCCAGCTATTCCCCAACTATGTTGGTGTTGCCTTCCAGTCACCGAATCTGTTTGAGTACCAATATTTTGCTTGGAGCGACTACCTATCTACCTATCTTCAATCCAGTCTCACTACACAAGACGATATCCATGGTGAAACTGACAGACTTTCTGGCTTCTGATTAGTCGCAGCAGCTGCAGAAAATGTACAAATGACAGCTTTGTCAGACTCAAAGCATATAGACATAGATTATAACTGTTTCCTGTGAAAATTACTTACGCACCATACGTAATAATTTTCCAAATTGGCTGACTAGATCCAGAGATATTCACAACGTCACAAACTTTACTTCTTTTGTTTAGATAAATGGTCACATCCACAACACAACCTTGATCAATGCGACGCATCTATGCGACTGCTAAGTGCTAATCCTAATTATATTGTCACGTGAAAGAATGCACCTACGGGATAAGTAGTATTTTGACTATTCTATATTGCCCACGCAGACGAAGTTGCGGGCAACAGCTAGTAGTTAATATTTTTTATTTTATAATATAACTAAAATAGTAGGCCAGTACCTTGTAAAAGTTATTTTATTAAAGTTATTTATATACAACATTTTGTAGTCATCATTCAGAAATCTGATTGAAAATAGCTAAGGTCATTGGGCATATCTGACCCATTTTGTAAAAAGTGGCGGACATGAATCAAATTAGTTTTAAATCGTGGAGAATGGTATGACGTTTCTTTGAATATTATAAATATTTTATCAAAATTCCATGGAGACGAATGTCCAGGATCGTTTGAAAAATATAAAAGACAAGCAGTTTCAGAGGATTGTACAGGTTGCACTGCTAGTTTTTATTGTTAAAGACTTTTCATAAAGAAGGAGGATGTCAATTCGGATGACCAGGATCTGATGAGGATCTGGAAACCCTGAGAAATCGAGGGCAAGTCTTGAATATTGTAGGCACGCATCGAGTCAAAACCAGACATGTGAGTGTATTTTTGAGGGTACTGGTAAACAGTGAAGGTTTTTAGCTGATTTGATAATGGAGACTACAGAGAGTCGAGGGAACTCCTGAATGGTATGTTGCAACTACCACGTGTTTGGGCTTATTTTATTCGTATTGGCGAAGACTTTCCACATAGATAAGTTTGACTGCCATTGTGGGATCGATAGCAAAGATCAGATATAGTTATGGGAACTCCTTTACAATTTAAAACGTAACCTTGTGTTGGAGCTTATTTTATTTTAGGTCATGAGAATTCAGTACTAATGGGATCTTTTATTTTTGAGGGATTAATCACCTAACGAGCCCCAGTTTCAGGTTTTTTTCGAAACTGCCTGACGACTTGTAACTGTCGAATTGTAACAACGACTGCTAGAGTGTAGGATTCGGGGCTGCTGGCTTTACGTTTCTAGAGCCATGACAAAAGTGTAATTCTGTCCTTTTCTTTGTTTTATAAAGTCGGCTTTATTTTATTTTGTAGCATTTTACAAACAAATCCAACTTCAAACATATAAAAAAGCAACAAGAAAACAAAAGCAAGAAAGAAATTAAAAAGATGATAGGTGTATCGGTCTAGAAGTCGGTGTCTAGAGAATGCATCTATATTTATTTAACCACCGAGATCTAGACCGATGCATATAAACAGTTTTCTTGTTGTTTTTAGAAGTTGTTTTTTTTTTTTGTAAAAAGTTTTTATTTTTAACTTTTGTGAAAAGTTCTCGTCAATACGAATAATATAAGCCCAAACACGACGTTACTAAAACATACCGTTGAGGAGTTCTCTCGACTTTCTCACGTCTCCATCATCAGGTAAGCTCTAAACCTTCACTGTTTGATAGTATCACCAGACATACATCTGAGAATCAAGTTTTAATCCTGTGCATGCCTACAATTTCTGATAGTTGCCCTCGATTTCTCAGGATTTCCATCATCAGATCCTGACCTGATGACAATGGAAATAAACGGCGAGTATACTCTTTTACTACAAAGAAATGTTTTCTCAAATCCGTCAAACTTGGTCGTTTAAATTCCCCATTGAAATGAGGAAAATATTTGATTTGATTTGATAATATTTTAATATTTTATGTAACTTCAAATTTATCATTTTCGCAATTTTTCCTTTATCTGTACTATATAACGGTGCTTCTTGCCGAATTTCACGGGAAGTAGGTACCTTGTAGGTTTTGATTCCCTAGCGTGTGACGGAAATTCGTCTACTGTATCTCTTGATCGCGTTAACTTAGAAGTTTGATTTTTTCACTGCTTAAAGGGACAATAGACCTAGGTATTTGGTATAAATTTCAATTTGATACCTTTATTCGTTTGTGAGAAATAAGGTAGTAAGTTTCATTTTATTAAAATATTTTTTTTTTACATTATATAACTAAAAAATTAGATTTTCGTAATTTTTCCTATATTTGCATTATATGACAATGCTTCATGCCAAATTTGAAGACTCTGAGTTTACGGGAAGTATCCTGTAGGTTTTGATTCCTTTGCGAGTGTCGAAAATTTGTTGAAAATATCGACATAATCGGCTGTATCTTTTGATTGGCTTGGCTTAGAAGTTTGATATTTTCACAGCTTAAAGGGAAAATAGACCTGAGTATTTCATGTGAATTTCAGCTTGATACGTCCACGCGTTCTTGAGATAAAGGGTCTTGACAGACAGACAGACAGACAGACAGACAGACGGACAACAAAGTGATCCTATAAGGGTTCCGTTTTTTCCTTTTGAGGTACGGAACCCTAAAAATATATAATGTTTGGTATAAAACGATTGGTTTGGAAGGCTTACCGCGGCCCTCGCACACAAAATACTCCAAAAGAAACAACGCTGGATTTTAGTCAGTAAAAGTATGGTATTCATTCTCACTGCACCCACACAGGAAGAATATAGTTGAAAAACCAAATACAAATTATTCAGTTGAACTGATAACTATTTAAAACTGGTTAAAAACAACATGGAAGCAATTTAAAAACTAATTTCACTTCACAACCGGAGATACGTCATTTTATAAAACCGCTCGGAGAAAACTTTTCAGCGATGCCAACTTTATGTCCCATTTCCAAAGTCAGTTTCGCTAACTTGGAAATGCGAGATATGACACTTTCGACTTGTTAATACACAGCAATTATCGTCTTGTGGCTACAACGTCAGAAACAACTGTTATAGTATTTAGTTTGTAAAGTTGTTAGTTTTGATTCCTTTGTTGTGTGCAATTTCCTGTTTAATTTCATACATATTTTGTTAGCTTCACAAAGCATACCTATTTATGAAAACTCTGTACTTGCAACCGGTAAACCTAATTGCATCGATCTATAAGATGACGAAAGGAAAATTCATAATTGCCATTAACAGATTCGCAACATCGTCTTCTTTTGATCAACGAATCGAATTCGAGTCGAGATCAACTCTCTGTGTAGCTTATATTTTTTTTATAATTAATTACGGAAATACAGTGCAGAAATTAGCACAAGTTTTGTTTATTGAACATTTCATGTGCGGACTTTGCGCCACTATTGTCAATTTTCTGAAGTCTAACATTGCCTAATCCATGAAAATAGTCATTCATACAACACTCTGGCCACTAAACCCGTACGGCATAAAACTGATTACATCATATACCAAGAATTCCAAGTCTCTATTTACAAATTTAAATGTGTTAATGTTTTAAACGCAAAACAATGATCATCATAAGCCAGATGTAACGTAAACGTATGCGTTCTATTTCTATTTTTTATAGACTGTGAGTTGATTTCGTCTGGTTATGATTCATTGCTGGCTGGACGGCATTAAAATTGTTTTTTTTTTCTTTAATCTGTGTGTTATGGAGTTTCTACTGATTTATGTTTTTTTCTGTGGCAGGTGTTATGAATTGGAGGTAAACAATACAGGCAATAAAGAGCCTATATGTTCCCACTGGTTTGTGAGTCTGGATATTTACAGTTTAAAAGGGCGTTCGCAAGGTTCCTAAGTAAAAGATTAAACATAACCAAAAATATTTCCTAGACACTGGTCGTCAGTTATTACATTGCTCAAATAAAGAGATACCTAAACATTAATTCTATGTATGTTGTAAAGCAATTATGCAGCTAAAATACATGGCTGACAATCTAATCATTGCCCACTTAACGTACGAGGACCCATCTATATATAAATTATGATGACGCGCCGTCACGGCCGCTTACACATTGAACATGACCTGATACCGTTGACGAGGGTGCCTGCTGACGTAAATGACATGGTGTCAACTCCTCAATGGCATAGAAGGTATTATAATGTACTGAACATTGTCAATACTCTTCAAGTTTAGAAAGTCTTTGACAGGAAATGTTTGACAGGATCTTATCTGAATGGGAAACTTGGTGAAGATGGAGTGATAGGTACTTCGAGCCGGTATTCATATATTAAGACAGGAATTCATCACCTTGCAGAATATTTTTCATATAACTATCAGCCCTTGCCAAAGAAGAAACAAGAATTAAAAAATAGAAGAAATAAAAGCCTTATAGATAAATAACATGGGGATACGAAATATAAAGTACCAGGGAAACAGAGACATTAGACATACATATACTAGCAGGGAAACAATATTTCGGTGTCATAATACAATTGCTAAACAATACATTTCATACAAAATACATAGGTATCCACCAACTACACATAGGTATCTACCATCTACCCAATACCTAGTACTAATACTACAAACAAGCAATATAAACAGTGAGATCTTTGCTTAAGTATTTAACTTGGTACACAACAGAGTTTGCTCAATTTATCTTATCTCCTCAGACGCCAGCCTGGTGCACCTTTTGTTTCTATATGCACCTCCATGATAATATCCGTACACAACTGATAAGTTTGTAACAAAAATATCGCATAAAATAGGTATCGATTAAGTGACCAATTTTCGTGCATTATAATCGGAATGAAAAACCCGTGCATGTCAACCGCACGGTATCGTCAGTCAGTGGTACAAAAATTACACACAAAAAATTATCTGAGTCAACAAATACGCAAACACAAAATTGAATCGAGTAGCTAGCACATATCGACTACAATATATCGATACTACAACAAAGCAATTAATCGAGAGTCTGCGGCTAACCACACCACAAATATTAATAAAAGATCTTAATAGACATAGCATACCAGACTAAATTGAATCAGCTGTTGTTGGCGTATCCGAATGATTCAAACAATTTAATGCAATTCCAGAAATGTTTGGGAATTGATACAGTGTTTTAATTAACAATAATAGAGGATCCCACAGTATTCCCTTAGGCTAAAGCAAATTCTATAATTGTTATTGTTAAATGCGTTCAACGGACCACTAATACCTACAATGTGTTACATTATAAACGCATATGCAGAGAGTTCATCCGAGGAAAATTGAGTCTTATTTTGAAGACGTTAAAGTAGGTTTTGTACTTCAATAATGAAATCAAGTGAGTAATAATAAAATGTTTGTTATTTATTAACAGTAAATGAAATACGTAATTACAATAACATTGTATGTTGCAAGAGGAAGTAGAAAGGTTTGAAGTATTCATTATGTGGTGAATGTTTTAATAGAAATATCATAAGTAGCCAACTGTGAACACAGTTGTGTTTTTAGCAAAGATGAAAGGCAAAACTTTTGAAGGCTGTCTTATATATTTTTGACATAAGGTTTACAGCCTACTCAATTCTGTATAACACGATATTTCATTAAAGAACATCCATTCAATTCCGTTTTATTCTATCAATGCTAGAAAGAAAATACGTAGGTACATAAATAGGTACCTAAACCCGGCCTTCACAGTATTAATATGTAACTAATCATCAGATAGTATACAATAGTCTTGTTATTATCTCGGCATTACAATAGAACATGTTCTTATATACCGCCTAAGACGTTCACAACACATGTTGTGAACGTCTTAGGCGGTGTACATACGGCCGATCTAGATAGTAACTGTGTGCTATCTATTTTCTACAGTGGATCTTTTACGATAGTAATAGTTCCATTATGTCTACTAGCTACCAATCGCAGGTATCCCAAAAAAGAACTACTTTCCGTACCTATATGGATAAAGAGCCCCAAGTGTTATTCTGATATAAGTTTTATTACTACTAAGTATCACCAATTAAGCGTCATAAGTCATATAGTAACACAAATATCCACATACATATCGTAAAGCTACAAGAGTGTCTATATTTGTTTGAACATGTTTATCTCAAGTCCGATTTGAAAAATTTTCAATCCGATTTTTCAGTGTGTTTGAGTACAATTATAGACGAGATAATTAATACGAATTCATAAAATAAGTCAATAGCTAGCTTCCATAAATTAGAAACCCAAACGGACTATCAAACACACTGCACCAAAAATATCAGCGTACCTTAAAATGGAACGTTATTCCACCGAGAGCTAACAAAAGCAGACTACGTTCCGTTACACCGAAACGTTCGCAGTAATCAGCTAATCTCCGTTTACTAGCGAATATCCGTTTGTATGCAACTGCAGAAAGCCAGCGAAATATACCAGCTTTGTGTAGTTCTGCACTGGGAGTCGTTATTTTGGAAATTGGAACATCAGTCATTTTTATGGGCACAGTCAGTTGTATTGTCATAGTTGGGTGACGCATGTTTTTTAAACACGAATACATTATGCTTTATGCTAGGCAAAAAGATTAAATGTGTAAAATATTGTAATTTTTTTACGCACTGATCCGATATTATGCTGCGTGTTTTTCTCTTGACTTACTGTATTTGGTAGACAGGCAGCGTTCAATGGTCCCTATACATTGCTTAAAAGACAAATATTTTCTGCAAGTACTCCACGATAATCTCCTAAAAGACTGAAAGGAAAAATTACCACTTCAGCCATCAAATGTTTAGGTCAAAGCTGACGCAAACATCACTAAAATTGCAAAGCCACGAACAAGCTAGTTATGCATCGCAAATTAGTGTCAACATAATAGACTGCCGATCCACTGTTGATGTGCAAACAGCCTACTAACAGTAGCTACTGATATCTACCACATGTGTTCCCCGTCACGATCGCTTGCGGTGTAATTATTTCAGAATTAGGTCATGTGGATTATCTCCTAATGCGTGAATTAACGCACGAAACCTTTGATAAGGGAATTCATATCAATGTTAGATACATCCGTCAAATATCTTGGTTACTGAAGGAATGGAAAATGAAAATTTGGTATACTTAAATAAAATAAACTCGTGCGAGTTAGGCTCGTGTACCTACGCAGGGTTCAGTACTATTTCCTATTTAGTAGGTTTCCTAGTTTTCAGTGGGTCATAAACATGCATACATATGTTGTTATAGTGGCAATAATATTACCTACCTACATCATCTGTGAAAATTTCAACTGTCTTGCTATCACGGTTCATTAGACACAGGCTGGTGACAGACTGACGTACAGTCATACAGCTAAGTGTTAGTATGTAATAAGGTCCCGTTTTACCTTTTTGGGAATGGAACCCTAAAAATTAGTATTGAAGCTAGTATTGATCAGTTTTTTCTCAAAAGAGCTTTCAATTTCATTCAGCATAGTTTCTAAATTTTATTATACTAAGGGATACTGTTTCTTTTGTTCTCAACAATGTACGCAGCAGATTTTTAATGAATTCGATGAACGAACAGAATCTAAGAAGTTTGTACTTAAATAGGGCCTTCAGTAATCCACTTACGAAATTCTGCTGTGCGTCTGGCAACGCCGAAATGTTTCTTTATAATTTAGTTTACCGAGTTTGTATTCTTTTATTGTTAAATAGATTCTTTGAGTGTAAAACAATATCTAGTTTATTTAGAATAGTAAGAAAGAATAAATTTTCTAAAGTGGATTATTAACATCAATAGTTGCTAAGTAGCTAAGCAATAAGTACCTATTATCAAAATATTCACATAGCTATCAGAATTTTATTAATTGTGTCAAAGGATATTTTATGTATATTACTAACATAATATAAACGATTTCTTCTTTGTTTGTTTAGCTCCAAAACTGCTGAATCGATTCGAAAAATGATTTCACTGTTGGAAAAGCTACACTCTTCCCGAGAAACATTGGTTATATTTTGTCCCGATACGAGCAGTAGTTCAAGCGGGATGCGGTGACTGAATCCTCGGAAAAACGGCTAGTTTTGTAATTAAGTACCTACTTATCATATCTTCAATAACAATGTGAAAGAATTCACTGGAAGCCGACCTCAACATGGTTGGGAAAAAGGCTCGGAGGACGATGATGATGATCTTCAATAATAATGTCAAAGGTTATTTTATACGCAGTCAATTAAAAAATCCAAGCTTATTAAATACAAACAAATTGACAGATTCTGTGAATTGCTCTTTTAATAAAGTTGCTTGCAATTTAATTATTAATTTTAAAGCTTAAAACTGAAAATATCATGACACATACATACATTGCATTATCAAGCAATTTGGCTAAAGAGTTACACTCGAGTGCACACAATGAGACTTATCAACGAAATTAATTTCCGTTCGTGCCGTATCTGTTAATGCTGCAAGAGATATTATATTAATTTATTTTAACGTCGGAAAATAAATCGAATTTGTTTGTCGTTCTCATGTTTCGGGATACTTAAGAGAATATCTGTTTCAAGTTGTAGAGAAATACATATTTCATTGGTCAATTACGTAACTTGATATATTCTTAAATAATAAGTACATATTTTAAATGGTCTGTAATAAAACTATTTAATCGTTATAATATTGCAGTGAAATATTTATTTCCATCATCACAATATCACGTCTATTTTATTCAAACGGACACGACTGTCGACTTTGAAGCTCGAATTGTTCGTTGTTTTGCATTGAAATGTAAAAAATAGAATCAACCAATTATATAATCGTTTGCGACAAAACATTGAATTCTGCACGGTGCAATTTTTACTTAGTTTGCCAATAGTTATTTAACCGAATGGGCGGCCGGTATTATTTTGTTTCGAATTGTTTAAATATGTCTGTCACAAATCGTTCATGGATCTTTTGACACCCTTTTAAATTAAATCAACAGATATTTAGTCATTTCCAAATAGATAATTTCATATAAAAATAAGTACACCTAACATAACCCTATCTGGCTTTGGCCTTCACGGTCACGATGGATACAAATAATACATATATCCAATATAGTTTTTACCTTCAGTTACAACCAGTTATTTTCATCACCATATAGTTCATGTAAGTAAATGAGTATATATGTATATATATGTAATCATGAAATGACTCTAAATCAAAACGTAGGTTACCTACAGTAAGCATTTTTTGTAAAAGTTGATGTTTCATATGAGCTTATTAATAATTAACTACTATGTAACTATACATATTTATTATTAGTTTGTTAAAATACTGGTAATAACTAACAATAAAATACACTGATGGTCTATAACTGTATCTCAAATCGTAAACACTAAATAACTCTCACACAACAAAATACCAACAAAAAACTACAGCTATTTAATAATGAAATAATTAACGTTCTCCTTAAAGCCGGTGAGCGTCCCTTATATTTATGGGGCGTCAGCTGTCTTCGCCCCTACGCAATAAATATCAGTAGCTGATGTTCCCTCTTATATAAATCATTGTAATACTAGATTAGTTCGTGACTTGGCCTGCATTTTTTTCCAGAAAGTGTACATTACTTTGTTACAAGCTGCTTTACATACTTGGATTGTTGCTTGCGGATTATTTCTTTAATTGGGGCACCGCATTTTTTTTCAAGAAAGTGTACCATGTTACTTTATTGCTTGCATTATGCCCTTCAGATTCTTTCTTTAATTGGGGCATTCTAAAGTTAGCAGTACTACAGTCATCTCTGATCGTTTTAGGAACTATATTGCTTGTGACTGTGCCAAATAAAAACATATTTTCTTATCTCCGAAGTAAAACAATCTCCAACAAGCGTAATTATGCCAAAATAAAATAATTCTACGCTCCTTATCTCGCAGCAAACTTCATGATAAATCGTTTTGCTGGCAGAAAAACGTGGATTTTCTCATTTATAACACAAAGAAGAGAAAATTAAAAAGACAAGCTTTAAATAAATTGCACAGTAAGATTAATGACGGCAATACAAGTAGCGTTGCTGTCAATATTGAAACAGATTTATATTTAGATTTAATTCGGTTCTAAATGAGTTTTTGAAATACGAGGAAAAATACACCAAGTATTCGTGACGTAGACGATAATTGTCTTTATTTTATTTTGTTTCGAACGATTCAAATTTCGATGATTCTGTTTTTAAATGTGGTATTGTTTTTTTATACGTACGTTCATTAAATTAAATTGATACTTTTTCTCTAAGAAAAAAGTTAAAATTGCTCAGTATTAGTATAACCTTCAGAATTTAAACTCTTTAGAATTAAAGACTAGAAGAATTGAAAAAGCTTAACGTGCGTACCGACTTTCAAGATTTTTCAAATAAAGCTGCAAATCACACGAAATCCAATAAGTTGTTTGATAGCTTTGAGCGAATACATAAAAGGCAATTTCTTAGTTATTTAAAATGCAAAACTGAAATGGCAAGATTCTATTTTGCATTAGAAAAATAAATTATCATACTTAATTTAGTAATAGACTTAAAACTCGTAATATATTATGTAGGTAACTTCAATACATCGTCAATTTTTCATTTGACTTTTCACATTTATTACGGGTATGATTTAAGCTGTCACCAATTTAATTCATTTTGTGTTTCTTAAATAATAGGGTTTGCCCTCAAAATAGTAGATTTGTCACCAAAATTTATCACCAAACAGTATAAAATCAATTCCACAATAAATTACCGAAAATCATGGAGATATGGGGTCAAGTACCAAATAAATGGTTTTGTATATATTATAATAGGTTTGTCCTAATCTAGACACACGGCAGTGTGTCCGCCAAGTTCGAGCAAAAAAAGCGACACACCGGCCGTGGGTTATATTACACGAACCATTTTGAACCAAATTCGACCCCCCTGTAACTCAAAATCTATTTTATTTACGCATATCAAATTTCTAGTATCTGTTGAGACCCCCTCACTTATCTAAAATACAAAATTTCATTAATATACCTATTGTAGGTCTTGAGATATTGACGTCAGAAAATCGCTATTTTTACTATACACTCACTGACTGACTGACTCACTCATCAAAAACCTAGACCACTTCCACCGGTTGTATTGACTTGAAATTTGGCATGGAGGTAGGTCTTTATGTCAAGGTAAAGGGAAAAATCTGAAAATGGCCAAGTGTGAGTCGGTTTCAAAATAATGAAGGTGTTTTATACCCGGTGTAAATTTATACCCCTAAGAAACTAAAACGAACTAAATTGATCTATATTTATATAATATATCTTCGAATGGTCGTACCGATCTGAAATTTGTTACAAAGGTTTGTCATCATCATCATCATCCTAGCGTTGTCCCGGTTGCCCTTCCGGGCCCGGGGTCCGCTTTCCTGCTTCTTCTCCTCCACTTCGCTCGGTCTTCGGCATCCCTGGTGGTTAGTCCATTGGCACGCATGTCATCCCTTACGACGTCAAGCCAGCATTTCCTGGGTCTACCCAGTCTGCCCCGGCCGGGCGGAGGCGCCATGGCTAGACATTTGTTCCCCACGTAAGTGGCCGGTTTCCGTAAAACGTGTCCGTACCAGCGTAAGCGACACTCTTGCAGTTTGTCTGCAATGTCACGGACATGAAGGCTGCCGCGGATGCGCGAGTTCCTAACGCGGTCCTTCCGCGTAACTCCACACATCCAGCGCAGCATTTTCATCTCCGTGACCCGCAGCTCCTGCTTGTGCCGCTCAAGCACAGGCCACGCTTCACTGCCATACAAAAGGACAGGCCTAATGATGGATTTATAGACCTGTCCCTTCAGCTTAACCGGCATTTTAGGGTCACAAATGACACCAGACACCTCACGCCACTTGGCCCATGCCGCCGAAATTCGTGCCCTGACGTCGCAATCGATGCCACCAGACGCGTGAAGGACAGATCCCAAGTACCTGACCTGTTCCGTCTGCTCGACCATATTACCGTCTATGCAGACGGAGGTGGGATCTGTCGAGTTGCAGGCCACGTACTCAGTCTTCCCCACATGCAGCTGCAAACCGCCGTTCTCGAGTGACTCCTTCCACATGTTAACACGTTGCACCAACCGTCCCTTGTCCGCGTCTGCCAGCGCGATGTCGTCAGCATACATGAGCAACCACGGGGGCTGCTCATGCGCATCTCGGATGCTTTCGGACAATGAGTCCAGTATCACGCTGAACAGAAACGGGCTAAGGACGGAGCCCTGGTGTACTCCAACGGTAACAGGGAAGGGTGTAGTGTCACCAACAGCGGTCCGAACCACTGAATCGGAATCCCGGTACATGTCTCGGATAATGTCAACATAGACTTCTGGCACCCCTTTGGACCGCAGCGCCCACGGGATCATCATGTTACAAAGGTTTGTATTTAGTCAAAGTAAAGTAAAAATCTGAAAACGGCCAAGTGTGAATCACTTTCGAAAATAACGAATGTGTAACTTTGATCCACGAACATAATATATGATAACATGTCATGTCAGTCAGTTGGTAAATCTAGTCCATTTAGTTAATCTAGTTCATTTCTTTGTAAGAAACATAGTGCATATTAAAAAATCTGAAAGATAGTATAAATGAGACATTTCTTTAACTAACTTCATCATAAGAAAAAAATCAAATAAACAACCTTACAAAAATAAATGAAATCCCACCCAAAACAAAAATGTGAAAGACTGCCAAGTTCGGTAATATGCACATACCTCAGTTAAAAATAGTTACTTTTTAATAATGTTACTTGGCAAGTTTTAATAGAAAATTAAATACTTGATTCATTGCGCTTAGTAGGTTTATAACAAGGTGTGTGAAAACTTGCCAAGTAACATCATTAAAAAGTAACTATTTTTAACTGAGGTATGTGTATGGAACTTGGTACTTATTCAGATCTCACTTCTTTTATAGGCGAAGCATACCCATATTACCGAACTTGGCAGTCTTTCACATTTTTGTTTTGGGTGGGATAGTATTTAAGCAAACTAATTTAAAGAGATCACCAATAAATCATATATTATTTCACTAGAAAATTTCATGAAGGTCTAAAAATGTAGGGTAGTCGTCTTCATCCTTTGAACCAAAAGAGTCTACTACTTAACTGGCCATGTGCCTCCCCCAAGGGTCTTAATTTCCACAGATAGTATAAATATATTTAAATTAAATTTCGGGTATGATTTAAGCTGTCACCAATTTAATTCATTTTGTGTTTCTTAAATAATAGGGTTTGCCCTCAAAATAGTAGATTTGTCACCAAAATTTATCACCAAACAGTATTAAATCAATTCCACAATAAATTACCAAAAATCGTGGAGATATGGGGTCAAGTACCAAATAAATGGTTTTGTATGTATTATAATAGGTTTGTCCTAATAGTATTTAAGCAAACTAATTTAAAGAGATCACCAATAAATCATATATTATTTCACTAGAAAATTTCATTCAATTCATGAAGGTCTAAAAATGTAGGGTAGTCGTCTTCATCCTTTGAACCAAAAGAGTCTACTACTTAACTGGCCATGTGCCTCCCCCAAGGGTCTTAATTTCCACAGATAGTATAAATATATTTAAATTAAATTTCTAGCTGAATAGTAAATAAAACAATTAAAGTCAAAATAATCAATATTTATTGTTAAAAATATCAATCACTGAATAATCAGCGCTGGTTTGGATTTTGAAGGGCGCCCCCTTTTTCTTTTCTGGCCGATAAGTAAATTTTTTGCTTCCGGTGGGGGGCTAATAAAATGCACCCACAACAATGAACGTAATCTTGCATCTCGCTGCCCGCGCCGTGCATCGTACAACCAACCTACAACCCATTCTTTGAGGCCCGAAACGCGCCAATTTGTCTCCCTTCCCTTGCTCTTCCCTTTGAACATATTTTCATTAAAATTATAAACTGATGTATTAAATTGGTAACGAATACATGATTTTCATAACTGAACGAAATAAAATGTAACTACTGTATTGGTGACAAAATAACAAATAAAAAGAAGTCGCAGTCAGGGATCGATTAATCGATTTATTTGGTGACAGATCTACCATTCTGAGCACCAAGCTATTATTTAAGTAATAAAACTATTATTATAAGAACGAAGTTTATATTCATGTAATGCACTTTAATTTTATTGGTAATCCATCTCATATTTTACACATTATATTAACAATAATTTGGTAATTCATACCTGGGAACACTCTTTGTTTATCTGAGAACGAAAATATTTCGTGGCGATAGATCTATTTATTAGGTGATACAACTTGATGACAAATATAAATTTTGGTGACAAAAAATATAGTTCCCTTAAATTTCTAGCTGAATAGTAAATAAAACAATTAAAGTCAAAATAATCAATATTTATTGTTAAAAATATCAATCACTGAATAATCAGCGCTGGTTTGGATTTTGAAGGGCGCCCCCTTTTTCTTTTCTGGCCGATAAGTAAATTTTTTGCTTCCGGTGGGGGGCTAATAAAATGCACCCACAACAATGAACGTAATCTTGCATCTCGCTGCCTGCGCCGCGCATCGTACAACCAACCTACAACCCATTCTTTGAGGCCCGAAACGCGCCAATTTGTCTCCCTTCCCTTGCTCTTCCCTTTGAACATATTTTCATTAAAATTATAAACTGATGTATTAAATTGGTAACGAATACATGATTTTCATAACTGAACGAAATAAAATGTAACTACTGTATTGGTGACAAAATAACAAATAAAAAGAAGTCGCAGTCAGGGATCGATTAATCGATTTATTTGGTGACAGATCTACCATTCTGAGCACCAAGCTATTATTTAAGTAATAAAACTATTATTATAAGAACGAAGTTTATATTCATGTAATGCACTTTAATTTTATTGGTAATCCATCTCATATTTTACACATTATATTAACAATAATTTGGTAATTCATACCTGGGAACACTCTTTGTTTATCTGAGAACGAAAATATTTCGTGGCGATAGATCTATTTATTAGGTGATACAACTTGATGACAAATATAAATTTTGGTGACAAAAAATATAGTTCCCTTAAATTTCTAGCTGAATAGTAAATAAAACAATTAAAGTCAAAATAATCAATATTTATTGTTAAAAATATCAATCACTGAATAATCAGCGCTGGTTTGGATTTTGAAGGGCGCCCCCTTTTTCTTTTCTGGCCGATAAGTAAATTTTTTGCTTCCGGTGGGGGGCTAATAAAATGCACCCACAACAATGAACGTAATCTTGCATCTCGCTGCCCGCGCCGTGCATCGTACAACCAACCTACAACCCATTCTTTGAGGCCCGAAACGCGCCAATTTGTCTCCCTTCCCTTGCTCTTCCCTTTGAACATATTTTCATTAAAATTATAAACTGATGTATTAAATTGGTAACGAATACATGATTTTCATAACTGAACGAAATAAAATGTAACTACTGTATTGGTGACAAAATAACAAATAAAAAGAAGTCGCAGTCAGGGATCGATTAATCGATTTATTTGGTGACAGATCTACCATTCTGAGCACCAAGTTATTATTTAAGTAATAAAACTATTATTATAAGAACGAAGTTTATATTCATGTAATGCACTTCAATTTTATTGGTAATCCATCTCATATTTTACACATTATATTAACAATAATTTGGTAATTCATACCTGGGAACACTCTTTGTTTATCTGAGAACGAAAATATTTCGTGGCGATAGATCTATTTATTAGGTGATACAACTTGATGACAAATATAAATTTTGGTGACAAAAAATATAGTTCCCATTTATTACGTCCATAACTGTTTCAGATCAAACAATCATTTATTCAATACAATCTGCAATTCTGAACATTCGCATATTGTTGGCCATTTTGTATACAACTTTTAGTTCATGAATATCAGAATAACTTATGCAATATTCGGTATTGTAATGGGATTTTCAGTGGACACGATGACTCTTCGCTGGTAATTTATAGTGCCCTCCGCGATAAATGAACTGGAATAACGACGCACTAGAAAATGTATGAATACTGATTAATTTATGGGCCCCTACGTGATAATGTTCTAACGATTGTGCTTGATTAATGGCTTTGTAACTGCGAAAGAAATGGGAACGCTATTTGGAATGATAGAATTATTTCTATTGTATTATATTGCAGCTGAAAAATGGTTTTGTTTTTAATGAGTTAGGGGTTGATTGAATTATTTATATTCAACATAAAGCTAATATTTACTTAATTTACTTTTTATTGTGCATGACTTTGGCGGGTTTAATTAATACTTATTTTCGAATGTTGATGATTTGATAGGTCTAAGTATCCCAATCTATCGAAATTAAAACATTACACTTGTCTAATCATGACTTCGCAGATTACGTAAACGTTTTCTTATCACATTTATATTATGGATAACTCCATAATTTATCCACACGGCTTTGTTATAAACAAACAATTTATTATACTTAGAGAAGATAAACATTAATACCGCATCTGCCGACGTAATCATACACTAAACAATATGTGGTAGCCATGTTTAGATACAGACTTATGTTACAAATAGACACGCTGATCCTTCAATGAATATGATATTTCAGTACATATTAGGAGAACAGAAATAGAATATTATTTTATACGTATCATTTTAATGGTTTGTTACATAATTGATAAGCGCTTAATGGTCTACCAAGTATCATTTTATTTTTATGTACCGTTTCACCGACGTCCCGAGGGGACTTCTTTCTTTCGTACTTGGATAACTTTACCGGTGTAGATTCCCAACTGTGAAAGAATTTTTCAGATTGGTTCAGTAGTTTCGGGGCCTTTGTACTTACAACCATACAAAAGCATATTTTTTTTAAAAAGTGGATAACTTCTTAATAAAGTTATGCTTAGCTTTCCTTTCTAGTATGGATTAAATAAGGGGTGAAAAGTAAAGCAATAACGTGTGTTTGTTTTAGTTGATAGCTCACAAAATACCAAAAAGACCAATAGGATCATAAGTTTAGTTCCGGAAAGTTTCCGAATAAAATTTTACTAGCCCCACATTATGGTGTTCCCATGGCTCTCTCGATGTTTTCACAGGTTTTAAGCGAAGTAATTTATGTTCACGGGAGGGGAAACTTTTATGGCTTCGTGTTTATTTTATGTCCCCGTAATGTTCGTGAAATTCATGAGGTATCTTTAATCCGCCTGCTTTTTTGACTGGTCGAGTTTCGGAAAGTACCTACCTTTATTCTATCATGTTTTCTATACAGATAAACATGTATATAGACAGTTATATGGCAATGTAACTGAATTTTCATATCTTTAAAAATAATTGAAGTTTCTTTTTAATCCCAACAGAAGATTATCTTTCAGACATTTTTGTTGAATATGTGCCGTTTTATAAAAAAAAGTATCTAAATCTTATGGTTTGAAGTCACACTAGGCTATTGTAAGTCATTTTATGAGGCTACAAAACACACCCAACATTAGTAGTTATTCACAATTCCTGAAAACAACAACCCATTCAGTGAAAGTCCCATAAAGCATTTCGCAAAAGGTTTCCCAAAGGGCAACCTGTAGCGTGAATAAGCTCGTCCTTTGGGCCACATTAGTATAAAACTCGTCTGTTTGCTAATTGAATAAAATAAATTAAAAAATATAACCCGTTTGTTCAGTTTTACACATTTTTGTAAAATATTAAGCCTGTATGGTTTTGCAATAGGTACCTAATAAAGACAATATTCCCGAGTAACAGGATTATGTTTTCCGAGTATGAGCAGAATTCTCCTGCGATATGAGTAAAAACTGCGTGAATAAGCTAGTGTATAATTGCTATATGTGTATAATTGCATACCTACTTGATTCGGCTATTGCTTAATGGAAAACTAAAAGGACCAAATTACTTCCCCCTAACATGCACACATCATACACACACACCATACACACACATAAATATCCACTACAAAGCAAAGACGCAATTACAGCTGAATGTATCGTTATATTAATTTCACTAAAACTGTTCCAATTTACTGAACCAAAAGCGAATTCTGTGTAATTTAGCGAAAACCGCGCTTAGATAAATCGAGTTCCGTACTTTAATTTGTAAAACCAGAACTTGGATAGTTATTATATAATGGTAACTAATCATTGCATTAAATTACGTTAATTAGAACAAGTAGAAGCTATTATGGTAGACCAGGAATTGTTTCAAATACGGTTTAAAGGGTAAATGAGACAATAATTACGTATCGTCACCCATTTATTTGATGAGGACTGAAAGTATGATAAAATCATAAACTACAAAAACACAAAAGTTTTTCGTAAACTACTATCTGCTAGTCAAAAATGTAAAAGTTATAAAAAAATCTAGCTCTCTAACTCTATTTAACTCTGCTTTGCCGCCTTGACTTCCCAAAATGAAGGAGGTACCTGCCTACTCTATTCACCGGAATCTTGTATATTTTCATCATAGGTATTGTCAATTCATAGGAACCAGTTCCCTCGGTACGCGAGCGAAACAATACAATCAATACAATTATTTCGCTTTTTTGGCTTACCTTGCAAAAAATAAATGTCGTTGACCTTACCTCATGGGACTTGAAACATATATAGCAAAATGTAGGTCAGTAGAGGTTTATAAATATTGCTTATTTTCGTTTCATCTTTGAGGAAAACGTATGATATTTATGTTATCTACGTAGTAAAGTTCTTGGAACTAATTTTAGGTAACATTATTGATTCACGAAGCCAAAAATACACTATTCAGTATGTAAATGTCGTCTTAATGTATTAAATTAAATATATTATTAAATTTTATACTTATATCGAAATAGATATTATAATGTCACCACTTCTTGGTAAATGTAGCAAATATTCTAATTGGATTCGAATACAATATTCCTTCATAGCTATTCCAAATAAAATGTCATTGGCAAATTAAAAATTAAGCCACTGACGTTGGTTTAGGCGTTGGGTGGTTTTATCTACCTTTTACAGGCAGCCTTTAGATTTACAAAGCTAAGATAAATCGTGTATTTAGATAGCTACGGTGTTCTAGTACCTAATTATTATATAGGTACATTTTAAAACCAAACTCAAACATGTTATAATGATAAATTGGCACTTTTAGAAAACGTCAAAAACAAAAGACAGCGCCCAAAACCTTTCACCACTTCCTGTGTATTTTTGCTGAAGAAGAACTGGCGCAACAAATTCCCTAGCAATTCGAAGTTCTACGGTGAAAAATATTATAACAGAACAAGAAATATAACTGTATACTTATATTAAAAAACATTAATACACTGTATCAATAATGTAAACTTTGTTTTCAGGTTAATGCTTCGATTTTAATATGACTAAAAGCTTTTCAAATCACGTGAATTTTAATATCAGACAAAACGTAAATATCAGACGTAGACAGTCTATTTTAATGATATCTACTAATGTTTTTATTTTATGTTCTTCATAATTTTGTTGCTTATTTTATAATATTCTTTTAAAAACCTTGTATATGGGTGTGTAGTTCGATGACCAAGTTTATAAAGTAATTGCTCAAATAAACCAAGTTTATAAAGTAATTGCTCAAAACTTAAAACAACATCAAAACAAAAAAGCCTCAACTATAAAAAACAATATTTCTCAATTCATTAACCTCTACAAAGTACAAAGAATCATAAAAGAGCAAAAAAATCAAAACTTGATCCTAAAAACTTTTGCAAAAGGGGACGCGTTGAGATGGCAGTCACAGGGATCGGAACGGATCGATATTAATGGTAGCAACAGGTGTGCCTAGGGACCGTCGTACGCAACACACGCACTTTTGTAAACAACCCCCCGAATTACGTAAGAACCCTGTAATATCATGTTATCGGGGTGTTTATGTTTCCTTGTGCAGGTAAGAAGTTGCCACATTGGCCTAATTAAATTCCTGGGTGAAAGTCCCAATTCTGTTCGTTGTTGTTTGTCTGAAATAGACTGGTGTTTGGGATTTTTGGAATAGCTTTGTCATGTTTCGTGTAGTATAACTAGATGTGGATATAGCCTTATATTTATAGTAATAAACATAAAATATAACTATCTTTATGTTCTCTCATTCATGGTTCTCAGTCATGGTGGCCTAGTGGGCAAAGAACCAACCTCTCGAGTATGAGGGCGCGGGTTCGATTCCAGGTCAGGCAAGTACCAATGCAACTTTTCTAAGTTTGTATGTACTTTCTAAGTATATCTTAGACACCAATGACTGTGTTTCGGATGGCACGTTAAACTGTAGGTCCCGGCTGTCATAGAACATCCTTGGCAGTCGTTACGGGTAGTCAGAAGCCAGTAAGTCTGACACCAGTCTAACCAAGGGGTATTGGGTTGCCCGGGTAACTGGGTTGAGGAGGTCAGGCAGGGCAGTCGCTCCTTGTAAAGCACTAGTACTCAGCTACATCCGGTTAGACTGGAAGCCGACCCCGACATAGTTTGGGAAAAAGGCTCGGAGGATGAGGATGATGATGTTCTCTCAATAGTTAGACAGAAGCAGTTCACCACTTACCCTCCTGCTTTTTACACGTCTGCGCCACGTAAAGACCAATATCCTGGTACTGTCATTATTAAAAAAAAATCGTTTTCATCGTTCAAATTGTCTACATCTCTTTATGAGGCAATTGATATTATTGTGCTATTTTCAATAACAATTCTTCGATGCGTTAAGTGCGGGGCGAGGCTCTCGCGAACATCAATTAATATTTATTCAATTACTCTGTTTTGTTTGACTTCCTCATTGGTCAAATGAATACAAACCTATAGCTATATGGCTGTCGAAAAGTTCATGATGTTTAGATTAGATTCGTTAGTGTAATTAGGACGGGAACTTCATAATATCTGAACACAGTTAAAATTTTACCTACAGAGATTGTGTAGGCCTACGCATGCTTCCTTTTTGTTACATGATTCAGGTAGATGAAAAATATAGAGGTGACTGTGACAAAGATAATGAAAATATCGGCCTAGGCCTTCGTGGAAAGCTCGTGCTATCATACGAGATTTTCCTTTCCAAAAAATCCTTAGCCAAATATTGCAATATTTGGTCACGTTATTAAAAACGTTGGTTTGCGGCTAGACGGCGGATCGATATTTATGCGGCAACAGGTACCAGGGGATGGCTTTAATGGCCTCGTGTATGCGCACTCTTATAATGAAAGTATTTTTATACTGCGAATACTTATACATATTGGACACTAATGGCCGATAAAAGGTGAAAGAGAACATCTTACCTGTTCTATTAAGTCTGAAATCGTCTGAAACCCGCATTGAGCAAGCGTGCTGGTTAACGTTCAATCCTTCTCCATGCGAGAGGAGGCCTGTGACCAGCAGTGGGACGATAAAAAGGCTGTAACGTATTACATATTGTAACGAATACGAGTACAATGACTTTGGTAGGTCGTTTGGGCAAATTGCGTATGCGTGAAGGTGGTAAAGCTAATAGTGTGGTGTTGTATCCGATAGTCTAATGTTTATTTAGGTTCGCACTAACGTTTAGACTGTATAATGTTGTGCTCAGTCTTGAATATGGATTTCACTGCATTGATTAATCTTAAGTCAGTATTATACATCGACAGCCATTCTATTTTGATCCATAGCTACTCTTGCCTTGTTGACAACTTCAACATTCGTTTTTCTGAAATTTGCTGTTCAATGTAGTTTTTAATTAAGCAATAATTTACACACAAAGAAAAACATACTATTCAGATACGAATCCTAACATGTTCTAGGTAACTAACTCTCCATAAATCCATCTGTAAGGGTCCATTAAGTAACAAAACAGTAAATCCGGTCCATTAACAGTTATATTTCACGGTAAATCGTCTATGGCGTCACGCGATCTCGCCCCGCCCACGAATTAGGGGGTCGCATTAATAATTCCTAATTTCCCTTTTACCGCGACGTGTAGCTGATAAAGGCTTGATTGCTTGTTAGATGTCTTCTTTGCTTAAGTAAGTTTTTTGCGTGAGATTTTGTTTCTTGGTGAGTTAGCTGTCGGCAAAATTCTAGGAAATGTTATTTCCCCGATATGCTGTACCTAACAGCACTGCAAGAAGTACCTACTACTTGCATCTAAATAAGAAGCTATTAATTACCCCAAGGGTAGAGTCTACTAGTATACCATTTTACTTTACTTACGGATTTTGTAGCATTTTATGTTAGTTTCGACAACCTAACAAAAAAACCTTAGATATCTTACATAAGATTTGTAGAAAAGGTTAAAGGGCAAAATAAAACAAGCAAGTTTTGGTTGCTCTTTTCCCATACAATTTTCCCCCACAATTTGTAAATAACACAATATTAAATTAATAACACAGTATTCTCATCCATTGCACAAAGTTTAATATTAATTTATAAAAGAAGGTTACGCGTCAAAAAGTTTCTATCTCATTATCTCTCTAGGCTTTAGCGTGGCGTGCCGGATTCCATCGTACGTATTACATGGTGGATTATGAGATGTTCCGCTTCAAATACTTCTTTCAAATTGATAATAAAGGAAGAGGTATTTTAAGGAGCCTCCGGATACTTACTTTTGTTGTCTTATGTTTTGCAGGGTAGACGTGCAGCGATGGTCATATTTAAGTTTACAGTCATAATATTACTAATTTAATTTATGCAAAATTTACTTTGTCTTTATGAACAATTTAGATAAATTTTTGCACATAGGTGGTAGGTACAGAGGTAAAATAGTCACATGATACTCTAAAATAAAATAAACGAAAAAGACTAAGAAATGACATGATATCTCTGGATCACCCCAAGATTGAATAGAGAGAATGCCTGTAGCATTAAGTCCGCCTGTGTAGTTAATTTTGCATTAAGTTAAATAAATAAATAAGACATAGGCTACATTAACCCGGTTGCGGGAAGTCTCCCAGAACGTGGGTGAAGCAGCTACTATTGTCGTAGAATTAATAATTCTATAAATATTGATACCTGTCTTAAGAAGTTCTAATTTGTAAGATAGCAACAATGATTTTACAAAGTTTATCGATGGATTCTGCAGGTAAACATTTCTACCCAGAAGCGAAGAAATAAAAATATGATACGTCGATTTGAATTTTCATAATCATGTAAATGTGGAGAGTTACATATTCATAGGTATTTATGTCACATCCTCCTTGGATTCAAATCAATCATCTCAGCTCATTGGCCGTCAAAATCTTAAGGCGTTTGCTCAATCAACCGTTTCATCATAAGTACATATTTGCGTGGTTCACCTTTTCGTTTTTAGGTACCTATATAAATATTCCCGAATTTACTCAAAAATATTAGCAATTAGTGGACAATCCACTAGTGAAAAAATTCTAACCAATTTTTTCTTGTTTTTAATTACCACGTACCTACCTTGAGATACATATTAGATACCTACGTCTTATATTTTATTGAAAACACACGGGCAATGTAGCTGAAAAAGCAATGAACGTGACGATCCAGCCACGCATACGATGTCTTAAAGAATAATAACATTGTGACAGGACTTAGGTGGCCAACTTGTATGAGCTATACATACAGAATGTTAATATAAAACCTTGGCTTGTTAGTTTTTCACTAGATATAGTTATTTTGCGCATCGATATGTTTGACCCGGCTTAGACAGATCCCGATTAATCCGCTGAAGATAAACACAAAACCTTAAAAAATCCAGACGAGAATAAAGAAAATTTTATCTTACATAATTCTTACATAAACATATTTATTAAAAACACAGGTCGCAAAAATAATCCATTTATGTGTCATAGAGCTAAAACTTAGGTACCTAGTATTGAACTCGAAGACTTCATAGTGTTACTGGATGGGTATTTCTAAACCAAAGGGTGTTACATTTCAACCATTTAACATACCTAACTAACTCCATTAATATTAAGGACGTAACTAGTCTAAGGCATAAGTCACATGGGTCGGACAAGATATGGACGTGAAGATAAGACATTGATACTGTCGGACATAATTTGATCCGGACGCGTCCCAAACTACGCATAATTGAAGGAGGATGGCTTCTGTGGAGTTGTTATCATAATTATCAGTTGAAATGTGAATAGTGAAGGACCTTCATTAAGCATCGCTATACAAGATGAAGTTGCTGTTGGAAGACATTACAGGAATATCTTGGGCAGTGCCGTAACTAGCCTTTGATGCGCCCGGTGCGAGCTTTCAAAACTGCGCCCTTGAAAAATGCTCTAACCCAGGCACGCCGCTAGCTGTTAGTTTGCCCGCGTGCAAAACTGATTATGCCGCCCTACGACTACATTTATGATACTGGGTTTTGTCAAAAAAAAGGAAAATTCGTTAAGATTATGAAATACGTATTTTAATTAGGTACAATAATTATATTTGTTTACTGAAGGGTAAAACTACTAAGCCACATAATCATTAAAAAAAACGTTCTGTGTACTGCGCCTGGTGCGATGCAAGAAGAGAGAAGTAATCGTAAATAAGCGCGAGCGAAGCTAGCGCGCAAATTTTATAGTTTATGGTCTGCAAATGCAATGTCCGTAAATGAGCTTATGTAGTGCCCTTGTGCAATCATTACCCAAGTGGCCCCTATGTATTGAAAATCGTGAGTACTAACATATGTATATTAAAGTGCTTAGAACAGATTATGGGTAACTAAACTAACGAAATAAATATCTATAACAATGTTTAGTAAAAAAAAATATTTGTGGTTTTTGGTGGGTTTCCCGTTGAAAAAGTCAACGCAGAAGATACATGCCACATGTAAGGAAGCGCGAGCGAAGCGAGCGCGAAAATTGTTCAGTCTAAGGACACAAAACAAATAAAAATCACTGTAAATTAACAAAGCAAAGTCAAATAGTAAGATATGCAAAACTACTGAATGGATTTTAATGAAACTTTACAATAATATAGCTTATACATCAGAATAACACATTGGCTACAATTTATAAACATATTTTTCGAAATACTAATCCTGCGCAGACGAAGTCGCGGGCACCAGCTAGTACTAAATGTATGAAACCGATACTGTTCTGACGCGACACTACAGACAAATATAAAACCACCTTTACAAGTGTTATTGTTTCAAGATCGTTTGAAAAATGCCATATCGATATATATAGTACAGAGGGCCCGTCTACATCATATTCGCAATAAAACAAAATGTACCTACTAACTACCATGCATGAAACAAAACCAGATACTGGTCTGGTCATTTCTGCGCACCTCCAGGGTCTGCGCCCTGTGCCTGGGCACCGCTGGCACCGCCCTAGTTACGGCACTGATCTTGGGATAGGTAGTCTTAGTCTATAACTATATATCTGACTGTATAAAAATTCAAGACGCACCCTTTTCTTTTAATTCGTAGTAGCGTGATTCTTTAAGAATTCTATCAAGATTCTATTCTCGTAAACGTCCTCAATCCAATTGAATAAAATAAAAAAGATCACGTCACTTAAAGTTCACGTCATGTCAACGCTATGCTACGTCTACGTTCCATTCCGTGTAAACCACGCCTTACGAACATTTTAAAATAACACAAGGATTAATATGAGCACGAGTCTATTGTTTGGTGTTATTATAAAGCCCGCGATACATTCATAGCTAGCATTTTAATACCCCGCATTTAGGGCAGGACTGTGATTAAACTCCGCCGGTACAACGCCGGTTGCGAACCGTCACGGCTCCTACGGCACGGTTATTACAACCATGACTCAGTACCTTTGAGCACGCGATCCGGCAATAACGTGCAGAAAGAATTATTTTTCGTGTTTGCAAAAAAAGATAAATAAAAGCCAGGCTTTTATCGCGATTTTAGGTTGGTTCGCTAGTACTTTATGCTCGGGAAATGTTTTAGCCAACTCCTTGATAGTTTATGGGTGACGTAAATTTATTTCGCTCTAGGGACTAGGGTTCTGGCTAAATGGGAAACTTTTGGAGGCAATTCAAATAGTTTGTTTTAGTACAAATGCACCCAAGAGGTTGAGGTTTCAGGCTGAATAGAACAAAGTCTGTTCCCTAGAGAGTTGTAAAAGGCTGTTGTTTCACAGGTATCGTGTTAGATTTAACTTTGAACTCCCTGTAAATACGAGTATGTTTTCAGCTATTTTTAGTACTCGAAAATTATATCATATATTTACATTGATACCTATATTTTGAATGGAGTTAATAAATCGAATCAATTGAGTTAATCGGGGTCAATGACATCTGAAGGGTGAAATAGATACCTACAAGGCAAATAGAAGGCTTTTAGTAACAATGTTTGATATAGGACTTCCAATTTCGGGAGTGGTAGTTCATGGAAGTTTCAATTATAGTAGAAAGGTTTGGGAAATTGGAACTTGTTTTATAAAGAACATCTAGTAGAATTAAACGCTATATTTTTCTAGAAAAAAATCATAGACACAAAAAAAGTAGGAAAAATAATTAGACAGTAATAGTGTTACTTGTAGGTACTAAATAAGATGGTGGAAGAAAATAGATTAAATATTAATTAAATTATTTAAAATCCTTGGTCTTATTCTTTATTTTATCTCTATCTACCACTGTAGGTACAAACCACATCCAAATATACCTAATCCTTCAAAGTTCATGTACCTACATATTACAGTACAGAATTACACGGGATTAGCCGCGATACTGAAAAAGGTTTTGTTGCTAAAATGACGTCATATCGCATGCTGACGTCATGAATGTGTACAAAATTTAATTAAATCTAGTCACCATGATCGCTGAAATGCGAGAGAAGCCGCAGATTAAGGTTTTTGACACCGTCTACCGTAATTTGTTGTATGTACGGTTTTTGATATTTTGGGTAAGCAGCTGGTAATCTTATTTAATAGTATGTCTAATAATGTCTATTATTTCATTTGTGTAGCTTAGACAGACAATATTACATCAAAATTGCTGAAACAGCTATACAAGTTATACTGTCAAAAAGTTGTCTGTGATTTTTTGGGTTTTCAAACTATTAACTAGCAATAAAGTGGGTTCGTCAATGTGCCGTGAAAAGTTCAAGCACCAGCTACCTAAAGTAATAAGTTTGACATTATTTCTTTAGAAATACATAGAAAATAATACCCAATAAGTAAAATGTACAACTTCTAGTATCGGCAGGATGCACGTCGCCTGTTAAGCCATTTGAAGGCAACAGGCGCGCGACACTTCTGCGTTACAGTTCATCCTGACTGTTTCTGATAGCCTGGTACATTTTATCTTTTGTCACGTACTGGGAATCTGTATTGTCTGTGTTTTACACCGAGTTATAGATGTTATTATTGCAAGGCTTATATGCTTTAAGTTTTCCATCATACGTTTTGTCGTTCAAGGCATAGATAGGTGTCAATAAATGGTTCTAGGTTTTAAGTTTTTCATCATCATTTTATTTATCGTGGCAACAATTGATACTGTATCAATTAACAAATAAAAATCGTAGCATTTTTTATACTAAATGCAGTTTATTTAAATTGTCATTTTATTTGTTTTCAGGTAAACACCAAAACCTTCAGCAGGAGCAGTTTTTCGTAAGGATTTTAGCCTCGCATTGTCAATATCGTTATACTTACGGAAATTGCGTTATATTTGCGGTAGCATTAATTTACTGAAAAAAAACTTTCCATTTTTACATGTAAAATTCGAACTTAATCGTTTTATTTTTACGGTCCTTTTCAAATGTAGAAATAAATGCATTCACACATCGAGGTTTGGGGATGATACGACCACAGAGTAGGCACGACAGTGTGGCTATTTCAATCGGCGTAATTGCGACCATAAATTGCCATGTCGCCAGATGTGCAACAGGCTGCGCTTGTCTATGGAACCGGCTTGTTTGCGGACCAATGGCGTATTGTATTGGAATATAGTTGTTCTGTTACAGCAATGAATCTAACCATTACGCGTAACTTATGAAATATGAACACATTTATAAATAGTTTGGTAATTGGTTATTTTTGTAACGGGGTGTAAACCTTGCTTTTCTCCATCTCTCAATACAAATTAAATCTTTATTTACTGTCATCTTTAAGTTATTTATCCGTTAGAGTCCTGTATATCGAATCAACGTGAACCGGAATGTGAAGCGATCCGCCTCGGATTCAAAACTATTTATTGTTTTCATATCACACTGCGCCGCTTTGCGCTTACATCCAGATCCCTCATGTAGAACGCACCGTAAAGCATAGTTTACACGAAGCCAACACTGGCAGCCAATAAGACTGGCAACCAGCGCTGGCTTGGAATTTGCCTCCGTTTTTCAAGCACTGGCGAAAATAGAGTGCACGTCTATTTTCTAGCCAGTCACCTCCGCAGGACTGGCGCCAGCATAACTGGCTTCGTGTTAACTCTGCATTACAGTACCTACACAGGAAAATGGAAACCCAAAAAATTAAAACCCCATTAGAACCACTTCACAACAAAACGCAGCCAACCAAACAGATAACAGAAAAGATAGATAAGACACAGTGTAGTAGTGCTACTAATCCGCAGAAATTTCTACTAAAACGTATATTACCGCAGTAATTAGGCACATTGCGGTCTCGTTGTAAGTGCAGGCGTACCCGGGGGAGGGTTTAACGACGGAGCCACGAATTAGCTTTGTTAGCTCGAATCTAAACGGACGTGAGGTATGTACTTACTTTAAAGGGGTAAATTGTAGCTGTTTGTAGAGCAGGTTTTAATTATTACGAAGAAAATTACGTGGGACACTCAATCCTGACCTGCAAAGGCTTTTTTTAATACGCTTATACTAGCTCCACTTGTTACTATGTATGTAAGAAAATCTTGGAATCTTAATTTGACCCACTTCCCGGTCTTCGGTTAAGATGAAATTTTGCACACGTATTTTCTATGTTTTAAACTATTTTTGTATATGTTTTCGTAGTTTTTTACTAGTATATGAAAAAAAGAAAGAGATTTGTCCTCAACACTACATATTTGCTAGATGTAACATTGTATTCACGTTGCAATACAGACATGCGGGTTCTGTCAATGGCATGAAACAAATAGTTGCATATCAATGCGCTATAATATGCTGTGTTAATACGCACCAGTATGTTACATAACTAGAGCCATTTTAAAACTGATATTGTCATCGGCCAGAATACCTAATATCTCAAATCCAGTTACAGTAGGAGTTACAAAGAACAGTTCATCAATTGCTTCATAAACAACTGTTAATAGCCCATTTCGAGGAGTTGACAAGGTGCTAACAGCCCAAATATCGTGAACCGACACATTGGTGGCCTTAAAACATTACCCATTAAAATAAATTACAAGACATTTACAGCCATTTGAAAACTGAGTAAGCTTTACACAATTCCCTTAAATGATATTGTAAAGACGCACTTACATTGCAAATAGATGAAAGTCACGTCATTTAGACTTCTCAAAAAATTATTGACAACAAGTTTCTTGAATGGAAACGCTACGAAAAAAATCTGAGCGTTTAAATCGACGGACAGATTTTGAGACCCCAAAACCTTTATCAATATTTTTGACACAGCATCTTACTTCCCTAAATAAGGCCCACCGATCAACACCGAAAAAGCCTTGAAAACCTATTTCACTTTTACATCACTTTTCCATTTCTCTAACAAGGACCTCTAACAAGATTGCTCCCAAAATGTAGCTAAACAAAGTTAGTTCGTAAATAGCGTGAGAACTGCTCACTAACACAATATTGAGATCGATATGTGCAAAGCCACAGGTGCGTTCAAGTCCCTCCTTGTTTTAGGTTTGGCCTCAAAAGGGGAACTGTAATTGATTTTGGATGGTATGCAGACGATCTCAGGTCTATGTGCGTCTAACGATTACGTGGAAAGATTATGGGATATTGTGGAATATTATTGATATTGTTTTAATGTGTGTAATTCATTTCTCTAAGGACCTATAACAAGATTGCTCCCAAAATGTAGCTAAACAAAGTTAGTTCGTAAATAGCGTGAGAACTGCTCTCTAACACAATATTGAGATCGATATGTGCAAAGCCACAGGTGCGTTCGCAAGTCCCTCCTTGTTTTGGGTTTGGCCTCAAAAGGGGAACTGTAATTGATTTTAGATGGTATGTAGACGATCTCAGGTCTATTGGATCGTATGAAGATGGTTTCAAGTCTGTCTTCGTCTAACGATAACGTGGAAAAGTTACGGAATATTCTGGAATATTATTGGTATTTTTTTAATGTATGTAATTCATTTCTCTAAGGACGTATAACAAGATTGCTCCCAAAATGTAGGTAAACAAAATTAGTTTGATATGTGTTGAGATCAGTATGTGCAAAGCCACAGGTGCGTTCGCAAGTCCCTCCTTGTTTTGGGTTTGGCCTCAAAAGGGGAACTGTAATTGATTTTGGATCGCATGAAGATGGTTTAAGTCTGTCATTGTCTAACGATTGCGTGGAAAAGACATTGTTGAATATTCTTGGTATTCCGTTATGTTTTATGTGTTTAAACTACTGAAGACACACTTTGTTATGTTTATTTATAAATAAACATTAGAAGGCTTCAAAGGATTAGTCACTAAATATTTGGAATTAAAGTGTGACAAGTAATATTACTATCCAAATCATTCAAAAAATCATCTTATTTTTAAAAGTTACTTCAATTTATTTACAAGACTGACATAGTTATAAAATGACTCCTAGTAATTCTGTAAAATCGTCCCTATTAGAAACAATTGATGAACGTATTTTACTTAATCTCAAGTCTTTAGTGAGTGGGAATCGTGAAACAATTCAACCACCCCACTATAGGTTTCTAATTACATTCCAACTGGAGCCTCTAACTATACAGACACCTATGGCCAACCTTTAATTAACAGGAGGCTTTCGATAAATAATATAGTTTGTTGTGGACTACTAGAATGTGAAACAGTTTGTATGGGTAACACAGTTGTGCAATGCGTCATATTAAAAAAAAATGATCTATAGATTACCTGAATACTAGGGCGAATACATTTCAATAGATCAGTGGTCCCCAACTTGTAGCATGTGTAAAATGGTACATAAAAATTAAAAATTGGGACTCGTTGCAATAGATAAAATTGAGCAGTCAACATCGCACTCCATATGAAATTGCTCGCTGATATTTTAAACGTTCAGTAGCGACACGCGCCACAATATAAAATGCTGTTTTCGTTGCAAACTGAAAATATTAATACTATAAAAGATACGTGAATATTTCATAGCCAGCTAAGCAATCATAGAAATAACGCTGGCTGAATAAAATAAAGCTTCTTGGGTAAACAGAAAAAGGGTTGGGAAGGCGTGTAGCGTGGGGTCGAAGAGAAATATTTTGATAGCAGCTATAAGTTATAATATTATGGTGAGGTAGAGGTCTGCGAGAATAGAATTCACCATCCTCTCCTTTTACGTGGAAAACGACTATTGCTGTATTCTGTAGGTATAGATAATATTAGTTTAGGAAAAAAAACCCTGTGACAAATTTTTCTTCTTTCTTCTCTATGAAAGCTTTTTTGGGCCATATTTTCCTGAGTATTGATTTAACAGATCAGATATTAAATCTCATAATGATGAACTATGTACTACATACAGATTAGGATTACTATTGTCCTATGATTGCTAGCCTAAAAAAACATATAGTCTAGTCGAATAGTCTTATTCAAAGACAAAGCCAACAATGAAAGTAGAAAACAGAATAATACACTCGTAAAGCTATATTAACAGAGTAATAGTTAGCCTGCGGCGATCTTCTGTCCCACAATAGTGTACCAGTTATTATGAAACAGACTTTCAAATACAATTTCCTCTGTGTCGGCCCGTGGCGAATGGAAACGTTGATAAAATATGTCTTGTTCGGCTTTGGAATACCCTTTTGAGATGTATAGCTAAACTTATGTTGGTAAGATATAATGTATGTATCTTGTTCATGCCTGTTTCGAATATAAATTGTACCTTATGAAAACTAGTTTTCGAGATCTGCTTTATACCTTCACACTTAATACAAAGCAATGGTGCGATTTTTTTACAAATTCATTTATTTTTGCGAATGTGTATATTATATGGAGATCTTATAGCAATACAAAAAAATATTCATTTACTATGTCCTACCATAGGGTTAACAACTACTTAAATAACAAATCAGGTAAAGCAAGGAAAAACGAAAAATATCACAATTGATCCTATTTATTTTACGTCAGTTATTCTAAACACAGATTGAAACCCACTGACGGCTTTTCAACACGCATGGTTACAGATGCGTCAAACCGCGGCAGTGTGTGATCCGCATTATATCCACACTTTTATTAGCACCCTCCAGTCAGGTACCCATATATCAAGGAAGGGGTATTCTATAGCCAGGAAATAAGCATTCGCCGAGAATAATGGCCATGTTTACTAGAAGCAAGCACCAGTACAATATGAAAGGAAATAAAAGATAACTCCATTCGTCTCCACCGCACTTGGATAAAGGAATATAATGACGACATAAATACCGACACGTTGTTATGTTCCATATCATCCTATGAATGGCAAGGAGGAGGAATAAATGGAAGGCTTATCTGCAATCAAAATTGCTCTCTTCCTAAGCTGGTCATAGTATATTTTATGATGAGCCTTATACCTGAATAATAAAGCATCCCTGGTAGACTGGATGCAAAGCTTACAAAATACAAAATTGGTCTTAAATTATTGGCTCTGATATTTTAAGACTCAGTCGCATAACGCAGTTATGGTTTTTTTGGTTCTCATTAAATCAGATTTACAAAATAACAACGTTACATAAGAAGCTTCAATTCTCAAGTTTATACTAGTACTCCATTCCTTCCTTCTCCGTGACTAAATATCATTCCACTCCCATTTCAGAGTTACATAAAAGGCTATGAATACGAATACAAGAGTTTATTCTTCCAATGAATAATTCACTCCGGATGATACGCATTATATTCAATTCTATTCACAGTATCCACTCTGGATTATACCGAATCGCCATATTTTATGGGTACTAAGATCTTGATCTTCCAATGAAAGAAAAACATTGCGGGATTATTAATATAAAGGAGGAAATTGGGTGTCGTTATACGCGTATGATGATCGATGCTTTTGTGACAAGAAGAGTCCTAAGAAAATATAATATTTTGGTAAATAAAATAATTGAAATAACTTGATATTTGAAAATATATCTGGTAGAGGATTGGCAAAGGCTTCTGGATAGCTTAGCTCAGAATATTTACCGCTCATTTTAGAAACAGTTCATGCAATAGATTCATTAATAAACGTGAAATAATTATGATTCGAAGATGATAAAGAAACTTTTGGGGTACAAAAACACCTACTTCGTACAAATGACTTGACTTTCAAGTCAATAGTATTTCTTTGCTCATAAATATAGTTCATACAAGAAGTTTCCAGCAGTAAATACTCAGTCATCTCTTCATATATTATACAGAAATAATTATGAAACATGTACTTAAGCGTAATAAGTTTGTTTAATGAGTATACCGCGATATTTGAGCCCAACAGGTTACTGTGTGCTCAGCATTAAGTAAAGACACACTTAGCGGTAATACGGCCTAAGAATGCGTAAGTACATACATTAGTCGTGCTGAGAAAATTAACTGTGAGTAAGGTAATTATGCTAGAGTTACTAGTTGTTAGAATGCCTAGTAAACCTCATTTGTTTTACAAGGTAAAGTGTCTCGCTATGTAGATTTTGTTGTCGCTTATTTTGTCTTTGGTGTATTCTTTATATGACACAGTCAATAGGGTACTTTGTAAATATGCAACTTCGTGTAAAATATTGCCTTCTTCGAACTTTGTGTTCAATTCTGTCATTTATTCGGCACAATTTCTTATATAAAGAGAGTGATTTATATTTATTACTTTGAAAGCTCTTTACTTATTAAATGGCATTGTAAAATACTATTATAAATAATCGAATACAAAATAAACTAGGTAAGTATCAATTATTACTATGAACGCGAAACGTCTGACACTTTTAACCCAAGAGTTTGTTCTCGTTGAATATTAATTCAATTGAAATGAGGCATTATTTTCTTCATGGACTACAGTGAATTAATAAACAGGACGACGTAGACGCATTTTTTATGCAAAATAAAGGAGAGAATTTATAGGTTCGTTTATAACTAGTTTCTGCCCGTGATTTCATTTTCATGCTAGTCTCGAGGCTACATACACATTCCGCATATAGTTAAAAAGTAGCCTGCATGCTAATTTCATAAACAATACGTAAGCAGATTATTGCTAGGATTCATCAAAATTCATACTATAGTTTTAGTTGGAAAAGGTAACATGCATAATTATAAACAAATTCCTATAACGGGGCTATAGCTTTGTCAATAATATTGGGAGAATTTTAGCTGAAGCTGAAATCGTAGGAAAAATATTTGTGGTTACACGGAAGTTCCATAAAATCCAACTTGCATTTTTCCTGTGCCAGATGAACAAAAATGCGGAAAAGTATTTGGTATCTACGCTAATATTGTTAAGTGTGCAGGCATGTTCAAAGTAGGTGATAATTTATGTTGCTACTGGACTGATTCCAGAAATTCTTTCAAACCTTAGGTATAGTGAACTAGGCGAGAAATTTACTTCCCGCATGTGTATAAAAATACGTCTACCTGTCTGTTTTCAGTCTCAAGAAAATTTAACCATTTACGCGACAGACAGACAGATTTTTTGGATATAGAGTCAGATACTTCAGAAATTGATGTGATTTGATTTATTTCACGCTTTGTTTGGTTTGAATGTTTTTCAAAAACTTCGAGACCATTTCTGGGGCCGATTCCAATTTAAATGTTTCCAAAATAATTGTTTTTGTACATATTAAATCCTTTAAAGGAATTCTAAGAAGCAAATCTGTTTTAATGATCTTATGTGTCTCTTTGTTCAGTACAAAGAAATAAAACTCTCCGTACGATCTGGAACACAATATTATTTGAGTTTCCATCTTTGTGTCTTGAACGAAGGCAAAGTATGCGAACAAGAATATTGTATTACTGCTAGAAATATGATTCGAACGTTACGTACTTTAAATCAAATAGAGCGTGTATATCTTCTATCTGGGTTTTCAAGCGTGGAAATATATCACAAGGTATTTCAAATAATTTTAAAGACGTAGCTTAGAAGTATTGAAACTTGTAACACATAAAAAAACTTCATGTGCTCCATGAGCACTCGAGGTAAAATTTCAGTTACACTAGCTTTTGTAATAGCATAGGTGCAATAATTAATCGAGATACAGTTCAATGGTTAACAAGCAATAATTAGTGCATTAAATAGTAATTACAAAAATGATAATTTACACATCCAATTAACTACAGTCGCAAAAGAACAAATTTAAATTGGATTCCAAACAATTTAATTCTGATGGAGTTGGTACTTCATTAAGCCGCTTTTAAGCTTTTAGTTTCATAAAAGTTGAAATAAATTGTAAAGGTTTATTACAAATTAAAGTATTTGTATCTTTCAATCGATTTGACGGACAGACCGTCACACGTCGTACAGTCGTAAGCTCTATCAGACACTTTACTTAAGCTATCGTGATAAGTTTATTTTTAAGCTTTTAAATAAGCTATTTGTTCACCTCAATATAAAAAATTCTGTGTTCAGTCAATGAAAGAGAAGCATATTTCATCCTTTTAAACAATTATACAGATATAACCATAGAAATCTTATCAACTACACATATAACTCCCACAAATTCAATACTGCGTCAGTTCTCGATGTCAACAAAATACATTGTGCAAATAGCAATTACAGCGCTAAATTCAGCATAATCTCGGCGTACAGCGGCTGACGGGGTATCTACATTCATTATTTAACAAAATGCAAATCAGTTTGTGCTAGGAAATACAATGTGTGTGTAATATTGGAGCACTGAATTAGTGTTGCCGTTTGTCCAAACTGAATTCGGGCTGTGTTAGATAGTTTTGTGATAGGTGTGTACTTAATTGTATTGTAAGGCTATTGGAATTATTACGCGATAGGTAATAATAATTTTCTTTTAAATCAAAACATACATAAGGAAATAAAAAAGCTGATGGCAAAAATAGATACTAGTAGCTATATTTTCCATGAAAAACTGTCCAGCTAGTTTAGTACGGAAAAGTTGTAAGTATGTAATTAGGTATAGACTTTTACCCCCTTACTACAAAAACTTAAACATCTGTTGAACACTTGTCAAAAAAAGTGTCGCTGCAAAACGGACCTTATTTCAACGTTATAATTTGTCATTTTCTTAGAGAAGTCTTCAACAGACGTTTAAAAGTTTTTGTAGTAAGGCTGTTAACTTTTATCTCCAAATAAACAAAACAAGACATAACCAAGAGGAACATGTTTCAATCAAAAGCATACATAAAGCCAAACGTACATACATCCATATACCTATAGGTAGATTGAATACAGAAATGAAACATCAGTCATTCTCCCTAACGACATTCCCACTTGGATCTGGAATTCAAGCTAATGACATTTGCACTCTTGAGTTCGACACATTCTGCTAATTGGGCTCGCGTATCACTGAATGAGCTGCCATTGATGACACGTAATCTATTTACTGGATACGACTGCGATGTTTCGTATCTGTGTTTGATCTGGATGAGCTCATAAATGCAATTTTGAATGTCGTGAAGTTGAGAGGGTTAATTTGGTAGTATGTTTGAAGGATGAGACTCGCTTGACTATGACATTTCAATTGATATCTATGTATGTGACTGTGAGTTCAATAAAGTATTGGATGCGGGTTGCTGAAGATCGAGCAAAGTGGTGAGCCTTGGGGGAGGCCAGCAGTGGAGATCTTTCGTCTGACACGACAATAAAGTACAAGTTATCGTTATAGAGTCCGCCAAAACAAAACACTTTGTCAATCAATGATCGGTTGTCTATCTCAAAAATAATCACACCACTTTTCTAAAAATAAAATTACCATCAATTTGCTAGTTTTTAATTCCTTCCCCAATAATGCCTCATTGTAAAACTATTTTACCTACCAATTGATATTGAGCTACACATACTTTCAATTTAAAATCTCCGTCCTACCTTTATTATAGGAAGGCTATAAAAAGGTTTTCAAGCGAGCAGCTTTTGATTAGAGCCCTTTTGTGTTCCGCTCAATCTGAGTCGAGACCCGTCCCTCTATTATATGAACTTTAATAATGGACCTTCATGCTAGAGGTGCTAAGGAATCTAAAATTACTGCTATATTTTACAAAAGGGTAGCTTAAAATAAGTGTAGGAAAATAATAAACTTCGGGATGCTTTGTGTTACATTTACAATTTTTCAAGTTTAGTTCCACAACCTAAAACAACTGGTATTGTTTCAGTCGCATTTTCTGCGCCACATTAAATTACTTTAAAGTGGTAGCTACAAAACAGAGCTCTTTGGAAATGCTCTTAAAAAGAATTAGTAGCACTTTTAAAGGTACCTATTTTATTCGCTTTAGATGTAAAGTTTAATTCACAGACTTCATTTTATCTAGGAAACAAAAAAATGTAATCTTTGTCAGCCAACAATAATATGGTGATAATATCTACATATAAGCCCAGATTTGATTTAATTTTTCATATTTTCCATTCCAAGTCATATGACCTAAGAATATTCAGGTCTGATATTCAGGCGACTTCGAATTTCTCTCTTACCAATTTTGCTGTCGAAGCAGCTGGGTCTTTGGATTAAATCGCATTATATGGACCAAGTCAAGCGTAAAGGCTTCTCACGTAAAATAAAGTAATGATGGTTCGTGAATTCAGGTTCGTTACACAGCATGCAACACATTTTACTGCAAGCTGTAATTGCAAATTCCAGTTTTGACTTTGAGAATTTACTGTAAATACTTGAAACCAAAAATCAGAATGTAGGTGGAGATAAGGTAAAGATATTACTAACGACCGTCAAATTCCTATCTCTAGTAAGCAAAACAAGTGATAGATTGAGTATTGGGATCCACCATTACAAAATAACAAAGTCGTTATCGAAAGTTGAACAGTAATTGTCAGTTATTGGACAGTTCAGTATTATCACGGACTGCTTTTGATCTGAAACATCTCAAACATTTGTAACGAGACAAACATCTACAAATAGCCATCATTTATTATTTGTTTGATAAAAATAAGTTTTCGTAGGCAAGGCTTGTTTTCGACATTCATGATTTACGATCCGAAGGGACGCGTTACTGAAACTCGAGCTGAAGGATTCTTATTTTTTGGAAATGAAAAAACTTTTCTTTTGTACGTGTATAGAATGCTTTCAATAAACGTATAATGTGTGCATTTGATCTACATAACAGGCGTTTTCTCGCGGTTTGACCCGCGTCCGTGTTAACTACAACCCGTAACTGGATAAATATAGCCTTAGTTATTTGGAAAGAGCTTTCTAACAGTGAAAGATTTTCTTAAATTGGTTCAGTAGTTTCGGAGCCTTTCAAATAAATTTTTTTATTATGTACTCGTATGTAAAGCATCGACTTTTTTTGACTGATTGACTCCAATATAAGTAAAAATAAAATATTATTTCCTAGCACGGATTTAAACATTCATAAGACACGATCCCATTTAAACAAAACCGCACGAACTACCAAAATCTTTCTCCTCTAAATATCAAACTTTCTTTGTCTCCAGAATGTGGTGGTGTGAGACGAGTGGCGCGGGGTGAGGTGAAGGGCGGGGCGCCATGAGCGCTCCCGAGCCGTCGGTGCTCAGCGCACTGAAGGGCTTTACGGAGACCAGCGACAAGTGGCCCGGACCACGTGCTGTTAAGATCTACGTCGCCTCCGTTTACAATGGTGAGTTCAAAATATGTGATAATATCTCGAGATTTTATATCTGGAGTACCTATGCTGAAATAAATTAGCGATAAGACCACCCGTTACCTATATCACCTACATAATTAGTGTTAAGATAGAAAATGAGTGTACTTAATAGAGTTATGGACACACTCAGAGACATTTAATGGTTACTTAAGCCGTTCCTTAGTACAGATTTTGTATGAGAATCTGAAACTAAGGAGTGACTAAAGTTCATTAAATGTCTTTGAGTGTGGGGGTATATCTATCTATAACACGCCCTACTACCTATTTAGTATTTATGGACATAAGCAACGGGTAAATGAAGCGATGGGACGAGTCATTTCAGCTCAAGACAGACTGACGAGTAATTTTACGTCAATATGTTCACTGTCTTTTAATTGATGGAACTTAAATTATAATTTTATACAGCAATACCTAAGGTTCAGATATTACTTAAAAAACAACTAAAAGTCATTAAACTGCTACATAGCCGCCATCATTTCTACGTTTGCCTTTGGTTTCGCCCGCATTATGGAATCCTAAACAAGAAAACTTTTGGAGTTATTGTGCTTCTATTTGAAACAAGGACAATGCGCAACAATGCGACAAGTTAAGCTTACATAGTAAATCATTGTTGTAAAGGAATAATAAGATTTGAAAAATTAAAAAAGTTAGATTGTAAAACTAGCTGAATAAGTATTGACGGGTCTTTTCGATCAGCATTAGGTGCATAACGACTGTAAAATACAAGAGTTTTCCTATGCAAAATCAAACAAAATCTATTTTAGCAATTATATATTTTTCCTCATTAAATAAATGAAGAATGTCAGTATTCCATTCATTGAAGAGGCTCACAACACATTCACAAGAACTGTTCAAGTCATGAATATTCTCATCTTTTGTATTTCCTTGAACAGCGTAAATCCTTCTGAAGAGGATACTCCAAATTGTATCAGTGTACCGTAGGTGCTCGGCTGAAGTACCCAGTATCCGCAAAGCAGACAAGAGGCTCCCATCTCTGCCTCGTTACTGTGAAATGTCATTCATATTATGTTCATATTTTATTTCTGGGTTTATTTGAGAGATGGGACGCTTGAAATTATTCTAAAAATATTTTGGGTGCCACAACTGTATTTGTTACTTGAGGATCTGACAATCTACTTTAATTTTTGCTGATTATGAACAGTATTCGAGCTTAACATAGCTGTATGAGACCGCATTATTGACTTGTTTCTCTTTCCCAGAATTCCGCGAGGAGAGGCGACAAATCCTGGAGATGGTCGGACCAGAGTTGCAGTCCACGTACGACGATCGATACATTGAGGTAAATAAATAGCAATGAAACCGCAGTGTTTATGAAAAAAATATCTGCCCTTTACATACATGATACACACCGTTGTCTACGCATTTACTTTTTTATTTTTGTTCAATTTACTTGTGTCTGTTGTTTGTGCTGAATAAATGTCTTATCTATCTATGTATCTGCGGAATATCGTAGCCACGTTTTGGTGAAAAATAGTATAACGAAGCATACCGAATGAGTCAAACTTCCGAAGTTTTGGTCGCCTGTTAATAAATTATGCTTCACGATAAATCAAAGAAACCTCACCTTAAATTTTTATAATGTACAGAGACACAAACTTATCACACAACACTGATTTGTGTGAACCCTAACACCTGTTCAATAAAGTTTTCCAAACCCACACAGACAGGTCACAGCTACTCGAACGTACCTACATATCACATTACCACTGACAAAGTTTCCTACACAAACTTTCCATTAAACTACATCGCCACAAAATGTGCGAACACGGTCCAAACAAACTTTTGGACCAGCTACCTGAAATGTGAAGCATATTAGCGACCAAAATGAAAATTAACTTATAGTTAGCAACTCTCGGCCCATGTGGTAGCTTCGTGTAATGTCGGATAATTTTAGATGTAACATTTGGTAAGCTTATTATGAATCACAAACTAGGCGTACCCAAAAATAAGTCGTTATTTGGGAACTTTTAGCTAAACATTTTGACTGTCAAACTGTTTTACTAAGCATGAAGTTTGTCTCCTTTAACCTTTAAATTAAAATTTGATTCGTAACAATTTTTGATTCCTATTATTACCTGACTAACATCTTTCTTTGTAGTTGATCATAAATGGACTTGTAGTTGAAGATGAAACAGTTCCTAAGTAATATCACTATTTTACGGACTTTAATATAGCAAGACATTTTGTCAAGATAGATAAACAGTTCTTGTAATCTGACTCACAATGTAAACCGAAGCCCGTAAAATATGAATGTCAAATAAAACGAAAAGATGAAAGAAATAATAATTTCATTTGGGATTACCGGTAAGACCTTCTGACAAGATCGCGGTCTTTGTTGCTCTGTATACCTATTATTTACATCATAGACCTTTATTAGATAAAAGCTATGAAAGGTACAAATAAATAATAAATGATCGGTGGTTGGTAGCGCCCTGAAATAAGATCTTATTTAATATTAAAGAGGGAGAATGAGATTTTTTGTTTGCATTGATTGGCTCTGAAAGTACAGAACTGATTTGACAAATTATTACACTGTTAAAAAGCTCACGCTATACCTGGGGGCATTTATACCTAGGTATTATCGGGTGTGTAGGACAGTAACAATTTAAATTACCTATGCTTACAAAATGAAACACATTTTTCTACATTAAAATCAATATATTAAAGTTGTTTCAACTTAAACAGATTTCATCTAACAACACGAGCTTGATCTCTTTTTATAAGACAAATCATTAAATATTCATTCTTAAACCAGCAAAGTGTGTTAACACCTTACTGAGTTTTCCTTATGCTTGTCCTCTCTTGATTTACCTTTTTTCCACTCAGGCGACAAAACCCCTAAGTGCACCTCCCTTCAGTTAAAAATACAAAACACCGTGAAAACCTTTCACACGTGGATAAACAGTAGATAAAAAGTAAACCAAGACCCGAAGGTTGTTATCATAAAATATTCAATATCACTCGTACTTTCACACGGTACAATATTTCGGGGGTAATATTAAAGGTAGATTGGTACTAACCATCTGTTCATACAATCTTCCAAAATGAATAAGAAATATTCTTATACATATTATCTTTACATAATTTGACGAGTCCTGAATGTCAATATTACAAAAGAGTCAAAGCGAGGTTATGGATAGTTCATTTTAAATCTACAGCTATTAAGTACTGATTTTATAAACCTGAAGCGTAATAGAATATCAAGTAGGTACAAAGCTGTAGCCATTATTTAAAAGCAAAAAGAAAATCCAAAATGGCCGCCCAGGTGCGTTTCACGACCATCTTAATTGCGGTTTTATTCGATTATGCGATCTGAATTAATTAACCAGGTAGAATTAGCGGTCCCATATTAACCTTCTCGGCCCCGCATTCTGGTCAGGTTTACCGACCATCGATTAATGTTTAGGTAATCATGTTATGGATATTCGAATATTAGAGAATAATGTACGCGATGCTTCACCTTATTGAATTATTCTGTCCCAAATATTTGAGAACAATATAATCATGGAGTAATTTAAACCCAATTATCAAAATTAGGAACCTCTAAAATACAACCTGATCCCCGGTATCGGGTTTATAGTTATAATTTTGTTGATTACCGTAAAATTCATATTATACTGTCTGTTCCCCCTCTTCGATTTAGTGTAAAAGTACAACAGACAAAGGGCTACATTCATTCATAATTTTGGTAAGGAAGTTAGAATGTCTAAAGAACAGTTTATTCCTCATCTCATCTTAATCTATCTTGGTACTATCATGAATTTAAATAGCACGGTGTATTTCCCCCGGAGAATCTTTAAAGGTATCAATCAACCGTAGGTATATTTTATGTAGGTTCCAAGAAATCATAAAATTATAACTATTCAGTAGCCAGCCTAACAACCAGAAAGCCCCACGATCACATAATAATGTTAATGCCAAATTCCCTTAAAATGAAGATAATATTCCCTTAATGTACGTTAATTACATATAACTCAAATAGAGTATACTTAGTACTAAGCTCTGGTCTCCATTAATGTGTATTCGACTGCATCTGAAACTTTAGCGGAGGAGAATGTAGCCCGCATTATTGAAATAGTCTAGATCGTAGTCAGACGTATAATTTAGTTTACCGATTTACGGATGTGGAGTTTCATGGTGTAGTTAATGGTTCGGGTTTGAATATAGAAATTGAGATAGGGTATGACGGCAATACTAGTATTACTAACTAGTGTTAGGTACTATTACTAACTAGTAATATTTTAGATTCATCATAATGTTTTGTAAATATGCACGTTGTGACATTTCAACAAATGCTCCTTTCGTGTTGAGATTTACTAAAATATGGTATTGTTTGCTCATACGCTACGGGTGGCTTGGTCATTTGTAGTAATTAAATTTCGTATTGTTCGCTTATACGCTACAGGTAGCTTGGTCATTTAGTAGTTATCAAGGTCTGACTGACCAAACTTTCGCACATCTGCATGTTGCACAAAGAGAGAGATCTATTTCAAATCCAAGCCCAGTGCAAGAAAATAGTCCTGTTAATTGAACCACATGAAAACATAACAACCACATAAAAAATAAACTATTCTCCGCAAAAGTATCTAAAACGCAATCAAACTAAATCAATAAAACTTAAACGCCACGTAACGGCTCAATAAAGTAAGTTAAGTACAAACTTATGTAGGATGCGGTTAATACTCGTACCAAAGAAACTTCGCATCGCCTCGGTTTAAAGGCTTTCTAGAAATGTGCAGCGAACATTCTAGACTTAAGAGTGGATTAAATGTAGTTGGGTGTTAAGTTGTTTCATCAAAAGAGGTTTGTTAACTGCCATTTTCGTTTTGTGGTATTAAGTGACGGAAAATTGTGGCTTAGTGTAAGAGGTAGTGTTGGTGGTGTATTTAAAGCTTGATGTTTCTATTGCTATAATAGGTTCAATAAAAATAACAGTCACACAAATTCATGCACATTCAAAAAATTAACATTTCATTTTCAAATCCAATTGATGCTAATTCGATCTTTGACAGTCAAACCAATGCTTTTACATTTATTTTTATTTAACTGGCGCAATTACGGCCAGTTGCAAAGCATTTCAAGCTTTTTTACAAAAATATTTTTACTCTGAAATTGCATACGTATGAAAATGGAAAACGAATCGGATATAAATAAACGACGATTTGCCCGTACCATTTCAAACAAATTCATAGCACTCACCCGAGAACGTTGAACAAATAAAAAAAGGCAGTTGCAGTTGATAAAATATTGTAACTTTAGGTTTGTTTTACATGTAAAACCTTTTTGATGTTTCTATAGATCGAGTTCGTGGACATGCACTATGGGACCGACGGTGGGGACGAAGCTAATCCAGCATTACTTCAACATTACCTCGAAGAAATACGATGCTGCAACCAAACATCGAAAGCCGGTTATTTACTGGTAAGCTCACAATATTTTCTTATCTCTGAATCGTCGTCAAACTTAACTATAACCATTAGATATACAAAGTATTTTCTATAAAAGTCGCTGTACCATTCATATTATTATAATTTTTTGAATTAAGAACACAATACATATTTTTTCTTCATGTTCTAAACTTCTATATTTGAATTTAAACCAGTTCCATATATATATTTTTTAATAGATGACAATTTGCATAGTGATTAAATATTGTCATCAGGCAGAAAGCCGTAATTCCTTTGCGTACAAAAAAAAATATTCCTGTTGCAATATTTTATTACCTGTGGTCGATCACGTCAGCAAATTATGAATTTTCTTTTTCATTTGTTTTATTGGAGGGAAATTGAATTTTCTCTAAAGTTAATTCGTATTTGGTTTTGTGAAAAAGAATTGATAACAGTTTTTTAGTTAATTTGTAAGGTAAAGACAAAATAGTGGTATTTTATGTAAAAAAGTAGTTCTTTGTAGTTTAGAATAAAAAAGTAAAAGTCGATTGATATGCAATACACGCACAAACGTAGGTACAGACAAGAATTATTCAAAGCCATTTCTTTTATAGAAGTTTTAAAAATCTCTACCAATCATTAAACCCACCCACACAAAGTTGATGGTTCTCCCCAGTAATTATTTTTAATTGGAATAGGTAATTTGAACTTAGTGCTCCATTTACTTAGAACCTTCACAGAATGCTTTTTAAATTACTAAGCGTGCGAACAATTAAAAACTTAAAATATAAAGTGAAAAATCGTTTTAAAAAGAAAAGTTCTTCAAGCTATTATTAACTTTTCTAGATAAAATGGTTAAATGGGTTTTAATTTTTAATGACCTACGCAAAAAATCTAGTGTACTTACCTACATTTTTAAGTGTTGCTAGTTTTGTTTTTAAGTGTAAGCAATACATTTTTTTTTGGGATTGCCAATATTAAAATTAAATTCGTGGTGTTTCTTTAAATTTAATAATAATTAAATATATTATAAATAATTTTCAATACGTACCTAAACATTTCCATTTTCATAATATGACTCGTGTCTCCATACGAATGTAATTTTTTTTTCTTTTACCTAGTGCCTCATCGGTGGTGATGCATCATCATACCAGCCGGTACTCCCGTTCAAGATCCCAGAAGCCACGTTTGAAGAGTTGGTCAAGTCCGATTCGGCACAGGCGGCTCTTGTTCGGGCTTGCTACCGGCTGAATGGGGATGGTAGCTACCACTTGGAGGGAGAAGACAAGTGGTAAGATATTTTTAGTCGGACTAACTGTTCCCTGCGGTTTGAGCAATTTTTTCAAATAAGCACCCGTACAAAATTATCTGTAGGTAATCTTTTCAATTGTGCCATCCGCCAAGTTGCACCAATGAATGTGTGCAATGAAACGAAAGATTTAATTGGTCCCGCATATTTAACATGTTTTACCTAACTGGCAAAAAGGGCCATTCGTAAGTTTGAATTCTTTGTTATTCAGGCATAACAAAAATAGGTTGTTCTAGGAAAGAGAAGGGGTAATAACTGACTGGTTATTTACTACTGTATAATGTGAAAGTAAAATAAATTAAGCTATCCAATTAAAAAAGTGGCATTGGCTTTTGTGTACAATTACATCAGATGTTAACTCAATTTTAATTCGGTGAATTGTTCAAATGAATCTCTTAATCAAAAAACCTTTTAACTATTGATTGCTCATTATTTAAATCAGGACATTTTTAATTCTTTACTTTTATAGCAACATCTCGACTACTTTCTTATTATATAACTATGTTATTTGCGACTCAATACTATTCTATAAGTTTGAGTCTCTTCTAAGCATAAGCAACAAAAACACAATTTCATAATATTTAAAGACTTGAAATAAGCCAAGCATTGTTAACAGATTTCGTAAGATTGCATTTATACCTCTTAACGAAACTTCTATTATAAGTAGCCCTTAATCAAAAACTTTGAATGGTTCTGTATAATTGTTCGGTGACTCCCATTCAATAATTAAGGGAAGTTTGAATCATCCTTATCGCATTTCATCTTTCAAGTCGTTAGAATTTACGAGCGTTTCCTTAGCACGAGGTCTCATTACTCTGTGGAATCGTAAAAATATATAATTTATTGCCAGACTCAGTGGGTACTGTCCACATAAATATTGCTACACCTTCAAGTAGGTCCCACAGGTTATGTGTTATTATGGCGACGAGGGAACCCAAATATAAGGATATAAAGAAGCAATATACGCCGAGGAAATGGACCATTATGAACAACCGCTACTCTAATAGAAGAATAGAGGATAAATGTGGTAAAAAGAGCTATTTTGGCCACAATGAGACCTCCATTTATTTTTCTTTGTTTTTATATTGAGTTGAGATTAAACGCATTATTCGTAGCCACAATGGTACGTTATCTACACAACTATATGCACAGTGAATAAGTGAAAATGAGAATAAGTAGGTAAGTATTAAGGAGTCGGCTCATTGTCTACATATAGATTTGTATTAAATAATAATATAATTGTAATAATTTTTCGTCACTCCTCTGGCTTAGCAAAAATATAGAAAGGCAAAATGTGCTCATTCAAAATTATTGACGCATAATTACGTAGTATTTCATAAATATTCCTAAGTTACAATAAGCGAGTGACATTTACATAACAATAATAATATCAGACGCTATTGTTTCTCAACTCTCAACATGTATTTGGCACAAAGACAAGTTTATATTACATGCGAACCTAAGTTTTTGTAAAAGTATCGAGCTCTATAAGGACTCCCTAGAGGCTTGTCACAAACTTAGAAAATAATTTCTTTTAACCAAAACTTTTGGCAATATTTTACGTTTATGTAGGTACATGTACGTGAAGAAAGGATTTTGCCAAAACTATGTAAAATAAAAGGGTTAGATATTATTCACAAGTATGATAAATAAAACCTTTTTCTATTTCACAGGTTCAGTGATTTAATGGATCGCGAAGAACAGAGGAGTCGTCTTTTCGAGGTGCAAAAAGCATTTAATGCGACAGCCCTTGAAGCTTCGGCCAACGGTCTAGAAGTATCCGACTTACTCCGTAGCCCCGTCGAATTACAATGTGAATTAGCCTTAGGTAAGTTTTCATTACATTTTTAATTAATAAAAGATCTCTTATATCAAACAGACTTCAATTACACTAATTAAAAGTGAACAAAACAAGACAGCTTTGTCAACAATGGAGACGAACAATTAATGCTCGGACAAATTAATTGCCATGGCTGAATATTAGAAAATAATTCATTACGTCTGTTATGGAGTTCTAAGTAAGTTTAGGATAAGTGATATTGGATATTTTATTTAACATGATCCATGCTTCTGTTTATTTTAAGTGGTTTGTTTGATTTTGCTACTTAATGAGATCAAACATGATACTCATTATTTCGTGTTGAAATCTTGCCTATGAACATTTTCCCGTTAGTGGAATTGCGGAGCCCAAAGAAAACACATTGATAGCAAAACCGCAGCTTCCCACAAAAACACACTTCATCAGGGAACATGCAAAATTAAAACAAAAAACCCGTCCGTGCACACTAGAGGTATATCAAATCTGAAGAGAAAAAACCGAAAGCATAACCATTGTACGATCCTCCGATCCAATTACTCGGAAACAGCAGTCCGGTTCAAAATACCGTCGTGTTTTATTTGCTACCAATACTAGGTATTACGGCCATAAAGAATTGTAGAGGTACCTTACTGTGCAGGTTTTATATAGGTAACTTTTAGTTCAGCATTAGTTTTTTTCTGAAACAATTCTGTTTTTTTTTTTTGTGTGGAATGTAAATGTTGCTGTGGATGGCGATAAAGTTTAATCTTGTTTTTATTATTCCATTGTTTTTAGTTTTGGTATCCTCAAATCTGTTATTTATTGTTACATGGAAAAACTTTTCAAATGTGTGACCTACTGACCTATATGTACCTATACCAACTTCAGATTAATAAAACCATGCTTCAGAAACTAAAAAGTATCTCTTTTCAGATCTCCTATCAAGTGGCAATCATCCAAAAGGGATGATAGCCGTTATAAGGGACACGCCAGACTTGGAGCCGGATGACTCTAAGATAACGGTGTTGGCGCATAGCAGGTTAAAAGAACTGAGAAGAAAAATGGAAGACGCCTTACCTGATACACATATTATTACATTGGAGTAAGTAACTATGTATTATGTAGTGTTTTTTATGCCCATACTTATAAGTAAGCTTGAGATAAACTGAAGACAGGCGAAAGAATGAACTATAAAGTAGGTCAGTCATAAAACGGTGCTGAATATTTGTTATTAACCTAATACACAAATTAAAAAATGAAAAATACACGTTCTAAAAGATATATATTTTCCTTGTAATGTGTTAAAAAATATCAAATATGTAGTGGATGGGAGACGATTTAGTTTTATTGACATATGAAAAGTCGCTTCGACGTTGTGACAGTATGTCATGAAAAAAATATTAATCTGACTTTTCTATTGTCGGTATACGATCCTATTTTCTACCTTCATATTACGAGTCAAGTTATGTCAAAGAGGTTATGAGGAAGGAAAATAACAGTCTCTTTAAGAAATATCCGCCAGATTAATAGTTTTTATACGTCTTTTATAAGCCACTATAAAAGAAAAATATTGTAGGTGTTTTATTACTTTTATATTGATATTCAATACTGGTTCCAATAATAATATTTGAGGAATTATCAATGAACGATTAAGAAGCTATTCTCAAAGTTTGGCAATCAATCATGAAATGAATTTAAAATTCATTAAGCGTAGATAGCGCCGAACATTTTAATCAAACTCGAGCAATTTTCATACATCGACATCGTCGCTAAGTATAAAATATTGCCTAATAATAAATACTTGGAGTCTCCGAACTTTCAACCTTTCTCATGAATGCAAAAGTTAATGAAATAATGAAGTTCGGAGCTTTCAAATTATAAATTTATTACCATCAATTTTGGTCTTTAGTCTGTGCAAAAGCTTTTATGATGTAAAGGTGATAGAGATGACCTAGCCCTTGAATCTAATTATATTGCCCAATTTACATAGGCACCTTTATGAGGATAGGGCACACCCACCGAAGTTTACAAAGAAATAACTCTATAAAAATATAAATTTATTTCCATAGGTCATTATCAGCAGATTCATCGAGAACAGATGGTGCGTCTGACAACGAAGAGAAACTAGCTCCGTTCAGGGAGAAGGTACAAGTAGTGGTCAGTTCACTCGTCGACGAGAGCCTTAGCACCGAGCCCGATCAGGGGAAGGGAAGAAAAAAGACTGTACAGGTACATTTCATTTCTCAAATAATAAAAGTCCCTCTATGTCAAAATTTGAAATTTCTCCTAGAGCAAACGTTCGTATAAATCCTAGAAATAATAAAACTTAAGTTTAAAGTCTCAAATATTGAACCAAGTGAAATGTCAAAAGTGACAACTTTTCGTGCACGAATAATTTATTGATTCCCATTTCAACTTTCAGGAAGTTTTTCTGGAACACATCACTCATCTTAGGATATGTATAGAACATAATCGTTTGTATAAAGTTAACGTTAAGCAAGTTGAAGAAGCAGCCAAAAGTATTTTAAATAACGCTAAGGAAAATTACGAAAACCGCACACGGCATCCACCGGCCTTAATATATGGCCCCGATGCTTCAGGAAAAAGCACCTTATTGACACATCTTTACTTCAAGTGCGAAGAAATATTTCCAAAGCCAGTGTTGAGGATAGTAAGATTTTCCGCTTCGACACCGCGATCGGCCTATAACTTGGAGCTGCTTCGAGTGATGTGTCAACAGATATCGATAATTTTAAACATTCCCGAAGGTTACTTGCCGAAAGACGCGAGTTTCGATCCTCTTTATATTAACAATTGGTTCCAAAGTCTGCTTAGGAAATGCGAGGAGATGGAGAATGAGATTTTGTTAATATTTATCGATAATGTTCATAGAGTGAATCCGTTGGAATGTGATATAGTGACGGGATTATCTTGGCTGCCGATGTCGTTGCCAAGAAATGTGTTTCTTGTATGTACTAGTGCCGTATCTTTGGAGCAACTGCAGCTGACGCCAGCGCAGAAAGAAAAGTTCAAAGTTCAGAACTGTTACTATTTGTTGGACGCGATCGACGAGACTCCAGAGAATAATAGCTACGGAGACTATATTGATGGTGCCTTCGATAACTTAGAAGTCGTCTTCGGTTCTAAAGCGTTTAGTAAATTAGCCAGTAAGTACCAGCTACATTCATGTTGTAAGAAGTTTCATCATTTAACTAGCTTAACTTTAGTATAACAGGGGCAACTAGAGTCAAACTTAGTTATATTTTGACGTTTTGAAGTGCTCGCAAAAGCCTTAATGAAATAAATGATTTGGCTTTGACTTTGACAGCCAAAGTTGTGTTTGCATTGTGGTAGTTTTTTCCCTGACAAATATAATTTAAATGACTTTATCTTCCAATGATATATGTTTATATAAAGATAACTTTACTCAAACTCCCAACATTTTTTAACTATACCCCTTTACCACCAGGTTACATAACATGTTCAGAGTTCGGCCTGACGGAGCTAGAACTCTTGGAACTGCTGATGCCGACCAGCAACAGTGATGCTGTCATCACGCTGAAGGAAGCCAACTTCAACTTCTCTACCATTTGTGTCGCTAAGAATATGATGAGTAAGTGTTATTTATTATTTGTTAGTTTATATGAAAGTTTTGATGATTATTTAGTAGGCTACTAGGTCAATTTTATTTTTGCCAAAACCGATCCATTTTAATTCATAACTCATAAATGTAGTATCAAGCTCTGTCATTTTAAATTCTATGTAGGACTTTCAAAAATATTTTATTAATATAAAAAATAAACAGATCATTTTACATTCATGCGAAATAATATCAAATTAATCTCTAAATTGTTCACCATTATTTCGTATTACAGCTTCATAAATTTCACTAACCACAGCTTTAATAATCGGGCTAGTAGTGTTGGGGCTATATCGATAATGCCCTCATTGTTTCGCCAAAAATATTAATATTTAATCGCTCCAATATCACGAGCCTGGTGAAATTTAATCTTCTGATTGAACCAATTTTGTTTTCATACCCATAATAAATAACAATTTATATTGAAATTTTAGTGTGAAAGTATCTAAAGAGCTTAATTTTCGTAGTGGCACAAATTTTCGTGAATAAATATTTGTACACTCTTGAAATGTGTTTGTAAAATTGGATTATTCTAAAACACGATAAATTTTGCCAAAATAAATTATTTATTTCTGATCATAATTGAAATCACTTTCTAAAATAACAAGAAGAAAAGTACGCACAATAGACAATCCCGCAAAATTCTCCTATTCAGATGCAATCTGCATTTGATCAAACGGTTTCAATCGACTTGTACGCCATTCTCTCGGACATTCACATTTTTGTGTCCAGAACGAAAACGAATATAGAAATGGAGTTTCGATAGAAAACAATATTCTCTGTGGCACCTGATCCAATTTTATTGACATGTAATTCAATTACAATCCACGTTCTTTTTACTTCATATTATTTAACAGAGCGTTCTATATCGCTCGCTTTAATAATACTGTTTCATTGTTATATTTTATCTACAAAGCTGTCGGCTTACTGAACAATGTCGATTCGATATACATAAATATAAATTGGTTGTTACTGTTTATTGTCTTCATTGGAGTTTGTTGCGTTTTCATGTCCATATGATAATGTTATAAAGCCGGCTATTATCCTAGACGATACGGTTTTTATGTTTGCTCATTGCTAGCTTTACCGCTTTGTTTATTACTATGTCGGTTATGAACATTAATCAACTGTGTTGCCGCAAACTGTTCTGTGTAGGAGTCTTGGCGTAGATAGTGCTAACGAATTTTGGACAGTTGTGAATGTTCTCCTGTGATGACATATTCTCAGATATGTTTCATAGTCAATGTACTGGGACATAAACGTATCCACTATGACGTCATCTTCTATATTATAAATCACTCATTGTGTTACGAAAAATAATTTAAATAGATGTTTGTCACGTGATTGAAAAATATTAATTTTCCAAGCACTGTGAAACTTCTGTTAAACTTTTTCGTAGTAAGGTCATTATATTCTAACGAGATTTTACATTTTTGTATGCCCTTTAATGTGTCAAAAATAATGTTAAGTACTAAACCTATCTATTTCTTCCTACCAGAAAACCTAATATCGGAGAACGTAGTATCAGGGCGTTGTACATGGCGGTGGCGAGCCGCGGCGGCCAGCTCGCGCGCTCGGCGCCGCTATGTGCGCTCCCAAGCGGCGCTCAGAGACGCTCACTCCGACCTCGCTGCGTTACACTTCGCTAACTTCCTACATGATGCTGATGATACAGACACTTCTGAAGCTCAGGAACCTGGTGAGTTGCTAGATGTTAAGGAAATATTTGTCACTTAATTTAGCCTGAAGACTGGGCACTTGGTGTTATGTGGAATGTTAAGCTGTATTACCCGAATGGTGCTATGTATTAGCGGTTGTTACCATTTCACGTCGGAGACTGCTAGGTAGATTTGAAAAATCTATTACATACGTCTCCTCAAAGAATAAACTTACCTATAGTCCATGTAATTATGAAGATTAAGGAATTTGCTAACGAATTGGAATTCGTTTTTGAGCTTTTGAAACTTATAAACTTCCAAAGCTAAAGTTTGAAGTTCAGTGAGAAGTGACTTGTCTCAAGATGACGAGCACACTGTACCTAGTGCAATGTGAAACTTTGCATTTGAAAGTTCTAAGTCGAACTTAATCAGTAGGTGAACAGGTGCGTGAACCTAAATATCTAGCAAAACAGTATTTATCTTCATTTTAATTCAACCACTTGGCTTTACATTAATCGTTTCATAAAAATTCATAACAACCCTGGAAAACAATAATTTATTCCATACTCAAAGTCTCATCAATCCTGCTGACATGGATATCCATCGCGTGTCGTCCCCAATAATGCGTACAAAATTCCTTGGGATCAGCGCCTAAGCAAATGAACCACGTAAGCTCGTTTTAATAATCTTGTTGACACCGTCAACGACGCGCGCTAATACGCCAATAATTTCATATTAAATTCCAATTCTTGATCGTCGAATATTTCATATTTCTCTCCCATAAATTGTGAATAAAAACAAGGTTTGAGAATCTATCGGAATTTCAACAAAAATGAGGTGCAACACCATATCGTTTTGAAAGCAAACTTGTCACAAACATGCCAAGATGTAGGACCCCTTTCAATTCGTTTTGATTGAATTCCGCACATCTAGTATTGCGCCTTCACACAAAGAAAACTCCTTTAGATATCCGAGATGATGAAACCAAACCTTTCCATCCGAAGTGTATTCGAGCCCGGTGAATTGTTTTCAGAACGGTATAACGCTATATTGTTTACGTTTTCTTTGAAAATGTCCAACTTTAACATAGGTAGGTAATGTAATGGATTTTGAACACAAAGCCGCTGGGGATTATGTTGATGGATTACTTTACGTCAGACTTTTTATGTACCTGTGGCGTGACGGTCGTTGACCTCGATAACACTCCATACCAGTAAAGAGACACTAAAAATACCTGCATGTTCAACCTATTAGTACCCACATTGTACTTATAGGTCAACGATGCATAAATTCATAATTTGTTCTTGAACCTAAATGTAGAATGAGATGAGTATTTTTGGGTCCAATTTGATCCACTGTGTTCGTTTAAGGCTACATTAAAATTGATGGCTGCTGCGAAATGTTTTAGATTACAATACCTAGATTATATATTATAGCTTGCTATCTATCTACCAATCCATATATTTAGAGAAAAAAAGTTCCCATCTAAACCACATCACAGTTCGTGTGCTCATAGGTTGCGTGGACAATGACGACGATGCTCTCCTGGACTCGACTCCCTTCCACTCCGCCAGTAGGACGGCTGCAGCGTTCACGCAGCGACACGTTGAGGAGTCATGGCTACATCTACTGTTAGCTGGAGACTTCTCAAAACTGAAGGACCTTACTGTCTGTAACTTCGACTTTTTGCTTGCTTCGGTAAGTCACTTATTTTTGTCACATTATTATCTGAATAGTATCATCATGAGTAGTAGTAGATCAGAAGTACCCGTTATTAAAATAATTACAATTATCTGGTAAAAGTAGATTTTTTAACTACATAAAATCGTGCAACAGTTATTGGGCCACGTGATAATGATTAAAATGTTTAGCTGTGTAATAAGTAAAAGTGGACCAAGCAGGGACGTTTCTACATAAGAAAGGGGTAGGTTGCCTTAGAACAAACAATAAAATCATAACAGGAAAATCAAAACCAAATTCTGTTTTCAATAAACCACTATCAGGTCAGCAAAAAACACAGACCAAAGATGGCCGAAAATAATCTTTTGAAAAGAAAAAAAAAGCAACAATTATGAAAATATTTTTCATTTTCTTTCACATCGCCAGGGTTCGTATCTCCTTTGATGTCGCCTAAAGCTAGGCACGCCTTTAATGGACAAAGTACCTTAACATTATACCGTAATTCTATTACCATTCCCAGCCGTAAATCATTCTATTCTTAGACGAAAAATTGTCGACGCCCTTAAAATTCTTCTACGCAATTATTTTTTTATATATTTAATTTCCTCTCTTTTCGTAACTCTTTTAGATTTGGCGTTTTTGCTTTGTTTCTTTATTAAGTCAAAATTTTACTTAATTTGCGTAAAAATATTGTTTCTTTGGTTAAAATTATGCCAAAATCTGCTATCGCGAGGCCTTTGTTCTAATTATAATTAATTTTGTATTAAGGCCAAGGCATATTTTATTAAACTGGTCAAAAGTAATGAAAGCTTATCGAACATCATACCTACATTCATGGTTACGACCTAAACCATTATTATCATTACAATCACACCGATTGAACTATCTAACAATTACAAACCGCTTGGTCCAACATACCTCTCTAATATATTTCAAAAGTACAAACTACATTCTTACCACTAAAGGTAGGCAACTGATAGTTTTCAAAGTTCCAACTTAATGGAAGCGAGTAAACTTCGAAGTTTACGTAACACTGTACACCTAATAAATGTTAATTCCCCTATTAAATGACCAAGTTTTAACGATCGGAAAACAACGGTGTTTCTTGTTTGTTTTAGTTTATAGGTTTTTGTTACATACGTTATTAAAACAGGGACAAGATGAATTGATCAACATTTCATTTCACAGATGTAACAAGAACTTCAAAACCACTTGCGAAAGTTTCCTATAATATTTACCAACATAGGCTCAGACTCCACCAGAACGAAAATCAGAGAAATTCCTAAACATCCAATAGAATTTCTCCGCTCAGAATTAGGTAGTTGTTTTATAAACTCCGTTCTACTTTCGTGGACTCTAGTTTTAACTGGTTGATATATTTGTGGTACAGGTACAAACAGTAACGATATCGTATCTCCGCTGCATCTTGGAGCATGTGCGATGTTACATCTTGGATCGCGACGTGGAGTTAGTCTACGGAGCCGTCAGGAAGTCCAGCGATATCCTTACAAGGGATCCTATGCAGTTGGGAGCTCAGGTAATTAAATTAATATGAACTTATTTTGGGAATGTTATGTAAAGGGAGTTTTTTGGTGTCAAGTAAATGACGATCATAGCTTGTATGTGACTTTAAATATACCCCAGGGATTAAAAATATCCTGTTATGTGGATTGGCGGTAATAATCCTAACCTTAGCCTCATGATTTTATGAAATCAAGAAAAAAACATTTGCATTCAAAATGGATGAAGATTTTTTTTCAGACACGTTATTTTAACGCTCACCTAAATTGAAAATACATACATTACGTCTAAAGTACGTAATATTTTAACCTCATCACGTAATACAAATCGTTCAAAAAAGCTATAAAAACATCTCCAAAAATATGGAGGGACGTTAGATAGAATCTGATCGCGGATCAAGTATCAATCAATAAAGTGCCCTCGATGTCAGCAGGGCCACAAAGCCCTTTAACGAGTTTCCATAAGCCTTTGTTCCCCAGTAACTTTGGAAATTGGTTTACGTACAGTCACAAATTCAATAGATAGCTATAAAGACATGAGGCTTCGAGTGTGCCCACTTTATTGCGGGTGAGTATAAAAAATGTTCTAAGTTAAGGGTTAGGGGTCCGGTCGTAATGGAGCATTTGTTTTTTTTAAGGATTGGTATGGGGTTGCTCTGTTGCTCCGTCGCTCCGTTTTTTGTTATCAAAGGAATATTTTTTTGTCTTCAGGACAACAGGTTTTTACTTTATCAAACTAGACTTATCAATCTTATTTTGGTACTGAACACAACACCTGCTTTTAGGTGGAGCATAATCATTATTGATGTACCAAAACTTGTTATTAGACCCTGCTTATCCATGTTTTTGTCAATGTGGCTAAAATAACCCTTACTTTTTTATGTGGGCAAGAACAAACCTTTGCGTATGACGTAAGATAGTATGTAAATAAATGCTTAATCCTAGTTAATTTACACTTTATACAAACTCGTAGTATGTAAAGTTACTTGACGTGAACTGCAGATAGTAAAGTGCGGAAGGCAGTTGGTCGATGTGGTTTATTCTCCGCTGAACTAGTGAGCTTAACTTCCCTAAGTGAAGCCTTCATTGACTTACAATCGAGTATAGTGCCTGGATTTACTAGTCAAGTAATTGACTCTAACTTTGAAGCAAATGTTGAAAGTATTGGTAGTTAAAATTTGCTTCTGGGATGGATTTTGTGAAATGAAGAATTTGCAATTTATTAAATACTCAAAAACTACACACTATCTGTAGCTATATAATGAATTGTCGTAGGGGGAGAATTTTAGTATGTTCTGTTTCATATGTCCAATTCCCATATCCATTGCTTTAAATCCCAAATACACCTATATATCACATATATTTATTTAAAACTATTTTTCTCTCCTAGATCATAGCTTGGCTACGGCCAGCGGTGGCGCGTCGCGGGGTGCTGGCTACTCTAGTGACCGCCGCCATGGCGTGGTGTGACGGCTACGACAAACCACTACTTGTACCCCTCAATGGATGGTAAGATATAGTAGTTCGTATTAAATCGGTGTATTGAAGGAGCTCTCTCTGTCTTTGCAGTATTATTTAGACGGATGCAGCAGATGAATATGATGATACGAATGGGAAGGTTTTGTAACATGTCAACTAGTTCCTAAGGAGGTTATATGCGAACGAGGTTGATTATAATGTACAATTCTTATTACCCTGAAATCATAGTCGGAATTAACTGTTTATTCAATATCTGCTTATTCCGAAATTCTTAACATCCTTTCCAACTACACATATATTATTCAAAACTCATAGCCATCAAATCATTGTTCAATTGTACCAATCGAATGGATCATGAATAATTTAAAGTAAACCAAACAAATTGTATATTGGATTGATCTCCGATAAGATAAGCAATTGGATTTGGGTCAGCTATCTCTGAATCCGGAGATTGAGGAAACCCCATTTGATTCGGAATCTCCATTATAAATGCCTCTGGAACAAAATATACCGTCCGAAATGACGCACTTTTATATTTATTTTGGCAACATTTATTCGTAAGTTGGGACAGGTTTCCGTCGAGCCGAGATTTCTCTTTCATTTTAATGACTGAAGATTCATTTACGCAAAATTACGTTTACTTAAATTGCAGTAATTATGTAGGTAAGTATATTGCATCACAACGATGATAAGCGGTTCCAATTACTTACTTTACATTTTGCATATATTCATTTTAATTTTTATCGAATAAGTGAACAAACTAAAATTGCTAGTTTCCAACTTAAGTAAGTGCATCGGTTGACTAGTTCTTTAGCAAACTTTGTCATGAAACTTCTGAACAATATCAGACAAGTTTGATTTCTTGAACATCGCGTGCCCCGTCGAACAAATGTAAACGCTTAGTTATCATCCAATCAAAACGCCAACTAATATCATAAATTACCTTTATTGGTCGTTAAATACTAAAACTGTTGTAAATGGTTTGTTATAATATTTGTTACAAACAACAAACAAGTTTTGGAGTGTAAACTACCATGTTTACGAAATTGTTAGAAAAAAATACTAGGTACGTAACGGTCAACATAAAGTACACTAAAATGTAAATTGGTAACCCCATAAACCTTAATCTTTACATAAAATACTGGGGTTCTGAAATCAGTATCTATTTTAAATTAGTTCAACATATGTATGACTAATACTAACAACGTCCCACTAACACAATGTTCCCAATAAACAAACCTCGAACAGAACCAATCAATATCTACAGTACTAAAGCAATAGTATTTACGATACAGATAACTCTATAAAGCCAAAGTTTCCCTACATTACGGCTCAAGTAAACCAAACTTCCATATTAATTGCTCCATTCGTACACACGATGTCAGATCTTTAGACATTACAGATACGAGAACTGATATAAATTCCGATCATTTACAAACAGTGCTTGGAGGAAATCCAGTGTTCCAGAACATTCGAGAATAGTCATTAATTAGACGAAGCGAACGTTAGAAGTGATCAATTTGGCTTATAGTGTTCGAAAACTGGTCGTTACGGGTGATACTAGTGTACTGCAATTACATAGTAACCACTCACTGGAATTGGAGTCTAGGAAACACCTGAGCGCACGAAAACGTACAACTAAACAATTGGCTTTATTGCAGTTAGCGTTGGGTTCACTTTGTAGGTTATTTTAGTAGGTAGGTAAGTAAAAAATATGTGACTTTTCAGTTATGTAAAAGCTGTCATATATTTTTACAGAGACTAATATCCATCTAATCTAAAATAAAATAACGATAAAGTGTGCTTTATTTGATGCACACCATACTTAGGTACATTTATTTCATTGTCCATACAAAAAATGGTTATTCCTTCACCAAAATGTCCGAGAGAAGTAAAACACACGTAAAAACCTTTCTGCTCAATCTGTAAATGTCAACCTTCCGAAAGGGTTTTTACGGATCTGTGGACAGTTACTAGAATGATAAACTAGCGAACTATCTTATTTTCGTAAATTTATTTCCAGCAATTTATAGTTGATATACTATTTTCTTCAGTTCCTCATTGAAATAGTCCCACATTTAAGGGCCTAACTAAAGTGGCATTTGTTAGAAGGAAAACATGTCCAAATACATTTGTTAAGTTCTCCATCACGTGCCTCTTTTAATACAAATTGTTTTTTACCTTTAAAAAATGTTGTAAAATCCTCATTAACGTCCCAGAAGTAACATTTTATTGTTCATTAACTTGATAATCGCACTCCCTATCTTCCCCATTAAGTTTTTCGTAATTTATGTTCCCGGGGACAAGAGTAGACGATTATTCTTAATGAGAAATCCAGGGAAAATAATTGGGATAGATAAGAGAAAAACATTGCCTTTGTTTTCTTTCTTTTCGTATAATATTGTATGTTTTTCCTTCCCTTTGCATTGTTACTTCAGTATGTTTATCTGTATTTCATGTCTCGTTATTGAAAAGGAACACTATTTCGCACTTTACTGTTATCAAATGCCCTTTTGGAGTGGCTTATGTAAATAGAATGACATGTCACGTCATGGTCGGAACACTTATTTGATGCCGATGTTTTTAGGAGAAAACTTTTCTGGAACGTCGGGTTGTGTGTGTAAAAAAACAATAATTTGAGAGAGCTTTACGCTATACTAGCTGATTCTCCTCGTAGTTTTTCCTCGTAACAACGCGGGTTCGTCGTTCGCATACGACAGCAAACAATTGACAACTTATTAAGTCTATCCGCGGCAATATCTGCTTTTGCGAAAGTGCTATAATTCGCCCGATTTCAATAAACGTTTTGGACTTTGATTTTTTCATAAGTTTATCTATTGTAAAACGTTAAATTCACTTTACTCTCTGTTTCCTAGGTTACAACCACCAATAGCGTCAACAGTTCGCGTCCTCTCAGTGGGAGGATCGACTCCTGGAGCTGGTGCGCGACTCCTACAACTGGCACCTTCGGGACAACATCTAGTGCTCGCACCTTCAGCGGGGGACCCTCAGCTGTGGCATGTCATGTCTAATTCAAGAGTTCATACGTTTAAAGGTAAGATGTTATAGTGAGACTTATTTTAAACGGAATGTTTCTTTTCCAGCTATGCGATATTTAAAAAAACTTGATTCATACCTACATATATTGCAGTATTTTCAAAAAAAAAGGAAAGATATTTATATTACTTTTTACACTGATAAAATTTAGTGACAAAGAAAAACATGCATACAGTTTGACTGCAGTCTTTCTTTTAACCTTATTCACAGTCGAGTAAAAATGCCCAAATTCGAAGAAAGACTGAAAATTGTCTTCAAAATAAAACGACAGCAGTAAACACCACATCACTCTTAAAGATAAACAGCAATATTTTACTCCACAGTTCCACTTGTGATAGCGTTTAATTAAAAACTTTGGAGCAATTAAACCGGTCAGCGCTCAACTTGAAATTAACTCAAATAATAAATCAAGTGTTCCTCGTTTTAATTTGTTTTGTTTTTCTTTTTGAAAATGCTGAGTTTGTCTATACAACATTAAAACCTATCCTGTTCTAACATCAGTACCATTACTACCAGAAACTCTGTCTTGTGCTTTTGTCAGATTAACACAATTGTTTCCATTTAATTAGTTATTTGCGAAAGTAATTTAAATCTCAGTGCCTACCTGTTCCAAATGTTTTGTGAGTCGAAAAAAGTTACTTCAGGGCTCGTGTAGAAAACTTTGACGACGACATTAAAATTCAGGATTGTTGTGAACAAACAAGGAACAAACTCTATTGAGGACTTGCACAATGTAATGTTTCACAATACGCTTCGCTTACTCCTGGGCATCGTGAGCTAACTCGAAGACTAACAATTTGTTTGTTACGTTGTAAACATACTATTTTACTATAAAACGATGTAACATTCAGGCTATTGATTATTTTGCTCCAAATTGTTCGAAGAGAGAAAAATATGCCGGTAAGCTTCTATTAACTCTTTTTTCCAAATAAAATACGAAACACTATTGATATTTTAAAACATCAAAACATGTTTGATTGGAAGTAGGTATTTTACAGTTTTATTGAAGCTACCAAAGTAGTTATACAAAGTAATAAAACTGTCCTAATTGCAACTCCTCAAAACAATCCAACTCAAATCCCTATATTTTAAGTCTTCGAGTTAAAAATTGCAAGAACCCGCCCCACTAGTAACACGCGAGGTAGGAGCGCACCAATTTTGTTGCAATAATCTACTTCCATCTATTTCCACGCTCAGACGATGTCCGAGATCAATCTAAAAGATTAGATTTCCTCCTTGCAAAACCAATTTCTACCTCATATATGATGGATATAAGAATCATTTTCTTCGCAGAAAATTTTGCGAAAGTTCGTTCACACTGTGAAGGATATATTTATCGCTTTTTATACCCAAACTGGGTTAAGGTTGGAGTCCTAATAGATGCGGGTGATTGTTATCTACCTGAAGGAGCCTACTTTTAGTGCTATTTCTGCCGAACGTGACCTCAGTAATGTTTCTGGATATTTTTATCAAATATACCTACGCAGAAGGCTGAGTTCTAAATATTATTCCGCTCTTATAAATAAAATGCGAATGTACCAACACGGTCGGTTTCCGACAAGACCAACTGTTTAATGTGCTGCTCAAGATACGAAAGGACACTATTGTGCAAATACGTTATTAATCATTATATCAGTGTGAACATTCAATTACCCAGTCATCCGCAATCCAACCTTTCACGCATGACTAACAAAATCAACATCATGTTACATTTGCAATCATCGAGATTGCTAGTTATTTACATAATATCATTGTTTGACCAACCGAGTGTATCCCTGCATATCGATGAAATTGTTGTGCGTTACTCGGAACTTCCGAATTTATAATCGAATGATTCTAATGAATGGTGTGTTTTGTTTAGCAAAAGTTGTGAATTGAAATGGCTAATGCGGTTAACATGAATGGTTTAAACTTAAAGCTAAAGCAAATAAAATAATTTTTCGTACGGAAATCGGTGGTTTACTTATAATAACAAAGTTTGGATACGTGTACCGGCGTGGATCATTTCGATTATTTATACTTAAATATCGATAATATTCCGTCTTTTAAAAAACACAATATTCAAAAATGCGGAACCTTCTCCCTAGTTTAACCGATCTATTAACTGATTAAAACAAAATCCAACCCCACCGATTGCCCTGTCAATTTCACTGCTCATATCATACTCACCGAAATGCAAAATCATCAAGTTCCCTGCAGTATAAACAACCATTTAATACAAGCAACTACGTCCGAAGTTTGGGGATGTCCATGTCAATATTTCCTGCTGGCGCTGGCTTTCGGGTATTGGATATGGTTACCGTACAGTAGAGATCTAATCTATATTGGGAAATATCCACACATCCAACCCGGAGAGTTGCCGTCATAATTTATTTGCAGATTGAACCCGAAAACAGCCCTTACTTTGCGCTTTTGGATGTACAAACATTAGTGCGTAACTTTACGAACCGCACTTGTGTACATAAAGACTGTTCTAACTATTGGAGTACCAAGAGCAAATGTGTGAAAAGTTTCGTAACCTTTTTTTATGTTATGGGTACGGGTTGCCTTTAAAGAACTTACACTATATATTTTTCTGGTAAAAGCGAAATTATTTGAATCTACCT